>JASGCC010000133.1:307500-916774 GCA_030067915.1 Hydractinia echinata
AAGGATATTTAAAAGCATTTAGGAGGATTTTAGCTATTTTTAAGGAAGTTTCTCTGATTAGCAGGGAAAAACATAAAAAAAATTTAGGAGAATTTAGATCAGTTAAATATTAATATAGAATCAAAGGAATTGATCAAGGAAAAAAATCAAATTTTATTTCTGCATTAGCTGGTGCAGAATATTTAAATATTTTGGACATATATTCCACAAAAGAAAGTCTATTATAAAAATTGAGTGTAGAAGATTTTTAGCAATTTTCACAAAAAATCAGAAAATTTTAAGATTTTTCAGGATTGTTTTTCAGGATTTTAGGATTCACAGTCTATTAAAATTTCCATTCAGCAATAGCGGTGTATTTAATTTCTTAATAGGAAACTGAAGTAACCTTCAACATACTTGGAAATATTCACTGTTAGCCACCTCTGCATTAATACGTGCTATATTGACATGAATGTTTTTTTCCGAGAAAATTTTCGACAACTTGGAAACCGACATTTTGAAGTGTTCGGTGCTGTAGAGTAGGTGCATCATTTGTTCGTTTAGTAGGTGTCGAGAATAATTTTCTAAACACAAGAAGGTGTAACATTGTGATGGCAAGAATGAGTTTAAGATTTTTTTTCAGCACAATAAGATTAATAAAATATCAGTTTGATTATCAGTATTTCATCATGCAGAGGATCGAATACCCAGATAAGTTGGTTGAAAAACTAGGGGAAGATTAGTTTTTTAGTTTATTACTTTAATTGGAGAAATTTTCGGGAAAGAAACTTCAATGTCTCAAAAAAATTGTGAATCTACAAATTGAAAAAATTTGGTGATTCATAACATTTTGAATTGCTCGCTGAGAAAAGTTTTTTTAGATTTGAAACAAATGTCCCACAGTCGCAGCAAATAATTTCTGAGTTTCAAGGGAATTTTGGCAAATCATATGTAAAACAAAGTAAAACCACAATTAGTGAATAAACTTTGGCTAATTAACAATTTAAAAGTATGTAGTGAACTTTTAAGGGTTTGGGGAAAAAGGCCAAATATCACAAAAATTCCTAAAAGTTTTTTCCACTAAAGTACAAATAGTGAGACATCACAAAAAAACGTAACAAACGAACAAGTGGACAGACAGACAAACAAACAAACAAGCTCACTCACCAGCATTATTTTCAATAACTATTCTGTGAGCGCCTTTCCCAATAGTCTAAAATAAATATATACATTGATCAGATTGAAACATTACATATTTTCAAACATGACACAACAGCATACACCTTCACAAAGAAAACAACCAAAGATACCAAAAATACTTACAAGAAAGTTGGAAGGGATGTTTTTCAGGAATTGATTTATTTGAACTGAATCTAATGGAAAGGGTTTTGAAGTTTTTTCTTGGTAAAAATCAGGTAGCTGGAGCAGAAGAACAGCTCTTTCTGGTATATCAGCCAACAGTAACTCAACTTCACTCCATAACGATTTGAAGTTCGGGCGGTTCTCTGATATGTAAAGCATTTTCTGGTCTCGACTACCACAAATCTAAAATTAGGTACTTCCTTTTAAGTTTTTTTCTTTTCTTTCACTCACACAAAAATGTTAAATATAGGAATGATTTTCACATTCTAAATGAATACACTCTACCGAAACACATCATTAAATCACGATCTTTGTATAAAAAATTTGAGGTGAACTGATTATATCCCAGCATACCAAGAAAAACAAAGTAAAAAATACTTACCTCTACATAATCAGATATAGCAGTCACTAAATCATTAAGTTTGGAAAAGCCCAGTTCCGCCAGTTTCAATTGCTTTCCATAGTACTTGTAGTATTCTGACGAAAGGTTATGCAAGCCAAGACGCTTGTCAGGTTGATTCTTTATCAACAAAGATACTTCATTCGCAAACAATTCTAACGGTTTATGTCCACCTTTTGGTTCTGCAAAATACGACATCGAAACACTCAGCAAGATGAAAGAAGCCATTGTGTCATTCCAGCTAACAAACATCCTTATTTGTTTGCACAAAACTGATCAATCTTTCGCTTAACTTAACACTACCAACTTTGAACAGAATAAAAAAAACTTACTGTTCTGATGTAATGTTAAGACTTTCTTGTCTCCAGTTCCAGACACCTGTAAGAAAAGCGTGTGACATTCTAAATGTATGACATTAAACAAACAAAACATAGCAGTAGTAGCAAATTAACATTTCAAGTGAACAGAATCAAAGAACAGTGTAGTATGTATATATACAAGTGCTTACTTCACTAATAACTGATCTCGAAAATCAATATTTCATGTATCTCCAGCATGATGAATCGGTAAATATATATTGCATTTGCTATTTCGATTTTAACATTTTGTGCTTTCTGTATCACTTCTTGGTTCACACACACACAAGACAGAGAAACTACAGCTATTAATATAAGAGGCATACCTTGAACTTCTTTTCAAGTGAATTTAACAATTCAGTCATCGTTGGAAACCCAAAATTGCTGCAAAAAAGTTTAAGTCCAAAGAATCGATAATAAGCAGTGACCAAACTGCTGACCGGAAGTTTGTGTTTCTCTCTAGCTTGAAGTAACATGTGGAGCTCATCGTTCAACATTTGTTGTCGGTACCCCAAAGTGAATGTTATCATTTTCTGGCCAGACATTGCATTAATCTGGAAAGAAAAAAAAGTTTAACAGATCAAATCTTACAAAACATTTTTTGGATAAAGACAAAGATTTTAGGAATATTAAGAAGAACTTGAATCTTCCGAGAGCAGCCTCGTCCTTTAATATCGCCAATAGGCAACTGTCAATGAGAAAAAAAGCAAGTGTCTAGAAAAATAAATAATAAATAAAAATGAAACCGTTTTCTTTATTTATTTTTTGAGAAATAGTTATAATTATGTAGGCATTGCATAAATTGACAGGGCTTTAGAGAAAAACTTTTACATAAACAGAAAGATAAGTTTCTTTATGCTTGGTAAAATTTACACGCATACCCTTTATCATAAATAACCGTAAATTTTAATTTAAGAAGAAACACAAACTTTAAAATTTCAGGACTTCGGAATAAGATGAAAAGGGGACAATTTTTATTTTACAGGAGCTTGAGAAAAGTCTGAGCGTTCATCTATTTACATAAATACTTTTGTAAATAACTAGCTACCTCAATTGTATCAGCTATGGCAAGGAGTAGTTCGTTGAGATCCTTATATCCATAATCAGCTGTGCAACATTGTCGTCCAAAAAACTGGTGATATAACGGAATAAACTTTAAAAGGGGAATAGAGAACAAAGGTGAAACTTTTAATAAACCAACAAGGTCATTGCGAAAATCTTCTAATGGAAATATTGAGCCTAAAAAATTATAATGAGAAGTATGATCATTATTGATAATGTGATGTTAAACACAACAATTAATTTCAATTAAAACTTGTCTTGCATTTCTAAGATTTTGACATTATATGGTATTTTAGCACTAGTGGCGTGATCACAAAACATTTAAGACATTGGCATGCCTGTCAATTTTTTTCATTAAAATAAAACAGGTTTTTATCCATTTTGCTTGCAAAGAGTTTGGGTAAAAGTTTTGTTGTGCTGAAGGTACAGCGTTATTTTAATATTTTGGAATTGAAATATACTGCTTGATATGGCATTAATTTAAAATTTGGATTGTGGCTGTTATAGAATGGCAATCTGTTCACAACTCCTGTTTTTTTTCTTTCCCTGAGCGGCTGACAGGTTTGACAGTATAGACCTGCTTATAATAAAAAAATAGAGTATATACCTTTTTCTTTCGATTTTTTAAAGAATATGGCTTGTTGTGCAGGTGTATTACCAAAGAGACAGATCTGTTTGTTGAGAACAACATTGACAAGAAGTTCGCCATTTTCATCCAGAGGTATCTGCTTCTTCAAATAACTCCAATATAAGCCTGGTATGCTATGACATTAGTAAACATAAAAAAGTTTCGAATACAGGTAAATTTATGCAAAAAAATATCTTTATAAAACAATCACATGCTCATTATGGACAACGAATAGTACTCAGCTATTACTGGGACATGTAGGTCAGAATTTATGAACATGTGTTATGGCAAGCATTTTTGTTGGTAAAGTTAAATATCCATAAAGCGTAATAATACGCAATATGCAATATGCTCAACATAGCAGTGGAACGAATCACTGTATTGAAAGTAGAAACCATTCCTACTTTTCGCCAGTTGCTTAAAAATTTAACCAAACAAAATGTGGGGAATTGTAGGCAAACTTATTTTCAAACAGGTTATTTCTTTAAATTTAATCAAAATAAGATTGCGTTAAATAAAACTCTAATTTACTTTCATGTTCATAACAAAGAAATAAAAATTGTAAACTGCTTCATTACTTTCACAACAAGTTTTTTTTTGGGGTTTTTTTTTGTATCTTTATATTAAAGGCTTGGTAAACGTTCAAAAACAAGATAGAAAGTAACAAGTTTGGGGAAGGATTCAATAAAATTACAAAAACATAAATGAAGTGTTACCAACCTAGCAAACGGCACACGCCGATTGTGCTCCTTTAAGATTTCCATAATTTCTAAGCCAAAGTCATTCCCTTGTTGTTTGACTTTTAATACACCAACAGGAAAGTGTAACAGGCAAACAAATTGAAATCCAGGGCAACCATCAATATAAACAATATCCTTCATTTGATCAAAATTTGGTACATGAAACGGATAGCGGTAGCGGTCTTTAAAAATAGGTAGGAACTCATTAATTGGAAGCCAGCCAGTACACATATCTTGTAAAACGGAGTAAACTTCTAACTTCATAGATCTTAAGGACAGTTGTATTCTTTTGCTAAATAACAATTGGTTGTTCAATTTGGACATACAAAGCTGTGCATCCTGAAGTGAGGGTACTTTTATAGAAGCATAATAATTATTTTCACCAGAGTTTTCCAATGTAATGGAGAGAACTTTGGTATGTTCTCGAACTAATGAACAAAGTCTTTTCTTCATGTCTCTAGTATGTATCGATTCATCAAGGTTGGTAATAAATATATTCACACCAGCGTTTTGAGGTGAATTTTGTGGAGTATTATTAGAAATGTGCAGCCAGCCAACAGGATACGTATTCTCAGAAATAAAATTTTTGACATGATAGTTTCCATTTTGAGGAATACTGTTATCTAAAGGAATACCCCCTTGAAAATTTTCCTTTTTGAAAGGACTCAATGGTTGCTTGGGTTTTATAAAAGAGTTTTCTTCTTTTGCATCTGGCAATTTGGTCAACGAAGAATTCTTTCTCAACTTTTCTTCACTTCTATGCACAACATCATTCTTCTGATGTGGTAAAAGACCTTTAGAAAGGTTTGGAGTGGATTTCGAACCTAACTTAGCTAGATTATTATATACTTCTTTCTTTAGTCCAACTGGTCTATCATTTTTGGTCTTTTTCACAGTATAAAATGTTGCTTTTATAGCAGAACCATACACATTCTCTTGGTCAAGTCGTTGCACACCTCTACAACAAAAAATACAATTTTAAACCGTTTACCAAACTTAAGAGACATACAAATTTGACAATATACAATATTCTAACCTTTGAGCAGCATCAACATCTGGAAATCTCATAACAGCAACATTATCCTTTGAAAATTCATCAAAAGAAGATATGCTAATCACTTTTCCTCCAGTGTTATTAGCTAATGTGTTTAATCGACCCTTAATCTTATGCACAGAGTGTATTGAACCAGATGGCAAATTGGTAATAAGTACTTCATTAGAACCTTCTGTCTAAAAATAAAATAAAATTACATTAAAAGAAGTGATGTAGCTTTATTCCTTGAGTGCTTAGAAAACAGCAGTACACTATCCTATACCTGAATGTAAATGGGACAAGCTGGTAAACCACTTGTGAATTGATTGAAGTTTTCACATTCATTTGCACAGTTAAGTAATGCATCCGATGCTTGTTGGTTGTGAAGAAGTATTACTCTTAAATTATGTCGATGACGAAGATCAGACAGTTCCGAAGCAAAGTTTATATCTCCAGAAACAAGAACAATAGTTGCGGGTGGCATATGTGTCTGTGCAAATCGACGTAAGGCCTGTTTTAATTTATCATCTGCTGCATTTTTGGATGTAGCATTGATGTGTACAATGTTAATCTAAGGAAGAAAGGTTACAAGAATAATAGCAACAACAATAACAACAACAGTAACAAAGTAACAACAACAACAATCACAACAACAATAAAAGCTCACTTGTGCTTTATTTAACTCTTCAAGTATTTCTTTTTTTTCTTTTGTTGTGTCACAAACACACATAAATTCTACTTCACGTCGGCCAGGATAAAATCTTTCTCTAATTTTATTAACCACGGCAACAGCTGATGTGCCTCTTGGAACTCTACAATTTTCAATGTCCCAGTAAACTCCAATTGGTTCAGAATGGCTACTCATGGGCATATTAATTGGTAAAACATCTAAATAATATTGCTAAAACACTTACGTCCATATAAATTATTCTGACCCCTTTAATTAATTTATATTTTAAAAGAAAGTTAATAAATAATCTTAGATAGCCTTACTCAAAGGAGGAAAAATGAAAATTTTACTTTGGTCAATAGTCTAGTCTGCATAATTGCCAATATGGTTTCACCCAAAATCAAACTCATTTCAGTGTTGATGTCATTTGGGTGACCATAATAAAATTTCAGTTAAAATGTTTATGTATAAATATGATTTAATGAAAATAAAACTATTGTGCATGCTAACAAAGCTATCACATAAAGTTATGGCACAATTTGCAATTCACGCAACCTCAAGAAAAAATGTAAACACAAAGATATATTATTGTAGTTTGAAATCTCATTTTCAGGTCATTACCTGAAACCTAAGTCAATGAAGTTAGTGGTTGGAAGTAATCTTAAAAAAACAGTTGACATATAAAACTCTACCTCTGCTCTCTTGTGATTTTTTGTGTGAATGGTTCATTTTCTCTTCTTTATTGAAGAAAACAGCATTGCACTAGATTAAAGTTATATAATAAGTTATGACTTTTTGATTCATTGTAAAAGACGAAACAATATGCTAAGTAACACTGCAGTTATCTACACAACCACAACAACAACAACAACGATAACAAAATATTTGTATGCAGCTGGTGAAGACCTGAGAATTCAAGAAACAATTAAGATTTTAGATCTAAGACATTTAGCCATAACACCAACCGACTTGTAGTACAGAAATAGCTTTCCTAGTTATTAGCAACTGTAAACTTTAAATGCGTGATGTCTCTGCTGTTCGTAGCCAAGTCTTACAAAAGATATCGATTCAAGCAATTCGTTACTGTAGTGCTGAAGTGAACACAGAAGGAGTACGAGTGATATGTCTAAAAACTGTATAATAACAGCAGGGGTTTCTTTGTAAATATCTAGTTTTGCTATAATATAAAAATTAGTGATTAGGGGAAAATTAGTATTGTAAACTATGTAATTAATTTTTTAATTATTTTTACGTAGTTTTGTTCTTTCTGGACAAATTTAACTTGATTTAAGGGATATCAAAGTGGAAACTAATGCTAAACTGTGTAATAGTGTAAAACTTGAAAATTGTTTAAAAATTACTTGACATACTTGACAAAAAATATACGAACCATGTTGGTTATTTCAACAAAAGGGGGAAAGATATTTTTTTTTAAGTGAATGTCACATGACACATCACACAAGAAATGAGTCAGTTTTTACTTTACATTATACAAACGTATTTCACTGTTTAAATATAATTATTTGCAAATAATACACTTACTCTACAATCTCCTTGCACTCAGGAGCGAATTGGTTATTGACCTGGTTGGTTTAACTTTTTATTTCTATAATATTTCACCTGGGTGTTTTACAAGAAATGAACATATTTTTAATGATTGCCTACTATTAAACAAAATCATTTAACATGTTTATCAACAATCTATTATTTTAAAATATTACATACCACAGAGCATGGAGAAAAAAGTTCTTTGTTTTGGGTGACGTGGTCAATAAGGTCTTGTTCACTTTGAAAATGGGTATTGCAATCTGGTAGACCACATTGATTGTAACATTTGTAAGCATTATGAGAATTACATCGAGTTATTGGCACATCTTTCTTTGTTTTAACTAAAATATAGAAAAAAAATATAGAAACTCATATCTGCAGCAGAAAGTACGAGTGACAGTGCCTTCCCAAACTTCGTTGGGAATTTTGAGAAAAAGGATTTGTAGTAGAAAAAAAACCTTGTTCCCGGTATAACACACTTTCTATAGCTGGTTGACTAAAAATATGGGGGAATGACTTTTTGGCATCGGTAATTTGACTTTATGAGGATTTCAAAATAAGTTAATACCTGAATTGTCGGGTTTAGGTCCTGGATGTTGTTTAGGACAATTTATATTTTTACAAGTCTTGCTTTCCCATTTTTCACACACCACGTTATTAGTTCTAACTTTTTGTAAATGTCGGTATTGACAAACCTAAAGAATTTAAATAAAAGAAATTGAAAACTGTAAATGCTCTAATAATAAATAATAATAAATGCCCAGGCATTTATCTATATCGTTAGCCCGTGGAAAAATCCACGGGTTCACCCGTCCTTTTTATACCGCATTGCGTGCGTTTCGCTACTTGCGCAGCTAAGCTACCATTTTGCGTGACAGACAGATAGACATATACAGGTATTATAATATAGATTATAATACCTGTATCAGTCTTCTAATTTTAGATATATTTACTTAGGCAAATAACTGCTGAAGTAACATTGCAGAAAAAATGCCGAAGACGATGGTTAAAAGCACTGATAAGCTTCAGTACTTTTTATGGCATTTTTTAAAATAAAAAAAAGATAAATATGAGGCCAAGCCTTGACGAGTATCAAACATCAATAAAGTCAACTGAGTTAATCCTAATGTTTTTCTTTTTCTTGGGAACGATATTACAACCTTCGTCACTAGATATCACCCTTATGAACTGCAGGCCGAACTGAATAAAACTACAGGGCTGAAATTAAGTTTCTCAACACAATGCAGTGCATGGTTGAAGGGATCATGTTGTCTACGTGGTGATCCTGTCACGGCTAATTTCATTGGCTAACCAAAGACAGCAGGGAAATATTTCCAAGACAATATCTTTATATTAATTGATTCAAAGGAGTATTTTTTTCGAATGAATAAATGTTCAATGAAGGAAACAAAATACATGTTCATGTTTAGGATAAAGGATTAAAAAATGAAACACATGGACTTTCGTTGCTTATTAATTATTAATAATCATGCACATGAGAAATATCAATAATAATACAATAAAAATTCGTTTTCTGAGGACATAAATCCACTTGAAAATGAATAAGATTCATCTGAAGATGATGAAGATTCATCAGAAGACGATGACGTAATTTTCTTCAGACGATGGTAATGTTTTAATAACCTATATAGTTCCTTTTCCTTGTTTGTTTTAGCTGACGAGGAACCATCATTATAGGAGGCTGAAGAATCTCCTCCTACCATCGTTAAAGGGTTTTACAACATTCTACCTTAAAAGAGAATTCGATAGAAACATTGACATTTCCTGACCACTCTTTTCATTCAGGAATCCATTCCCTACATCGACCTTATGTACGTATTTCTCAAAGTTAACAAAGTTCTTATACGTTTTAAAAGATTTGTTATGCATAACTGTAATACGCTAGCTGAAATTTCTTCTCTTTGATGTAAGTTGGGCTCTTTAACATGCTTCAATATCGATTTTTGCTGCGTAACTTTGCTAGCTGCTGCAATTTTTTCAGTGTCTGTTAATTGCTGGCTTTGACATTTTTGCTCTGACGATCTTTTAGTGCTCTGGCAGCTGTCAAGTGATAATTGGCCTTACTTGTGTGATCTTTTAGGTTATTCTTTTTTATAATAGTTGTACCTTCAATCCATTTAGACACCAGGCTTCTCGCAGCACCATTTAACTTTTGCAATACAGCTCTTCCATTTTCATTCTCGCTATAATACTCTTTACAAATTTTGCAATGGATTGTAAGAACATCAGCGTTTGCATTTGTCACAGCTTCTAGTTCTGGAATGTTCCGACGATCAACCATTGCTTTTTTCATCACCTTATTTTGGTTCTGTTGTCGAATGGAAAAAACAAAATATTCAAATTGTTTTACTTTTGATTTTTGTAACGTTTGAAACAGATCATTTGATCCCACAAATTTGACACATACATAAGGTCTGGTTTCTATTAAGTATGACATTACATACAAACACAACATTGAATAGTGGTATACTATTTTGAGTTAAAAACTTTAAGTTGTGTGTATGCTTTTCATATTTTCAAATAATTGCAAAATATTTTGTAGGTTTTGTGAAGTGACAAATGTATCGATGTTTTGAAAGATTTTCGTGACACGCGCTACATCATTCAAATATAAGCTGAGGGCATCAAGACTATATGTTTTTTATTTTCAGTCGTTTTTGAAGTAGGCAGTGGGAAGTTTATTTGTCATTGTGGTGATATCTGTTTGGTGAAATCTAGGAGTATGGAAAATGTGAATATTCATAAAAAAAGGAAAACTACAACAGTTGAAACTTATAACTGCTAATACTTCGGCAATTACTTCAGCAATTGCTGAGTGCGGAAGCGAAATTCGAAGGCTGCTGTATACGTCTGTCTGTCACGCAAAATGGTACCGCAAGTCGTGAGACACACACAATACGGTATAAAAAAGACAGCGTAACTGTGAATTGTTCCACTAGTTTTTAAAATTTTTAGGGGTGTTTATTGAAGGTGGTTTCAAATAGAGACTGGGCATTGTTATAAACTAAGTAATTTAAGTATTTATTCTTTGAATAAATAAGTTGCTTGAATAAGATAAACTCTGCTAAACACCTCTTTGACTGAAGGAGGATACAAGATAACTGTATAATTATAACCTTTGGGGAGATTATACATATTTCTTCACTAAAACATTCTGATCAACACAATTCTACATAAAGTAAACAGCGAAGCATAGCTATATACCTGTCCAACCTTTGGTGTACACTTCCCACGCAAGTTAAAAAAATAGCAGTCTGTTAGTGAGCGCATGTTTTTAGGTTCTACAGGACTGACAGGCGGTGAAGTAGCATCGAAAAGTTTCTTGGGACCTTTAGTTTTGATCTTTCTTTTGCAAATTACTACACCATTCATCTCTTGTGCTGCAACTTCTGCCACTTCATGATTATAGTAATTCACATATCCTGAACAAAACGAAAGGTCAACATTTAAAAAAAAATGTATACAGCTTTTTAATTCATGTCAACAGCTGGCAAGTTCCAAAGTGATAAAAGCTTTAGCTATGTATAAAAGCCTGAAAAAAGTCAGTGTTAAATAAAAAAGCTATTAGTTGCTGATGTGACAAAAATGAATAGAACGGCTAGCATAGAAACAAAATTTTCAGATCAAAATACTGCCACATAAACATGTCAAGGCTTAAGCAGACCCATAAATGTTGTAGTAAGCAACAACAACAACACCAACAAAAAAAAAAGGTTTCTTGTTACATTTACATGTTACATTACAATGTATCATCAATTTATATTCACCAAAGATTTAGAAATTGAAAGTACAAAGGAGTGTGTATAAATTAATATTCTAATCTTTCATTTTTAAAGTGAAAGCTTTTCTATTAATAGTTTTCCACACAACAAGCAAAGTGAAACTTCATTTTTGCATACCTCATGAATTCAATTTGTTATCACGAGTCAAAATACTAACAACGTTTCAACAACAGTTCAACGATTTGAGCTTGGACCTAATTAACTTTGATCACTCCCCAGTCATTTGTCTCAGTTTGATTAGACTAAAACCCACCTTAAAATTGTTGGTCATTGTCATTTCTGCCTTGGACTTTGATGCAGCATGCAGTAATTATTAAATTGAGTTATTTAAAATTATCCCTTTATACCCTATTTTTTTCTAAAAAAATTTTAAACTAATCAGTAACAACCTATTTTACACAAACATAAATTATTTTTATATGGTTTCATTTGCACGAGCAATATCACAAACTTTCATGAGATAATTCAGAGTCAAATACGCATGTCAGCACTTAAAAAAACTTGATTTACTTCAGCAAATTTTTGCTGACGTTTCTCTTTAAGTTCAATGTAACTTACAAATGTTCTCATTTTTCACTGTTTGTTTTTCACTCTTTGTTTGTGTATGTGAGCATGCAAGTACAAAACAGAATATAACTTGCCAGTGCAAAACACAAGGTTTTCAACATGAAGCAGAAAATAGATTTAAATTAGTAATTTTTTGCTGATGTGAAATAAATTGAATTTAAAAGGCTGTATGTAACATTGCTTTACATGAAATTAAATTGAAAATCAGAAAATTCATGTTACTATAGCTAAGTGTTCAAGTGTAGGTAACCCGTGCCACACATCCAGGTGGATCAGCTGTAGTATTTGTACACAGCATGTCTAAAATCCAGAGGAGTGCTCAAAGTGATACATCACTTCGTTGACAAAAATAATAAATTTAAAAGAGTTTTTTTCTAACGTTTTGAGGAACAATATCAAAAAATAATTTAGTCTTTATATTAAAATTGACTATGATTTTCATTAATATAAAATTATTATTCCTCTAGAAATAGGATAAACTTAGTAAAAGTAATATTCATAGAGATCTTCGTTTTGCGTTTAGATGTTTAAATTTATCTGTGAAATGTTTTAGTGCTTTAGCTATATTCTAGTTTTAAAACAAAAACAGGAAAGTTAACTATCTTTTTTGAAGTTTGTTAAAACTGGTAATGGCTTTCATGTTTACCAAAAAAAATTTTGTATTTAAAAGTAAAATACAAAATAATCTGAAATAACATAAAAACATTATTTTAAATGCACAAAAAAATACTAGTGTTAAATAAATATTTAATTTAAAGGGATCCTAAGGTATAAAATGATGTTGGGCTTATATTATAGAGCTTAAAAAGTTGGTTAACAAGTCTTTGTTGAAATTTTTAAAAAAGCTCTTTTCATTCTCAAGATATTCACATTTAAAGGGATCCCGAGGTACTTTTACAAGTTGGACTCATCTGAAAGATTTGCATGAGAAATGCTAAATGATATATTTACTTTTTGTTAAAACTTCATGTAACTCCAGATATAGCTTTTTAAATATTTATTTTTCTTGTCGCTCGACCGCCATCTTGGTTATCTTCGACCTTCTTCTTGGTTGAAAATTTTCATTCTAGCTCCAGTCTTTTTTAGTGGCACGTGACCCTGTTACGTATTATTTCAGTATAGCGCTTTAATTATTACTGACTGCATAGCCAGAACATATACCTTCGCGCGGCAAAGTGAAACGAAAGCTCTCTACGAACAGTTATTTTTTTAAAAAAAAATTAAAATAATTCTGCATAAAGTTCTTTACGAACGATTATTTTTTTTAAAAAAGTAGAAATAATTCTGCATATGTTCTCACATAGCTGAGCAATCAAACGAAAAATAAAATGTGCATGATGTTTATTTCAAAGGACTTTTTATTTGAGACGCAAGTTGTGCATGATTTTTATTTCAAAGGACTTTTATTTGAGACGCAGGTTGTGAAAGTTACTGATCATTCAACATGTCACACATTTGTGTATGGTTTTTATTTCAAAAGGATATATTTTGGAAGGCAAATATAAGTAACAAAATATCAAGGTGTGACTATAAGCCCATAAAAAGTTATAGAAAAAGTTGAAGGGGGAAGGGAGAGGGGGCTGCATCACCCCTCCCCCTCCAGCACGAATAGGATTAAGGGCGGTTACAACCTTTGTAATTTGAGACGGCACTCGCATTTGCCGAGGTAATTACCGACATATTTTCAAAACATGTACCTTCGCGTCGGCAATTATTTGACGTGGTAAAATCGCACATAAGTCTCTAGGCCTTGTGCGATCAGACGTGTAAAAAATAGCCGAAGATATAACAACGGAAAAAAGTATTTGTTTTTCCACAGCATAGTTCAGCCTCCTACGGCAATGCACGAACAACAAACTCTTAGCAAAAAAACATTTAGTTTTGCGCTTCAACTGCATCATTAAAAACAGTTTGTCACCAATGTAGTTTGATAAATCATTGCAGAAAACGCTAAAATATATTTAATAAAATGCCGTTTTTTCTGCGTTGAACTTTAATATTTACGCAATTAACTATTATTATTTTATTTCTTATTTTTCTTTGCTTTTCTCCGGTAAAAATAATATTTTTTATTTAGGAGGTAGCTAAAACATTTTTTGTGTTTTGTTAAGTTTAAAAATTTAGAAGCTGCAACAGTATTCTAATAAGTGCGAATATAGCCACAGCAGTTATTAGTCGACGCTAAAAATGGCGAATTATGAGGGTTTCGTTGGACATTAATGTATGATGTATGCTTTTAAAAGGTCTAATCATGGAGGTACAGAGCAGCGTTGGTGTTAGACAGCAGGCCTGGTCATGAATGGCGTGCGTTCGCACGCGCACGCCTTGTCACACGCCTAAAAGGAACTTGGGAGTGTGATGTCTTGCACGCCTCAGGACCTGTGTGGAGAGCGATGTACAAAATAGAAAATCAACAGTTTGATTTTCGATGTTAAAATGAAAATTATTTGCAGTTGATAACAACAGGTTTTATCTACAATTAAATTCATGATATAATGTCTGTTCCGCCTGTAAGTGCAGTTTTGCAGACTTGCTTCATCCGTGCTCCGTCGGCGTCTTTTAACTAAGTCAGGAGTCGGTGAATTAGCTAGGATGGTCAGGTTGGCTATGAATAGGCTTGCTCGTGGATTAAAAGGACTAGAACTATTCAATAATTCTGAGATCTAAACAAATGGATGTGTTCGACCAAGGCGGAAATCTATTGGAGGTTTTGTCCGACGAAAGTTCGAAACAAGCTAAGGACATGTCCGACCAAACTGGAAATACATTTCGTCTAACGAGTCTCCAAAAATTAATTCGAGGGCTGCCTTCTGGGAAGTTTTTTAGGAATCGCACGACTACTATCTTTCATCGCACCCCTAAATAGAACTCAGGCGTGCGATGTTTGTCGCACGCCATTGCAACTTTAGGAGTGTGACCTACCGCACGCCAGTCATTTTACTCGTGACCAGGCCTGACACAGGATACCTGTCTCTCTTTTCTGCTTTCGCGCTTCGATGTCTGTCCTGCTTTTGTAACCCTGCTTATTTTAGCGCGCTATCGCAAAAGGGAAAAATGATGAGTTTAATTTACTAGACTACGTTGATGTTTGCCATACATATTGGAAGAATATCATAAAAACAAACTTTAATTAGACAGTAAATTCTGCCTCTCTCTGTATCGTGGGATAAATTAAAGTAGTATTCTTTTCTATTGATTTTTTAATATTTTTTAATAAAAAATATATCCATCTACTGAGTAACTTAGGCAACCTCGTCCCCAAGGATTGTTGAGAACAAGGTTGGCAATACTCACTTGAGCATCATACCCCGCCTAGGTCGACAGGTTATAGATCAGTAATTTTTACAACCTGTTTGTTGAAATAAATTCTTTTAAGTTTGAAATAAAAGAAATCATGCACACACCTGCTGCTAATATCTTACTTTTTTGTTTTATTGCTTAGACGGCTAGAATATCATGTTGAATTATATTTTTTAAACAAAAACAAATCATTCGTACAGAAATCGATGTGGAAAGTACGTTGAATTCTTTTAACTTTGTTGCCACAGTATATTAATTGTTTTTGGCTATGAAAGTCATTAATAATAGCGAGTGAAAGTCATTAATTTGTGAGCGCTACTGAAATACTACGTAATAGGGTCACGTGCCACTAAAAAGGACTGGAGCTAGTCTGAAATTTTTAACGAACAAGAAGATCGAAGCGGCCATCAAGGCGGCAAGAAAAACAAATATTTAAAAAACGATATCTGGGGTTACATGAACTTTTAACAAAAAGTGAATATGTCATTGGAAATAACTTTTGAAAATCTTTCAGGTAAGTCCAACTTGTAAAAGTACCTCGGGATCCCTTTAAAGAATTTCAGATTTAATTATGTTTCATAAATTATGATGCCATATTTAAGTAACAGTCAGCCCTTAAAATTAGAATTTTTTTACGTCGGCAATAACACTGCCGACGTGAGATACATTTTAACTGATTTGCGTTGGCAATATTTTTTTCTGGCTTTTTATGTTTCGAGATGAACTCATTAGATTAGGGCATCATTAGATTGTATATCGCAGAAGTCGCTGGTGACATGCTTCAAAAATGCTTGTCACGACACAGTTTAACATAAAGCAAAACTGTGCAGGAGACTCAATTTTTAGAGTCTTTGCAGAAAATGTCTGCTCACAAAACCGAGGGCAGGGCTGACTTTTAGCCTGCTGTGTCATGTGGGAGAAAGAACTTCTGGACTTCTTTTTAATATGATATACAATTTTTTCGATTATTATTGCGAATCAAATGGTACCACAGTATTTCTGTAGCCTGAATGATTTTAGTTGTGATAATGGCTAACTTATTGAAAATCGAATGTAATTATTTGTAGTAGTCGCGATGAGTACAGGGTACAGGGTGACCACTCCTCCTTAAATAACCTTAGAAAAGAAAATCTCCTTAAAAGTACTTAAATATACTTAAAAAATTGAAATTTTAGCTATTCTCCTTAATTTCTCCTTATTTCTTATTTTTTCTGATCGTAACTTTTTTGTAAATGTGTTCATGGATTGTTCATCACCAGTAAAATAAGACATATTTCTCTGTTACCTGAAATCCTATATTTTCTCTCTTTCAGGGCATAATTTATATGTATATTTGTATAATATGTATAATTTTCTTATCATAGAACATAGTATGTAACATTAAAGATAGAGAACTAAAATTGGTTTTCTCCTTAATTATCCTTATTTTTTTTTTATTATTCTCGTTCGCAGCAAAATATCCTTAAAAAATGTCAATTTGTCTCCTTAATTCTCCTTAATATCCTTACTTTTGTTCTCATTTTATTAGTGGTCATCCTGGAGTAGCTCAAACAAAACCAAAATTATTGTTATTTAAAAAATTCACAACAAAATTACGTCGGCAATTTCTTTGTTGGCGTAACTATGGTTTCTTCGTATTTTAGGTCGGCAGTTATGCTATTTTTAAGGGCTGACAGTAAATTTTTGATATTTTCTGTCATCAGTAATTTTAGACCTGTTAAGGGATATGTAACTTGGTTTGCAATAAAATTTTCTGGGTAAGCTTGTATAGGCCCTATATGTTTACTCACAAAATTTGATTGCAAACCGACATGCAGATCCCAAGTTATGGGGTTGTCAGCAAAAAATTAAGAGGCCTGGGACGAGCAAACAAGTGTCATTTTGCCAAAAAAAAATTATGTGCAGGGCTTGAAATCCGACCATATTTCAGACGAGTCTTAATAGACTCGCGTCAATTACGCTGCGCGAGTCTGCTGAGTCTAAAAAGACTCGCCTAAAAATAATTTACGCGAGTCTAATTTTGTTGTGACGGGACGGAAGGGATTGCACAATATCTTTCTCCCAACCTTTTTTTGTGAACAAAATATAATTAAATCTGCTATATGATCAGTGCTTTTTTTAATTGTTGCTCTATAATAAAAGTAAATTATGTCAGCGTTCAAAAGATAAAAAAATTGTCTAATATAACATGCAGCTCTACAAGAAACATAATTCTACTTTCGAAAGTACGTTAGGCTTTTCCCCTGAAAGTTAAAAACATTTTTCACACAACCCCGGGGTAATCCGCCAATTTCATCGCAGGATTTAACTTGGTAAGTCTGACCGTCGTAGGGCAGCAAAACATAGCGATGTTGGCATATTGTGAAAAATGGCGGATGGGACATTACTTACTATGCTTGGTTATTAAGTTTAAATAAAAGCACTTTACTATCGCTTTATTGGTTATAATATACAACGAAACTAACTAAAAAGTAACTAAAAATAATGCACAATAAAATATGCTTGAATAAATCTAAATAGCTAAACTTCATTTTCTAAACTTTTAGCGCGAGTCCAAGTGGACTCGCGTCACCATGACTTACGCGAGTCTCAGCGCGAGTCGGACTCACGGACTCGCATCGGATTTCAAGCCCTGATGTGAATCAATTCACCTTTATAATATCTATGCATTGATGAAGTTTGATTGCACATACCTGAACAGGTGTAGAATTAATGATGACAGAAAATGTCAAAATTTGCTATTACTTAAATATGACATCATAATTTATGCAACATAATTAAATCTAAAATTCTTTAAATGTGAATATCTTGAGAACGAAAAGAGCTTTTTTAAAAATTTAAAAAGACTTGTTAACCAACTTTTTAAGCTCTTATAAGCCCAACATCATTTTATACCTCGGGTTCCCTTTAACCACTGGGACATTTTAGTGTTTGCCACAATAATTTAAAAAATTAAACTGCTTTTAATGATGCAGTCGATGCTTAGTATAAAAAAAAAAGCTCTTGATGACTTCACAGAAAATGTGCTGATGCAAGCAAAAATTTATTGCTGCCATTTTGTTCCTTTTGTGACGTACTATAAGTGTGCCAAGTTTGATTCAATTTGAATAAGCCTATGAAAAGTTATTGAGGGGGGGGGGGGGGGGGGGAATCCGCCCCCGGTCATAATATGTTTGAAAACCCCCGGACCGAATAGGAGACAACAAAGTACAGTTTATCTCAGTGGTCATCTGGGCTCCTTTAAAAATGTAAAAAAAATGAGTAAAGGTATTAAATGATTAGCAGGTACAACAATTCATAGTTCCATCATAGCATCCAGAATGTTCACGATAAGGTTTTTCGTTTTGTATTCAAGTTTCTTGTTGCTTATTTCTTCTAAATAACTTCAATGACATAGTTCCTCAAACAGGTCCAATATAGAAAAAAAATCCACATTTACATTTGACGAGAATCAAAACTTCCTAAGTCTATAGATTTGCACTGGTCAATCACAGCAAACTTGCAGCTATACCTTATTTAATGTTCCATTATTATCATCTATTCTACTAAACAAACAGTTCGCATTTTGGGTGGGCTACTTCATTTGGTGTATGTTTAAATTAATTTTTGTTTGATTGACACTTATATGACACAATCATTTTCAGTTCTTTTGTTTCATCATAAATCAAAATGCAATGAACAGCCCATTTCCAAAAATATTTCCTTTAATTTCTGTTTATGATTTTTTTTTTGAAAATTGGCAAAGTATGAAAACAGACTTTAAAGGTACTGCCCGGTAAAAAATTAAAACTTGATATTACTTACATCTTGGTACAAAAGTAAAGAAAAAAGCATTTAATTACAACCACAATTGTCTTTCATAAGTTTAAACTGAATTTGTTTACTTGACCATGCCATTCTCAATCACCATCTTTACTGAACTTCGAACACGGAAAAAGGACTGGGTAAAAACATTAATATGCGCAATTTGTGCAATGACGTAATCCTTGGGTTACCCCTGTGTAGAGATCGGCACGGGCAAAAAGAGAAATGAAGAAAAAAAAATTTAATGTTATTCCCAACAAAATTTTTTACGTTTATCAATCATGTTCACAAACAGAAATGTAAACATAATTGGATTTCAGTTTGAGCCAGAAGACCCAATAACAAACAACAAACTCCCTCTTATAATGACCATGAAGCTGATGCACAAGAATCACCCGCTGCTTCTCGCACACAGATAGATGTCAGTGAGTGGTGCTTATGTGAAAAGTGCGAGAGGTTGCCTTCAGCTGTTGAGTGTTTGTGCTATAACAAGGTTGACACTATAAAATACTTCCAGCTACAGGGTACCTATATAATTTGACCTTACGTTTTACTACTGGTTGTATTATAAATGAGCGCCTGGGTACAAGGTTTTTATTGCGTTTTAGATAAGAAATGTATAACACAGCACAAAGATTTCAAAGCGGTTGTGATTTTAAAGAACACTCTGTGGACAGCGTTAGTCGCTCTTTACGTTCGGGAAAGCCATCAACTTCAAAAAAGGGACGAAGTTTCTAACAACTTGCTAGCACTGTTGAAATTTCTGTTGCCATAGTATTTTTAGATCTCATCGATATGCGGCATATCCCCAATTCTGTTGGTTTGTTCAAAACCACTTGGGAAAAGGCGTTTGTCGGGTGATACCATTTTGTGTCGTGTCCAGGATACGTAAAGAAATTGATTTTTCTTGGACAAATGAAGTTGACAACGAGAATCTTTGATTGTAAATTAAAAACAACCTCACACTCAGTACTTTTTTATATTAAAAAATAAGCAATGTAAGCGAGGTTGCACATTTTTCAAAATATTTACAGTTGGTTAAAATATACATATAAAAAGTGTGAATATGAATAACCTCGAACCAAGTTATATTTCTTTTTGTTGGCTAATTGAGATAACTTTGGTAATAGAATAGGGGTACTGGGAACGAGGTTTATAATTGTCGAGGAAGTGTAAAGGTACATAAAGCAACTTTTCACTTACATTACCATTACCTACAATAAGGCTACAACTTCAATGGTCAATGCTGAAAATTTTAAACGTTTTTCAAACTATTACCAGATCTTCATGTTCTTTTCTTTTCCTTCTACGAGTTGATGTTTCCTGCTCTTTTGGCTTATCCTTATATGGAAAAATAGTTGGAATGGCAGTAGTAAACGTTTTCTCTTCTGAGTCCGGTTCTTATACGGAGAATAAGAATTTTGAATATCCCACGAAGGGTCGAAACAACTTTCTTCAAAATGGTCAGAACAGACCTTCATGATAGATGGTAAAGTTGTACGGTTTATATTTTTTAGCCAAACTGACCTCATTTTGGAATCAGTTGAAAAAAAGGTTTTTTTCTCAGTTTCTGTAACATTTTCACTTTCCTCGTTTTTCTCTATCCTTTTTCTCGTTACTTTTACTTGAACAGTTGACGACAACACACCAAGATATTTTAACATTGTATGGTTAAGACGGAGACAAACGTATGGAATAGATACAATTCTGTAAGGCTGATAATACCCG
Source organism: Hydractinia echinata (assembly GCA_030067915.1). Taxonomy (NCBI): domain Eukaryota; kingdom Metazoa; phylum Cnidaria; class Hydrozoa; order Anthoathecata; family Hydractiniidae; genus Hydractinia; species Hydractinia echinata. Next base: position 328,481 of record JASGCC010000133.1, read on the forward strand.
CGTCTGGTCTCAGTTCCGGCACAAAAAATAAAGCAGCTTTAAAATAATCTACTTTAATTTGTTTAGACAGACATTCTCTTTGTGTGGACAGGGACATAAAGTTCTATCTCTGAAAGTGAGTCGGATGCTTTGAAATTAGAAAATTCATCAATTGCTACATTACACATACAAAAAAATTAAATTCAATCTGGTAATATTTTTTAGAGTAAAACAATCATTTTCTATTTACAATGTTTTGATTCGCCGAGAACCCAACGCTTACGTCACAACAAAAATATTATTTTTAGCCTCCCTTTCATGTAGAATCGCTTCAGTATAAATTTGCTTTCGAAAAAATGCAATATGGAAAATTTGTAAACATAAAGGAAATGTTATGCAAGTTGTAAAACTTTAGAAAGATAATCACCTTTAACAAAAAAAACAGTTGCTCTCCTCCAAACCTAATAAAGACAAGAGGTGTCATTTGATGGAAAACAAAAACTATTGTTAAAAAAAGAAATAATATATATACCACTTTTTTCTATGCATTATATAATCAGAAACACACGCTTTTCTATGTATATCAGAAACATTGTTAGTATCACAACAGAACAGACTTCCTGCATATATATTGGACATTTTACCATACACTTTAGCATACACTTCCTGGCGATCCCAAAAGTGTCTGCTGGGTTTCACTGAAATCAAGAGCCTTGAACTTTTTTCCTGTGTTTTAATTGATGATTGGAGGCCAGGAATGTTTTTCCAGTTATTTTGCTTATCCATGATAATCGGTATATATATAGTTACTTGGATCTGTAGACACAGTGTTGTACAACACTTAAATAATTATTTTACCACAGAAAAACAAATAATGAACCATGTAATAGCTTATAAAATCAAAATATATGACTGATGTATGCTTTGGAATATAGAATTGGTACCTCAGTTTACCGTTGCCTGTATCTCAGAAATATCATGCAGGAAATTTTTCATTATTCATTATCTTTAATCTCGTAGTGCCCTATTCCTGTGGCCAAGCAAAACACTTATTGGAGAAGGTAACCCCTTACTCTCTTTTATAACCTCTGCTATGACACAAGTCAAAGAAGCTGATAGTATTCTTTGAGGTGGTTAATGAGAATTCTGTAATAATTGAAGCTGTGGCCCTGAACTAGCGCCTATGAAGCATGTGCTATGGAAGAAAAGTTGTAATTGTTTTATTAAAGTATACAGAGAAAAAAATGTTGGTGGCCAATGATTTGCGAAAAAACCCTAATTTTTGTGCCCTCTTCTGGCGAGTCAGCAACCTCTCCTGTCATAAGGCTGTTTTAGATATTTTTTTAATTATTTACCTTTTTTCTTATTTGGAGGAAGTAAGCAAAGACAATAGTGGAAATTATTAAAATTATGAACTTTTGCATTCAATGATAGCTGAATGCAGGTGGTCGATGATGGTGGCTGAGGTATATATGACTTTTTGTATGTGAACCAAGAAATTGCCATCAGTTCTTATTTTTTTCACATGTTTAGCCTGAAATTGTCCTTTTTTGTTCTTATTTACAGTCATTTCCAGCCTTATTTATCTTATCGAGTTGATTTCAAAAAAAGAAGTGTAAACAAAAAATAAGGGTGGTTGAAAAAAAATGGTGTCTTACCAAATTGCTTGGACTTTCCTGTTACTGGATCTTTGACCACAGTGACATTGCGAACAGGTCCAATCTTTTTAAAATGTGAGTAAAGAGTGGCTTCAGTAACAGATTCTGCCAGACAGCCAACCCAAACTGGGAATGATTTATTTTCTTGAAGAGCCATTTTTAAAATTATTAAGTGCGAAAACCAAGAAATGTTGCTACCTGCCAAAGTGTTTTGCTCACCCCAACATTTCCGAGAACTATAAAGTCACCAAGTTGGTCGTCCATATCTTAAGCCGATTTTCTACTAGAGGAATCAACAACGCACTGAGTGTGGCGACCATTGTCATTTCAAAAGACCTGATAAGCAACTTTTTCGTGTTGGGCGGTGGGTATGCATGTATCAAAAGTTTAACCTATTCGCTTGCTTTCGCTGAAACATTTTCTGTTTCGTGTTTACATCACGTGGACAACTTTGCCTATTTCTTCTATTGTATATAATTGTATATAACGATTTAAGAACGCGTGCTGAAACGCTTAGCGGCAAAATTGCACAAAATTTGTCTAAATTTTAAAAATTGGTCTATAAACTATATATAAAATTTCCAACTAGCTCGTCCCAGGGCATCTTGTATCTTTTCTGACTTCCAGGACGGCGATATGTTTTGCCGACCTGGAATAGGAAAATGAGGACTACGAATAGTGGTATGCATTCAACCTCGTACCTAGAGGACCTGTTTGTTAGGCTTTTTATATTTGTTCACAGGCCGCCCAAATATAAAAAAACTAACAGGTACCTGGAGACGAGGTTGGTATGCATTATGAAAATTTTTGTAGACAAATTATGTAGGATTGGGTGTTAAAATTATTTTATTTGAAAAATATTGCCATTTGGCTGCAATTTCTGCTAAAGTGCAAAAAGCTCACAAGCTTTTTTGTGAGCGCGTGTACACTTCGGCGAAATTTTAATTTTTTTAAAAAGTACGCACGCGCTCTAATCTCATGTGTATTTTGCCTTTAGCGCAAGAAATAACTTTCGCAAAATTCGCGAAAAAAGAGTCTGACGACATTTTTTCTCTATTTAAACCGCTTTCAACGGCTTGTAGCTACAGGACATAAAGATTGCTGAAGGTGAAATTTACGTATCTATAGACAAATTTCATCGTGATGCAGTGTGTGTGGTGTCTATATTCCCAGACCTCTTACACAAATTGATATCAAATGAATTTACTTTTAGATTTAGAAGCTACTCACTAGAGACAAAAAAAAGTTTTTAACGATAATTAGAATTTTTCACATACTTTATTGCCTGTCCATTCAACCTTATCCCCAGGGCTCTTTTTTTCGTTCTTACAATCTCGGACAGCAAGAAGAAAAAATATAGCCCTGGGGACAAGGTTGCATGTCGATTATGTTTTGCACATGCGCAAGACTACCGTTAAAACGTAAACATTGAAACACGCCTATGATATAGTGACATGAAACTTAAACACGAATTATCTGGCGAGAGCCATCAGCGGTGGACTAAGCGCTACTTCACATACAGTGAAGCCTCAAAAGCATTAACTAAAATCAGATACGCTCTGCGGAAACAGATTTGCAGTCAATCTCGTCACCAGACCTTTTTTACATTCTGGTGTGCGTACTGGCGCGATAAAAGCACTTCTTTTAAGTTAGTCACATCAGAAAGCGAAAAAATAAGTAGTGGGAATGAGATTGATGCGTAGTAACGAATTCCGCACTATCTGTCAATACCTGTTATACGAAATCAGCACGATAGAAGAACAAAAAGAAAAAGAAAAATTCGACACTCCATTGATAAATATCACATCATTTGCTTTATTTTCATAACAAAAACGCGATTTGGAAAGTATCACATGAAATTTCAAAATCGCACTACTATAAATACCATTTTACAATTAATTCCGCATTGCCGACTCTCCCACTAATTAATTCCGCTCAAATCTGAAAATTTTAAGAACTGAAACGCCCTAATTAGTCCTGACCTTTTTTTAATTCTTCTACATTTAAGGTTCTACTCTAGTCATTTTTTTACCGAGTGATTTCTTTTAAACTGCAGCAATATAATAAAAATTCGCACTGTAAAGCGCAAGTCCAGCCTACAATAAATTCGGTAAATTTAGATCAATCCTACCCAAATAAATTAACTCCCTGCGGAGGACAATAATTTTGGCCATGACGCTCTCCACTGTACAAAAGTTCCATTATAAATGCGCTCAGCGCATGCGCACGAAAGCCGAACAAAGACCCGTGAAAGTGGAAATAAAAAACGTAACAATTCTAATAAATTATCTTATCAGAAAATACAAATACAATATTTGAAATATAATTACAAGTTTACTACTGAACAAATTTAACCTTCTATAATCTTTTGTTTGACTATTGCGTGCAAATAACGGAGACCGAATAACAGGTGGTGGAAATTTTAAGAAAGAATCAGGAGAAAGCAAACAAAACAGAAGGGCATACTTTCACACTAACATGCGAAGCTTTTCTCGAAAAACTAAAAGTACTATGATTTCTCGTCGACAATCTTTCATCATTAAAGCCTGAATTCTTGTCTACACTGTTTCGATATTGATGGACACGTGGGAAATCACTTTAATTCTCTCTAATAGGATTTTTTTTTTGATATCTTAAAGTTCTGTGATCACAATTTATGGCCAATAAATGTTACGGCTAATAGACGGCATAACCCTATGTCGGCTTTTCTCTTTGACGCACGTGTGTACGGGGTATAAGCGTTAAAATCACTAAAAATAGATAGACGTGTAGCTGATAAAATCGTGCTAATAGAATAAAACAAAAATAGATAGTATGTAAAAGGTATAAATATAGTTTCGTACAAACCACACACTTTACTCCCCCCCTCCACTCCAAAAAAAAATCGTATAACAACCGTGGTGGTAGCACGAAGGACGAAAAGAAAATCAGCAGAGTGGAAATAACGAAATGTTTTACGGAAAAAAATCTGAAGTTTCTAATTCTTCTTATGCACACCTCTGGGAATTAATTTTAAGGTTCATCGTGATTTATGAGAAAAATTTTAACATATAAAAATAAATAAGCTAATTCATTCCACCAGTCATTGATGTCACCTGTCACCAAGTAAATCTTGAATCTAAACGATAAAGTATACTTCCCATTATTCAACGAAAAAAGCAACAAGGTGAATCAGACGAGAAATAATATTCTCGTTCCGGACATAAATTATTGCGAGGGAGGGCAAAATTTTAAAGTTTGTAACATCATGCAATTGAGAAAGCCGTTTCTATATAAGTAACACACACTCCGAACTTGTCAATGTGACGTCAGTAGTCCTATACTCCTCGATTTTTCGCACTTTATTTAGGTCGTGGAGCGAATCGTTCCAATATTCCAAAGTTACTCCGTCTACACCCGTGCTATATTGGCCACTTCGAGATATAGCCAAAAACGGCCTTTTGCATAAATATTATGTCCGGGATTGTAGTTTTCCTCTCGTGACGTTTTGGTGAATTTATTCTTTCTTGCTTTCGATAGTGTAATTTGTCATAAAAAAAAGCTAGCTTTAAACATAGTGAAAAGTAAAGCCAGGCTAAGGTTAAATCTGATGTTAGTTTATTATCGTGTACGCATGAATACTTTGATGATCCGGCTTTGACACTTTGTGCTTCCATGAAGGTAGCTTTCCAAAAAAATTTAAGAAAATAAAGCGATAATTAGGTTTCGTCACTTTAGTTTTTAAGAAGTTTGAGGACGAATTGGAGAAAATCATGTTTTCATTTTATGCTTCAAGTAAAAAATTAGTTTTAAATTCAATTAAACTAGGTGTCTTTTTCTTCAGCACACAGAAACAAATTGATGCATACTCAACAAACAACGAGACACACCTGTTGTTTGTACATATTTTTAATATCATCTAAATCCATTCTCAGTTCGTCTGCTTCTTCAGCTTTCTCACCGTACATTTGTAAGACTGCACTATAGCGTGATTGCATCTCCTACAGTGAATAAATAAACGAATGAAAAAACGAACGAACGAACGACCGATTACATTTTTAATAATTAGACATTAGGCTACTCCTGAATGTGGAAAGTACCAGCATCCGTAGGAACGGCGTCCCTTAATAACATGGCCAAATTTCTCAACCTTTTCCTTAAATTTTACCTGACCAATACAAATGACCAATACATATTATATATACCACATAAGTGGAGAAACATAGGATAACTTATAAAAGAAGACATATTGTTTTTCATGTTTGAGCTGAGCATGAAAGATTTTCACCAAGTTAACTAAAATAAGTAAATAATGACAAAAAATTGCAACAAATGAAATAATTATCACATACGTCATGTTTTTCTTTGTAGGAAGATAATTCAGCAATATTATTTTCGAGTTCTTCGACTTTATTTGCAAGCGAGACGAGCTCTTGCGCCAAAGATGCTTTTGTCTTTTCTAACGATCGTATTTCTTCCTAAAATTGATCATAAATATAACTTACCACATTTTAAACACATGAGACAGCAGAAGAAAACACGTGGGGGCAGATTCCGTTATAATAACAACTTTGCTCTGCTAGGTTGGACCCTTAAAATTTCTTTTAAATCGGAAACTTATAAAATTCTGACTTTCCTCTAACTATCCTAGATTTTTTTAAATCAACCTAGTCTAATTTCAAATTTTTAAGGTTCGGCGGACACTGTATTCGATTTTTTAAAAAACAAGAAACAACGCATCAACTATGATAACAATTTCAGTATAACTGACCAACCTGCAGGACATACACTTCGCCTTCGCGCTTTCGCAGTTGACTTTGTATGTGTTCAAACGACGCTGTGGTGGTTGTTCGCATCATGCTGTCGTTGTGAAAACTCTCGTGGAGACTACTCGATGTCGACATATTTCGTTGATGACCGAACGTGCCGTTGAAAGATTCATTCTAAAGTACAAAACGAAAATTTAAGAAAGTGTTAACCAATAGATTGGGAAGATCCTGATGCTGGTGAAAACTATTGTAAATAGGCAACATTTAAGAGTAAACTGGCTTTTGTATTCATGTGATTTCTGATAAAAGTAAAAGTCTTTTAGAAAACTGAAACTCGCGGAATAAGAATTTCTCGAAAAAAAAAACAGATCCAGATTTTGCGGGAGTTGATTTCGCGCTTTTATAAGAAAATGGCGACAGCGCGAGTATAATAAACAAAAATTAAAAAAATAAAAATAAAAATAAAGCAGGAACTTCGCAGTACAACATACTCTATGTACGACGCGATCTTCTTCCGTGGGAAGTGAATCATGACTGCTTTGTCGACTTATCGCTTGTACAGTTTGTTGTTGTTGCTGTTGTTGGACAAGTCGAGAGTTGAGTTGAAACATATCATTATCGTATTTAGCCTTCTCCGCAGATAGTTGGTCTTCCAGAAACTTCTATAAAGAAACAATACAACAGTAGTAATACAAATAAGCATAAAATTCAACAGGTTTGGGCGAGTTAATTCTGCGCGAGTGAGCTTGCTAAACGTGCTATCTTTATACTCGAATTGAAATCAAGTTCGATAGAGCAAAATTAACAATGTAGCAACACACACATACACACAAACCTTTTCGTTGTGCAATCCTTCGTATAAAGTTTTCAATTTTGTTACTTGTTTTTCCAGATTCATTTTATCTCTGTAAATAAAGGATGAAGCATATAAAAAAACCAGAGAAAACAAAAATTACGAAGAAGCCATAATCACGGTCATAGTGATCAACATGATAATCATTAGATCTACCGCGGTTGGATTGGCTATCACGTGCACAATAAACACAGTTATAATAAAAGCAGTTGTAGACAGAGCATCAACGAGGTATCACAACAACCACTGCCATCGCTATAACAGAAACATTTCTAACCACATAAAAACACAACTAGCTCATTAACAGAGTCGAAACGACCACAAAGAACCACCATGAATCACCAAAAAACAACCACAATTATCACTGCCATATCTATAAGAGAAGCATTCTTAACCACATAAAAACACAACTAGCTCATTACGACCACAAAGAACCACCATGAATCACCAAAAAACAACCACAACTACCACTAGGCGTAACAACCACCACCATAACACCAACTCCGAACTCCATAACCGCCACTAACATAGGTACACAGCTATATACACAACAACCATCCACCACGACATCCATTTACCACAACTAATCCCACACTGGCCACATCTAACACTATAAAGCTAACTCCATAACCATAGCCATCATAGGTACTCAAAAAATATACACCTGTCCACCATAACCGCATCATCCACCAGGAATTCCCACACTGGCCATGGTTAACGCCGTAACCATGGCCATCATAGGTACGCAGATATATACACAATAACTGTCCACCATAACCGCATCATCCACCACTGAAATTCCCACACTGGCCACGGCTAACGCTGTAACCACCGCCAGCATAGGTACGCAGATATATACACAATAACTGTCCACCATAACCGCATCATCCACCACTGAAATTCCCACACTGGCCACGGCTAACGCTGTAACCACCGCCAGCATAGGTACGCAGATATATACACAATAACTGTCCACCATAACCGCATCATCCACCACTGTAATTCCCACACTGGCCACGGCTAACGCTGTAACCACCGCCAGCATAGGTACGCAGATATATACACAATAACTGTCCACCATAACCGCATCATCCACCACTGTAATTCCCACACTGGCCACGGCTAACGCTGTAACCACCGCCAGCATAGGTACGCAGATATATACACAACATCTGTCCACAATAATTATTTCCACAATATTAGCTAGTCATGAAGCATATATAGCGCAAACCTATTCCAAGTATCTTTTAATTCCTTATTTCGATTAGTTTCATCTTCCAATGATGATTCAAGTTTCGTTTTTTCTTCTTTCACAGTATGGTACTGAATATTCAATGCTTTGTATTTTGATTTCAACTCAGTTGCGATCTCAGATGCTGACCTTTCCTTCTCTGACGCCAAAGCCAGTTGATGCTGCATGTTACCTGGAAAATGAAGTTAAAGAGAACGAAAGAAATTCAAAGTAAAATACAAAAAGGAAAACTATGGGTTTATCTTTAAAAAATTATCAACATTGGCCAAACCATATTTGAAGACCGTTGTCACTTTTTCTACTTTTTGCCTCAACTGTCGAAATAGTCTGCAAGTCCAGGGGGCTTAGCGGATATAAAAAAACGAACGAACAAACGGACGGACGGACGGACAAACGGAATTACCGATTATAGTAAGTTTAAGTTAACCTGCACATTAGCTTCCAAAGTGCTATAAAGATAATGAATCGAGTGAACTTTAATTTACAATCTATCGCTTGCTGAGCGATTGCTCTATCGACTTTGTTATCCCTGATATATGCTGCAGACGACGCGAGAATACATCCTTACCACATACCACGGGGACGAGTCCTCCTTGCGCTATACCCTTCTACTAACTCTGATGCAATACGATCGTGCGATAGCGCGGTCAGTAGAGGAAGCGCCCGACAGTCGAAACGACGTTGGTTTAAGTCATAAATTGTTGGGTTTAATTCTGTTCATATGCAAAAGAAGTCAAGGTATGGTTAGATCTAACGTGTTTTCATGTCTTCGAGACAAACGACGACTATTACTATAGAGATGTGGAATGCATCGAAAAAAAAACACGTCAAAATTATGCCACACAGAGCCTTTCAGCTTTCAGCTTACAAAAATGCGCTATCATCACAGGGTACTTACCAAGTCGTTCAGTTAAACTTTTTTCGACACGTTCCCAATTGTCGGCTTGGTTGGCATGACTACTCTGCAGGTTTTCAATCTGTCGAAGCAAAGGTCGAGTCGCTAAATATATTATATACAATATAAGAATATAAGATACAAGCATGGCTTTTCCCTCGCCTTGTTTTCTGATTCTAAAGTTAGATTTCACAATGAAAATTAATACTTCGCTATTCCAATATTCCTATTATGTATAAATTGTTCGTCCCGACAAAAAGGTGTCGGAAATCCAGATTTTCATTTTACACGGTAATGATAAAAGCTAATACCTGCTGTAACGCTTGTTGAAAGTTCTTGGTTTCGATTCTCTCCTTCTTCCAATCTCTACAACGTGTACAATGTTTTACAATACACCCACATAACATTAAATTGCATTATGGGAACAACGGGACATATGTAAGAGATAGGACTTTACAAAAAATTCACAACAGCTTCCTAAGTGCTGGAGAGATGCTGAACCTTCCGGCAAGCGATACGGCGTAGGTTCAAATCTAACCTGATCCAATGACTTGTCTAGAAAATAAATTGTGTTGCAAAAACTCTGCAACATTATTTTTTTTAAAGAAATTTCTGGCTTGAGAAATTAAGTAAAGGAAAAATTTTTCTGTTCAGCATATTTTTTTGGAGCCAACTGTCAATTTTTTTAGGACACGCCTTGTATCCCTATTTCATCCTTACCCACATTTTCACACAACAATTAAAAAACCTGATAACATGACAAACGTACTGAGTGTAGGTCTTGAATTTCACGTTTCAGTTTATCCTCTTTGCGAGCAGATTGCTGTTCTATTCGCTGGTAAGCGTTCTGTAAGTCTTCAAGCTAAAATGAAATACTAACAGTAAAACTTGAGATAAATTGTAGTTTTACAAGATGCAAACACTTCAGCAAGCCAGACCTCACTAAGTTAGCAGGTCTAAGGGATATCATAGCGACGGACACCTCTCAATCTGCCTTTTCCTAGTCTCTTAAGAACATTTACCGTAAATAACGGATTAAGCGCCCGGGGCGCTTATTTAAATTTTTTTATCTTGACAGGGGGCGTTAATTGGGCAGGGGGCGGTTTATTCAGCAGGGCGCTTATTATTATTTTTAGAGCAGGGGGCCTTATTTACAAATATTTCCACGGGGCGCTTATTCGACAGAGGCCCTTATTGGGCACGGGGCGCTTAATCTGTCATTTACGGTACGCACTTTCTACTGACATACTCCTATTCCCATAAAGAAAAAATGTTTCCAACCTGTGCTACAAGTTCTTCATTGCCATACTTGGTTTTCTTCTCGAGTTCTTTGAGTTTTTGTTCGAGTTCTTCCTTCGCTTGGACTGCTACTGATGCTTCCTAAATAAATGGCAAAGTCGCCGCAAAACTCGAAACATCGAAATTATGTGACTTTACATTGATATGTAATGCTTTCCGTACACGAAAGAGGAAGTTGTTTTTGAATGGAGAACAACATGCTTCCTAATGATGAGGGACGAAGTTGCTATCCAAAAACAAAGGACGAAGTTCTCACAAAAATCGAAATTGCACGCGACTATTTCGAACATGTTCTGGTTTTTACAGTTTATAGGAGAGTTTCGGCAAAGTCGAGCAATCAGGATAAATTTACAAAGAAAAATATACCTGCACTTCTGAATCTTTTTGAGCTTTCTCGAGATTTAGTTTGTTGATTTCACTGAATAAATAAATAAATTTATTGTTTAGTGATTTTTCAAAGATTATTAAAGAACAGTGAAATTTTGAGGAGATGTAGAAAGTTTAGCACAGAATATGAATGAAAAATTGGAACTAGGTGAAAAAGTTTTTATTTAATGTAAAAGGAAGAAAATTAAGAACACTAAACTTCCAAAAATATCAAGTCTATAAATAGTTTTTATTAATAAATTTTAGTACCTATAAAAAGGCATTTTAACCTACCGTAATTGATCGAATAAACGCCCTCGGTCAATCAAATTAAACGCCCCCCTCTTAACCTATTTTTTAGCAATAAACGCCCCTGTCAATTAAACGCCCCCCCCCCCCCCCCCAGAAGACGGATTTTTAAATGACGTCCCCCCCAGAAGACAGAAGATTTTGAATAAACAGCCCCCTTCCCCTATCATAATACCCTTCTCTCTCCCCAATACACAAAAACATCTGTACAAGGTCCTTAAAAAAGTCTGTATTTGTCCATATTAGGACTGATCAGTCTTAATACGGACATATACTGACTACAAAAGGGCCTGTATACAGTGCTCTTGCCTTAAAATACCCTTGAAAATCGCTTCCCGTTGTCAGTAAAAAGAAATACTAAGTTGTACTAAACAGATTCAATTCTATTTTTAATGGGAAATTTACAATCTTCGTTCTCATTTTTCTGGTAATTCAAGTCAAATTGTGTGTATTTTTCATTTTTGTAATAAACGCCCCTGTCAATTAAACGCCTCTGTCAATTAAACGGCCCTGTCTATGTCCCCTAATTCTATTTTTAATGGGAAATTTACAATCTTCGTTCTCATTTTTCTGGTAATTCAAGTCAAAATGTGTGTATTTTTCATTTTTGTAATAAACGCCCCTGTCAATTAAACGCCCCTGTCAATTAAGCGCCCCTGTCGATTAAACGCCCCCCCCCCCCTCGATCATTTACGGCATTTATGCAATTCCCTGAGTCTTAAAAATAAAACGGCATATCTAAGAAGATATTACAGAAAAAAGAGAGGAGAGGAAAAGCTATCTATTTTTTGGATTCCTTGATAATTCAATTTTGTTGGTAAGATTCGAATAAAAAGACAGCTCACTCATGCTCAATATTGCAACTATCGTTTAAAAAACTGCAACCTGCGAAATTTGACACCACCAGAAAAGAGCAAAAAACTTACACCCACGAAAATTCAGTTAGTACTCACGCGTAAGCATTTTGCATCGTTGCTTCCATAGCGTTGTATTTTTCCTCAGTATCATCTAATTTTTCTTTTAACACGGAAATTTCATCTTCTTGTGAATCTGTAATTCCTTCTAATTTCTGGAGCTCAGCTAAAAACAAAAAAAAAGGTTGAGAATAATAATTCACTCATAATATTCCATTGAGAAAGCATGAAAAGAGGGTTCTAATATAAATTTACAGAGATTGACATCTGATTCAAGTTGTCCTGTATTTTGAAGAAATAGTTTATTATAGATAAATGTTCATTTACATCAATAAGATTTAGCAGAAACAAGAAAAATGAAAATAACAACAAAAATTGTACCCTCGATTTTCTTTTCATTCACTTCTTTTTCTTTGTTTATTTCTTTCAATGTATCTATCTCCTTCTCTTTTTCTTGAATGCTTTCCCTGAATAAAGATAACACAGTTGAAGTCAAAATAATAATAATAAAAAATTGCAACTCATTCAGGTACCCTGATATTAGGGTGATGTGAAACAGATGATGCAGATCCAAAGTTATGGGGTCGTCAGTAAAAAATTAAGAGGCCTGGGACGAGCAAACGAGTGTCATTTTGGCAAAGAAATTTATGTTAATCAATTCACTTTTATAATATCTATGCATTGATAAAGTTTGAATAAAAAAAAATTTAAAAGACTTATTAACCAACTTTTTAAGCTCTATAATGGAAGTCCAACATCATTTTATACCTTTCTTCTTCATTTTAATAGGAAATGTAAGAAAAATTAGATTTAAAAAGGTGTGGCAAGATCTAAGATCAGGAATGACTCAAATGGGGTAAAACTATGACCTCTCACTTTGGAAGTGAAATCTTCCACCTGAAGTGAAATCTTCCACCTGGCTATCAGCTTGTTCTGAAAAAAATGTTACAAACATACAAATAAGTCTCATTCTTCTTCGTGATATCTTTTAATTTGACACGTAATTTTTTTATTCGATTGTTTGCGTCTAATTCTTTTTTCGATAGTGCTTCACCTGCATAAACACAAAAAAATGATAAGTGCAGTAATAATTAGGTATTTCTTTTCATGGTCAAGAAACTCCATAACTCTGGTGATAAAATTTAAAAGAAACAGCCATTTTCCAAAAAAGTATAAACGGAACTGTAGTTCTTGTGAAGTCTCAATGAAGAAAAAAGATAATAATTTTGTTTTTGTTTTATTGGTATAAGTTCAGGAAGAGATTCTACAAGTATTTATTTGACACAAAATTATGCCGAAAAAAAGTCTGTATTTATTACCTATCAGAAAGATCGCAAATTCTAGAGTAAATTACCTTCGTCCAGCAAGCCTTTGATCGTGTCTTCTTTCTCAATAAGTGACTGACTTAATGCAGATACCTGCTCGTTAGCACTAAAAAATAGAAAGTTATAAATAATATCAAAATTATAAAAATACTTACAAAAATGATAAGTAAATATGAGTATAACGCAGCATCGTAACAGCCTGAGGGGTTTTGTTGTTATAGTTAATATGGGGAAGAATCTAGGGGGTAAAAATGTTAAAATTTCTTTCGGATGCTTTGATTTTAACTATGGTAGGGCTTCATTAAGTGGTTAATTATTGATTCTCTTGATTTTAACAACCCCCCTAAAACACAACAATTTAGGAGCATACTACAAGCCGGAGCGGTTAAATTCAAAAATCTTGAAGAATATACTCGTCTGTTGTTTTCAGGAGGGAGCACAAAGGCAGTTTAAAAGTGTTAAAAGCTCTCATTTAATTTACAGAACAGTTTCATATTCCAATCCAACTGGTCAAGAGCCTTTAACGGTGATCTCCCCAGTGATGTTGCCGGCACAAGATACTGTACTAGCAATCTCCAAGAGTTCTGCTTACAAGGAGGCATGGAAAAAAAACAAGCAAATAAATGATCCACCAACATAAATAATCATATACCTCTGTGTTAATCTTTCCTCTGTTTCTAATAACTTGTTTTTATAATAATCACGATCCTATAACGAACTATCTTTAGTAACAAAATTAGTTTCACTCAATCTCTGTTTCAAGACCAATCACACTCGACTTGTAAAAAAGGTTGGCAATTAGGACAAGTCATGTCAAGTAAGTGAAAAATATGAAGTAACTGGTATTTGGTTAATTGAGTAAACGTAGCAAAAACTGTTGGTTTTCTAATATTAATCGATCATTACAAAGATTAAAAAAAATTGTTACTGCAGCCCGACATTATTAGTAGTAAAACGAGGTAGTCATTAAAAATTGTCACTAGAAAAAGTTCAGGGAAACTAACTACGACGTGATTAATTAAAAGAAGACTACCTTGATAGCTGCTTGCAGCTTGTTGTCCGATTCTCCAATTCTTTTTGTAAATTCTTCTCGAAGTTCATTCATCTCGGAGTCATCTGGTGACGTTGTATTTTCCAATTGGTCAAGTTGACTTGAAAAAAACATTTTAACAATATTTTAGCGTGAAGTTTTTAAAAATACCACAACATACACAATCCTATAGATAACCAGTAAATTTCAATAAAATAAAAAATTTCTATCCATTTAACATTATAAACGTAACATAGAAAATTGGATAGTTGTCGTAATGGTCCAAAGGTTAACTACTGGCTTAATAAATGTTACCATTTAAAGAAACACAAGAAGTTCTTACTTTTTATAAACAGAAGCAGATTCCTGCAAGCTAATATTCTCTTTACTCAATTCCACCATTTTTTTCTCACGAGCATCAACGATACTCTTCAGATTCTCAATCTCCTAAAATTTACACATATCAAATTTGTAATGTCGATACAAAAGAGCAAATAAATACTGTACAACATTGTGTCATGGTTGCATGGACATGTAAAGACGACCTAGACATCCTATTGGAAATTTGAAAATCGGAATTAGAAATTAAGTTAGTAACTTAACATATATATATCCTAAGATCTTGTATTTTTATGTTTAGGATAACTTTTTTAGCGTGCAGTCTACTTAGTATTACCTTTTGTAAGCACAACATTTTGTCATCAGAAACATCAAGACCTTCAAGTTTACTATTGCTGATTTCCATGGACGATGATTCATCATTTTCTTGTTCTTGTTCATGCTCAATAAATCCATTTGCTTCAAGATGTTTTTCTGTATCATTGTTCAAATCTAATTGTTCCTCAGCTTCTTTTTCCTGAGTCTCAGTTTTATCTATTTTATTTTTGTCTAAGTCAGGCGACAAGGTACTGATACCTTCATCAGGTAATATATCTTCAACGACAACACTTGTCGTATCATCCACACAGCTCTTATAAAGTGTAAGATCAGTTTTTTTAACATCTTCTGATGTGCGTGTATCGTTTTCTTCAGAAGGTGAAGTATTACCCGTTACTGGCAAATTCTCTTTTTGTTCGTTAATTTGCAAGTCTCTTGATTCTATGTTTAAGTCATCACCTAAATCAATATCTTCATCATTATTTATATTATTATAATTCACAGAGACTGTTTGTAATTGCTCAGCGTTGTCATTACATGGTGAAATCACATTGTCTACTAAACTGGAATCATTTGCATCACCCGCATCACCATCTGTGTTGTTTTCCTGTTTATCTTCCTTAGAAGATATTTTAATATCATTAGATTTAAAACCTAATTTTTTTCGTGGTCTGTCTCTTAATTTCGTTCTTCTTGGAACTTTTCCATCTGCCACATCTAACTTCTGCACAAGCACTGCTTCGTCTTGATTACTATGATTTTGAGATGGTGTAGAATTTATGTCTGTTGCTTTGTTTTTATTATCCGTAAGAAACGAATCGAAAAAAATATCTGTGTTATTTTCTGTCGTTGACTCAACTGCCGATGTTTTAGGAGTAGACGTTCTTGGTTCATCTAAATAATAATTAAAAATTAATAAAAAATCGTCCTTCTTCGAGGTGCTATGAAGATTATTAAAGCCTTAAAAAAGGAAATTTCAGTACAAGTTTCTTTTGTGCCTCACCAGATGTTCAGGTGCAAAAAAATATATGAAAATATATGAAAATATAAAAAATAGAAGAAAGTATAAGAAAATAGAAGAAAATAGAAGAAAAAAAGATAAGAAAAAATAAGAAAATATAAGAAAATATAAGAAATCAAGAGTTGTTTTATCATAAACAAAAACAAGGCAAGGAGTTCACATCACAACTTATTTACGCAGTTTTCAACTAACAGACGATGTTGTGAATAGCATTAAAACTCTCTATTTGATTAAATTGACATAATAATGTTGTAACGCTGCTGAAGGCATAGATTGTAGAGTTTTCTAAAATTTCTCGTTTATCCAAAAAAAAAGGAAAAGATAGCCTTCTGTAGGGAAGAAAACATGTGACACAGACTTATTATTTTGTAAACAACACTTTCAAAACATTACCAACGAATTACAATCAATTTATTATCAGTTTTTTTTAATTAAATTATAGTAGCAACTTCATGATTTGTTTATTGTCAACCACATATCAAACAGAGCTTGTATGATAAACAGTCAATATTTGGACAAAATTTACCAACGTCACAATGACGTTGGTAAATTTGCATTTTTTTCTGTAAACAAAAACAATGAAAACTCCAATTGCAACCTTTTTAAAATTACAAAGAAAAATGAACCTAGCAAGATTACATCATTATTAAGATACCCAAACAAGGGAAATATGTCATACAATTAAAACACATACTAACACAAAAAAGCAAATAACGCATATGCATCTTAAAATAAACATTCTATTTTTAGTAACAACTAAGTAAACATAAGTCTGGTTGTTTTTCAGAGAATAGAGATAGTGTTGTATTGTAGGTATATTAAACATCAGCAAGACAAGCATTATGAGTATTGAAAAAAATCTAATGTGACCTGCATGGAAGTTACACAATAGCCGATCTATCATGGGAGATTTCATGTTCAAAATGATCAAAGTTAGCTTACTATGCTTGTTAATAATATTAGCATTTGGGTTAAATTCAGTATGTATATTCGTTCTATATAACACAAAAAGTACAAGGAACCGTCCATCCATGTTCTTGCTACTTAGCCTTCTGATAATACACTTACTACAAGGAATTGTTGTCTTCCCTCTTTATGTTGGTAAAGTCTTGAACATTGGTTCTGAGGAATGGAAACTAATATTTTGTAACGGGTATCGTTTCACATACATGGTGACCTATTATACTGCAGTGTTAAACGTTCTATGTATTGGGATGGATCGACTGTTAGCAACATGGTGTGTCCTTAAATACAAGCATATAGCCTCAAAGAAAAATGTTTTATGTAGTATTGGGCTTTTGTGGATATATGTCGTAAGCCTGTGCATACTGCCGTTCTTTACAGAGACAACAAACAATGGATACATGAACAGCACAACACAAAATAACTCATATAGTAGTTGTACCTACAAACAGACCGAGTTATGGACAAGCTTTATGTTGCTTATTAATTGCACATTACCTTACCTACTTATAGTTGCGTGTTATAAACTAATAATTTACCGAGTGAACTTGATTAAAAACAACGCGCATCATACTCGCAGCATAGATTATAACAAAACAATTATAATCAATGAAGAAGTACGGAAACATCATTTGATCACAAGACTCTCCTGCATATTGTCAGTAGTGTATATTTTTTTCTGGTCACCGTCTGTGATCTATTATCTTCTTCAAAGTTTCTGCAAGGGTTGCTTTAATGCAGATTATGAAGATTCTATAACAGAACAAACTGTTGGTTTTATTGTTAAATATTTAGCTTTTTCAGATTCGGTGGCAGCACCATTAATATATTGCTTTTACCATAAAGATTTTAGAAAGCTAATATCAGAAGCACGTAAAAACATTAAACATCTCATTTATTTCAACAAACATACAAGTATGAATATTAACTGATGTAAACGACATAAACACCTTTCTGTATTAAGTATTTTTTTAAAAATATGAATGCAAACTAATTTTGTGTTTTTTAGTCCTCCATGTAAAATGGTGATGTGATTATTTTCCCAAGGTTCTGTTCAAGGTGGGAGTCTTTCCTGCAAAGACCCTACAAAAAAAACATTCTCTCCTTGAGCTCCTCCATAAAGGGATTAAGCCCAAAATAAATAAAAAACCCTAAACCTTGGACGAATAGATAAAAGAGTTTTTTAGGTCAAATCCATAAAATTTCGAATTGATTTTTTCTGAATTTGGTGCTAACATACAAAAAAGATTAAAGATAGGTAAACTCAAAACGCCACTATTTTAAATTATGCTTAACTTTTTTATTGTGTTATTGTGCGCGTTGTGAAAAGGTATTGCACTTCTTCTGGGCGATAAAAAAAATCTTTGAATGTTTTCTATAGCTTTGCTGAAAATCATCAATTTTTTAAGTTTAGCTATACAAATCTTTAAAACAAAAGTAACGCTCTTTGGAATTCAACAAAAGTTAAGTTAAGACAGGTTAAAAGTTGTTTATCATTCCTAGCAGTGAATGTTTGTAATAGCAAATACCAATCCACAACCAAACAAGGATGAATTAGATTAACTATATAAATGTTTGGAGTAAAAAATAACACAAACAACAAAATATTTCTAAGTTAAACACACATTGTTTTGGTTGGTCGGTTTCTATTCACATAAAAAATGTTAACAAAATTTTATTGGAAGGACATATTGCACAACAAAGTGACACAAAGGATGTTGCACAAAAAATGTTGCAGTGATCGAATTTTTTCAGATATTGTGCAACTGTTTCACTATCGCACAACAATTACAAATTTTAATGGGAATCAAACTTAAACAACACAAAATTTTGTCGAAGGCTCAATGCTGCTTCTGTAATTTACAGGCTCGGCTCAGCTGTTGCTTATTTGTCGATTGTTGACCATCTACCTAACAAGATCAAATTTTACGTGTTTGCTTGCTCATATAGACTGGCTCTCTAATTGAAACCAAAATTCTTTTAGCCAAATTTCAGGATTTACGCTACATAAAACCTAAACAAAGATAGATTAGCTTAGCTATATAAGCCTTCAGAGTAAAAACAATCACAATAGTAAAAAACACTATTAAAAGTTTACAGAAGCTGTTTTGATTAGTAAATTTTAAATAACATAAAAGCCAAGTAAAGTTGGTAAGGAGTTGTAGTCATTCCAAAAAATGTAAAGTCATAGTCAATAACATAAGGGTTTTGTGAAGGAAAAATAATTTTAATCATTTTCTGACAATAAAAAAAATACAACATCATAGAGATCTGCTTTATAATCATTATGATTAAATAGTCGGTGGCCCGTGGATAAATCCATGGGTTCACCCGTCTTTTATATGTTGCATTTCGTGTTTCCTTAATAAATGCACAGGTCGCCCATTCTTTATTTACCGCATTTCGTGTCTCGCTACTGTGGTTACCATTTTGTGTGACAGACGTATACTGGTAGTATAATATAGATTTTAAAATTGTGTGTTACTTAACTTTGTTCAACGTATAACAAAAAGCTCAGATTGCAGAAAGCCCACTACATTTCTACTACACTATGCCAAGTGAGAAGGGCCAGCATGACACAAGTGCATGAGATAGCACACAAAACAGAACCTCAACCCAAACAACCACACACTTGATTGTGAGACAACATGTAAACAAACCAACTTAAAATAGAAATTTTCTTTTTCCTAACTAATGACGTAAAAGTTTTAACAAAAGTTTTAACAAAAGTAAAAAATAGTAAAACTCTTTTTAGAAAAGGGAACAGCTGAATAACAAAGATGAAATTTCATCTTACACGGATACATGGACCAAGAGACGCCATCTGAAAAAATAATGTGCTACTTAGAAATATTAAATATCACATCGTGGTAATACTACAATGTTAAGTGGTAGTAATTTAAACCTATGGTACTTGCAATTCCAAAATACAAAAAAAAATTGGAATGTTTGTGGCATGAAGCTCTTATAATACAATCACCACAACGAAATTCACATGAGGAAGCAATAAGTACAGTTTAATCAAACCAAGCACAGCTGTAATTTTGAACAAAATATAGGTAAGATATATTTTAAAGCTGATTTGCAACAAAGTAGTACAATATTTATATTTTGAAATCAACAATATTTGTTTTCATTTTAGTTGCAAAACGTTTTTTAGACAAGAAGAAAAATTTAGACGCAGAGTGTTTTTTCTGACATGAAAAATAGTTGGCTGTTTCCTGTTCCAAACTTTCTTGTTTACAATTCAAAGAAAGCTAATAGAATCTAATAATACAACTAATTAAGGGATTTTTATATCTCTTCCTTATTAAATCTGCTAAATTATAGAATAATAAAGATAGAATACAAGACATAACAATATCAATTTGTCACTAATTCTTTAATTTGACATGCTAAATATAAATGACATCACCACAGTGTCCAAAGAAATCTAATTAGAAGTAACAACAACAACAAACATGGAATCACACAATAATTCTCATTTACACAAAGAAACACAGTAGTTGCACAACATTCATACTTTTGTTGCTGTTCTTGGTAACTCTATTTCAGGCTCATTATATAGTACATTGTAGGCAATAGTAGATGTTATAATTTTTTTGGGGAGTTTATTTAAAAAGGAATTGGTATTTGGGTCAGGAATAGCCATTTGAGTATATTTTAATAATTTTTGATGTTATTTCAACCACTGTAAAAGGTTTGTTGCCAACAAAACATAATGTTTACATAATATTATTATTCATGAATGAAGAGAATGGTGGTAATTAGAACATGTAATTATATACATATATAACTTTTTATGGACTGTGTTATAAAGAGACTTCTGGGACAAATAATTGCTACTTTGGAAAACTTTCAACAACAAAAGTTCAATACAGAAACAATATATTAGCTTTCAAAAAATCATGACTTATTTATAAAACATATGGCATTTTTTGTTTTTTGTACAAGGAAGTGAACTACTGTGCTTTTTTCATTAATTATTAAAGCTCTAGTTATAAAATGCGCCTGTTAAAATAAGTTGTATTAAAAAAATGTAAAGGAAATTTTAAATGAAAATTTGAGAGAAATGTTGTTTCCAAGAAAATTAGCACGTAACTAGTTGGAATTACAATGCTGTGTAAAAATGAATACGAACAGCACAATGTTACGAAATATAAAAAAGCTAGTTTGCTACATGTTTAAAATATTTTCAGATGGGATTTTGAATGATTATTTCTGTGTTTACATTTATTTGAGGGGAGTAATAAAAAGACTGATCCATGGGATAACATTTATAATTTTTTTATATAACCTCATAGTCCACATCATAATTCTATTTAGCTATCAAATTTTTTTTTCAGGTGACAACACGAATGATCAACAATGGAAGACAAAACATCGTTCAAGACAGCAACTATCACACTTGTGAGTCTGCTGGCAATACTGGCAACGTTTTTGAATGCAGTATGCATCTTTGTAATCGTGACATCCAAAAAACTGTTGCAGAGACCTTCCATGTATCTAATTCTAAATCTATTAATTGTTCACTTCGTGCAAGGCTTGGTGGTGTTTCCTTTCTATGCCGCTAAAAAAGAAAAATTTGAATCGTTTAAACAAAATCAAATTATTTGCGATGGCTTTCGTTTCTCCTACATGGTTACATTTTACGCCGCCATCTGGAACGTTCTACTTATCAGTGTTGACCGTTTCTTGGCCACATGGTTTGTGATGCGGTATAGAGAAATTGTCACAAAGAATAGAGTGATCGGTGTCATTGCGCTATGTTGGGTATATGTGTTGTCCTTGTGTTCAATTCCATTTAACTCTGAAGAATATATATTAAAGCACTCAGTCTCCGCATACAATGTTTCATCGGACACCAACAATACTAGTGTCATTTCCAAAGTCCATGCAAAATGTCGGTATCAACAATCATCACTTTGGACAACCTTAATGCTTGCGTGTAATTGTGTGGTTCCGTATGTTTTGGTAGTTTTGTTTTATCAAATGATCCTTTATCAAATACGAAAAATTGAGGGTCGGTCACGATCAGCTACTACAAGCAGTTCATACTCTGTTGAAAATCAATCAAGAGTGGAAGAAAAAAGAGTACTAAGTAAAAAAACTAACAAAAAATTTGAAGATGTCGAAGTACGCAAAAACAAAAAACTCACATATCTGGCTATGATTTTATCAATTGCTTATTTCTTTTTTTGGTCACCATCTGTCATTTACTACATCCTGTGGAGTGTCTGTCCAAATACTTGCTTTTCAAAAAACTACAAGACCTCTCCAGAAGAACCATATGTTGGCTTCTTTACAAAATATCTCGCGTTTTTAGACGCACTTGCAGCACCATTGATCTATTGCTTACATCATGAAGAGTTTCGAAAAATAATGAGACAAAAAACCGGACGAAATAAAGAACAAAGAGAGTTGTTGACGGAATCACATGTTGCTGAGTAAGAGACCGTGATTTTAAACATAACAAAGAATGTCTTTATCAAAAACATGCAAGAAGAAGGTGAAGTGTAGATAGATTGTGAGATAAAAGAAAATGCAGTGGGAAGAGTGACAATATATTGCAAGAAAAAATATTTTATGTATATAAATAATAAAAATATAATTTAGTCAGGAAAGTAGCAGTTAGAGTATGTAATTTTTTAGTTAAATTTGCATCTATTATTATTAGTATGAAAGGATACAATGTTTTATTTCAAAACTTGTTTGACAACCTTAATACCAATTCTATTCATTAAACAATTAAAAAAAACAGAGCTTGCAAAAATGTACTATGAATTAAAGTCACAACAAAATTTCCCTAAAGTGATGATTTTCGTTGTCCATGACACGATTTTTACAAAATATTTTTAAAACTTACTACTTGACGATTTTTTAGGCTAATTAAAAATTGTATTTTAATTTTGTTTACTTAACGGGATTCCTGCATTAAAAATGATATTTTTGTACGTTACAGAGGATAAAAAGTTGTTTATCAAGTTTTCTGGAATTTTTTAAAAATCTTTTTTCAATCTTAAGATATTAAGCTTAAAGATTTCCAGCTGACCTTACAACATCATCATTGATGATGTTATAAGGTAGTACGCATAAATTAATATATGAAATATCTTGCAAACTTACATAATATCAAAACTTTTTTAAGTGTGTGGACTGATGCTATTGATGATATCTTGACATTATGTAAAGTTTTGTAGTTTAGGAAGGATGTAATCTTTAATTACAGGTAGAAATATAGTGTCAGCATTTTTCAAAACTCTCTTATGACATCATAATATCCTGGATTTTGAATATATAAAACCAAAAAATAACTTGAGAACGAGAAAAGATTTTTAAAAGTCAAAGGACTTGATAAACCATTTTTCATTCTCCACAACATATAGAAATATCATTTTCAATGCAGAATGCCCTAAGGTATTTTTAATGTCTAGAAAGTCATTGCAATGATGTTTTCTTTTTAAGATTGGGTGCTGAGTAACCCAGTAAAAGGGGTGAGTTACCCCTGGAACTACTGAACTACTGCCGTATTTTTTAGAGGTTACTACTCATTTACAGAGATTGCAGCTTCTATTTCATGTTCAGATGACCTCAGCAAAATTTAAAAAAGTGGTTACATATTGATTGTTGTTGTAAAACTTTATATGCTCCAATTTTGTTTAATTACATAGTGAAATTTTTAACTTGTTTCAAACTTCTTGTAGCTATATTAGGGTGCCAAAATGAATATATTTCTTTTAAATTTATTAGACTTGTTTTACATCAAAGAGATAAAAAAAAACTAGACAAAAATAAAATGGAATAATATGTGTTCTTAAAGTGTAAAAAGCATTTAAGAAGGAAGGGCACAAATAAAAAGGTATAGAACAAACAAAGATCATTTTAGTAGTCACATAAGAATTGTAGCCGTGATAACCAAGAGAAAGATAAGTACAGGTTTTTCATCTCACAACATTGGAGATAATTGGCCAAAAAAATGTAAGTTCCAGTTTAAAGAAATAAACCTTTTTAGTAATTTTGACTAGTATATTAAAGCCTTTTTGGATGTAAGTTGGCTAAGTCTTAAATACACTGTATAAGAGATGTAGTAAACTATACTGTATGTTTAAAAAGACTTGAGGGCACAAAATAGGAACAAATAAAACATGTGAAGCCAAAGTGACAAAGAATACACACATTCAAATACTATGTAAATGTAGTATGACATCTTCATAAACAAACTAACAAAAACGATTATGGAAATACTAATGTTTACATTACAGTTCACAGATTAAGAAAAATAAACAAAAACAAAGAGTTCTTGTTTACGTAATTTTGCAGTTGTTTAATCTTAACTATATTTGTAGCAGCCACATCTTGGCAAAGTTGATTAAAAATGAATCAAATCCAGCTGTGAACTATTCATGTTATTGATGACTACTTTAAAATGCTTTGTTATCAAAATACAAACTGAGGTTTGAAACAAGACCTTAGTAAAGGTAATGACAGTTTCAGATTTCGCAGTGTCTGTGCATTCAAAGGAAAAAACCATCATGGTGCACATAACGGTCATTATCATACTGCTATGCTTATTAGCAGTGGCTACTACTTTTGTAAATGGAGCGTGCATTATAATTATATATAAATCACGATCGTTAATGAAAAGACCTTCAACATTTTTCATTCTAAATTTATTAATAGCCCAGTTGTTTCAAGGTCTGGTTGTCTTTCCCTTTTACGCTGGTAAGAAAGGTGACATCTCAGATAAAATGTGGAGTCAACTGTTCTGTGATGGATTTCGATTTATGTATATGCTGACGTTTTATTTGTCAACATTGGGGGTCCTGATAATTGGTGTGGATCGCTTCATCGCAACGTTTTATGCATTGAGATACAAAAGTATTGTCACAAGGAAAAGAGCATTAGTGACCATCATATCTGTGTGGATATATACGTTATCCCTTTGTTTATTGCCATTTCAAAAGCAAAATGCCACCAGGCAATACCAAATAATTAATGCAAGCAAGCTAGGTAAAAATTTCACAACAGTCACAATATTTAAACATGAAATCAACTGTACATACATCCAGTCAAAAGTTTGGACTTTGTCGATGTTGGTTATAAACTGCTTGATACCATATATATTAATAGTCTTATTATATCAAGTTATAATACGTAAAATTCGCCAGCTAGATCAACGAACACGAACAAGGGCAAAATCATTATGCAACATACATGCAGTGGATTGTGAAGCTAATTTAACGAAAGGAGCAGAACAAAACAAGATATTGACCAATGTGTCCATCATTTTATCTGTTGCCTACTTATTTTTCTGGTCACCTTCAGTGATTTATTATACTTTGTTTTATATTTGTCCTAAAGCTTGCTTCATAGATGGATACACACAGTCGAAAGCTGAATTTTACGTTGGCTTTGTGACAAAATATCTAGCGTTTCTTGACTCCTTAGCTGCTCCGTTGATATATTGTTTTTCTTATGAACATTTTCGAAAATATCTGACATTCAATTGTAATTTATTGGAAAAATCATCATATTCACCTGCTGTAACAAACACAGAAACCATTGTCAATAAATACCAACTACAAGGGACACATTTTGTTACACTTAACCGTAGTAATGTTTATAGAAAAAAATATAGCGTATAAATAATTTGTTAGTAATATAAGATTTATAAGTTTACAGTGCTGACAACTTCCTAAAATC
Source organism: Hydractinia echinata (assembly GCA_030067915.1). Lineage (NCBI taxonomy): Eukaryota > Metazoa > Cnidaria > Hydrozoa > Anthoathecata > Hydractiniidae > Hydractinia > Hydractinia echinata. The sequence continues at coordinate 354,453 of JASGCC010000133.1, forward strand.
ACCTTTCCTGTCTCCACCCTATTAAAGTGAGGAGTGGAGTTGAAAAAGGAGTGGAGTTGTAAGATGGGGGAAAAATACCCTTCTGGTATAACTTTCTTTGGTTGTATTATGTTATAAGACAATTATAAAATGATGACTAAAATGATGCCTGTCTGTCATTTTAAGTGACATCAGTTTTTGATGTTACATTGTTTGGCATCTGATTTTAGTATTTAATGATTTCCTCACGAAGAGTCTCACGTAAGAAACTACAGAGTAATTGTAATTTTCATAAGTTCAATGCTGTTATAGACCCAATGCACTGTTTATTTGTTTCACATCTTTGTATAGGAAAAACTATTTTAAGGATCAAAGACTACCTGCTGTAAAGTAAATTAAAAAATTGACAGTCTCTCGGTGACAAGCACAGGTTGGGCTACTCTATTCAATTTGAGAAAAAACGCCTATAAAAAAGTGTACCTTGCCTTGACAGATGTATTTTCGTTTATTTTAAAGTCAAGCTGATTAATTTTAGATGGCAAAAAACTTAAAAAACTACAAAAAATTACTGATACAAAAGAAATCAAAGTTGTAGGAAAGAAGTGCCCGTGAAAATGAGCATAACAAACAATGTGCTTTAAAATATATATACTTTTTAACTACTTTTATGCAATTGTATTAAAATGCCAATAAATCTTCCACAAGAAGCTTTGGAGGCAATCCCTGAATAATCCTAATAATTACGAAAATATGCCACATAAAGCAAGCAAGGTGCCATGCATTTTAAGCAACTTGTCTTCATTTTTTGAATTAGAACTTCTCAATGTTTATCTTGCTAATAACACTTACAGAAATAAAAGAGTTCATGGTAGTTATCGTAATTATAATTTCGGACAAAAATTAATTTCTGCTTTAAATAGTTAGTGTTCTCGTTGCTGACAGCAAAAAATAGAATAATAAGCAATCGACAATCAATGATCAGTAGGATCTAAAGAAAGGAAAGAATTTTGATTTTTTGCAGAGCATTTAAGCGCGTATTATTTTTTTCAATTTTCTACTATACAGCGGGAGAAAATCAAATTTTAAAAAACATTTTGACGAAAGTGTCACTTTTTTCACTCGATAAGTCAAATTCCTTCAGTCTCGGTTATCCCAAATTTTTTTCTGCTTACTCTACGCTCTGGGAACGAGGTCGCTATTTTTAAGAACATCGTCCCATTTGAAAATATCATTCGAATAAAACTGTGAAAAAACAAAACAAACTAAAAAAGTTTTTGCGTTGTTCATGAGTTGCGTAAGTTAAGTTTGTGTTAGGCAACAACAACGGCTTATGCAATACATCACAAAGATCAACAAATGATTGGAATTATATAGCATCATCTCAAAATGAATGTCAAATAAGGTTAGTAGTTTGAATAAAGTTTGATTAGTCTTTGCACAGGCAACGTTAGCTAAAAAAATTTACATAAGACACAAGCTAGCTTTATAATTTGGTCTTTTTATAATTTCTGATAAGTATGGATTAACTAGATAAATGAATTGAGATTTTTTATGATTTTCTTTCGACTTTTGTGATACGAATAAAACAGCGAAGATAAAAAAAATCATCTTTACACATAAAGCATATTGACTTGAACTTTTTCTGCAAACAAATCATCCGAACCTACTTTTTCTTTCTTTGTATCTGTTTTAAAGATTGCACAACCTGAACAAAACGTTGGCCGTTGTTTTGGGAAAGAATAGTACACGTAAAGTTTTTTAACTGCACATCAGCTGTTAGGAAAGGAACTTTATATTTGTTATTGTAAAAGTTAAACACATCCTTTTTGTATGTTTATTCAGTTTCTTTATAATTTAACTGGGATAATAAAATATTCAAACTTTAAAAAAATAATGATGTTGTTTTTACTGTTTGTAGAACAAGAAAAAAGCCCCTGAAAAACAATGTTGTCCGTTACGTTATGCTCTGGTTCGATTCATCGATGTTTTGTTCAATTCATCAAATTTGAAGACACTGCAATGCAGGTCAATAGCCAGCAGAATGCTCTATGAGAGTACACATAACATTGCTCAGCTAAACCTTTATTTCTGCTTTGTATAAATATGTTTTCAAGGTTTTTTACTAAGCGCGTATTCGGATTTTTTAATTTTTGTTCTCCGATTTTACTAGTATTTTTGTTAAACAAACAGAAAACCCCTGGAAACGGAAAAGTGCGTTTAATTTTAGAAACTTATAAGATAACCTATTCTGCAAAATGTTTGCTGATTTTTCACTATGAAAACGAATGCATATTGTAAATATCTTTTTCCAGGGTTTATTTTGCACCAGCACGCATATCAAAAAGTAAAAAAAAATGCTCTGGGGACGAGATTGCATTTTACTCGAGGAACCTTTTTTAAGATCTTATTTAAACTTTCTATTGGAGCAGATAAAAGTTCTCTCCATTTTGTCATGGAGTATGATGTAAATATTTCGCTTGCGAACATAGGGACCTGTTCCCGCTCCGCAACCCTTTATATATTGATTAGCATAATCCTTATGACGAATAAACATTGACTTTAAAGCAAACATTCTAGTAGTAAAAAACTTTGTTTCATGAATCTGAAACGGCAAGTTATAGTCAAACATGCAACTTTGCTATTCAGATTTGTATTGGGAATAATTTAGCCATAACACATGGTTTTAGGTACACAGTATACATTTTACCTTTTAAAAACTCTTGGTTTCAAGAGTGAAAATTTAGAATAATTCCATGGAAAAATTATGATTTTAAAAAAGTTTTAAATTAAACATATATTCTGAATTTCTAATTCTGAAACAATAAAATCAAAAGATCGAACAAGGAAGACAAACAAGGAGACAAACAGGGGACAACCATGTAATGTAAGATGTAAACAACTTTATCTGAAAACTTGTACTGCTGTTGTGTACATGAGGCAATAATTTTTTTCTTAGTAGGTAGATCATTTTCTAAGAATTTGGCCTTGTCAAATTATTGAAATAGTAGAAAAGAGTGTGGCATTTTTATCAATAATTTTGACCATTAACCAGGGTTTTTAAATTAAATGTGTTTTTCACTGAAATGAACTAAATTGTATCCACAAACAGACAAATTTCCATAAAAACATTGGCCATAATGCAGATGCATATGCACCAATTGATCAAAATTCTTGAAAATCTGTGTTACTTTTCTTGCTTAACCTAATATCAGTGTTCTTTAACCACCATAGATCAGCATTTTTCACATTGAATACTCATCTGGTCTAAACTCCATTATTTTCCTTGAAAAGTCTTTTTTCCTTAAAAGGACTATTATATTAAAGTCAGGAAGTATAACTAACATGAAATTACCTTTTATGAAAATCGCTTTACACTGGTCTAAAAGCACATCATAGCAACGTTCAGGTCCATAACCCTTTTCAAGTTACTGTACTTTGCACACAATAGTTAATCAAATAGACTATTTTCTTTCTTTTTACATTACTAGTCAATAAAACCTGTGAAAAAATCCACTTACGCAGAAGAACAAAGGAAAAGATCCGTTATTCAAATTTTGAAAATATCAGCAGTGACCCTGTCGTTACTCCCAAAAAAAAATATGCTTTAGAAATATTTTTACCTGTTGTGCCGATCGCGAGTAACTATAAACGAGTATCATATAAATGCCGAGTACAGTGCAAGACGAGTACGAGTAATCGGCGAGTATACTACTCCATACCCTTGAGTATAGCCTTTTGCGCATGCGAGTACAATAAGTGAATTATTTATGAGTACGTGTGCGAGTATAAGATAAAAAACGGGAAATCGTCGTAACATAATTTTTATCGATAGCTCACATTTGTCTGCTATACCTTAGACATTGTGAAAACTTTTACTTCGTATTCGCGTCGTAAGAAAGAACAATTTATTTTACATTAATTTTTTTTTATGTTGCAACAAATTCTCTTTAGTTTACATAAAAATGTATACTTTTCTGTAATGGCTTTTTATAACTTTACATTTAAATACTTAATTTCTCCTCGACGAGGAAACCCTTTGCTATTTACATCTGCTATCTAAATGCTTTTTTCTCCTAGCTAAATGTTTTGTCGCTACAGTCAAACATTATTCCTTTTTCTTTGCAAGTACGAATTAAACAATGAACTCTGGAGACTAAATTAAACCAATCGCATTTAATTCTATTGTTTTGTAAGTAACCAAAATTAAAAACGTGCCTAACAGGGAAGTCTTGGATCCGGTGAGAATGATGTGCACCCAAACAAAACAATGAATTATTACAGATCGTCCGTAACAACGATGTACGGAAGATTCTTTCTCATGTTTTTATAATTTTATTATCCATTTTCATCTTACCAATCATAGTGTGCATAATAAAATGAGTGGCAGTAATGGGAGGACAAAGTTTCACGTGTCTTATTAATTGTATTTTTATTTTTTTCACATTTTTTGTGGCCACCTGTTGTTTGAAAGTAGCGAATATAAAAAAGAAAAGAAAGAATGAATATAATTCAAACTAAATTGTTACATTTTTATAGTTTTTTTACAGCATTTATCAATTTAGTCCTGGGCACTAGCTTGTGAAATACATGTCAATAACACCTAAAAATGATACCTACCATACTGCTGTATTACCAGAAGCAAATCATTTCAATATGCTTAATGTGATTGCAAAGATATAAATAGATTAGAATAACATTCAACACAAAAGAAAAATTGATCTCCAGAATCGTGTTTTAGAGAGAGTGAGGGAATCGTTATTGAGAGAAAAAAAATAAAGCACGTAAGTGAAGTAAGGTCATAAGTATTGGGTTCTTTTAAAAAACGAAAACGAAATGTCCTGTAATATTACTATATTTCATTAGAAAACTGTCAAAACATGTATTAGCTAAGTTTAAACATTGCGGGGTTTCTTTCGAAAACTGTTCAAACTTGGCCATGATAAGTCTATATTACTGTATTTCATTTGAAAATTGTCAAAACGAAGTTTCCCTGAACTTATTAAAACATTGTTCTTTGTTTTAAAAATATAACAACGAGATTGTGTGAAACGCAACATTGTCCTAATTCATTAAAAAAAAACCCATTGAAACAAAGAATAGCGTAAACACCGAAACATATTTTTAGAATATATCGGAAAGTTTCTCGTTTAATTATACCGTTTGCCTTTCGTGCACGCTAGCGAGTACTGTATGAGTGCAGTAGCAAAAATGTGCGAGTATTTTTGGCGTACTCGTACGCGCAGTATACTTGTCGCGTACTAGTGGAATACCCACAGAAGAAATTACTCGTACCCGTAGTTTAATACTCGTGTATAGTTACTCGCAATCGGCACTGTACCTCTATTTTATAGAGCTTGAAACGTTGATGACAAAAATGTATAGGATCATGTGCTTTTGACGAAGTGTTAAGGAGATATGAGGGTTTAAATTTAAAAGTGCAAGCAATGGATTCACTAATCTTATTTATTGTATTGACGTCAGTCTGAATACATTGTTGTCGTGCCCTAATGTCTACAAAGTTAACAAATAAGACATATTTTTTTCCGGATACTTCAAAGAAAAATGAACACATCCACTTTGCCTGGTACAGACAGACATAGTCCTCGTATTATTATATAGATTATATGTTAAGCACTTGATTTATACATGTTTGTGACAACTTATTATTTACAAACTAGTCGTTAGTCTGTGGAAAATTAATTTGCCACAGACTACTCACATTACACGGACTAAGAACTCTGCCAATTATGGTATCCGTAGTGGGCAGAGGGGTCAGAGCCCCCCCCCCCCCCCCCTCTATTTTTTTTACAACTTAACCTACACAAATTAAATTGTTCTCTTGCTAATTCCATTTGTCTACTTTGTCTGCCTTTCATAGCCACCAAATGTGACTAAAAATATCTGGTATTTTCAGAACTTTTAGCAAGATCTCTAATGCATAATAAGTCTCCCCAATTTTCTCACGTTGCCAATTTTGAAAATTGTCAAAGCTTAGTTGACTGAGTTTATTGAATCTATTCACAATTGTCAACTTTTTTGCTAAACCCCCAGAAATTTCAATAGCCCCTAAATTTTAGAAAGTCGAAACCTTTGTAAATGGGGGAGGGGGGTTCCAACTATTGCATCGTTCGTCATACATATTTTCTGCATCCTATTTCTTCTTGCACTCTTGCTCTCTTGTTCGCACGAAGTTATGAAATTTACTTAGACAGGTCTAATGACTATTATATGACTATTATAGGTGCAGTTATAATTCTGTGCTGATTTAAGAACACCCTGGTTTTCAAAAAAATTGCAGAAGGATCACAGGAATATAAGCTACTATTTTAAACAGACAGAGATGCAGGTGTTATTGCAGAGAAGGGTGTAAAAACACTTTTCCTGTAGTGCTTGAGTGCAATGCTGGGTCACTCTGTTAGTTTATTAATAAAATATAATGAATTTCAACATTAGACACTCGTTTTTCTACATGTTTTTACAAGTGTCAAGGACGCAAACTTTCTTGGATCAACAAATTTTATCATTCAGTGATAGAGTTGCACATATTTGAAAGAGTTTTGTATGTGAATTAGATTTTTTTGAATTTCAATACTAAGGGATGATAGATTTTCATTATAACAAACTTTAGCATTAGAACCCTTTTTCGTGGCATGCAAAAGTAAATTGTTTCTGGATAAACAACTCACAAACATCAATGCCACAAACGTTTCTTTGAACAAAAAAGCATGTCAACTGCTTGCTTTTCTTCTGGATAATCTTTTCCCTCAAAAAAAAAGATTTGTTTTTCAATTTTACGTGCTTGTAAATCTTGATACCCCCCCTGTCATATCAAACAGTCAATAAATCTATAGCAGACTAGACAATAAATCTATAGCAGACTAGTCAATAAATCTATAGCAGACTATACTGCAAAAACTTAGGTATGAAAAATGCCAAAAATGTAACAGAGAAAGCAGGCTAGCATTGAACAATTTCATTACGGTTCATTCACTCATGTCTGTTGGTCAAAACCAGGTCATGCTAAAACACCGTAGATTTTCCACGGGCTAAGGACCAGTTTTTAGAAAATACAGAATGTGTATTTGGCTGGTACTTATATTGAAGCTGCCCATTTATTTGTTTTAGTAAATTTTGCTTTAGTAAAATAGAAATATTGACACACTATTTTATGCTCTTCCCTTGAAATTTCCTTAAAAGATTTAGGCCTTAGACTGTTAGTACCCGAGAGCTTTTTAAAATTTGGGCTGTGATAACAAGTTAAAGCCGCAGTTAATAGTTCGTTCATTCTCAAATATGAAGGAAATAATTTTGTTGCTGTGTTCACCTTGGTATTATATCTGTTTTCGGATTTAATATTATTATTGTTGACTGTTTTATTTGGAAAGTAATAGTATTGGCATTTTTTGACTTATTGATTCCCTTAATTAAAAGTTACTACCTCTCTTGTAGTATACAGTTTCATTATTTTGGTTATTACAGTAGGGAATAAACATTGAAAAATACTACTAGCTGGAAATAATAAAATTTATTTTATCAAAATCTTAAGAAAACATAAAACACCTATTACCCATGTTGCGAATAACTGCAAAAATAAAGGTATTAAAAGCCAGATAAATTTTCATGCTTCTCTGTTGCACTTTTTTAACTTTAAACTGTGATAAAATCTTAAAAATTAATGCCCATAACAATAATATTTTAGTATTGTTTCCACAGGCAAAATAATACTTGTACCTCTTAGCCTAAAATGTAGAGGTGCATCAAGTAAAAAATAATTTTTGAGATATTGTGATCCAAATTTTGTACACAAATTAAATTTCATAGAAAAGAACTGAGAAAGAAATGTTGTTTTATATTTTTCCTTTTTTCATCAGTTAAATTTTTGATATTATTTTTAGGCGAAAGAACCATTTGTATATTGATGGATGCCAAATATATGTTTAATAATTATAATAATTTTTGTTACGTAGATTGTAATTCTTGTTACTTGGGTTGTAATTTTTGTTACTTATTGTAATCTTTGTTACCTGGATTGTAATTTTTGTGGCTTGGTTTGTAGTTTGTTACTTGGGTTGTAAATTTTGTTACTTGGGTTGTAATTTTTGTTACTTGGGTTGTAATTTTTGTTACTTGGTTTGTAGTTTGTTACTTGGGTTGTAAATTTTGTTACTTGGGTTGTAATTTTTGTTACTTGGGTTGTAAATTTTGTTACTTGGGTTGTAATTTTTGTTACTTGGGTTAAAATTTTTGTTACTTGGGTTGTAATTTTTGTTACTTGGGTTGTAATTTTTGTTACTTCGATTGTAATTTTTGTTACTTAGATTGTAATTTTTGTTACTTGGGGTGTAATTTTAGTTATCTGGGTTGTAAATTTAGTTACCTGGGTTGTAATTTTTGTTACTTGGGTTGTAAATTTGGTTACCTGGGTTGTAATTTTATTACCTGGGTTGTAATTTTTGTTACTTGGGTTGTAATTTTTGTTATTTGGGTTGTAATTTTTGTTACTTGGGTTGTAAATTTAGTTACCTGGGTTGTAATTTTATTACCTGGGTTGTAATTTTTGTTACTTGGGTTGTAATTTTTGTTATTTGGGTTGTAATTTGTGTTACCTGGGTTGTAATTTTTGTTACCTGGGTTGTAATTTTTGTTACTTGGGATGTAATTTTTGTTACTTGGGTTGTAATTTTTGTTACTTGGGTTGTAATTTTTGTTACTTGGGATGTAATTTTAGTTATCTGGGTTTTAATTTTTGCTACTTGGGTTGTAATTTGTGTTACTTGGGTCGTAAAGTTTTGCCTTGATATTGTAATCACTAACATAAGGGTGTCAATTTGTTGGAGTTACAATAATGTTTGGAAGAAATTTAGGGATATATTGGTAACTTGTAATGCTTGTGACAGTATTCTTTGGTTTATTTTTACCAAAATAGCTCAATTCTGTTTTTAAACATCTATATTTTTTGTTTTACACATTCATAAGTTCATTTTAATTAGATTTTTTATGCTTAATATTATTATTACAGCTTCCACTGTAAATTAAAACCTTTGCGTGTTAAAGAAAGCACTAACAGTGGGAGAGTTATTTTTATATTGAAGAAGGCTAAATTGAATTTTATAACATGTGTGTATGCCATGTGCTGTGGATTTTTAAGTATGTCAAAATTAATGTTAACTCTGTTCGAAACTGTAATTAATTATATTACATTATACAATTTTTTTTTGACAATAACAAAATGTGAAGTGGAAAAATATATTAACTTATTAAACAAGAATTTTTGCTTTCACATATTCTCAATTTACATAGTATCTACAAAATCAAAAGCATTTGTTCAAACTTAAAGAAATACAGTTTAAATGTCTGCAAACCAGGTGTGGCTTAAATAAATAAAATAAAATAAAATAAAATAAAATAAAATAAATAAAATAAAATAAAATAAAATAAAATAAAATAAAATAAAATAAAATAAAATAAAATAAAATAAAATAAATAAATAAATAAATAAATAAATAAATAAATAAATAAATAAATAAATAAATAAATAAATAAATAAATAAATAAATAAATAAATAAATAAATAAATAAATAAATAAATAAATAAATAAATAAATAAATAAATAAATAAATAAATAATAAAAACATCTTAAAAATACTTTTATGACAATTTTAGTACATTACTCTTCCTACACAAAAACCACTGCATGTGATATGTGTAGTCACATGAACATGATGTTTAAGTGATTTTAATGGATCAACAATTGCAGAAGAGGACACGCCTTGCTGTAATTAAGTTCCTTTTCATCAATTTTGAAGTAGGAAAATGAAAGGTTACATTACGAGATCAACAGTAGAGTTTTGTCGTTTCAGTTGGCAACCATTGAAAGAAAATATTTTTCCCAAAAACAGCTCTTCCCACAATTTAGGAAGTGCTTAATACGCAATGTTATTTTTGTGGCGAATTGATATATCTGTTAATCTCCTTCTAAGTTGTTGATTTAAAATCTGCTAATTTCTCCTGCAAGAGAATCTCACATAAGAAAGGAACAATTTTTTAAAACTATTGAAACTCAAAGGAAAGAATACGAATTTATTTTTATAAAACTAATGTTTGTATAACTGTTACAAAATATTTTCTCTCCTTCTTTGTTTGTTTAACAGAAAAAGTAACAGCTTAATATTTAATGTTTATTCTACAAAATTATCACTTATTAAATAAACAACATAAAACATAGACATTAAATTTTTTTGCTACATTTTTAATTTTTTTTACAAGAAACTGTATGCATCAAGGTACAGAATACAACGCTCTAGGTGTTCTACCACAAGCAGGATGAAGATACACACTCCTACGCATGTCCAAACACTTAACCTTTGATCATGAACATAAGTGGAAATGTATCACATGGAAAAATCACGAGAAAATCAGAAAAGTTATTTATTTGAATTAAAGAAGGAATGGCATTTAATGGCTACAAAAACCCGATACAATACATTGGTAATATCACAATGGAGAATGCTAGTTTTAAGTAAAAATGAAAAAAACTTTCCAACTAAACAACATAGGAACTGAAGCATCTTTAAAAAACAAAAATAACCACAAATACGCTTAGGTTAAGCTTGGGCTCGTGAAATAACAATGAATCACGTTTTGACGTAAATGAAAAACCTTGGCAGACATAAACACCAATTATAAAATATGACTAATAGCATCTTGCAGCCACACGTTGCATATTGCATAGGACAGGAAACATGCTATAGATTGTGGTACAGTTGTAATTATTAACCAACCTAAGTAATCAATATAATTTATTCCACAGGAAGTGGACACATAAGGTGTAGCAATAATAACAATAAATAAAAATATGGACAATAAAAAAGTTGGACTAATAATTTTTTCGTTGGACATATATATCAATTTTTGAAACCAGAAGAGAAGAACAGAAACAAACCGTTCCCATACATTCTATTTTTATTTTTATTCTAAAGTTTTGGTTAAGATTAGAGTGTTTATTTTTGTTTTTACTTTTTTTATATTTCCCTTCCTTAATCTACTTAGTTTGAAAACCAAAGTAAACCGTATCACCTCCACATATACCTACTCTTTACAAGTCTTTTACTCAAGAATAAAAAAAAGAAAGAACAACAACAATAATAAAATTTCAATGGTTATTTATTTTTATTTTTTTATTTTTTTATATTCGTTTCTGTCTGAAAGTAAAGTAGAAGTGATTTTAAATTTTAGTTTGAATGTGAACAGCTTGGAAAGGAAAATTTTAACAACCCATCACACTTTTTTATTCAGATCTGTTTAGTTCTTGAATGGGTATGCATTTTGAAAAGTAGAGCTTGTATTCTGTCAGAGCACAACTCAGAATAAACAATACCCTTAGATTCTTAAAAAACTTACAAAAGAGTCACCTATCCCATTCATAAAACAACTGCTTCTTTTCTTTGGATATTATTTTGTTTGTATCGTTGTAATTAGAAACGAAAGAAAACAGACTTGTAAACACAACTTAAGTCCTTATTTCCTGAATTGGGGATATTAGTAATTGACCAGTAATAATCAAATCACCAGTATCGAATTACAAAAAACAAACATTCTGACACATATAAAAAGAGGGACATGCACTCACATAAAATGTCAAAACACATGTGACTTCACACGAACTTTATTTGATACTTGTGTGAAATTTTAAAAGATTAGCAAGTAAACAAAATAAAAAAGTGCAACAAATTTTTTATTTAAACGCCTTAAAGAAGGATCAAAGATACACAATATTTGTGTTTACATAACTCTTTACTTTGAAGAAAAGGGGAATTCAAAAACATCATTCTGTCAGTTTGGTTTAGGTTTGTTGGTTAACATCAATCATAAGAGAACAGTTATATTTTTAACTCATGCATGAGTTAAAATTAATTCCTAATTAATTGCTTCCTGAATTACCGTTTTATTTCTGAAATAGCCGTGGTTGGTGCATACACAAGACATTTACTCAACACCTTGTTAGCGTCACAGCAACCATGAATAATCATGAAGAAGAATCAGAGACATTTTGTACAATCAGTATAGTTTTACTTGGAATTTTATCTGTAATGACAGTGGCATTGAACAGCTTTTGTCTTCATGTAATACGAACATCAAAACATCTGTTAAAGAAATCATCGACTTTTTTAATTATAAACTTGCTTGTATTTCAATTGTTTCAAGGATTAGTTGTGATACCATTTTATATTGCCAAACAATTTCATCATTTGCCTGATGTATGGAAAAAAGCGATTTGCAATGGATTTAGATTTTCATATATGGTAGCATTTTATGGTACGTGTTTAGGCGTGCTGTTAACAACCATTGATAGATTCCTCGCAGTATACTGGCTGACAACTTATAAGGTTCAACTGACAAAAAGGCGAGTAACAGGACTTAGCCTTGCGATTTGGATCTACATTCTTGTCTTATGTGCCTTACCATTCTTTAACAAAGCAGAAATTACAGAAACAGTATCTAACTGTGAAATACATGTAAAATGTGATTATAATCAAAAAAAGATATGGACAATAATGATGCTGACTGTTAACACTGCTCTTCCATACTTAATTATTGTAGCAGCATACATTTATGTCATACGTCGGGTAAAATTCATTGAAAAAAGATCACAGCCAAGAAACTCTCTATGTTTTGATGTCACCTTAGACAATCAAAGAGTAATAACAGTTAAACAAAAAGACTTGACAAAACACAAAAAAATAACATATTTAGCACTGCAACTATGCATCGTATACGCATTACTTTGGCTGCCATCTGTTTGTTACTACACCTTACAACATGTATGTCCAACGTGTTTTACACAAAACTACAAAGATTCATGTTGGTCTGTCTATACAGGATTCATAATAAAATACATTGCCTTCTTTAATGCACTAGTAACACCAGTAATTTACTGCTTTTATCAAAAAGATTTCAGAAGGTCAGTTAATTTACGTCGAAGCACACAAAGTATAGACTCTGATAGAAGAAGTTTAATACCGAATCAAGTTTGATGCAAAATTAAAAACATACGTTATACATACAGAAGTACATGAAAATATATGTAGAATAAGATTGTAATTAGATAAAGTATTTTTTGTTTATTAATAAAACTTAATTAAATATACATATCAAATTTATTGGAAAGATATTTTTTTTCCTAGAGAGGGAACACAGATTTTAAAACTCTTTTGCAAGAACAAAACAGTGATACCAAAAAGTAACAGAAATTCATCAATAATTTGTAAGCCTGCACAAAAGTTCAATTTTCCAAAGGAGTTTCTGGTTCAATGGAACTTAATAAAAAAGGTATTAATAAATTTTTAACATCATCTTAAATCTAAAAATCATTCTAAATCTAGAAAACAGCTACGTGGGTTACGTGGGTTGTATCACACCTATAAATACTGGTCTTTTTTAGCTTCACCACAAAAATCAATAGAATCTAATATATTTAACTGAAATATACATGACAAACTAATAATGGACACATAAGTATCAATTCAACAACATTAGAATTTTAAAGTGGTTCTTAATATCCCAGTTAAAACAAAATTAAATTTGATTGCAGAAATTAATTTTTTTCTCCACTTGTCAATAACATTGTTGTCAGACAGGCAACTCTGTGGTTCATTAATTTTTTGTTTTATTAAGAAGGATGCCTGGCTTGCATATATTCTGCTTGAAGACTCACCAAAACATACAATAGATTAGAAAAAAAACCTTCTTACCTCTTGCTTATCCTAGAGCAGGGTGGCACAGGGTGGCCACAGATAAAGGGAAATCTAGAAGGTTTTGGGGTCAAATTTTATGAGAAAGCACTAAAAAATATATAAAACTATTCCATATTTTAGGGGACTTTGCCCAAATTTTAGTAGGAAATAAGGAGTTACTAATAATCAAGCATTTTATTTTGAATACCAAAGAGGTTGTCGATTTCACATTGCAGTAACTATGTAAATGTAATTTATCATGCCTATTGTAAGATAAACATTGCTCAATTTGCGCATAAAATAAAATAACAAATAAAACTTAAATATATACTTTAGAGATTTTGGGAGTTATTATTTTGGGTCCATAGTTTAGGGTAGTTAGGAAATTTCAGGGGGTTCTTTGTCTTCTTTAGGTTATTCAGGTTTTGCACTTACTACTAATTACTACTATCAAATATATAGACCATTATGTAAAACAACAAACATCAAACCAAAGAGTTGGCAAAATCAATAGAAATCGAAAATTAAATTAAAAAAAAAAGTGCATCTGGTTTTATGCTTAAAAGGGACCTCCAAACCAAAAATAATTGGACTTGGCTCATATCATTTTTTTAAAACAGGCTGGTTTACTATTATGTATATTGAACACTGTCAAAACAAGATTTGTTTGAATAATTTTGTGTTCTTTTTTCACCTAGAACATAGCCAGCTGTTAAAGCAAAAATTGAATTTTTTGTATTTTAAAAATGTAAAGCTTATTTTCTGAAAAATTTTAAAAATACATATTTCGTATTTTTAAAATAAGGAAATTCATTTTTTTGACAGTAAAAGTTATGCAAATTCTAAAAAAAAAAAAAAATTGATACACTTTCAAAATAGAACTAATCGGGTTTTCTAGAGAGCATTACATATTTCCATGCAAACCACATTTTCCTGTAGCCATTATAATTTAACTTCAGCAAAGATTGTCATAAATTTCATCACAGAACAAAGGAGCTTCTTCTTAAAATATCTTGACCACAGTCTTTGAAAAACAGAAGATTTAATGAGCTTTTTCTATAGTTGTTATTTGACTTTGGTGAAAAAAGTGTTTAGGATTGCAAATTTGTATTTGTATCATAAAAAATATGCTTTTCTTGTTTAAACTAATGCAAATGTGCTGTATTTATTGTGGTTAAATGTTTAGCTTTTATGTCCCAAAAACAGTTCAGGCATATTCATATACTACTACCATGTATAATTTCATGGTGACGTATAACAATTTTTGACTACTTAAAAAAATTGCAGTTAATAAACTTTAACTTTAAATTTTGAATAAAATATTTATTTTTTAAATTATTTCTAATTTGAAATAATACTAGTTCAAAAAATCATCTAATAATAACAATTTATCAACGAAAGGAATAAAAACAAACGAAAGTACCATTTGACTTCTTCAGCAAAACAGTGTTTGACTTGTCATCATTTGGAATAGTGTCGTCTTTGATATCAAGAACTTTATCAATATTCTGTTGTGCTTGCTTCAAAGCAGTCTTTGCATACTTAGAATATTTTGAAAAAGAGCTTGTATCAAACCAACTCATGATGGTGATATTGTTGATGTTGTTTACTATTTGAAAATCATGTTCTAAACGTAACGTATATGCATATACAGAAATTTAGTGAAAGCAATGCTCAATTAAATAATTGCATACACAAAAAGTATGTTCGCCCAAACATTCAGCATTTTTCCATACATACAATTTGAGACTTTGACCCTTCTCTACAAAAATATAACAAGCAATTCTGCATTAATAATAAATTTTAACAAAAAAAAGAAAGATCAGTTAGTCAATATTTTTACACATCTCGCCATCACCATGACCCATTACTTGCCAAAGTTAACCAGCCCTGTGACTCCAAATGTACTGAAAGTCAACACTATCAAGCTGATACTCACTGTCCAAAGGCCAGCAAAATTTTACTGACCCACAACAAAAATGAGGTTGGCAAAGCCAATTTAGAGGCAATTCAGGGATCGGCCCATTTATTATTTTTTACTCTGGGAATTTAATTAAAAATTTACCTTAACTAATATCTTTTGTAGACGTTTTATTCATTCTATCTATCTACTTTGACGTTGTTGCAAAGTCGATTTTTCAAGGTCTGAAATATCTAATATGTGGATTCTATGTAACACATTAAAATGGGGAGAAGTTGTTTTCCTTCGTCTGATTTATTAACTTATTAAAAAACTTATATATTACGTATTAAAAATATTTTTTCCACATCCTTAAAACAAAGTCAGTTCTGCCGATGTTATAAAGAAGTTTTCTCAGCATGTCGACCGTGGCACACATATCCCTATATGGCATAAAAAAGCTGTCCTTAAATGAATGCAGCTGAAATATTAGGTAGGCAATGTGGAAAGCCTACATGAATTCACAGGGCTGGCTAACCATTATATTATTGCATAACAACAAACAATTAATCTATAAGGAAAATAGAAGAAAAATTCTTCTTCATAAGGCAAACATACACAAAGCAAATGGGCATCCTCTTGTCCTTTTATTTGTCATTACATGATGCCCCTTCCGCTCACAATGAAAGTATTTTTCAACATTTTTAAAATTTGTAATTACACGTTTTAGTCTGAAAGGCTAAATTGAGACAGTCAGGTTAAGACACACATTATTATATAAAAGCGACCGAGTTGCTATGGGCTAAGGTACATTGGGGTGAAGAACTAAGCAAACACCAAGCAAGCAAGGAAAAAAATAGCAAATGTACAGCTAAAATATCCTTAATTTAAATCTTACATAGTGATTTTAAAATTGGAATTAAAATCTTTCTCTTAGCAACTGAATATGAAAGGAAAGTGTATTTGAATGTAAGTTTCAAATAGGTTTTTACATTAAAGTTTAATAATGGAATATTTTTATGAATTCCAGCACAGCTGGCATTTATTGTGTATCATGTCATCAAATTCTAGGTATGTCAGGGGTTGACAAATAATTTCTTTCTGTGCACACCTTATTCTGAAAAATAAGGTTCCACAAAAAGTTTGGCTAGCTGAGCGATATAGTTTATGAACGCTGCATTTGTTTTCTCTAATAATGCATTTTTCATTTAGGTGAAGATAACATATACTTTGCTAATCAGAAGCTGACTATACAAAACTTACTCCACCGATAATTTTTAGCCTATTTCGTGCATGCCACCTACACTCAAATTGAGTATATAAACTATGGCTTTTAATTTATCTGTTTTATGTAACTACTTTGTTACTATGTCATTCAGTTATTTTAAATGGAATAATGCCACGGATATATTGCCTGTTCCGCTATAAAGTGCAGCTATGCACACTCGTTTAATCCGTGTCTTATTGAGGCGCGCAGTGAATCACACGCCTAAATAATTCAGCACGTGTAGTGCGCGTGCAATGCACCCTGCACACCCCACGTGGGCTATTGTTTTGGCGTGGGAAGCATCGAAGAGCAAGTTCCACCAAAGTTCACGGCCAGGAATTTAAACCCACAGTACGAAAAATTGTGAGTGAAGTCATTAATTAAAACTTTGTAATCACTTGTGGGACAAACAATATTTAATGTAAATTAAATTACGGAAAGTTGAAGCACAGCTAGTAACGATATTTAACATTACAATGCTAAGGATGGATCATCAATCGGTTATTTTGTTTTAGTTATTTCTTAACTTTATTTCTCCGAAAGACGATTATAAATATATAAAGCTTGAATTAAAAAATTACAAAAATGCTACTGAACGGAACATATAGATATTTGCCGTATTTGCCAATATTTATAATAAATGACATAAATAACACACATTTAAAATTTAATCTGAACAAGTTTTTTTAAAAAAACAATACTTATGACCTTACTTCACTTACGTGCTTTATTTTTTCTCTCTCTAGAACACGATTCTGGAAATCAATTTTTCATTTGTGTTGAAATACAATTAATAAGGTACATGAAACTTTGTCCTCTCCATTACTGCCACTTTCTTCGTGCATGAAAAAGATTTAAGTTAATGATAAGGGTTGCAAAGCCTTCTTAAACCATTCTCTGACTTCATATTTCGCGTGCGTGTGCAATAGCACGCCTCTAACGAAATGGTCTGCAATTGTCAAGTTTAATGGTCATCTTTTGGATAAAATTAAAAAAATAATATATAAAGAGTAAATAAAAGATTTATAATAAATATTTTAAGCAATGATTTTTATGATCCATGCTTAGCATTGTCATTATTAGCTGCGATGCAACCCTTCGAGTTACAAGTTTAATTTAAGGCATCAATTATGACTATTTCCAATATATATACTGTATTCTCTCTATTTGACGCCCTGTGGGTTTAATTAATTTTCGAGATTTTAGGGTGGGCGTTAATTAGAAAGTGGGCGTGTACCCAATGATTATTAAAAAAAATGCATCAAGGACTATTGTGGTTTGTGTGTAGCCAGCAGCTAGCTGGCTAGCTATCTACAGTACCGCCCGGATGTAACTTTACATGTATACGCGATAGTTATCACCTTCGCATGAGCATTCGGTAGCATTAGAATTTTTCGTTGTTATTGTTAACCTATTGTTAAATACATGAGCTATTTTTGCATCTTGAAAACAATAGAATTCATGCCTTGTTCGCGAAATTTAATTAGCTCATGTGAACTGCGTGTGTCCCATTGTTGTATTTAATTGCTATAGTCGTCAAGAGATCAACAAAAGAAAAGAAAATTTAACCAAGATTTAAGTATCTATTGTTTTTACTCACGAACGGCAATTTTAAACAATTCGTTATAAATTTTTAAAACGCGATAGAAATGCTTTTTTTAGATCGCGTTTTAAAAATTTAAGAACGAAGAAAGGCGATAGAAAAGCTTCGATGAAACACATTTTAAAAGTTTATGAACGAAAAGCGACGACGGAAATGCTTTTTTAGATCACATTTTAAAAACTTAAGAACGAAGAACGGCGATAGAACTATTTTTTTAGATCAAGTTTTAAAAATTTAAGAATGAAGAACGGCGATAGAAAAGCTTCTTAAGATCGCGTTTTAAAAATTTAAGAACGACAAACGGCGATAGAAATGCTTTTTTAGATCGTGTTTTAAAAATTTAAGAATGAAGAACAGCGACAGAAAAGCTTTTTTAGATCGCATTTTAAAAGTTTAAGGACGACAAACGGCGATATAAATGCTTTTTTAGATCGCATTTTAAAAGTTTTAGGACGAAAAGCCGCAATGGAAATGCTTCGTTTAAATCGCATTTTACAAATGTAAGAACGAAAAACGGCGATAGAAAAGCTTCGTTAGATCGTGTTTTAAAAGTTTAAGAACGAAAAGTGGCGATAGAAATGCTTTTTTACATTGCATTTTAAAAAATTAAGAACAAAGAACAGCGATATAAAAGCTTTTTTAGATCGCATTTTAAAAGTTTAAGAACAAAATTTAATTTGTTTTTGAAATCTTATCACGAAGGGAAAAGTCCTGAACGTAGGGTTTTTCCATTTGTGTTGTTAAACGTTGCTTTTTATAAGGAGAACTTTTAAAAGTTTTGCATGTTTAAAAATATGCTTCAATGATAAAGAAATATTACTAAAAGTTTTAAAAAGTAGCAGCATTAGTTTTTTTTAAATATTAAGACCATTGTATTTCAAAAACACAAAATCAATTTAATGACTTAATTTTAACATGTTATTTTTCTAAAATAATATATTTCAATAGCCTTTGCGATCTTTAACACTTTTAAACAATAACATGCATGTTACATGTGACAACAAAAGGCTTCATCAAATCTTATTTTATGACCCACGCACGAAGATAACAATAGAAAGCAATTAAGTTTGTGTGTAAACAAAAGATATGTGAAGGTTCTTTATGTAGACATGAGATAGTTACATGACGTCGTAAAACTCGCGTATACATGTAAAGTTACATTCAGGCGGTACTGTATAGCATGAAAAAACCTTTGTTGACGTGTTAACATTTGGTCAAGAATTGGGTTAAGGAATAAAAAATAGGATATAAATATCTTTAAAAATCGACAGTGAAAAATCTAAAAAAAATGTGATATTGTAATGCGAGTTAGCGCGAATACACTTTTGTATGCTGTGTATATGTATGCTTTGTGTATGCTGGTTTGCTGTTGTTTCAAGAAACACTGGAGGCCTTCTCTATATTAGTATGTATGCACATGTAACACAAATTTATGTTTTCTACCCAGTTTAGCTAGCTACATAGCTGCTAGGTATCTGCTGCTGTTTCACTGAGACACAGCACAGGTCTCACTTTCACTCTTCTTGACAACAAACACAGTACAGACAGGGCTATACTGATTTTGTAGTATATACAACACGAATACCTATTTGGTACATTGCAAACCACTTAATTAGCTTAGCAAGCTAGTCAACCTGGGAGATTTAAAAATATTTGCGATTAACTATACCGCAGACAGCAAAATTAAATTTAAAAACATAAATTCCTTCAAGTCACCGTATCTTTGGGTGCCATGTTTGATAGTGCCGCATAGACTGGAAGCAAAATAAAATAATAAGACAATTACTTTGTTTTGATATTTTGATATATGTCAAATAGTCTGGCGCGAATGTTTAAAAGTAGTTAAATGTTTCGCACATTTACTTTACAACGTTGTTGTTGTTGAAAGCAGTATGTAATCTTTTGTTCTTTTGTTTTTGTTTATTCTTTCTTTCTATACCAACATTTTTTATACAAACCTCATGGTGATTCCTGCCTAGCTGCCCAAAAATAGAATACCCTATATATACTAGTACTAGCTAAGTTAACAGCTTAAAATATTTCTTAGAAAAATTTTAAGGTATTAGCTAAGTATGAAAGCACACCGCTTAAGCGTATAATCAAAGAGCCACATAATGAAGATTAAATACAGACGGTTGGTAGTAATTTCACAACAATAGATGAGTTCACAGTTTTAGCTAATCATTGTTTAAATAAATCTTTCTTTTGTTATATGACGAAGCTCTTATTGAGAATTGAAAAAACGGAAGTAAACTGTTATGAAATCAATATAGAAAGGGTTGCAGAGCAAAAGGAGGTCCCCTGGGTTTTGCAAGCGAAAATTTTAGTGACTCTTATTCTGAAAAGATTATTTGAGACATGGGCAAGACAAACAAGTACATAATAGCTGCCTTTTCTTGACATGGCATTTTTTTGCTTTATAAATGAAAGTGATGAATGTAACACTACCTCTACAATTCAAATAATACCAAGTATCCTCACAATAGCTATAAGCTATACATATCATATACTTATTACCTTTTTGTTGCAGATACAAGATAATTATGTTTTTCCTAGCCCTGTCCAGGATTTGAAACTGCATCTCTCAAGTGTCATAGCCATTAGACCAACAGGGCATAAATATATATGAAAATATTATATATATATGCTTATGGATTTACAGCACACATAGCCTAGCTAACTTTTTTTGTGGATATCAAAATTCAATTTTTTGTTACTGTATACTAACTAGACGGGGGACCTGTCTGATTAAGTCACAAGTAACTGTGTTACCTGGCGTTACACGTCTGATGGAGCGATTAATACAAATTGTAAACTGTGCCACACATTCATTTGGAGCGCTTTAGTACAAGTATGCAGATATATCGTAAAACGTGTGAAGCACAAAAAAAAATAACTTTCCTGTAAAAATACAATTTACATGTTGTGTCCCTGTCGCAGCGAATTTTCGCAAAATGTTCCCAGGGAAACTTAAAAAATAAATTTTAATCCAGGGTGAGCGCTTAGTACAGGTAAATAATGTCGCACATCCATATAGGTTTAATACATTTCGTTTAATACATTTCGCACATACGTAAAGCTACGGTTGAGTTCCTTGGCCCATTCTTCAAACAACTTAGACGACATCCAACTTTTACATCGACATTCAAGTGTTATATACATCGACATTACATCGACATAATTACAATTTAATTAAAATAATTATAAACTAAGGTTAAAGAAAATGAAAATTGATGAAGAAAAGACAGTGTAAAGTAAAACTGTATTGTCAAATGCTATGAGCCCCGCGAGACTCAGTGTTTGACTGAATAGAAGAGAAGTGCGCATTCGTGACTAAATAAAATAAAACTTTATATTCTAGCATCTACACAGGCAAGATTAAAATCATTGACCACCTCTGTGTGCAACTTGGTATTTAAGGATCTGGAACCTCTAAGGCGGAGGAAAGCAGATTTCATTATTACGAAGGGGAGCTTACGTCTCATCCAAGTCATTATTTTATCGTATTGTTCGCCGGATATCTGTAAAAATGTTTTTGCAAGAAATTTGTGAAATACAGAACATTCTTGACTCATTCCTCCCTTTATGGAAAAGACAAGTGGGTGAATATGCCATGTTCGTTATCTAATACACGCTGGTTGTATTTACGTTTCTTTTCAGCTTCATGCTTCTTATATACCTTACTAATTGGCGTTTAAATTCGCGATAGGGCATTTACATTGGTCAAACGTACATCGAAGTAAGCAGACTGTCCTGAACGCTAAAAAACCCTGGCTCTTACATCAAGTCTTGCTTCATCGTTGTTGACTGGTAAAAGCTTTGGCTCGATTTCCACATCAATACAAACCTTCTGCAACAAATTCGCTTTGAAATTCACGTACGTTGTTATGACGCATAGTCACAAAACCACCTTTTTTTACAGCACATGGCATTGGTGGCATTGAAATCATCACCGCACGCATATTTTGATGGAAGAGTTTTCACTGAATGGTTGTATTTCAGCGCAAGGGCATCTCGAAACTCCTTTGTAAGATCGCCACCTTGTTTCTTTAATGGCAAAACGTTAAGCCAGCTCGAGGCACCTTTTTCACTATTCTGTTCCATTGCCCGTATCTCACTCTTTTTAAGCTGATTGTTAATTAACATTTCGTCTTGTTTCGAGCTTCCCTGACAGCGTTCACACGACAAGCTTTAACTCGTGTTGTTTCATCTTTATTCGGAAGAGAATCAGACTGAGCAATGATGGCAGTAAGTAGTGGAGCAGTGATAATTTTTGATGACTCGTAATCGACGGCGGCACTTTCTGTTAGTATTGGTATTCCAAGGCCGCCAGTTTTTCTCGATCTTTTGTAAAGAGCTCTTTCTCTTTCCGAAATGGTGTTGCCCAAAAGAGATGGTAAAAACATATCGAATATGATCGTATCTAGAGGTATTAAATATTCCTCCATACCAGGTATTGTACGCATGAAATATGTAAATTTGTTTAACTCGCCATGTGTGAAAGCTGCAAAGGCTGCTTGCGGTTCTGTCAACGCTATTGTTGAAAGATTTTTCATTTCTTCACACCATTGACTAGTTTTATTATTTGCACATTCATCACGAAACTCTTTGCTTCCAATTGAAGCTCCAAGATGTCGTTTTCCTGTTGTCGTTACATCGACATTAACACTTTTGAAACATCTCAGATTCTTTGATTTCCCAATGGAAAACGCTGACAGTCTTTCACTTTTTGCATTTCCCGCCACCATTCCGGTCAGTCGAACTTTGCTGTGCTCACCACTACCACACTTTTCTTTCCTAAAGTAAAAGGTCTTATTTTAAAGGCAGTGATAAAACAAGCTTTATCAGCATCGAAGTGAATATAGGTGTTGTTTTAAGCAAGAGAGCTGTCATCTCTTCCATAACTCATTTAGATTCGCCCGCAATAATCTTAAAGGATATGACATACCTGTAGAAAAAGAGAGAAAACATTGTAAGTGCAACCTACGCCTTTCAACCATTGACAATATGTTTCACACAATATTTTTCAATTACGAATTTTAAACATGGCCGTTGTAAAAATCGATCTTTGTTTTTTTCGGTTTTTGTCATGGGTCATCACTGTATAATCAAACATTGGCACCTTTTGTTGGAAAAAAAATAGATGTAGCGATGCAACAAGATAATGGTCAAATATGCTGTAACAATTATTCAAGAAGGAAAACAGACGGTCGTAGGTCATCTTCTACTTAAAAAATCAGGGAAGTTTGCGAAGACAAAATTTTTTATTTCCTAAAGCTGTCAAAGAAAATAGATGCAAAGGAAATGTCCTTGGTAAAATGATAAGCAAAAACGATGGTTTGGGAATAAAGGTATCGTCACGTTTAATCTTTACATCAGAAGAAAAGTACATCAATATTCTCAAAGAAAGACGTCCTAAGAGGTTGTAGCAAGAAATATGAACTTAGTAAAAAATGTTTCAGTAAATAAAATATCAAAACAAACTTTTTCTTCCGCGTGTCTAACCAGCTATCTGATGCTTCAATTTTTTTTTGCAAAATAAAGAGCCTTTTCCTTGATAAGATATAGGAACATTTTCAGCTCGAAGTAGAAAGCAGTATTGAAATAGTGTGAACCCTTTCAATACTGCTTTATTAACTTGCTGTTAGGTACCAGGCTTCATTCGTTTGGTTTTAACTTTCACATTTTTATAAACCTCAAAAACCTTTTTCTTGCATTTTTTTCAGGTCAAAAGCGTATTAAGCGGGATACCAAATGACTGTGCCACTTCATTATTGGACTTCTCTTTCTCTTGCTCCAACAAAGCTTTATACTCTGTCTCCAGCTTTTGATCGTTATGGAGTCGTTTAGCTATTTTTAACGAGAAATAAAACGCAGTTTATCAAACCATAGAGAATGATCAAACTTCATACAAAATACGTGTATTTACAAACAATCAAAACATTCGAACAGAAATTCGATTTTCGAAAAAAAAATCTTCGATGTTGTTAACGGTTAGTTTAAAATCAGAAAATTCGAATTTACAGAGAGGATTTTGCCGAGGGTCATGTTTGTTCGGGATTTTAAGATTTTAAATTACAGAGATTCGAATAATAAAAAGTAAATTATAAGAGTATTTAAGGAAAATTAGCAGTGACTTGGAAATTCGTTCGAATCTTAGAAAGATTTGAATAATAGAGATTCGAATTAAAGAAAGCCAACTATACATTTTCATGATCATTTTGTGGATGCTAAAGATTCACAAATGTTAGGAGAAATATGAGTATTTTGTCTAACATACCTTTTTGAAATAAAAAAATATTTAATGGAACATTTTTCAGAAACTTTTTTCGGAACATTATTTTCTGGAGTTAAGCCAAAGGCAAATCTGTTACTTTTGACGAATTGACCTTTTCGAGAATATTTTCGCGGATATTGATACAACTTTCGAAAATTAATCAACTTAAGGTATTATTATGAAAGTCACTGTGGGAATGATTGTAATGCTGCTTTCTTTAACCGATTTTTCAACAACATTAGAATCACTCAGAGACATGTTAGATTATTTAGGGTCGGACTAAATGGAACCATTTACGGAACTTTTACGGGAAAATTAA
Source organism: Hydractinia echinata (assembly GCA_030067915.1). Lineage (NCBI taxonomy): Eukaryota > Metazoa > Cnidaria > Hydrozoa > Anthoathecata > Hydractiniidae > Hydractinia > Hydractinia echinata. The sequence continues at coordinate 379,532 of JASGCC010000133.1, forward strand.
ATTGCAAAAACTCTCAGTTTAAATCCACTTTTTTGATCATCTGCAAAAATTTATTTCTGAGAGATTTTTTAAAAGCAAACCAGGTAACCAAAAATAGATTTTAGAGCGAATAGCAAATTCGAACAGTCGATTCGAATAGTCAATTTGTATATTGCAATAATTTAGAACCTTGTAATAAAAATGTCTTTGGATCAAGTTGTCAACGCAGATGCTGTCGAAGCACTAAGTCAACAAGAAGATGATGAAGAAGAGGAAGTATTCTTCCAAGATATAGAAATGCTGCAAAATCATGGTATTGTAAGTACAAGATATTTTACTTATAATAAAAAGAAGCACATTGAACCTTCTGACAAACCTGGAAATCATCCGTTGATAAACATGCTTTTGATATTTTTTAGTATTATTTAGTTCGGATTCCGATTTGGGATTTTCCTAAAAGGGGTTGATATATCCTTAATGCTTACCTAACAATATTTCACCCATCTAATTTTTTAGAATGCAGCAGATATCAAAAAGTTAAAATCAGTAGGGATATGTACAATCAAGGTATTAATATAGTTTGCTCTTGTTATGTTACCGTCTTGTTAATAATGGAACCATCACTAGAGCAGAAATAACTAGTGATGTTTTCGAACTTCAAGTGGATAAAACTTATCATAACATGTTTTTAGGGCGTTCAAATGACAACAAAAAGAAAACTGTTGCAAATAAAAGGAATATCTGAAGCAAAAGTTGATAAAATCAAAGAAGCTATACAAAAGATTGTAGTAAGTATAGTGCATTGGAGTATTTACATGCAAGTTATAAGGATATTATACCGTACCTTCCTCTACATACAGTACTTAAAATTCAGAAATTTTTGCGCGAATAATAATAATAGAAGCCTTTGTGACTTTTCGCGAATTTTAGGTCCCTTTGCGAATAAGGAAAATATTTTGACCTCTTTTATGTATGGTCGCTTTTTTCAATTTTTATAAAATTGGTTCATCTTTTACGCAAACAATGTTTATAAAAAATAAATATCACAAAGGATAAAATTTAGTTAGTGTTTTAATATTTAATGCAAGATAAGTTGAGGATTGTTGCCTACCTTATTCTGAATTCAGCTTTTTTTTAAAATAAAACAATATTTTTCTCTGTTCATGATATTTTATGTTCGCCAAAAAAAATATTTTTTTAGCTAAATCGCGAAAGATTCGAATCTTAAAGTTACAGAAATTTTCTAATTTCAATATTTTCAGAGTTCTGGGTTTTACACAGCGTTAGAATACAGTGAAGTTAGAAAGCAATGTTTCAGAATAACAACTGGGAGTCAAGAATTAGAGTAAGTAATTCATCAGCAATTCGTAATTCTATACTAAATTGTTAAAATGCCATACCAAGCCATATTTTCCAATTTTAAAAATTGTTTTTAATATCGGCTTGAATTGTTCTTTTTAGCAAACTTCTTGGAGGTACGTCCTTTTTTTTTCTAATATAAAATTTCAAATGTAAAAAGTTAATATCGTACAAGTAGTAGTCCCCTGTATTATTCTCTCACCAAATCTGCAGGCTAAATATATTCATAAGAATTTTTGAAAACGAGGTTTAAAATGACTGGATTTGAGAAAAGCGTACCCTTATGACTTTATTTAACAGATCAACTACCATTTTTGATCTGCAAATATACCCACAAAATAAGAACAAAATGGTAGGGGAATTTGGTTTATTTTGTACAAAAACCGCAACATACAAATGTAAGAATACCTTCACACGAAAGTTAATAGGAAGTTATAATCAAATACAACGTGTAGGCTTTCACTTTTCCTAACAACTTAAACTGTTGGTCCGATGAACAGTTGCAATAATTGCAGCTAAGAAATTTGGGACAAATAGTTTTTATAGTTAGGGAGAAATGGTTACGGAGAATCACAGGCTCACGCAATTTTGAGGGGCAAAGTAAATTACTTGTTATAATGCTTTCACCATAAAGAACAAGATTTTATTGGTTATTTTATTTGACCTTGTTAAAACTGCTATGACCGGTTTTTATTAAGACCGGTTTTTATTAAGTAGCTACTAGTTGGTAACCTCGTGGGTAATAAATCCAAGGGTTACCTGTCCTTTATTTATCACATTTCAAGGTTTCTTCTGGAATTCAAAAATCTCTGAAAACTATTCAAACTGAAAAGTCTTAATAAAAAATGCATTATGATAGCTTTTCAAAAATAAAATAAAATCGAAAGTAAACTCTACTTTTTCGCGGATTTTGGTTAAATTTAAATTATGTACCCGCAAAGTGTTATTTAAGATTTCAGTCGCAAAACCTAAATACCCACAAAATAATCAAGAAATGACTATAATTCGTGAAGATTTTAAAGTTAAAAGTAATGCAATTCTGTTCACACAAAGATGACAACGGAACGCTAAAAGTATACTTTTTTGGCAATGTTTTTTTGAGAAAAGCCTTTCCTTTTAAAATATTTAATATAACTTTTTCGCTGTTAACGAAAATCAATACCTGCAAAATTATTACCATTTAAGTAAATTCTCTTTAGGTGGCATTGAAAGTATGTCAATCACTGAAGCATTTGGAGGTGAGATTTAACATTTTAAATTTAAGCAAACTCTGTTGATTTGAAGAATTCATTATTATTTACACAAACCTTCTTTGAAAAACTATCATTTTAAAATCTGGGTGAATCCTTGTTGCGTCAAATTTAACTTGAACAAAAAAGGATGTGGGCTATTTTATTTTTTGACATAGCTAAAAACTGATTGAGTTCCTGCTAAATAAATGTAATAATATTAATTTTTTTCACTGAAGTTTATTTTTGTTATTATTATTATTATTATTATTATTATTATTATTATTATTATTATTATTATTATTATTATTATTTCAAATTGGTCATTTTTCTTTAGAATTTAGAACAGGAAAAACACAATTGTCTCATACGCTTTGTGGTATGTAGTGAATAATTCATCCAGCGCTGTTGTAATGTGACATTTAGTGTAAAAAATAATATTTTAACAGGGTGATTAAATTTAAAAATTCACATCCTCGTTCTAAGTGTCTCTTTTCCTATGAGCCCTTTACGGCAACTTAATTAAAAAGACAAGATGCCGTGGGAACGAGGTTGGAAAGTTCCCTATAATGATGTTGCTGAAATGTGCTCCTTTTTATGAAAAAAAAACATGCGACTGCAGATTAGCTGGATAGACATAAAACGCAGGTCGGATTTATCATGTCACATTTTTAATTCTTATCTATGTTTCATTTTCTACCTCTACACATCACAACAATTTTGTTTAAAAATTTGTTACAAAAGCTGCTTTAGCCTAGCAATAGTCAGTTTTTCCAAACTACTAGGCTTATTTATGCCATTTTATACTATCCATTTTCGAGATCAGGACGGTATGCAAACGTAAATCGCAATAAAACACTTTAACCAGGCATAAAAGTACCATGTGGAAGAATCACTGAGTATACAACTGACAAGAATGCTAATAATTGTATTGTATCGAAAAGTATATAGGGATGAAATGCATAAAGTAAAGTAAAATTATTGTCAATACACAGTCATTTGCAGCAGGAATTATAAAAAAAGGTATTAAAAGTATTTATATAAGAGCATATTGCCATTGATTAACAAAAAATAATGTGTTTTTTAGTAACTGCTCAATTACCAGGCGAAAATGGTTATCCTGGTGGTAAAGTCATGTTTATTGACACTGAGAACACATTTCGTCCAAATAGATTACGTTCCATAGCAGATCGTTATAACTTAGACCACGATGCAATGCTGGGTAATGTTGTATTTTGTCGAGCATACACAAGTGAACAACAATTCGAAGTTTTGGAGCAGGTATCTGCGAAATTTCACGAAGAAGCTGGAGTGTTTAAATTGTTGGTATGTAAAGCTTTCCTTATTATTTATTATTTATTATCATTATTATTATTAGTTACCAGAGATAGCCTCTTTAGTTTCTATAGGAACTGTTATCAATGAGGGTCCTGCGAACGGGGTCCTAGCGCATTTAAAGCTCCCATTTGAGCTATAGAAGGCGTGCAAGCACAACAACCGCTCAACTAGACAACCGCGTAAGATAATAATCCTATTATTATGCTGAACGTTAACCAGAAAGGAACGATTCACACTTTTATAATCTCTGACATGACTCGGTCGGGGTTTGAACCCAAGACCTTCCGCACTGGAGGCGAACGCTCTACCACAAGGCCACCAGGCGGACAGTCATCTATCTAAATTGTGTGTGTTGTAGCGAAGACTTAACGAAAAATATAATATATAGAAATGCCTTGTTTTTTATTTATCTACATTATATTTAGCTGTAACTTTCTAAAAACACAATGCATATAACATGTATTGTTTTAGATCATTGATTCTATAATGGCATTGTTTCGTGTGGACTTCTGTGGTCGAGGCGAGCTTGCCGAGCGACAACAGAAACTTGCGCAAATGTTATCTAAGCTTCAAAAAATTTCCGAAGGTGTGATTTGATTATTCTAAAATGTCGTATGGTATGTTAATGTATTATCGTATTTATTTCCCTGGAAGGTAATAATTTCATGTGATGTCACAATATGGTTTTTAAATGAACAAAGCTGTCAGGAAAATAGCAAGGCATGAAACTAACGCAAATTTGTAAAATTCGCGTTAATTAAATAAATGAATTTTGTGATTGATAGTTTTGTGCCTCGTTAATTTCCTGTAATAAGGTAAATTGTCTTTAAATTTGTTGCTTACATTATTTAGAATATAACGTAGCAGTGTTTATTACCAACCAGGTAAAATATACTGTACTGTACTTTTCTTTTTTTTAAATTTTGCACTAGCTATGCAAGATTCCTATTCGTTTACGGTACAAATATTCTTCCTAATACCTGTGTACAAATGGCAGTAAAATTATGTATACTTTATGTACCCCTGGCCGCAAAAGTTTCTTATAACAAAGTTTCAAAAGTTTCTAAGCTTTCAAAAGCTTCCTATATTTTGTATGAATAAGTTTTACAAACGGTTTCTTATATGTATGAAAAAATAGAATGTTAACTGAAGTAAAAAAATAATAATAATAAAAACAAACTTGTAAGTACAGTTTGGAGACGGAATAACAGAACCAACATTAGCCTCAATATGTCTAGCTTTTTAAAGCATTTATGCACAATATGCATAAAAAAGACTGTTTGAAGGATTTTTAATCGTTATCTATTGATTAAGTCCCCTTAAACGACCCATTTGTTATTTTAGATGACGTCAGATCCTGGAGGTTTGTTCTCTACTTTCTCATTCAATAAAATCCGATATATATATATATATATATATCATTTGCTTCCTGGTTTAATTTGCTTTCAAGATTATAGACCGGATTTTAATCGAATATGCTAAGGATCTGGGTATTGAGAACAAAAAAGTACATAAGCAAAGTTTAAAAAATCCGAGCTGCTGTCCCATATGTAACTGTCATTGACCAAGAGAAGATGTGTAATAATAGCAGTTAACATTTTTTTTGTTGCTCTGACCATCACAAATCCATTCTGTTGTTTCGAAAAATACCGCAATGAAAATAATAGTAAAGAAATTGAATTTTGCAAGCAATTAATTTCGAGATTGGCAAAAATAGAGAAATTTCTCGAGAATTAAATTTAGCGAAGAAGCATTTCGCGAATTTACCGTAAATTAGCGAGATATCAAGTCTTTTAAACTTATGTACGTTTATCCAGAATGCAATGAGCAAAAGAGTACGTTGGACTTAAAAAAATCATTTATACTTTATGCACTGCTTGTATTAACATTTCGCAGTATTCTATGTTAAAGTAAAGAATATCCATGTTTTAAAGAGGGAGGTTTTAATTTTTTTTTTTTGAGAGGGGGGCTTAGGACATGCCACCCTTGGCAGAATCACCCCACATGTTACCACTGCTACACCTCCTGGTGGTAGTAGTGCACCTCCTGGTGGAAGCAGTGGTAAGAGGAAGACACTATAGAGACTGCTTTAAGAAAGAACAACACGTCTCTGATTCAACAACCGCGCAATGGTATTTTTATCCTTCATTTTTAAATTTTTCTACTTCAAAATCAAAACAAGGAAGAACGTTTGATGTGATTTGATTTGCTAATATCAATGGCACGCGGAAAAAAGTTGACTTAAGTTCAACCTTTAACAACATAAAGTGCAGTTTGGAATGGTCAAAATATTTACTACGCATGCTTGTAGAATCTTCACCTACGATGTTAAAATTCCTTAAAAACTTTGGGTTAAAATTTACCTAGATTTTCATGTGGATTTGATGAAAAAAAAATGACCCTTCCTGTGACAAGTCATTGTATTAGACTTAAACATACCTAATGCATCTGCTTGTTCTAGTACACGCTTTTCCTTTTCTAAGAATATGTTTTCTAACAATTTTAAGCTGAGATTTCTGGTTAGAATTAGTTTTTATTTTCCTTCCCTTTCCCTTCACATTAGGGTATGGTTCTTACGTGACTTTATGTGACAGTAATGTTTAGATTTAAAATTTAACAGAACTCACTTTTTGATAATCATAAAATATGACATAATTTCTTCTGTTAGCGCCATATCCTTAGTTTTCCAGAAATGTTTTCACTTAAATGAAATGTTTGGTTACCTAGATCCATAGATTATAAAATTTTCCGTGTTAGCTACTTTGTAAAACGTTTCAGATATGTCAGAAACATGTTTTTTCAAAAATCGCTTCTCATAATTCTATTTTACTCTTATTATCCATGTTTCTACTAATTATACTTTTCTTTTCATGTCCAATCTTAAAGCAACGATGTCGTAAGTGATTTTGATATTGTTTGAAAGGAGCATGTATTCAGAATTTATTCTTTTTGTTTCTGTTATACTAACCCCTATTTTGTTCAGAAAGGCTTACAACTAAATAGTGGTTTGTATCTTTTTTATATATATTCCTATTCGGAGAACTTGGATTTAATTAGGCGCATTTAGTTAAAACTCGCCAATTTCACCGAATTATTTCACTAAAAATACCCGAAAAAAGTTTGACTTAAATAGTTAGCCAAATTTTCAATACAAAGATTTTAAATTTCTTGAAATAACGTTACATTATATTCCATCTATTTATTAAGATTCCAAGCTGATCCAAAGAAACCAATCGGAGGCCACATACTGGCGCATGCGTCAACTACAAGAATATCTTTGAGAAAGGGAAGAGGTGAATTACGTATCGCAAAGATATACGACAGGTAATCGGCAAGAATAAAATTTAAAATGTAACAGAAGGTTAAATTAAAAAAGGTTCAACAATTTTGGTTCAATTTTTTTCTGGAATAAGATTGTAAATACTACTACAGGGAAACTCTTTAAGTTTGAAAGAACTAATAGGTTTTCAAAAGCGGCTGTACCTCATTGAAACTTTTTTGAATTGACTTTTTGGTTGCCAAACAATAATAAACCAGTGGAAAATTCATCAGTCAGGACGTAGACAAAAGCGAAATTAGACAGATCAATAGTTCACCCTAATTCATCTTAGTTGTAGTTATTGACTTATTAAAGCTTTTTATTTGTTAGATATTATGAGCTTGGCTAGGAACAGTGTTATTTTCAACATAGGGAATTTATCATAGCACATAAGCCTAATTTCAATAGTTTTTAATGTGTAATTTAGTCCGGATCTTCCTGAAAATGAAGCAACGTATGCTATCACTGAAGAAGGAATTTCAGACGCTAAAGAATAATTGCAGCTCTAGTGACATCTGGCTTCAAGCAATCAGTTTAGAAGCACATGCCTCTTCCATCTCTAATTATATCCTCGTGCATCCGTTCACACTGATGAATGGTGTTACGTGTGATGTGCTTTGAAGTTTGAGTTTAAAAATTAATGAATTTGTTTTTTGTTTTTTATATGCCGTCAAATTATAATTATTGTTCCTTTTAAATCAATTAAATTTATCTTTGTTAAAAGTGAACTGTCCAATATATATCGGGCCAGTCTAAACGACAAAATAAAAGTAAAGTTAACACCATTTACACTATTTTCGAAAACTGTTAGTACACTACCTATTAAAAGAAGTAACTTCGCGATTTGGAATATCCACGTATATCCAGCCAATTAACAAAACCGTCAATTCGATGTGAAGCCAATGTAGCTTATAGTAGTGTGTGTGTAATTTTCACGAAATTAGTTTACAGTTTGAAAATGTCTTCTTTTTTTTTACCAATGTGGTCATTCTTTACGATTTTGCAGAACTGTCGGAAGTTATTATTCTTTGAGACTTTTTGCTTTGATTTTAGAGGGCGTATCCATTATCACTTAATTTCCTGGCTTTTGAAAGGATTAAAAATTATATAAGTAGAAATAATTTATTCTTAAGTTCTTTAAAATTGGAAACCTGATGGGTCCGATAATGATATTGTATACATGCGCTGCGACACCATTTTTAAAGTAAAAGGCCAAGGCCTGAAGCGTTATATATGGACAATTTGGTCTTTTTTTATCGTAGGGCCTGACATAGTATATATCAAATGTTAACTACTCGAAGAATCTGAGCGTCCTATCCCATGACCCTCACAATGTATTGCACAAACTTAAGACAATATCCTTGATGAAAACATTGCGTTGTTAATGAGGTTTTCCTTGATTTGATTTAAACTTAATCACTCGACCCCTCCTTGTGATTATTCAATATCAGACCTACAAAAAACAAAGATAAAAATGTGAAAAGCCAACAATGTTTCTTCAATCTTTGATATTGCTTCACTTCCCTTAATTAAAGCTAACCAGTTTAATTTTGAGATATTTATTTTAGAAATTTTGATAATTATTATTTCAAAGATTAGCAAAAGTTGAATATAACAGAGTAGAGAATCTACTAGAGAAACTACATAGGTAACGTTCTTAGTGATTTTTTACTCGCGATTCGATACTACACAATTTTTGGAGTGATGAAATCAGCATAATTCTTTCAGGTTCGATTTAAATTCGTACAAAATCAAACTGTGTATTTTTATTTCTTTATAACTGATAAAACAGAATAATAACTCTCTTTTTTCTATAAATACTGCTATTAAAGAGGATCATCCGAAATATAATGTTTATTGACTAGTAATAATACATTTAAACTTCAGATTTAAGATACGAAAACTTTGCAAATGCCACAATCGATAGAAAATCGCTAAAAGTGATCTATTTACAAACTGACGGACTACCAAAACTGCCCAGTTTAAATGATTATAGTCACTGATATGATTCGGCTGTAAATTAAAACCCACAAATTGCCACACTTTAAATATTACCATAGTTTTAATGTGGAAATATTCTTATTTATCCGTACTAGCCTTTAAAAATCAATATGACTGTTTAGAAAATGATGGCAAAATATGTTTCTCTCGTAATTGCATTCACAACAATTCTCTCGACAACTGCAGAATATCCAAACTTTATTGAACAATATTTTACAAATAATGATGAAAGTTTAAGTAAAAAAATTATCAATATGGATAACCAAGAAGACGTTGTAAGTTTTGATCAAATGGCAACCAAGCACGGTTTTTGTACGTATGATTACCCAGCTAAATGCAATGGAATGTTTTCCTACGGCTGCAAGGTAATTTATGCTGGAGAACCACAGGTAATTACACAGACCATTTGTTTATATATAATCAATCTGGATACCGTATTTAGAGCAATGCTTCAATAAAGAACCAATGCTTAACTTTTGATGGGTCGGACTCTAAAGGGAGCATCTTCTTTCCGTCACAGCTTTGAAATATTGAAGTTTCTATTACTATCAGTTATTTCCCAGCTATCAGTTGAAAACCTCACTGGTGGTGTCTTAAAGAAAGAAGTTGTTTAATTTGAGCATTAGGATTTAAGTGTTGATTTTTTAATGTAAGTATAAAGATGACTTGGTGTACGAAAGTTCACGGAACTCTCTTTTTTAAAGAAAAATCACCAATTTCCATTTCGCTTTTTAAATAGATTGATTTGGTTTATTTACATTTCCAAGCTAGTACGCACGCCCTTTGTTCTCAACGCAAAATCAAAACTTTACGTCACACCAAAGTGGTCTATGCAAAAATATTGGAAATCAGGAAAGACGTCCTGACAACATAATCTTATGTATGAAAAACATTTTTTTTTTTTCGTTGTAGAAAGCTTGTTGGAGACAATGCAAGATGAACAAGCCGACCTATTGCTACATACGCACATCTATTGGAGGAAAAAAACATTGCCAAACTGCAAGAGACTGCGAATATTTCGATCTAACAAAACCAGCAGAAGAGATCTGTGAAGTGCGTGGTTTTATGTGGGGTCCGAATACACCAATTTGTAAAAGTAAAATAGTTGAACACAGAGCATAAAAGCCTACAAAGGACATTATATGTTCTTATCTTAATCTTGTCTCTAAGGAAACTACTATTTTCTTAGATTAGTATATTTAAATTGTATCTATTTATGAAGAGAAGTAATTTTCGTGATGAGATATCTTTTTCACAAGACCTTTTTTCTGCTTCAGTTTTTCGTTTCGCTTTCAAGTGTTTACACATTTTTCGCAGGAATTAATTTTCGTGAATGAGTATGACCAAAGAGAATAATCTCTTATCATCCCTATCCCTATCATCTCTTATCATCCCTATGCTATCTCTCTCAAGAAAAGTCGCCTTCCCTGACAAGTTTATAGGAATTTTCGCGAATCTGACATCCAATTTTTTTATCGCGAGAATCAATTTTTGCGAATAGTCGACTCTTGTATATTCCGCCAATCGTTTCAAAAAATTGCGTATTTTCGCGAATTCCCAAAAACTTCTTTCTCCAAAAATTACTTCTCTTAAGATATCCTGTATAAACATTCGTGGAAAATAATTTGCCGTGCTTAAACAAATTGCTTACAAAATAATTGTATAGTCTAAAAGAAGTAAATTGGTCCTAAGTTTATTGCAGAATATTTTATAATGATGTCAAAGTGAAAAAATGCTGGTAAAGTTGTTGTAGTGCTTAAAGGTTGTTAGAAAATTATTTTTTTTAAAAAAAAAGCTCCTTAGTTCTAGATATTCAAATTTGGATTCTATTATGCTGCATAAATTATGATTTCACAACAGTGATGACAATTCTTGACATTTTCTGACATCAGTATGTTTGGACCTGTAATGGGATATGCTTTCAATCTTTATCCTCAAAAAAGAAAGAATGGAATCATGACACTTCTTAAATCATGAGAAGATCAATAAAATATACTGCACCACAAGATTCAAAAACATTATGTACCTTATAGTCAGAAATTTTCGCGACAACTAATTTTCGCGATTTTCGCGATTTTTGGGCATTTTCGCGAAATTAAAATGCCGCGAAAAAAATTTAATTGACGAAATCGCGAAAATAAAAACCGCGAAATATTTTCTTTTTTTCTTCATTTTTTAGACTCCACAGGGTAGCAGACGTAAAATTTTCGCAACAAAATAATTTTGGTGATACCCAGTTTGATAAAACCCGGGAAAATTAAGGAAGAAATGCACTTTTAAACACAATTTTAGAAGGCGGTTTGCCTGTTAACCTAAATGGCATTTTGTGTTATAAATCATCGATCTCCTTTTTTATGAAATTTCCTCTTTTTTTAAACTTTCCTGTCTAACTCTTACACCTATGAAACCTCTTCAGTTTTAATTCTTTTATCTCTAGTGACGTAACTCTATGAAATTCGCGAAAATTAAATGTCGCGAAAAAAATTCAAGGCAACGAATCGCGAAAATAAAAATCGCGAAATTTTCCCAAAATTTTTATCGCGAAATTAAAATGTCGCGAAAATTTCTGACTATAAGGTATGTTATAAACTAAAGATAAACAATATTCAGCACGAAGCGAAGACTAGAAATGTGAAATAAGTCAAATCACCGATGCATTCTCGTCCTAGAGATTCTTGTCCAGAGCTGTTATCACCGGTTGGTCAGCATGTTCATCATAAATACAAAATATCATGGGAAAGAAGTTGATGCTGAAAGCCTGATATACAAGCAATGTTTAAAAAAGGCAAGACAGTAATAAACTACTGCCATAGGATGCGGATGATAAAATTTCTTCCCCTTCCCCACCCAAAAAAAAATCAAGAAGTAAAAGAATTAAAAAGCTTATTGATTCTTATTTTCCCTTTACAGAATTTAAACTTGTATATTTTTAAAATTTTTCTTAACTAGCCGTAGTATAATATCCGAAATGAACAGCACAGATTATAATGTATGTTAGAGGGAAAAGAATTCTCGAGGTGTTGTCGACGATATGAACGTCATATGGACGGAAAACGTTTCTCTCAACTGGTCGTATTTCGGTCTTTGGAACACTTTGATCAGATTGAAAGCCTGTTTGTTGTTCATCTTGATTGAAAGCTTGGTTTGAACTGCAATCAACTTGTGGTTTGTGGGTCTAAGGTGTAAAAAAACAATAATGAGATTTCAACGATAAGAAGCAAGACAGAGAACAAGAATGACACAATAACAATAAAAACATCACCAAAATAAGCAACAATAATACAAACATCAATAACAATAAAACATTAACAAAATCAGCAATAAAAATAAAAACATTAATAACATCTGCAACAACAATATAAACAATATAAACAGTAACAATATAGACAACAACAACAACAATACAAACTCCAACAACAATACAACAGTAACGCACGAAAAAATGTACCTTGTTAATATTAAGTTGTAAAATCAATATATATTCAACCATTGCAAGGACAATTAATATGATATTGACAACCAGAAACATTTGCATTGGTGTTGTGTAGGAAACTTTTACTGTTTCTTCACTTACTGCTTGTAAGATGAAAACATTTGCAAGAAAACTGGTCACAATCATTCCCATACGAGCTGGGACAGCTGTGTCGGGAACCCAAAATGTTCCAAATGTAAATATTATTAATAACAGAGATGGGATGTACGTTCGATAGATATGATACATAAATGTTCTTTTTACAGTAAATTGTACGTCCAGAAATTTGAAATGGTGTGTTTTATCTACGGTGAAACAAGTTAAAAACATTCAGTTTCAAAATACGAAATAACCGTTAGCTTTCTAAGCCTTCTGAATGTATTTATTTCATTTTTCGGATCACACGTTAAAGCACAATTTAATACTCCTGTACATATAATCTTATGTAAACAGTCTAGGACGTTGGTAAAGTTGGGCGCGGAAAGACCAAAACGGGGATTTCAATCTATTTTAGGCAGACATGGTGTTTTCTAACGCATTCCCTATTAACATTGGTATGCTATACAAGGTACAAAAATTGAATTTTATTTACCTTACAAACGGGCCAATGGCTTATTTGTTTTTTCGAAAGTAACAATGTATTCTTCTTCTTTGCCTTTGAGAATTATTTAATCAGAAAAAATACACAAACAAAGATATAAATTAATAAATGGAAAAATAAGAAAAAATTACTGCCGACAAGTATTTCTGATTTTCTCGTCTTTGTTGACATCTTCCTCAACTCAAAACCTTCAAGTGTTAAATCTGCACTTCTTATCAATAGCACCTGATGCCAAGAAATGTTCACTTCGTTTGTTGTGAATGCATCTAAATGAATTAGCGTCCCTTTGTATACTTATCATAATGCGTCTCGTAGCACTAAGACAAATAAGTTTTCTCAATTATTTACTGGTCTAAACCGTTCTCGGACGCCGTTGTTTTTTTCCCGAGAGGCACTGCCATACGCACTTCTTGAATGATACTGACGGCGAGGTCATTTTAAAAAAGTGGTGCTGGTTGTTAGAATTTTTACTTTTGTTTTTTGAACTTTTTTGCATCTCAAAGATAGTTGACTTTAAAGTTAATATTTTATGACGTTAGCTATGTGTAAATTTTGAACAGATTAATTTTACGAACGTACATCAAGCATGGTGTTATAAAAAACTGGCCTAACCAATATTTCTTTCTTTTAGCGTTTTAGCCTACAATGTTATTTCTTTTCTATAATAATCCTCACCAATATTATTTTTAACTAAAAGCTTCAACTTCTGATAGTTATATAGGTCTACCTAGCTACATTTCAGGATTTCTGTTTGTAACCAGTTAGCTAGCCAGCTATAAACAGATTGCCACGAAATTTCTGACAAGCTGTGTTTAATGTTTAACTGCGGCTGTGATTTTGGAATTTTTAAATATCTTTCTTTGGTGGGGTGGAAGGGGGGTAATTTTATGAAGTATAAGCTTTTCTGAAAAAAACGTGATTTTTTTATATCAAATACTTTCTTTTATATTGGTTAGTTACTGTGGTAAGATTAACAGTCATACCATGTCCTTCCCAGAATTCTATGGGGTTATAACATTACCTCCCCTAAATCGAGGACCAAAATCCCCCCCCCCCCCCCCCTCCTCTAAATTAAGGTTATCCGAGGACGGGAATATCGATCTTTTGGAAATGGTAAGGTCAAGAGAAGTCCATTAACTGGACAAAGATAAAACAAATAATATTGTAAAAGAACATACAGCAGTTGTTTAATTGTTGGAAAAAAGTGATTGAATAAAAAAGTGTCCCGTCATTTACAACCGAAATGTTAGCGTCGGACCAAAAAAATTGTCCATTTTATGACGTGTCCCTTTTATGAAGTAGTTACCTTGAAGAGTTTGTGGTCTCAATCCGTTTTATAGAGGTGTACGCTTTATATAATACCTGCATGAGAGAGGTTTCACTGTTCTTTATAGTCTTAAATAATCAAATTGAAACAGATTATCAGAATGGCAGAAGTCTGAAGCGACCAACCACGGAATTTATTATTCGGTAGATTATTATAAATACGTTAGTGTTACTTACAACTCTCAAGGATGAGTTTGCATGTTTGAGTATCCATAGGATAGAAACTTAGATCCATATTAATGTGTTCTGGTTGATAATCTAAAAGTAACAAAAAAGGTTATATATATTATTTATTTCAATTTTTATATATAAGTATAAAACCGAATTTCAAAACTAACACCAATTTTTAATTTCAATCATCTTTTTCATTATTCGTCGGACTAACTGGATTTTTTGACAGGTCATACAACTAGTCTGCTATAACAAAGGGGCTACAAAACAGGATGTTGGTTTATAACTTAGAGACTTACACGAAAGCTTATGGCGCTGTAAAAGTTTATGAGCACCGAGAACACCCAGAACAAAAAGAGTATCAAAAACCATCCTTGGAATCACATCGGACATCCAAATATATTTGACGGAAAAGTTCTTTAGGTGTATTTCATATCCATAATTTAAACGATATAATCGATATACTTTGCTATTAAATTAGGCTTTATGATTAAATAAACTTCAAACCTTTTTGAGCTAGCTAGTTAATTATATTCTACTTAATTTTGCATAGCAACATACAAGATTGTATTTCTTTGTATTAAATACAGCTCCTCGTCTTCTCTTCGTTTCCTCCTTTAAATTTTAATTATATGTAATACATTTGGCAGACCGTAACTTATTTTACCGCCAAAAAGAACGTTAAAACATTGATAGATAATTTTTCTATTTTTAGAAGACAGCAACAAAAAGTAGCAAATTCATTATAAAAAAGTAGTTTTAACATCAAAACAATTAATTGACGTCAAAGGAGTTATTAACATTACGTAAGTCATTGCATTGCATTTAAAAGTTTGATGCCAAATAACATAGCAACGGATGAAAATCTACTTCCGGCTGAATAACTATGGACCACCTTGGACAAAATTGGTTCAATTTCCCTTGGTCAACCTTTTTTTTCTGGAATAGACAGATATCAAAAAACCTTTATACCGCAATATCTCCTTAACCTTTCGTCGAAAAACACATGATTCTATACATTATTTGTATTTAAGAAAAACTTTTTTGTTTATAGACGGGCCATTTCTGAAATTTTTAAAATTACTCACCATAGCTCTTCTTCTTAAGTTAAGTTTTTCCACGAGTCTTTAACAACTAGACAACCACAATCTTAGTCAAAATATGTTAAGACAAGACAGCTAATTTCGAAGTTCATCTTCATAAGGAATTGCATAGGATGTTTATAGCATATTCACGCATTTAAGAACTTATCAATATTCAGAGTGAACTTAGGACTCCGTATCTTAAGTTATTTGGTTTAAATCCAAATTATTGAAATCTGCTAATTGATGTTGACGTCAGCATAACTATTTTTCATGAATTTCAGGACCTTTGTGACTGACCTTTTTCCCGGCATGTGACTAGGAGTCACCTGAAAATAAGTTTTAGTCAAATTCTCCAGAGCTTGGCCAATCCACCCGCTTCGGAATAGACAGCTTTATCATTGATTACCTTCGACTGGTATATACCACACCATTTGGCTCAATAACTGTTCTGATGGCATCATTAAACTTGGTTAAAGTGTCGGCATCATACACCGATGTGTCTGGTATCCATAACAGATGATCCAGCGAAGTGCCATGAAAGGTTGACGAATCGTTATTTTTAAGTCGAGGATCTTCCCACCATTGTCTCAAATAAAAACCAGACTAAAACGTCTAAAAATGGAAACGTATATTTTAAGTTTAAAATTGGAGAACAAGATTTCAGAAACCTGATCGTTTTCCATGGCCTTGGCTACTAATTGTGTTTATATACATGTTTCTGACCATCCCCCCTCACCGGCCGCATCGGCCGCACCTTACTACCCCGTGCACTTAACAAGTATCACTTACAAAATGTTTTTCATCAATTGGTCCCACCATATAGATATGCACTTGTACTTTAACATTGACTGTACTATCTGAAAAAAAAATTAAAATCAACATTTTATCAAGAACTCCTACCACCTATTGCGGTTTGTTATGAATAGTTTTGTTGATAATATGTATAATTAAAACTAATTATTTTGAACTGGTCAAATTTAATATTTTTAATTTTGTACTTATTTATAAGATTTTTTTCATAAAATAACCTAGTGCATTTCTTTTGTGAATTAGAGGATATTCCAAAAACAAAAATATGCGATATGTTCTTTTAAGCTTTCGGCTCATACGTGAGCCATGATCACAAATGAATATACAAATTTCAAGTAAATTCAAATATACAAAATACTGAAATTCCCATGATAATTAGCATACTATAATTCGCTTTAACTGAATAAATATAAGAGGATATCTTGTATGTTTATATTTTTTTCAGTCGCATCGAAGATGTATGCAGCTTTACTTTACGTTTTTCAACTAAAATGTACAAATCCTGGATATTGTCATCGTGCCACTCGGGAATGACAGTAACCTCCATCAAGTACCTTAATGCAAGATAAAATTTTGCGGGATTAATTTTGGCGGGCCTTTTTTCGCAAAATATGTCTCTCCAAAAGTTTTCCGCAAATTAGAACAAAAATAATTGTTTTCTTTATTTCTCGGTGAAGTTTCTGCTAAGAATCTCTCATTATTAATCTTCTGATTGCCTCAATAATTCACTTTAAATTGGAAAGTGCACATTGCAGCAACCAATATGTCGCTATTTTTCATATTAACCACGTGTTCTATCTGGCAAGTAATTTTTAAAATAGGCAGTAGTTTAGATGTTACAGGTGAAGTGCATTTTTCACAGCCCTTCCTCCTCAACCTTTTACCTGATCATTCAGACTTCAGTCCGAATAATGTTAATTCATACTCTTAAAGCAGTGTGCGTGACACTTAAAATCCGAATCATACGTGAAAAATATTAAACGTACTTCCATGGAAAGGTCTTTGAGCCTTCTCATAATGCATCGCCTTTAATCTTCTTTCAAGCGAAATTGTGGCTGATTGACAGAATATAAACATGCACATGAAGCTGAAGTATAACATCACTGATGATAATGTCTGACACCTTTAAACTGTGTTCTTTAAAATATAGTAGTTTCATAATTCAGCTTTGAAATTATCACGTTCATAAAAACAAAATTTCACTTTTTATTATTTATTATTCATTTCCAGGGGCGATACAGGAATTTAAACAAGTTGTCCATTTTTTTACAGTTACTAAGAAATGGGCGTTAAAAAACGCAAGGCGTTTAAGGGCGTTTTTTACTTAGCGCATAAAATCGCATTTTAAAAATACATTAAAGCCAATATGAGGAAAATCAAGCAGGGACAGGTCTATATATTAGCCAGTTTCATACTGAGATTTAAAGCTAGTTTACTTAAAATGACATGTTTCATAGTGACCGGTTTGCACACTGTGTTGAGGTCAAAATTTCTGCACGCGTCGAAAAAAATCTTGGAGGCATTTTTTTAAGAACTACAAATTTTTGTGTACCGCATGGCTTCCTCTCTACGCTGGAGAGCATATTTCAATAGATTTTTGGTGACCAGCCGAATAAGAGTACCGTTTTATGAAACCTTGTGTGAGAAAAAAAAGCAAAATAAAATTTATACAAGACAACATAAAATTATATTTTATAAAATATAAATTACATTTTTTATGTGAATAAGCCATTTTCCGTTTTTATATAACTAACAAAAATTTTATAGCTTAGTGATTTTTTATCTTACTAGTTCAAAAACATTAGTACGAAAGTTTTTCTGCATAATTTATCTGCATTCTAACTAGCTAAAAACACATTAGAAACATTACAAAATCTCCTTCTACCTAAACACCATCCATCGATAAACAAAGTTCACCAGAAAACAGTATTTTTCGAGGTCTTGTAAAGTAAACCATTCTTTTAAGCTAAAATCGTTGATTTAAAAAGAGCAGTTTATTCCACTTCCCATCTGCTTTTAATTCGAAAATTCGTATTGCCAAGCACAACAACTTTCTTTATCCAACCATCTCTGATCCAACTTAACCAAGAGCAAAGCTTTAATAAAAAAACATCATGCGTTTTCTTTCTCAAGCTACAAATAACTTTGTACGAACACCACACATGCTAGCTACGGCTTCAAAGTTTCATATTCAATTCAGCATGGAAATCTCTTCACAAGTCAGCCGCAATAAATTTATCAGGGGGTAGTTGTACAATTTTTGTCAAGTTCTTATTTCTTTGCTGTTTTATGACCTTGATAACAAATCTTCAAAAGTAAATATGTTGTTTATTATTTTATTTTTGTTGCGAAAAACTATTGTGCGACGAAGTAAAGCATCATTTGTTTTTGTTTTTAACGGTTTTTAACGGTATTTCACAAGCTACTACCCCTTAATGAATATTCTCGCCTTATTTGACTTACTTGTGTTAAAATTACGGGGGTTGGTTTATGCTTTTTACGGTCACATGTTACCATTATTTATAATTTTCACCCCCCTAATACAACAAGTAAGTCGAAGAACAGCGAGATTGAATTAGGGGGTATACGCTACAATTTTTACAGTGAATTAAAGCAAGTAACTGAATTTTGTGCCCCCTAATAAAACAACATGCGAAGTAAGTCGCAGGATAATTAAGCAGTATCTTACGTATTACGCCACATCATTGATGAATATGCGCCCAACTATATAATACATGCATGTGTGTATTATGTGTAGAAATTCTATAGAAATTCAACCCGAAGCATATTACGAAAGCCACCCTGGAAGATTTTTGTGCTTAAGCGAAATACTTTTTTGAAATTGCAACAACAAGGCTTTTGACGAAAATTAAGTACGTCCACCCGACTAGCTCGACATACCCTAAATCCGCCACTGATTTCTTAATAGAAATGCAAAGATATTCACAAATGTAACTTATTTTTCTATTCATTTTTACGTTCTTCAAATTCTTTTGGACTGGCCACAAGGACCTGCTGAATATAATCCAATGCTGAATTACTGATTCTATTTTATACTTTACTGTACAATTAGATTAACTTATACACGTTTAAGAATTTATAGAAAGCACAATTTATCACGAGAACTCTTTATTTCACAGAAAATATCTATCATTTTCGGTGTTTGTTCGCACACATTTTTCTGCTACCCAGCTTTGTGCTTAATGATTTATCTGTATGTTTAACATACGGTAACGGAAATGCTATTGGACTCGAATCTATAGATAAAATCTTAAGGATGCATGAAACGCCTATTACCTTTATTCATTTTCGCACAGATCGTTAAGATGATGCCTATTCTATAGTATTCACATTCTATATGACAAATACCGTAAGTGACGGATTAGGCGCCCGGGGCGCTTATTGAAAAATTCCTTCTTGACATAGTGCGCATAGAACTTTCTTTCTGCAACCTCGAATCCATGTTCCTCTATGTTCCATTATGGGTATGCGTGCCGCTGGTCAACCTCGAACCCAGGGCTGTTTGGCTCTCGAAAGACCCTGGGAAAGAGGTTACATCGTAGGTTTGAAGAGTGTACATCCCTGCAGGGAGGTAAAATGAGATAAAATCGCTATGCTATAACTCTATCTATGCTATAACAGACAATTTCACACTCTTCCAGAAACTTGTGCAATTGGTTGGGCCGAAGTTGGTCAAGCAAACAACAATGATGAGAACGCCAATTTCCCCTGAAGAAAAATTAGCTATTACTCTTCGTTTCTTGGCCACTGGCGAGTCGCATGAAAGCCTAATGTTTCAATTTCGGATCCATAAAACAACCACTTCACAGTTCATACCTGTTGTTTGTGCAGAGATATATAATACGTTGAGAGAAATCTACTTGAAAGTTTCAAGTACCAGGAAAGGGTGGGAGGAATACGAACATGAAACAAGGCGACGCTGGCGGTTTCCAAATTGCTTTGGTGCAGCTGACGGCGAATATGTTGCTATTATTCATCCAGCTGACAGTGGATCAGATTTTTTTAACTACAAAGGTTTTTTTTATAGTGTTATTGGCACTTGTAGATTATTATTACAAATTCATATTCGTTGATATTGGTTGCCAAGGTCGTATCAGTGATAGTGGCGTTTACAGAAATAGCGCATTTTACAGTGTTTTGGAAAGAAACCAGCTTAATCTTCCAGAACCAAAGATGTTGCCATTATCAAGTGACCCCCTTTATCACGATCAATTCGCGGAACCAATGCCTTACGTTTTTGTAGCTGATGATGCTTTTCCTGTAGAAATACACTGCCTGAAGCCTTACCCGCAATCCGGTTTGACTTTGCGAAAGCGCATATTTAATTATCGCTTATCCCGTAAACGTAGAATCTCGGAGAATGCATTTGGAATATGGGTGAACCGTTTCAGAGTTTTTTCGACAAAAATGTGTCTTATTCAGACAAAGCCACCATTATCACTTTGTGCTCGCTTGTACTGCACAACATGTTTCGTGATCTTTCAAGAGATTCGTACACTTCAGATGGTTATGTCGACCGAGAAATGGAAGACGGGACCGTTACTCAAGGTGAATGGAGGAAAGGAGGATTTATTGATTTTGTATTGCACAGTCTTCCAGCTAATCGCAGTAATAGAGCAAGTCATTCAGCGGAGTATGTACGAGACGTTTTTGCAGATCATTTTATGGGGCCTAGGCAAATTCCGTGGCAATGGCACATGGTTTAAGTTGTTGGTTAGGTAAAGGAAGGCCATTAGTCATATGCACGTTTATATACAATATGTTAACTACTACTTTCTTGTTACAAAAATGTACGTATAAAATATAGCTTGGTCAAGGTGGTCATTAAAACAAACAAGTTTACAATATTTGTGTTTTATGTGTACTTGAAAATCGAGTGTCATTGATAATTCCCTTGAGAGCCAATGTGAGGCGGTGGTGAGTTGAGAGCCGGAGATGGTGTTCTAGACGCATACATACCATAGCGATGGTACATCACGTGGTTTAAACGAAGGGGTTGTGACTGCATGGTATTTCGCTTGGTGTTAATTACCAATTGTTGAATCCGCAGCTTTAAATCATCTTTGTCATCACCATCGGGAACTTGTGTCAGTAGTCTGTGCAGCATCTCACAATATATTTCATCATCACTTTTCTCTGCTTCAATTTTTTGCGAAGGATTTTGCTGCTCATTGTTACTTTCCCGAGATGCAACAAGTTTCTCCAAAGCAGATGCAGCTGATTCCATTACTTTGTTCGCATTTTCAACTTGCGCATCAGCTATTTTGCGTGCTGACTTCGCTGATGGTGGTCTAGTGACTTTGTAGGGTCCTGAACCATCTGCGTTACTATGGGTTCGCCGTGGTGTGAATGCATCTTTTAGAAAAGAAAGGCTTTCGAAAAACTTCCATTGACTAACATAAACATCGTCCGTGCCACAGCCACTTGCTTTGGAACTTTCAAACGTTCTCTTTTGAGCACCATAGTAATTCTTCAGATCGGTTAACTTTTTACTAATCTGCTTTGTAGTAGACGTGATGCTTTGATCATTGAGAGCTTTTTCGATTGCTTCCAAGCTTTTCTGTCGCTCTTCTCTGTTAAAGGACATTTTATGTTTAGTGTTGTATAGATTTTCAAATTGGGACCATATCTCAATGAGAACAGCAATCTCATCATCTTCCCAGTTCTTGTGATCGTCCGACTTTTTTGGTCTCCCTCGTTTCTTAATGTTCGTCGATGAAATGGTAACTGTTTCAGTCAATTTTTTTGGTGTTCCATTATATTCAGCAGTACCATGCTCCTTAAGATCTCTCCTATACTCGTCATTACCATACGTTTCATACGTTTCATGTAACCTAACAGTGAAATTTTGTAGCGTTAGTCCTATATCAAAAAGTTTTTGAAGATATATCCGTAGAAAAAAAATGTTTATAACTCACCCTTTTTTGACGTCTCTATCATATCTAGCTTCTGCGTTTTCTGCTGCTTTTATTCCACGTAAATAATTTTGAAAAGAGTTTGGATTGCTCGTCATTTTAAAAAAAAACGCTGTGTTTACTACGGCTTTACTCAACAATAACTGAAATTTCTTTCACAGCTTTTCATTTCATGTGGGTAAAGGCCGATATACAATATACACAGAAGAATATTCACAAAGAATATTCACTTTTGAAAATATTCTTTTGTTATTCTTCTAATATTGTTTTGGTAAATACACGTAAAAATATTAAAAGAATATCGTAACACCTGCCTACTAATTTCATAATCTTTCGTTATTTCTCAAACATATACACGGAAGATTATTACAGTCAGAGTGCAACGTATTTTTTTGTATCCGTCAGGCAATAATTATAGATGCAAACATTTAAAGCTAATTTAAAGTAAAGAAGATGTTCTGCAGCTATGTGCTTTTACCATACATGGTAGCTGCATTATAACGTATGTTTTAATCTGAACTGGTGCAGAATCAATAAATATAGAATAAACTAAAAAAAAATTTCAGTTATATTAAAATAGAATGCAAACAAAAAACGCCAATGCTGGGTGGTGTGTGTAAAATTACTCGCGTTTCTAATGTGAATTTAGCAATTAAATTTTATGCATAAACTAGACGTTGATACTATAAATAAGCCAAAGTATAATAATGTCTTCATGGGGAATGCCATTTAAACTTCCTTTTGTTCGTGTGCATGTCTTAGCCGTTCCGACAAAAGCGATCTTTCTTTTCTTGTTACGATGGCTTTATTTCACAACCAACATAACGGCAAAATCGCTTCATCATCAAGTAGTTAATATCGCAAATCATACTAAGCAAAACTTCACTTTTTAACTCGCGTAAGTGTAGTATCCAAAATAAACTGCGAAGAACACGATGTACGTTAGAGGAAAAAGAATTCGTGACATTTTATCCGCGACATGAACTCTTTGCATTTCACGTAGACAAACATTCTCCTCTTTTCCATTCCCAGTTGATTGTATTTCATTGTCAGATGCACTTTGGCCAAGTTTAAAGGTCTTGTGTTGTTCTTCCGGGCTATAAGCTGTGTTAAAAAAGGTAGTGGTTTGTGATGCTTTTTCCTACCAAACAAAAATGAAAGAGAAATACAACAAGAAGATATTCAGTGGTAGTAGTAGGAAGTAAGATAGTCAACAACGACAACAACAACAATCACAGGGACAACAACAACAACAATATCAAAAACACAAAAAAGCACAACAAAACAAAACAAGCAATTACCTTTCCATGAAGAATAAATAAGTATTCCACTAATGCAAGGACAATCAATGTGATATTGACAACTAGAAACATTTGCATTGGTGTTGTGTAGGAAACTTTTACTGTTTCTTCACTCACTGCTTGTAAGATGAAAACATTTGCAAGAAAACTGGTCACAATCATTCCCATACGAGCTGGGACAGCTGTGTCGGGAACCCAAAATGTTCCAAATGTAAAGATTAATAATAACAGAGATGGAATATACGTTCTATAAACATGATAAATGAAAGTTCTTTTTACAGTAAACTGTGCGACCAATAATTTAAAGTGCACTGTTGTATCTAGAGAAGAATGTTAAAAGGAAAATCTTATGCAAATAACTAGGTTTTATGTTTTCTTGTAACAACGTTACATGAACCAGACACATCATGGGTGAAAAGAGCTGCAAGATGTAAAATATGATTCTTATCTGAAGTTTATTGCAGAACAAATGGGTCCCTTTTTAAACTGCCTTTCAGGACAAAATTTGCTATTGCTGGAATGCAAAATCATTAGACCCTGAAAACTAAAATATATTTTTGGTTTGTTGTTAAAAAACATTATAAAGGTGCAAAGAGAAAGTCCTTCAGAAAGAAAAAAGGAGTTACGAGGTATTAAAGCTACTACGGGTAGTCTGCGATTTTCCTTCCCAGATTTACTAGGGGTAAATGTATAGAAATAAAAGAATTAAATTACTTCCAATTAGTGATGGCTTCATTCTGGTGAGTGTTGTTATTTTAACCAACTCATAGCCATCCAGAGATAAGAGGTCACCTCTTACCTCTGGTACGTGATGCCAAGAGATATCCATTTCGTTCGTTGTAAATGCATCTAAAATATATATCCAGTACTTTTTGCAAACAATAATACCGCTAAAAGTCAATTTTTCTTTAATCATAGATACACAAAATAAACAACCCGTTGCATATTTATGACTTTGCAGAAAGAAATAGAACAACTTACAACTCTCAAAGATGAGCTCACATGTTTGGGTATCCATAGGGTAGAAACTTAAATCCATGCTGCAATGTGTTTTTGTTGATAACCTAAAAGCCAGAACGTTTTCTGATAGTAAAAGTTTATAGATATAACACAAAACTAGTCCTTAACCCGCGGAAAATTCTACGGGTTCACTGGTCCTCAGATTACCGTCCGTCGTACATATATCTCCGCAATTCCTTCCTTTTTTAAAACGATATCACTCCGGGTGACAGAGAGAACACAAGTATTATTATAGAGGAAATTATAGAGGAAAGTTCATAAACATGCAATAGTGTTGTCAATATGCATTACCTTCGACTGACATACACCTCGCCACTCGGCTTTATAACTGTTCTGACAGCATCATCGAATCTTGTTAAGGAGCGAGCATCGTGTACCGACGTATCAGGTACCCATAATAGATGATCGAGGGTAGTGGCATACAAGGTTACAGAATCGTTCCGTTTAAGTCGCGGATCTATCCACCATTGTCTCAAATAAAAGCCAGTATCAAATGTCTAAATGTGAAAGATTAGTTTACTGCTTCTATACGCTTTCTATCCTCTCGATCTGATTTGTAAATAAACTCAGAAATGACGTATTGAAAATGCAACTTACAAAATGTTCTTCATCAATTGGTCCTATCATATAGATATGCACCTGTACTGTAATGTTAACTGAACTATCTAAAAAAAATCAGAACCGTTTTAACCAGTCCTGTGCCACTATTTGCCGCAGTTTTATATGATTTTAACATTCTGTTGTCATAGTGTGTTACATCAGCCACGTATAACATCGTACAATTGTTTCTAAAACCTGCCTAACTCGAAACAAGAAAAATCAATTTCCAACGTACTTCCATAAAAAGGTCTTTGATCCTTCTCATAATTCAGACTTTCCAATCTTCTTTTAAGCGAAGCTGTCGCCGGATGACATAATATGAGCACGCATACTGTACCAAAATATAACATTATTTCTGCAGATAATATTTAATATTTAGCTGAGAATGTTTAAGTTTTTTTTAAAAGAAAGTTTTCCTAACTCAACGGAAAAAACAAAATGTAATTCGTTTAAATATTCGATTTATATAGACGATCTATGCAAGACTTGAATAATGATTGTTAAATTCAATTTAACGCTGGGTTAATTATATTATTATATGTTACTGTGTTTTAAAAATTAATGAAGGCTGCTGAGAATGACTTCTTTTTTTATGAGAAATTAGTTGTGATTTTTTTAGTTTTTTTTCCGAAAGCTAAATTAATTTTCATTGATCCTTTATTGTTGTTTATTTAATCCTACCTTAATGAAACTAACAGCAGATTTTGGATGAAAAGAAGCGGTGTTTAGTTGTTTTTCTTTCATTTTTTAGTATCTACAAGTGGATATCTCTACGGAACTAAACTCTAGTACATTAAATAACTATGTATATAACCAATACAACAGCATACACCACAAGAACCTCGGTTACCATTAGAGCATAATGTCCAGCATGATCATTGTTTGCAATGTATTTGCTAAACAACTTTTGTTTGTTTGTTTTCAGATTGGAACATCCAATAGACACAATCTACTAATACATATATTTAATTTTTGGTTATCCAGCCATCGAAATTCGATAAAAAGTATTACTAGTCACTTTGTCACTTTGTTTCTCCTTGAGTGCTACCAGGGTTAAAATAATCATTTACTTGATTTTTTTTCGTCAAAGCTTGTGATTGTATAGTAAAATGTTATTTTTTTATTTTTAACACCTCAGGAAAAGCTAATTTTCACGCAAAAAAAAATTTCTTTTCGGGGGTCTTGTATATTTCCAATCAGCGTGAAGTATGGAATTACTCTGCGGGGTTCAAAATAAAACAGCGGCAAACGAACAGATAAGATATGAGTGAGTATAAAAGAGTATTAACTTTAATTGTATGTTGCCTTCAATCCGATATTCCACTCCAGGTCTTCCAGCTAACTGTTTTTAAGATTTACCATAAAAATAAAAACACGCGGCACTCATTTCTAAAATATGCAAGATGGTATTATCCTTAGAAAACTTTACAGCAGTTTGTCCTGAATATTTAGCCAGGTAGTTTAAGAGTTCAAACTGGCACTTAGTTGAAAAATCAGGTTGGTAAAGATAGCACAAAAAATTTAGAAAAACTCACAAATTGTTAAAGCTAGCTACACGTATTTTTTAATAAGCAACCAGTTTATAAATGTTGCTGCTACGCAATGTAATTACTCCCAGGCTGACTGCATCATATCGCTTGCGTCGATTTGCGTCCGTGCGTAATTGCTTGCACGCGTTTCTTGTTTATTTTTTTTATAGCTATATAATAATTAAGCTTTTGTTAGGAATTTTACGCTTTCAGGTTTTATAATATTCCTGCAACATTTTTCGCACACACGCCAGTTACAAGAACGTCTTGTTAAATGATCAGAACAAGGCGATAAAGTTCTTTATCGTGCACACGTCAGTTACAAGAACGTCTTGTTAAATGATCAGAACAAGGCGATAAAGTTCTTTATCGTGCACAATTTCGCATGACATACTACTTAATAAACAAAGTATTAACATTACTGTTATCAATGTGGTTTGCAGGAGTTAGTTGTGATAAGCAATATAAACAGTGAGTACTTTGTTTGTAGTTTTTTATAATTTTGTTTATAGCTTAGCTTTTGTTTGATAATCTCTCGCGTTAGTTTGATAATGAGACACACTCTTCGCGAAACATGCGCGATAAGACACTCGTACCTCACACTTGTTTTTGTTGTTTCTATCGTAGCCGCTCTTTTTACACCATATAGTCACTTGCTTGGTTTTTGTTTGTTAGCATCGTTAGGGTAATCGCATAAAAATCACACTATTTAAATCTACTCAACTTGCGCGTACTAAAAGGTTGTCTCGGTTCTGCTTTAAGAAAATTTGCTTTTCGAGCTCCTTTGTTGTACTGTTTTACCTTTACTCTGGGACAATATCACCGTTGCAGAGGTCAGCACGTCCAGAACCTAAACATAAATTATAGTCTTGTCTCTATATTCATAAATGCTTGTACCTTGAAGTGCATACGTAGAGGTGTATCAAGCAAAAATTGTATTGTTATCGAGACTTAAACTTTGTAAACAAATTAAATGTTATTGAAAAGTATTTAGAAAAAATGTTTGTTGTTTTATATTTTCCCTCTTTCATCTTTAAATTTTTTTTATTAAAAACAGATATTCTATGTATTGTAAACTACAAAAATTGACAAAAGTAACGATTTGGGACTTCCATGTAGCCTTGAACCGCTTTAAATTTACCGCTTAAAATAACATTTCGGATATTTGACCAGATATTAGCATCACGCCTGGAGCTTGCGAGCTTGTAAAATTTTCAATTTTATGAGAAAAATGAAGTGTTACGCCACTTAGGAGCAGGAGAAAAATGCGAATTTCGTACGCTGCAGGAGATTGGTCCGCAAATAACGTAATATTAGCAATTTCAGTGTCAACCAAGAGCAAAATCATATTGAAAGAGTGATCTTGTATGAGCAAGAGCGGTTATTAAATAGAACTGGCTACATCTTGTTTGATTAAAAACGATTGCATTATTTATTCAAATCTGCTGAACGAGCATTTTTCTACCACACTCTAATTCAATTGTAGGATGTTAACTTTATTTAGAAATGGGTTAATTTGCTGACGTCTACAGAAAGAGTATAACTTGTGTGGGAAATTTACTGATACAATGCTCTTATATAAATATTAACCAAGCGTGATCTATATAATACAACTACAAAGAAAAAATATAATCGCAAAAGTTCTAGATTATATTTCTTAAGCTATCAAACGCTTAAAAAATATTACCATTATCTCTAAATTGTGTGGAGAGATTGGAAAGTGAATTCGTTTTGTATTTCATTTTAACATCTGCGAAATCTGTGAACTATGTTTCTCTAGCAATACGATACAACAAAGAAAACGAAAGAAGGAAGATTTCATGTTTGCTGTCCATGTCAACTCCTTTATCTTTGTTTACTCCTTGTTGACCGTCTTCATTTCTTTTAAATTTAACCTTTTTCTTTAGCTAGCGTGAGTATAGTATCCGAAGTATACTGCACAAAATATAACGTATGTGAGAGGGAAAAACAACCGTGATGTTTTGTCGACGATATGAGTTCTATACACGTCTATTGGCAACGAAATTTCAGTATGTACTTCCTCAGCTGATTGCATTTTGTTCTGTGGTACACTTTCATTTAGTCGAACATCTTGATTGTAGGCTGTGTTTAGAAAGAAGTTGACTTGCGATGTGCTTTTCTATCGTGCAAAACAAGAAAATAAAAGTCAGCGTAAATAAAAACAAGAAAACAAAACGAAAAAACGATAAAGATAAACACAACATAAGAAGTGAGAATCAGTGCCGAATACAAAACCAATAACTAAATAACGAAAGTAAAAGGTGAAAAATTTACCTTTATCATCTTATTTTTGCCATGCATGATAATTAAGTATTCCACCATTGCAAAAACAATCAATGTGATGTTGACAACAAGAAACATTTGCATTGGTGTTGTGTAAGGAACTTTTACTGTCTTCTCACTTACCGCTTGTAAGATTAAAACATTTGCAAGAAAACTTGTCACAATCATTCCCATACGAGCTGGAACAGCAGTGTCGGGAACCCAAAATGTTCCAAATGCAAAAATCAATAATAATAGAGATGGGATATACGTTCTGTAGATATGATACATGAAGGTTCTTTTTACAGTAAAATGTGCTTCCAAAAGTTTAAAGTACACTGTTGTATCTAAGAAAAAAGTTCAGAAAAATCGTAATTCTTATTATCTTAGCCGTCATTAACATTTTAAAAGCATCATTCCGTCACAAGTGCAAACAAAAAAGAAATTACTTCCGATAAGTGACGGCTTTCTTCTCGTGTTTGTTGTTATCTCCATTAACTCATAACCATCAAGTGTTAAACCTGCACTTCTTATCAATGGCACCTGATGCCAAGAGATGTTCACTTCGTTTGTTGTGAATGCAACTAAAAGAATTAGATAGTTTTCACTGTTAAGTGGGACTTCAACGTATCCATGGAGAGTATTGCTTTTTTCTATTATCTTTCAACGTTTTACACATAAGAATACTCACGATAGAAAAATAATACTTTATTTTTTTAAATATTCGTTATGGTAATACACAAAAGAATAATACGCTTTAAGGTGACGGTATACCTTTATTGTATCAAAAAATCGATTTTTTTTATTATTAGCCATTTATACTAAAGAAACGACGATCTTTCCAATGGTGAAATTATTTATTTATTTTTCGAAAGGGAATATTGACTTTATCCAAATAACTACTTTTTTTTCTGATCGGTCTTTCACACCTCAAATTGAATAAGAGTTAAGAGTGAATGCTTTTAACACTTATCATCCTCTTGAGTATTACTTTTAAAAATAAATTATATTTCCTTTCCGAAAAGAAATGACCATCTGAAAAAAAAAACACCTCAAATCTTTCAGTTCTAAAAATGTATGCCATCCTGTTCTGTTTCTGCAAGTCACAGAAAAATGTTAAACGACTTAGAAAGTTCTATTTCTATGGTATTCTCAGTCACGTCTTTGCGAATAATAAAATTTAAAAGGACAACCTTCGGAATATTCATCGCCTCGGAAGGGTGAGAGTATCACCATCATTATGAGTATGCTGGAAAGGTGTGATATTTTAAAAAAACTTTAAAACACTTTTTCGTAGCGTTGTTTTTTTCGTATACCATCTATTACATTTCAAATCTCTTTTACAAAACTACAGAAGATCTACAAGGGTGAGTGCTAATGTGCTGAAGCCAACGTGTTTATCTAAAAGCGATTTTTTTTTTCTTCAAAAAATCAACGATTCTCTAGATATTACATCTTAAAGACGAAAGTTTAAGTTAAAAAATGGCTTTTTTAGAAAAAGTAAAATAAATCAAAAACGGGGACTTTGTGGAAAATAAATAAAAAATCGTTTTTACATACATCTATCACGATTCTAAAGAACATCGAATGAGATTTGGAAACGAAGTAGTTTTGTAAATGAAGTCACTTTTTTGAAGGCAGGGTGTGTTTCAAAAATGTCTCTGCACTTTTCACGAGTTAAACAGTTTTAAATTATTTTTATACCATTTGATAGGTGTTTAAAAATGCTTTTTGGTGATGTATGAATGAATAAACTTTGATTAACTATCGCTGAAAAAATCACGATTTAAAAAACCATGCTCAAAAGGTATACCGTCACCTTAAAGAATAAATAGCTGAATATATGTTTAATCTTTTAACACACATTTGAACAACCTGTTATTTGAAACAAAATAAATGACGCCAAACCATTGCTGGGTATTCTTGTTAAGTGAATTAATTCAAACCGAATCGAATTTATTCATCACGAAAAGAATATTCAAACAATAGCTATTTTTGCGCATTATTTTCATTCATCCAAAAATCCGTCAACTACATCATGGAAGAATACAAGAATATCAAAAAATTCAAATATGTGTAATATTCTTTATGATTACTCTTACGTGTAAGTCTGCCTTTAAAATATATTGTACACAATATTGTACAGTGAATAGTAGTAAGTGGTATACAATTCTGTGCAGTTATTCACAAGAAGGATGTTTCAATAATGCTTAAATCCGCAGAAAACAAAAAAGTATTCAATTTTTTTAAATTAATTCAATGACGCCTCTTCTTCAAATCAGTATTTTCGTGTTATTCTTGCATGCATGTGGTTGAAGAATTCACGGAAGAATAAAATTATAGGCAAATACATATATCTATTGTGTGAATATTCTTATTGAAGTGAATTAATTCAAACTAGTTTGAAATAATTCACTGAACAAGAATATTCAACAATGGTTTGACCCAATTCTTTTGTTTCAAATAACAGGCTATTCGAAAGTGTATTGAAAGATTGAGCATATTCAGCTATTAAAACGTTTCTTATGCGCTTTATTAGAATGAAGGGATAATTCATCATACATCAATATTGAACATGCATGTGCCTTTTTTACTTAATTAAAATTTACGCGTATCTGTTAAATGCGTAACTAATTTCAATTATAGGCAGTGCATAGTCTCGAACTTCCTGAAAGTCAAACAAAAATGCATGAATTACTAGGGTTAAGATTACATTTTGACCAATCTAACAACACGAAGCAACGAATCCAAAATAATTTTTGAAACAGTTTGAATGCACGTTCAAATCAAAGTGTTTAAAAGCATCTCTGCAAGCGCCGAGAGTTTAAAAACATATGCTCACTTTCTTACTTGCTTACTTACATCTTGCTATATCCAAATTATCTAATTAACGCAGAGAAAATTCACGAAATAAGCCTTTTCCGGTAAACCGCATTAGATTGTCAAGTAGAAATTAAATAGCTACGGAAGTTTATTTCAGGCTGGTTTCCATGATATACGTTAGTTGATGGAAACGTTTCCTTGTTTTCCTTGTTTTGTAACTAGTATGTTTAAGAGATACTTACAGTTTTCGAAGATAAGTGCACAAGTTTGAGTATCCATGGGATAGAAACTTAAATCCATATTACAATGGGTTTTTGTTGATAACCTATAAAACGGAGAACTTTATATAAATTTGCTAATAAAAACAAACATAAAAATTTAAACGTTAGTGATTCAACGACGCAGCGTTATGTGACTTGACAAAAAAGAAAGAAAGAAAGAAAAGTTATTCAGAAAACTATTGTTATTAAACAATCCTGAAAATTTGAAAAGAATAAATAGCTAAGAATTATTCGCGTAAATTGCAATGGTTTTCTTATCAAAGATTAATATTTTTCCGATAAGATATTACCTTCGACTGGTGTACACTACACCATTTGGCTTGATAACTGTCCTGATGGCATCATTAAATCTTGTTAATGAGCGAGCGTCAAATACCGTTGTGTCTGGCATCCAAAGTAGATGATCTAGTGAAGTTGCATGCAAAGTTGAAGAATCGTTCCTCAGTAGTCGCGGATCCTTCCACCATTGTCTTAAGTAAAAACCGGACTCGAATGTCTAAAAATACAAACGCACATGTAATATTTTACCGTCCTTCTATACCCTTGTAACCAGTAGAATACTGCTTGCATTCAAAACATTTTACTCACAAAATGTTCTTCATCAATTGGTCCTACCATATGGATATAAACTTGTACTGTGATATTAACTGAACTATCTAAAAAAAATTAAAATGGCATTGAAATGTAAATAAACACAGATTATTGCATATGTATTATCGTAGAGGTAAGAAAATATAATTACGTGTTATACTTCCATGAAAGGGTCTTTCTGCCTTCTCATAATTTCTTATCTGTAATCTTTCTTTATTCAGAGCTGTCGCTGATTTAGATAATATGATCACACATAGCCAGCTGAAATATAACATCAGTGGTGATAATATTTTCCTTCGAACGCTGCTGTTATAAACTTTGTTCATTTTCTGATAGCATAGCATTTATAAACGTTTTTTTCTGATATTTTTTTTTACGTTATACATTTAATTCAACTGATGTGTGAAACCGCGTAAATGGATTGTTGAATTTAATTCAGCGGGGAGTTAATATTATATCATACTTAATTTGATAACTGCATTGGTTGTCAAATGTTTAAAAATTTATAAAAACCACAATGCATCCCGAGCTGCTTCTTATTTTGAGTCACTATTATTAACACACTCGTTTGTACGTATTGTCCTCTATGTGTTCATTCAAATTTCTCAGCTTAACAGAAAATTTTAGCAGTTAATTATTTATATGTTTAAATTTAGAAATTAATAAAACAATT
Organism: Hydractinia echinata; assembly: GCA_030067915.1. Lineage (NCBI taxonomy): Eukaryota > Metazoa > Cnidaria > Hydrozoa > Anthoathecata > Hydractiniidae > Hydractinia > Hydractinia echinata. The sequence goes on from JASGCC010000133.1 coordinate 413,259, forward strand.
TTTTGCAGATGTCACATAGTAATAGAGTGCATTAAGATTTTTGCATATTATATGGTTGAATTTTTCTCGTATTTTGATTGAAATATATGTTATATTCTTATTTTCTGCCGAGGAACGACTGCAATTTTTATTTATTTTCAATTCTACGGTGCAAAAAAACTTATATTTTCTCTCCGATTGGTTAAATTAGCGTGCAAAAAGCTTATATTTATTTCCTGATTGGTTGAGTAAAGTTATTCCTAAACAACGAGAACTTTTCGGGAAATTGATTCTAAAATAAAACATAATTTTTTATGAAACGAACATAAATATTCACACGGTTCAATTATTCTTTTGTTTGCCAGTGCTCTCCACCAATGAAAATGTTAATCTGTGACTTCAGGCAGATTTATAACACATTGAAGGAGACTTGCGTTTAATTTGATTGTTCAAAATAAGACAATTTATCATAAATTAAATTACACGAAAACATATATTATCTTGCAAACAATAATTCATTTCGACTATTTATTATCAACAGGATTACTACTTCAGCAAAATAATATTGTTGATTTACAAGGAGGTCCTGTAAATCTACCGATTATACCAAATACAATGATTTATGCTCGGTTTATATCATCAGTTATCAAACTTTTTCTCGAAAAATATAGTCATATTGTTCTTGTTTTTTACACAAGAACATAAAAAACTTAAATAATATTCCCGATTTTTTTTTCGGCGCTGTGCGATAACTAACTTTATATTATGTTCAGAGCTCCTTTTGTTATTTATCTTTCTCAAACACTTTAACAGATTTAACATGTTATTATAGGACATTACGTTTTTAGTCAAATATATACCAGGAGATATATTAAAAGACTATAGCATTGATGTTGGATACTTCAATGCTTTTGTCAGCCTGAATATCTGTCATCAATGTGTTTTTATATCTAAGTGTGCGGAGATCTAACTATATGTTTGTTCGCTTGTCATGTGCCCGCTTGGAAACACAACAAAATACTGATCATAAATTTCTCAAAATAGTTTACCTATTTAGCGTCGTGTCATGCCCAGGAAAGGCATCTGATTTATACCCAGGTGGGTCTGATTCACTTCATCTGTGTTAGACTATGCAGAGAATCGTATTAAAAAAGACATGGTCACTGCATGGAGAAAATGATACGAAAGATTTTTAACTTCAACACTTTATGGTGTGCTTTCACATTGTAATAAAAACTGTGAGTGACTTTAGGTTAGTTACTGAAGGTGTGATTGACAGTTTAGCTACAATTATATATCATTAATATCCATCAAGATTATTAAGTTTGGCGTAAGCCTAGTATGCTTATATTTTTCCAATTTGAGGCTGAAATTTTGCTTAAAGTAACTTTTAAACTAATTTTAATGGTCTGATAATGTTTTTGATATGAACACTGCAATGGTCTGGCTCGCTGGGAAGGAAATGCAAATACACCGAACCCCGGTGTCATATTCGGCGATTTTCGTTCTGCAAATTATGCAACATTTTGTCTCCGAGATATCGACGGTAGGTAAACTTTTTGAGAACAGTTGATTTGACGTGGTGAAAAATGACTGAAAATTTTTTATCTCGCCCTCGAAAACGAAGTCGATCACGTTGTTGTGCAGTGAAAGGTTGTTCAAGTAGTGACTATTCATTAAGTAAGTGTAATGTAACATTTTGCTGCAATTTCATATCACCCGCGTATTCCAACCCAGCGTGCTCGAGACACTTCGGCACTGTAAATGCCACCCTGGGGATGAAGTGGTTAAACAGATGTGGCTAATTCTTACGGAGAAAAGACGATCATAATGCAGGCTCCGGAAGTAAGCCTTTTGGGAAAAGCTTTATCTCCCGTAATATGTGGTTAGATGATGCAATTTATGCCGGCGAAGCAAAAATAAAACATGTAAACATAAATGGTAGAGGAATGCTGCGCCGCCAGGTAAAGAAACGAAAAGAACAACAATTTACTTGATGTTTTAGCAAGTGCTTTTTATTAATTTTTCTGTATTTTACATATTTTTACCTACCACGTTTGCCTACCGTGTTTCTTGAGCATGCGCAGTTGACACTGGATATCCGTGTATTTATTTTTTTTTTACTTATTTCAATTATATTTGTTGCCCTGGAAAATTCTCAGGCTTGATAATATGCGAATTATATGCTATTTTTTAAGAATCTGAGCTTAATTATAAAAAAGAGTATGTTGCGGGAAACTATAAAAAAAGAATCCTATTTGACTTTTTTCCAGCAAATGGAGAGTGTGCAGGTTATTGGCTGATAGTAAAATATTGTCAAGTCAAACAAAAGTGCATCATTTGGAAACAAAAGTAGCTTTTATGACCCTTTTGAACATTTTATAGGAATAGTACTGCTAGCAATGGTATTCTGAAAACAGCGAAATGAAAATGAAAAGCTACCACGAACAGAAATAAATTGATAAACTCAATTGACCTTACTCCGAAGAATCCAACGTTTCTAGCTACATATCTACTGAGATTCCGTCAATAAGAATAAAATATTCTCGCTATTCAATAAAAACACATGTAATCCGCAAAAGAAATGTAATCAAAATGCGTATTATTCGGAGGGAAGCATCTTTCAATTTTTTTTCGTCCTGCTTATTGGTCCGTTTCATTTCTATTACTTCCATTTATCCTTTGACTTATCTAGTATAGTATCCGAAATATACTGCGCAAAATATAATGTATGTCAGAGGCAAAAACAACCGTGATGTTTTGTCGACGATATGAGTTTTCTTTGCATCATGTCGATGGAGAACATGTCTGGTTTCGTTTTCGTCAGTTGACTGTACTTTATTCTTAGATACAGTCTGATCAAGTTGAAAGCTTTCGCGTTGTTCATCTTGGTTGTATGACGAGTTTAAAACTGAATTGACTTGTAGTGCGCTTGCCTGTCATACAAAAGAGTAACACACAGTAAATTAAATAAATAAAAAGGAAAGGAAACATTACAAAAACATAACGAAAACACAACGAAAACACAACGAAAACACAACGATAACACGAACGCAGAAAAAGCTAAATGTGCAAGAAAACCAAGAAAATATACCTGATTATTTTGGCCATGCAGGATGACTAAGTACTCCACCATTGAAAAAACAATCAATGTGATATTGACAACCAGAAACATTTGCATTGGTGTTGTGTAGGAAACTTTTACTGTTTCTTCACTCACTGCTTGTAAGATAAAAACATTTGCAAGAAAACTTGTCACAATCATTCCCATACGAGCTGGGACAGCAGTATCGGGAACCCAAAATGTTCCGAATGCGAAAATTAGTAATAACACCGATGGGATGTACGTTCTATAGACATGGTACATGAAGGTTCTTTTCACGGTAAAATGTGCCTGAAGCTGTTTGAAAACCGTCGTTTTATCTACAAGAGAATAGTAAAAATTTGCAAGTGGTATACCATAAACCAATAATTTGCTTTATAAACTTTCGTAGTATCTTTAAAGAAATTCAGATTGCCAATTAAAAAGAACGTAGATTACTTCCTATGAGCCAGCCGTGTTTATTTGTATTTGTTGTTATCTCCACTAACTCATAACCATCAAGTGTTAAATCTGCACTTCTTACCAATGGCACCTGATGCCAAGAGATGTTCACTTCGTTTGTGGAGAAAGCAACTAAAAGAATTACCTATGTCGTTATTTACGTAGGCAACCATTGTGCTCCATTTCACTTCTTTCTTCAAATTGCAAAACATAAGAGAAACACAATAGATACATTATCTATCCCTAGTTTATTTTGTATCATATTCTCTAAACTGAAGTTCTCGGATTGAGAGATCACAGAATTATATGTATATAGATAGTCTGTTTATCAAAAATTCTCTCTATCCCTTTAATCCTCTATCCCTTTATTCCTGCCAGGTAAAATAGTTTTAAAGGAATATTCTCTTTTCAGGAAAGGCTTACTTAAAATTGATAAACAAATAAAAAATGTACGGGAACACATTTGTTATTCACATTATGATTCATATGTTTGATAGAACAAACATTTTTATGAAGTTAGTTGTCTATTTTCTTTATATCAATTTAGTAGAAAAAATGTTTTATCTTTACGAAATTTGGGATTTATTTCCTGATTTTTTTTTAACTTTTGGATATATTTTTCTTTTAATGCTTTATGGTCTATCAATGGATTTCCCCTGACCCATGGGCTAGTCTGTTACAATAATACACTAATTCTGTGTATCTGACTATGACAAGAAAAAGGCGATTTTATTGTCTACAATTGCTACAATAACGCCAATAAAAAATCTCCCCTAAGTATGTTCTGTTTTTTATATACTTTAATTTTCAAATGAAAGAATCGACGTAAATAAAATTTGTAATTTGAAAGTTTCTTTTAAAAGTTTTAAAATTTTCTTTAGTCTTGTCTATTCCTGTGTGAGAAATGCATTATTAATTTTTTAAATTTATCGTCATGGCTTTACATTACAATTGTTGTCTATTTTATTTAAAGAAAACGTTTTAAATATAGTTGATTCTTTACAAGTTAAATCTTCATAATTCAAACAAAATTAAAGTCACTGTGAAATTTGTTTAACAAATTCTTCTCTAATACACCTTTCCCGAATTTCATAAATTATAATAATTATGACGTCATCCAAAATTTTATAATGGTTCTGTGCTTTTCAAATAAGGATATTCAGATAGAATATTAAATTATCATGACAAAAATGAAGTGTTTAGAGAAATATAATATTCTGATTGGATTTTATTTAGATTTGAAGAAAATAATTTTTTTTGAAAACAAGGCTATTCTTGGAAAGCTCGGATATATAAAGGGTTTGACCGTAACTTTCAGCTCAGAATTGAGGCACTTTAACGAACAGAAATATTTACGAAATTAGGTAACTTGTTCTACCTTTTGCTAAGCAACTTAGGGATAAGAATCATTTTTAGTATCGACCTCTTTAATTGAGTTTGACATAATTAAGAAATTCGGGAAAGGTCTATTCGAATATGTTTTCACAATTAGAATAGATTTAGGAACAGTTAACTCTATTCTTGACTTTTAATGAACTTTACAAAAGCTCTTTAACAAAAAGAACATGAATTTTGCAATTTAATTCTGATCCAGTATCCAACCATTTAGATTATGTTCAAATTATGTGCCTATAACTGAATTTTTCTACGGGCTATGGGCTAATTATAAATCTTAATTGTCTCAACTTTAAACACTGATAAAGATAATTTATAGAATGATTTCATTATTAGATGGTGGTGTGTTTTGTCTGTATTTCTTCCCAGGCTGAAGTAGTTTTGGAATGATGGTTATTCTCTTGTCATGTCTTAAAAAGTTGGTGCACATTGTGGTTGGTTAAAATTCTAACTTAACGTCCATGACATTTTGTGCCTGTTTAGATTGGGAAGCTGACACGGTGCAATTTCAATAGCGTATATAAACGATTCAAATGCAACTCGTCACTTGTTAGCAACAAAACTACCTAAAGATTTCGCGTTCATTGCGAGAAGTACAAAACCATTTGGTTGGTAACTGTAACTTTTCTTTTGACTGCTATTACCAAAAGGGGTATTAAATCAACTTACAGTTCTCCAAGATCAGCTCACATGTTTGAGTATCCATTGGATACAACCTTAAATCCATGTTACAATGCGTTTTTGTTGACAACCTAGAGATAAAAGAAATTCCCAGAAACTCTTCGGTGCCGTGAGAAAAACATATGCATAGAGCAGGTAATGTCTATTTTGCAAGAAAAAAACATTTCCTAAGGTATTACCGTCGGCTTGTATAGACCATACCATTAGGCTCAATCACTGTTCTGATAGCGTCATCAAATCTTCTTAGAGAGCGAGAGTCTGCTACCGTCGTGTCAGGTACCCATAATAGATGATCGAGGGAAGTAGCATGAACGATTGAAGAATTGTTCCTTTTAAGTCGTGGATCCTCCCACCATTGTCTCAAATAAAAACCGGACTCAAACGTCTAAAAATGAAGATTGCTTTTCGTAATTTAAGTTTCTTTTACCATGCTCTTATACCCTTGGCTGCTAACAGTGTATGTATTAGTATGTTTATATGTACTGCTTGCAGCACATTGCAGAACATAAATTCAGAAAAAGCGTATTGAAAATACAACTTACAAAATGTTCTTTCTCAATTGGTCCTACCATATAAATGTACACCTGTACCGTAACATTGACTGAACTGTCTAAGAAAATAATAAATTTTAGAAACAGCACAATCACTTCAATGAATTGTTCCATTGCCTTTATGGCCCTTTTTTCAAAGGTAATTATAACACTTCTGCTTTAAATAATTTTCGTACAAACAAGAACAATAAATGACTAAAATACGTGTCATACTTCCATGGAAAGGTCTTTGAGACTTCTCATAATTTATTTTCTTCAATTTCTGCTCAATCGAAGCTCTCGTTCGTTGACATAACATTAACCAGCACAATATGGTGAAACTCTTTATAAGATTCGCCTTACACAATGAGTAAAACTTAGCCATTTTAAATCGTATTTAAAATCATATAGTATTTTATCAAAGTGTTTTTTAGACACTCTGTAATTTGTTAAAAAAAATTATTCTCTGCTGTTTAAAGAATGATTTATTGTGGCTCTATTTCCTTAATACAAGTATTCAATCAATATTTGTCAAAAACTGTGCAAACTAGATGTGGAGTTTAGTTTATTAATTATTTATAATTTTCATATTATCCAATGCAATACTCCAACAATTCATTATACGCATTCACAACGTTTATTTTATTGTTTCAATGTGGCTGTTGTAGTTACTTTATTGAAACACATGTCTTACGATCACACGATAACACTTTTGATATTAACTGACGATCATTCGAGCCTGTAGACAAGGATTTTGGTTATTAATGAATCTGTCTGCGCTGATGAAATCAAACAACTGCGATTAAATTGTTGGCCGACCGATTACTGCAACAAATGTGTAGCTAATGCAGCTATGTAGAAAGCATGTAAGGATCTTAAGAGGGACTCGACAGGTGTTACTGATTCTGTTATTTTCTGTTACGGATCATAAAACACTCAGTTATCTAACTCTAAACAACGCAGCGACGGAAATTTCTATAGAGATTGTTAATATTTTGAACATCGAGCTTGTAAAACATGCCGCTTGAAAGAAACAATGTAAATTAACAATTAAATAGCACATAGTGTATAAAAAGAAATAAAATTCAAATATTGCTGAACTGTCGCCAACATGGAACCTGTAGAAGCAAAGCGTATTTTGAACCGCTCGATTGAAAAGACGCTACGTCGAGTTCTATGGTGACGATGATACAAAAAGTTACTGTACTTTACGCAACACTTATTCAGATGCAGAAGTAAAAAACTTCAATGTGTTGGATATGTCCAAAAGAGAATTGGATGTCGGTTGATAAACTTGAAAAAGCGAGAAAAAGGACTTGACGGCTACATCGATAAGCTTTAAATTTTTCATATAATAGCCATGAGAAGCAATAAGAAAAACTTGAAAAACATGCGAGCAGCTTGTTTCTACAATCGCGGACATAAATTATGAGACAAATCAGGATTCATATAACATTTGAGGTTGCTCCACACCGAAGTCAACACAACTGTCAGATTCAAGTAGGCTATCCACAACATTGAGAAAGGTTTGGAAGAAATTTTCATCCATAAATGTTTCTATATATTATGTCCATGTAAAACAAACACTTATCATTATCCGCATTGTCCAACTAGTGTTGACAGCTTGTGTAGATAAGATAAAGCTCCCTTTGTCATGCCTTTTGTATTCGAAACCTGTTTTAAAAGATTTGAACCATAAATTTTTTGTTTATATGTCATACAAAGTATTTAAAAGCTGGAAAGTATACGAAGAAACTTCATACAGGATGTTAAAATTCATTTTAGAACTTAAGTAAAAGAGTTTCAAGCGTTTGTTTAATGACGCCACAGAAAAATCGGCAAAGTTCTATTTTTATAACACACTACAACTGTGCTAAGTTTGATTCCATTTGGGAAAAGCTAAAAAGAAGTTATACAGCAGCGAGAATCAGTCCAACCCCTAATCTCGATTATAATATGTCAACAAAAAAACGCGAACTGAATTGGGTTCAGTTTCTGTTTGGTTTCATTTGAATTATTAGTCGCGTGGCCACAAAAGTCAGTAAAAATAGTTTTGTTTGTGTAAGGTAATTTTGTCGCGTGGCCACAAAAGTCAGTAAAAATAGTTTTGTTTGTGTCTTCCAAAATCGTGTTTGTAGCACATTACAGGTGAATATTTTACAACAACAATTCAGATGACGAGATGGACTACCACTATCAATCGTTTTAAACTTAATGGGAATCTAAGAAAGTAGAATACTGCGTTATTTAAAAAGGATATGATTTTTTTAATTATAATATTTACAAACTTAAAATCTAATAAAATTTAACTTCAACATCCATGTAAGTGGATCCCTCTATCTCGAATACCCTTGTTCCCTCATCGGTTTTCTCTTCCTATATCTTCTCTCTGTCGGAGTTTTTCTATCTCGACCATATTTACCCGTTCTATCTATCTATGTTGGAGATAGATAGAATGTACTGTATGTATCTTTTGAATCCATCTTCTGGTTATCCGAATTGACGGCCCGATATTGAAACACCTTTTGTTAGAAGCAGTTGTTTTTCTTTGTTTTTCTGGTTTTTTCTGGTTTTTCTGGTTTTTCTGGTTTTTCTGACTTTTCTGGTTTTTCTGGTTTTTCTGGTTTTTCTGGTTTTTCTGGTTTTTCTGGTTTTTCTGGTTTTTCTGGTTTTTCTGGTTTTTCCGGTTTTTCTGGTTTTTCTGGTTTTTCTGGTTTTTCTGGTTTTCTGGTTTTTCTGGTTTTTCTGGTTTTTCTGGTTTTTCTGGTTTTTCTGACTTTTTATTGATACTATTTTAATGTTTTTTGTTCTTTTTTTATATAAAAAGAGTTTTAAACACCCACTTGGTCAGTCGGAACCCTTTCCTCTTTCTCAAGTAAGAAATAGGAAAAAAAAAGAAAACAACTTAACTACGTCTCTAAAATATCTAGCTTTGAGTCCAATACTTTGTCTCCTCACTTTTACTTATCGAGTTTTTCATTTTCCCCGAGTCTCAACCGTTTTTTTCTTCAATAGCACAACATAGAGTGCTTTTCTAACCTAGCGCAGAAATATTTTTTTTTTGAAAACCAAATTTTGTAAAATTTAATTAAAATTAAGTCTTTACGTCTATGCCTTCTTTACGAACAACCCTATTATCCGCCTATTAAAATGTTGTGAACACACACAAGAAGCTGATAATATATACATTTTAACACGATCTGTGATTACTGTTTGAAGTAGTATCCAAAGAATAAAGCACAAAAAGCAGCATAGAGTACTGGAAAAAAGATCCGCGATATTTTGTCGACAATATGAACAACTTGTGTTCCACTTGATGGTGTAATATTGACATCACATTCTTCTGTTGTTTCCTTATCGCATTCTTCTGTTATTTCCTTTTCAAAGCAGGTGGGATTAGAATGAAGCTAAAAAAGATAAAAGAAACAGAAGTATGTACTTATCTGCAACCTTTGCAGAAACCACAAAATGAGAATATGTATGAAATATATAAATTAATTTAACAAGAAACTATTTCTGCGAAAAAATAACAGGACTTAAGAACAGAAAAAGGAAAGATAAAGGCGTTGATGAAAGAGTTACCTGATTAGATCTTCCCTTCAACACGATTAAATACTGAATCATGCAGCAAACAATTAACACAACATTGACAAGAAGAAGCATTTGCATCGGGGTTGTATATGAAACCATCACTGTTGTGTCACTTACTCCTTGTAATATAAACGTACTTGATAAAAAACTTGTCACAATCATTCCCATACGAGCTGGAACAGCTGTGTCAGGAACCCAAAATGTTCCAAATGCGAATATTAGTAGTAATGAAGATGGGATAAAAGTTCGGTAAATATGATTCATGTAAGATCTCTTTACGGTGTATCGCGATTGCAGAAGTTTGAAGTATGTTGTTTTGTCTAAGAAGAGGAGATTAAGAAGAGAACATTTTACAGACAGAAAATTTTCCCTTTTCGTAAACATAAAATTCACGAATAAGCCACATTAAAAGATTTTGTGAACATAAAATTTTGCGAATTGATGCTCTTACAAAGTTCTTTGAGCATTAACCAAAGTTAACTTTAAAAAATGAATGAAGGATTGAACTCAAAAGTATTAGTAAACTATCAAAGCATAACTATGACACTAAATAGATCATTCCTGGCCTTTTTGAAGTATTCCATGATTACATTTTGTTGCTTGGAATAAATAAAAACAAAAAACAAATAAAATGTTGATTGTTTTTAGTAGAAATTGGCGAAATTTTTTAATGTTTCTGACTGAGAAAGTTTCTGCACTTAAAGCATATTTTTTTTTACGAGGAGTTCATAAGTACAGTGGTGATACATTTTCTCAACACACTTTTACCAAAAATTCTTCTCCAGATTTTAATTGGCTATCTGAATTTACATTTTTCCATTCTGGCCACAATAAGGTACTTGACTTAAACATAGAACTACAAACATACTTCCCACGAGAGATGGCTTTAAAATGGTATTGCTTGATATGCCCATTAGGCTATAGCCATTCAACTCTAGCGTTGTGCTACTCACGATTGGTATTTTATGCCATGATATGTTTACTTGGTCTGTTGTGAAAGCATCTAGAAATATCAAGTAAATTAAAACTTGATACAGTAGAGTTTCTAAATTTCGAAGGCTCAGGGAAACAAAAAAGTTTTGTTCAAATTTGAACATGGGAAGTTTTTCTAATTTAGTCAGTGTGGTGGTTCTACTATTTATGCATTTAAACCTGTTACTGAGACTTCTGGTCGGATGGGGAAAAGGTCGAATCTCCTTTTGTCTATTGCTTTGAAAAGAAATTATAGAAAAATGTTTGCACCGTTCATTTTTGCTAGTACTCAGTACACACATTTTATTTCAACAGTGTTTGGATTAAGTAGAGAAAATACTCCAATATATATCAAGGGACAGAGAAAAATTCGAAGTAGGGATTAAAAGGGATTGAATTTTTGGTTTGTTCTTTTAAGGTGGTTTAAGCGCAAGGAATGGAAAATGCTCTGAATTTTCCAATTTATATTTACCTAATTCAAAACGCTGTTTTTTTTGTAACGTCAAGCTTGCCTTCTTTAGAAGACCATGCCTGTTGATGTTGTTTTCGCAAAGTGTGTTTAAAGAGCGTTAAAACGTTGCAGAAATAATGTTTGACACATATGCGCCACGGGTAAATATTGTTGCAAATGTATAAAACATGCTGAAACTGTTGTAAAAACAATTTTTGCACCTTTTTGTGCTGCAAAACTGTAGTTGCCAACATGTTGATGGTTATGGACCACTTAGACCATTTTTTACTGTAACAACATTTTGTGACGTGAGCCTCAAAAATATTGATCGTAGCTATGCGACTTAAGTGACATATCGCATCTACAATATGTTTTACCATTTGCACTTTAAATGGTCCATGTGTAAGACAATATACTTAAATACTTAATTTTCAATCATAAATTGGCAGTAACTGCTGTAAGTCAAAATTTTGTTGTCATTTCACATACTAGCGAAACAAATTGAGGATGATTATCATTCTTTGTGAACTTTGTGCAGCACCACACATCTTGTGCTCAAAAACACGATCATCGGACGCCATTGCCTTGTTTTTTTTATTATGAATTTTTTATTATTTATTATTTGTCATCAAAACATCATTATTTGAGAGCTAAACAACACAAAAAATATTTCATTGGAGAACAGGAAATCCGGCAAAGAAAAGTTGGGTTGAATTTAATCTCTTGTTAATCACAAATGTTAGATTTTGGTTAAAAGTATTTAATCTCTGTTTAGCCTTGCTACTCAAATTATAAAATGAATGAATAAAAAAGAACAACAAATAATCAAGAAACTTTTTTATTATTATTTTTGGCCTTTAAAAATTTAGGTAAAATAGCCCAGCAAAACAGGTTGGTAGAAACATTTCAAATATATGACAGGACAAAAATCAATGCAAGAAAACGAAAATCAACGACACTCACAATTTTCAAACGTAAGATGACATTCTTGAGTATCCATTGGATAAAAGGTCAAATCCATATGACAATGTATTTTTGACGTTAACCTAGCAATGGAAGAATGTTTTCCAAAAGTTCAATATGTTTTTCAAGTTAAGAAAATTTATAGATTGCAATAATATGAATAAACAGGAAGCCCCTACTGACACCTAAAATGTATATATACTCTCTTATATTCAGTTTAAGTTATATTGTATTACAATAACTATTCTCGCATTCAGAATATATATAAAACAGAAATTACCTTCGACTATAATACACCGCACCAGAGCGTTTAATTACCGCTCGAACTGCATTTTCAAACATACGCACTTCACGTGAATGATAAACTGATGTATCAGGAATCCAGATCAAATGATCCAACGTGGTAGCATGAAAAACCTCTGATGTGTTGTTGAATGCCAGTCTTGGATCTACCCACCATTGTCGCAGGTAAAATCCAATTTCAAATGTCTAAAGTCAGTCAAACAGAAATTGGCAAACATGTACCATAAATAATGAAAAAAAAACGTCTGCTTGGTTTGTAACAGAAGAAAGGATAATATTTATTTGAAGCATTGCCATATTGTAAGAGAGAAAGATGTTTTCGTTATCTTATGGCAATAAAGTCATAAATCTGAGATACCTTTTTAAGAAAATTTGCCAGGATTGGATTTGATTCACCTCTCCCTTCTCAAACAAGAAAGAAATTTTTGGTCTCTTTCAGTAACTTCTTGTTACCCATTGCTACTTTCATCGTCATTCAAGGTAAGAGTGCTCATTTGACAACAACAACGACAACAACAACGACAACAACGACAACAACAACGACAACAACGACAACAACGACAACAACAACGACAACAACAACAACAACGACAACAACAACAACAACAACAACAACAACAACAAAAAGCAACAACAAGGACAGCAAAAATCAACAAACAACAACAATAACAACAACAACGACAACAACAACAACAACGACACAACAACAACAACAACAACAACGACACAACAACAACAACAAAAACAAACGACAACAACAACAACGAAACAACAACGACACAACAACCACAACAGTTCTACAGGTATTTCATACGAGCTCAACTTTTTTTTTCGCGGTAAGGTTTAAAGAGTTACTAAAAGCAGCAATGGTCACCAAGCACCCATAATTAAATTAAATTTCTTCACTAAAACCTGCTTCCGTGCAAATAATTTCTTTTTGTTTCACATAATACCACTTCAAATATATACCTCTCTGTGTAACATATATAATTACAATTTTTAGAAGTACTTAAGTCTCATTGGTTTGCTTTTGGAATGGGAAAAGAAAATTTTAATGGCTTCGTTCATATCTGAATGTAGCCCAGTTTAATTAGATATTAGTAAAAAACTTCAAAATAGGTATCAGGTACTACTTAGAAACACTTTTAAATTTGGAACAACCTATGGTTTTTTTTCGCTATACTCAAATATTATTTTACCCCCTGAATAGAAATATACTTGAATTCCAAAAATGCTTGTACTGATTCACTTAATATATCAAAAGGATTTTCTTAAAGGTTTATCAATTGACATTCATTAAGTAAAGTTAACAAGAAAGTGCTGTGCATATTAACAATCGCGAAGAAGAAACGCTTTTTTAGTGCAAAAACAAACTTATATTATATTATGATAAATAATTTATGGCGGTTAAATAGGAGATCAATTTGCACATTTTCCCGCACTTTGTGAATGTAGTGCGTATAAAAGTAATTGTTTTGAACCACTTCAAGAAACGTCGAATTGACGATGAGCCTGAGCCGAAACCAAACCATCGCGCTATCACGATCGAACATTAAATCAACACAATAGAAGCGCAAACAAATAAAATTTCAGATGCTTACAAAATCAACTTCATTGATGGGTCCAATAAGATAAACAAATATTTGTACAGTCACATTGACATTACCAGCTAAAAAAACAAACAGATAGTTTTAGGCGGATTAATATACTGCAGCATGTCTGGTTGAAACATATGCATCAGATATCAAAGAGTAGGAAGAGCTGTCAACCTGCAAACGTTGTGGTGTGTCCTTACAAGCTTTCTGTCCTTAAATGTTTTTCTTTATTCAGTACAGCCAGTACCATATGTCATACACGAGTTAGAATGGTATAAATTGCATATATGCATACACCTACACTTCTATACGCTTCAAGAGTCACTGATAAGCACATAAATAAGGTATAACATAAATAACGTATAAACAAAACGAAATGATAAAAAAATGACGAGATAAATTTTTGTCCCTGTGAGAGTTTTGGTAATATAAAATGTATTCTTTGCTATATATCGTTTTGTTAATTTCATTTAAAATATGGTAGGAATAAAATGGACAACAGTTCGCTCCGTACTGAAACAAGTTAACTGCTCGTCACTTTTTCAAAATCATTCAAAACAAAATTATCATTTAGCAAAAGCAAGGAGTGGCAAAAGGGACTATCAACACATTTATTTTGTCTGTCAGACACACATGCATTTAGCGTAATAATATATAAGACTAGTTATCGCACAGTGCCGAGAAAAATATCGGCAATATTCTTTGAGTGTTTTTATGTTCTCGTTACATATTTCACGAGCCTTTATGCGAGTGAAATATACGAGAACATAAAAAACGAAAAAAATATCAGCCGATATTTTTCGAGAGCATGTGCGATAACTTGTTTATCATATACTCGGTCTTATATCATGTTAATTTCACATAGTCGGTTGCACACTGCTTAATTATGTTCACGATATTGACAAGCATTGTTATGGGGGCCAATAAAATCACTGCAAGTTAATTTATTTCATTTATATTCATGAACTTATAAATTATTTTAATTTATGAAGTCACGTGCGATTTAGATCATTATAACAAATTATGTTCATGTCACGCTTGAAAGAATTTGATTCAAAAGAATAAATTATCATTGTGAAGCCAAGTAATAACAAACAGAAATAGTTTCATTATTTGTGAAAATAAATTCACCGACAAGTTTTCGTTTTTAAGAAAATAATAGGTTTTCCCTACGAATTTTCAACCAATCAAGGGAAAAATATAAGCTTTTTGCACTCTGTATAAGTAAAAATTGCACTCGTTTCTCGGTTGAAAAACAAAATCCAGCATATATTTCGTGCAGATTAACCAATCAAGTTGCGAGGAAAGCTCAAAGTATATGATAATATATGGATATACGGCCTCTGAAAAAATCCACTTATGGGCACTAAGAATTAAAAAAGGAAGAATGGTTAAAAAATATAACTAAAAAAATAAACATACTGCCATAAAAAGGTCTTTGACTCTTCTCATACTTTATTGCTTCTAGCCTTGTCTCAAACGAGCCATGTGAAAGTTTAAATAATATCAACAAATAGCATACAACCAAATATTTCATTATTGCTACTGTTAAAAGTTAACAAAATTAACAAAAAAGTAATTCGTGAATATCGCATGGATATTTCAAAGCAAGCTTAATACAAAAATATTAATTTAACTCCTCTTCTTATGGAGTTATATATGGGACAATATTCGTGTATGGTTTTCGTCGTGTCGTATCTTTCTTCGTGGTGTGGTTTTTGTCGCGTCGTGTCTTTCTTTGTGGGGTGGTTGTACGTTTCGTCGAGTCGTATTTGTGTTCGTCGCGGTGTATTTCATTTCGTGGCGTATTTCACTTCGTCGCGTATTTCACTTTGCGGCGTATTTCACTTCGTGGCGTATTTCACTTCGTGGCGTATTTCACTTCGTGGCGTATTTCACTTCGTAGCGAAAATTTTTATGCTTTTTTAACACGAAATTGCTAAACTCGTGTAGCGCTAACAAGAAATCCAAGTCACATGAATAAAGTGCGGTAAAATAAACAAAACCTTTAGTTTAGTGCTAAAAATTATATTCTATTTTTAAGTTAGTTTTACATATGTGATTATGAAGAAATATTATGTGTTGTGTAAGAGTTTTATGTAATAATTTATGTTTATGTAGTTAGTTTACTTGATTTTTGATATTTTCATCAGAATCCATTTAAACTACAAAATAGATAATAGATTATACAGTGTAGCATGCTAAAAATGTATAGCTAGCTAAATCTATAGCTAAGAATGTATCGTTTATTAAAAGAAAATGACAAAAATAATAGCTAGCTCTACCCAGTAGAAAGACCAAAGCCACTAGAAAGAAAGTGAAATATATTGTGTAAAAGCTTCACGAAATTAGTAATTCCGTGTAAAAAAAGCATAACTATTCCGCCACAAAGTGAAATACCCCACGAAGTGACATACGACACGACGAAACATAAGATCACACCAACAAGAGTAATACGCCACGACGAAAACCATTACGCTGCGAAGAAAACCACACCACGAAGAAAGATACGACAGGACGAAAACTATTACGAGTCAAAGAAAACCACGCCAGGAAGAAAGATACGACACGACGAAAAGCATTACGACGCGACGAAAACCATACACGAATATTGTCCCACATATAACTCCATATCTTCTCTGGTAAATATTCTGCGTCAGAAGGAAAAATAACGCTATTGAAACACCAAATCCATCATAAAAATGCCTTAAAAGTATAGTTAAAAGGTAGCGTTTCGGAAGACTTTTACTTTCAATTGAACAATGATCAAATGATAAAGAAGTAATAAACTTTGAATAATATAAACACCAAGCATACAAAAGAAAAAAAATTGACAAGATTTTACTACCTTCGCCACCCAAACTTGCAAATAATTTTGCAAAACAAATAACTTTAGCGTTATCTCAAATAAACACACTTTTTGATCTTTTTGATACTTTTTATGTGCATCTATTATAATTATTTTCTAAAATTCATGTTTTAGGTTTCAAATAAATGATTCAATAATTAATTAAATTATTGCTTGTAAAAGCAGTTTTAGGTTTTCTGTAAAACCGATGAAAGAAGAAGAGAAAAAAAGAAGAACCACCTGTTGAAAACTGAAATCTTGTTGCGTCATCCGTTTTGCTTCCGAAAATTTGACAGCTGGTTTTGTTTGTGAGTGTTTTTTGTGGTGGTGTGCTGTTCCTTTCTTTTGTTTATTATATTATATTATATTATATTATACAAGCGAATAATCGATGCCTAAAAACGAGTGAGCGAAGTATGTGAATGCATAACAAAGTAATGAAATAACGAATGTGTTCAAAACAAACGTCCAGAGAAACGGAATATTTGGGATACGAAATATATCTCTGTGCTAGAAATACCCCTTGTTCGTCGGCCAAAAGCATTATTTTACTACGAAACTGACATTACAAGATATTCCTATCAATTTGCTACAAAAATATTGAAAAACAAATTGAAACTTCTGATTAATCATTATCTGTAAAGTAATGAGGCTGCCATATTTATTAGTTTTTGATAGATGGTATGTCCGCTAAGTAACTTTGAAAATAAAAAAAATTGTTCACAAGTTACGCGGATAAAGCATTTTTGCTCCCCCCCTTCTTTGACCGGGTCACTCAGACCCCAACCTGAACATACTTCAAAGTCTTGCGTATGAAAAGACATGTAGCTATCGTTTCTGCCTCTGTTATTATCATAGCGACCGCTTAAAACAAAAACAAAAAGAAAAATAAGAAAGAGGTTCATATGGATAAAACCTTGAAAATCTCGGAGTAACATCGCACAGAAGACCACCTTGCATACGATAAGTTTTTGCGGATGAGTCTAGTTGTTTTCGATAAATTGCTATAAATTACAGAGTTATCCATACAAAAAAAGACACGGTAACGCGCAACAGGTGCTAGATATTCTGAAATGAAAAAAAGAACTGTTGCAGCAAGCTTTATGCCAGGACTAAGCGCAGATGTTTCGTTTGGATTCATCCGTAAGAACTTGTGATGCAATATACAGCAATTTAAAAGAATGTTATCTGAAGGTACATGTTTTTTCTACATTGTTTTAACAGAAGAAATTTGAGGAAAGTTATAATACAATGCATCCGAAGATGAGTTGGGAGACGATATTTGTGGACTCCATATCGTTTAAGGTGGCAGTAACCCTTTTAAAAATCGGAAATTTTTTTTTTACATAATTAGTTACGAAAGGTTATTTTCAGACTATATTTCCATATTTTTTCTGTTATAACACACTTGTCACGATTTTATAGCTAAAATACTATTATCTTTCACCCAAAATATTCAGCCTCAACAATTCCTCTTTAATATAAAATTCATGAATAATTAATTAGTTCTGCTGAATATAGTTTTAAGGCTATTTTTCCACTTCAAGAAAATCTTCCGCAGAACAGAACAGAAAATTTTCTACAAGTAATTTCCACTTCAAAATATTGCGCACATTTCAATACAGAATGTAAACACACTTTGCGCAATTCTCACGAAATAAAATAATCGGTATCCGGAGAATTGCCCCCCGGTGAATTGCCCCCCGGTGAATTGCCCCCCAGTAAATTGCCCCCTGGAAGATCCCCCCCCCGGAGAATTAACCTCCGGAGAATTACCCCCCGGAGAATTACCCCCCGGAGAATTGCCCCCCGCAAAAAAATAAATAAATTGACGTCTGATCTTCAATTTTTTTTCAATTTTTTGTACACGCCCTAACAGCTGTTTAAGTGACGATATTGCCTACTATGCTAATAGGAGATGTGTGAAAACAGTTGCAACAATTTCTGAAACGAAAGGAACGGTTGCGCAACACACACTGAAGAAGAATTGCCGAGAACAAACAATAGCGTTGAGGGATGGCACCGAAGCTTCCGGGGACATTTAACATCTTGTCACCCGAATTTCTGGAAATTATTGGGTGTATTAAAAAAGGAGGAGGCTATTATTGTTCGTGTTTCGATACTTCAACATCTTGGAGGACATCCTGCTCCACCTCGACGAAGACGATATCTTGACAATAACGCCAGTGTTTTGCATATCGTAGATGACTACCGCAATCGTCGTATCATGGAATACCTATTGCTCATAACTTGGCTTTATAATACTTTGTACATTGTATTTAGTTTAGCATTTATGCTAATTTTTAAATACGTTTGTTACACATTTACTTTGTATCGTTTTTAAGCGAATTTGTCTCTTTTATTGCTATAAAAAATGTGTTATTTCGTTTGAATAATAATTGTCCTATTCTTCTTAGATTTACCATTTGTAGCATTGTGAAGAACTGTGTTTTAAAAAGAAAATACATATATATATCTTTTTAGAAAAAAGTACACTTTTTTTTTTATTAAAATATTTTTATAGCAGCAAAAGGCTGGGAATGGCGAAAAAATATGATAACAAAATAAGAACAATGCCAGGCTGAACACGTAACAAAAATTATTTTCCTGATTCTTTTAAAAAAATACAAGTCAATTTATTGGGGGCAATCTTCCAGGGGGCAATTCTCCGGTGGGTAATTCTCCGGGGGGCAATCTTCCAGGGAGCAATTTACTGGGTGGCAATTCACCGGGGGGCAACTCTCCGGGGGGCAATTCACCTAGTACCAAAATAATCTGATTGGTTAAAAAGTTCTCTACCTGTCGTTTCCGTACACAACGCAAAGAAAAAGTTGAACTCGATTCTACTTTGGTCGGAACGGAACGGACAAGAAAATTTTCAGTTCACGTGATGTAAACATTTTAAATACGCATGCTCAGAAGCTTTTCTGTTCCTTTCCGTTCCGTTCCGCGGAAAACTTTCTTGAAGTGGAAAACAACCTTAAGTCTACGCGCTTGCGAAATTGTACAGAAAGAAATGACGTAATTATTAAAGAGAAACGTTAATAATAACAAAGATGGCGCATTATGTAGAAATTTAAGACGATCTTCATTATGCTACACTGCACGAGCTTTTAACTTTCGATAGCATTTTCGTTTTACTTCAAAATTTTCAGACATGCTTGGTGAACTATGCAGTCATGATACGGTGTGCGGAAATCTTTTTATTCGGAATATTTTTCTTTTAACAGCGTTCGATGCAGCAGGGGATGCTAACAAAGAATCTTATGAAAAAAAACAAAAGGCTTTTGTTAAAAAAATATGAATGAACAAAAAAAACCCGCACACCGTTTTAACAGGGTTAACCCAAGGTTCATTTAAGACTAGAAGCTCATGCAAAATAACGAGATTGTAAAGAGTTGGAGCTCGCAGAAGCCGATTTTTTTCTTGTTTATGATACGTTTTTAAATAGAAATTTCTGCTGACCCAGCAATTTTGGTGTTAAGTTAAAATTATTTTATTATGTATTAAGGCCTATATATTTCGTAAAAAGGAAAAAAAAAAGGTATAAATAAAACACTGAGTAAATAATTCAGCTATTTGGACAGCTGAAAAAGGGTTACTGTCAAAAAACAATGGAATATATTTCTCTTTATTGTGATGGTCACGGGTCAATACACACACAATGATTAAAGAATAAAGATGAAGCTACCATATTGCGCCATTCCATATCGATTTGTTGTTGAATGTTTCGGGTCTGTATATTTATCAAATTTGGCACCATCTCATCATAACAAACTTTATCGTTCAAAGCTGGTATTATGTTTTTGAAAAGGGACTTAAAACATAACAAAAATATTGTTATTGGTCATGACAGATATTCCTCAAGTTCAAAAAAGTTTAAACGAAGGTTATAAAATGCTGTTACTACTATAGTACGTAAAATATTCTTGGTTATCTCGAGTCAAAGATCTTATTTTTGATATTTACTGGTAAGTAAATTCAAAACCTACTAAATTTCACACCATACTGCCATGACAATTCTGTAAAAATGTTGCTCGGAAGATAAACGTCAACGAAAGGTTAAAGTTAAAAGGATACAAAGTAAAGAAATTGCTTTAATTCTATTCGGTCAAATGCCCGGTCTGAATAGGGTTAAATATTATAGGAACGTCCTAAGGTAATGTCTTTCCAAATTGTAAAAAGATAATAACCAAAGTGGCGAAAATATAAAAGTTATTAACCTTTCTTACAGTTAGATAAAAAGATAGATATGTTTTTCATAAACATGATTTGTTACGGTAGTTAAATGTTACAACATTAAATTTAAAAGACAATAAATTGTTACAAGAGTAAAATATGTAATAACGGTACGTAGTTAACCACCCAGTCTTATCATCGAGAACTTATTTAAATAACATAATACTCGCGAAGATGCTTATGTTTAATATACACGAAAAAGCAGAAATAAAATAACCTACGTAAAAACTAATCATTGTATGACTAATTTACAAGCAAGAACGAAGATCTAAAAGAACGAGATCTCATTACTCAATTAGTATAATATAAATGTTTTTTCTTTATTTTGAAATTTGAAGGATTTTTCATTGTTAAGAAGAGATTTATCAATCTTGTGTAGCTACTATTCCAGATAAGCGAACCATGATATAAAATTGAAAACTGACAGCCCTTAGTTTTCCTATATGGTTACTGACCAACTGGCCTAGTTGCATACCTACTTCTTTTAAAATTGAAATATGTTGGAACTTGTGGAGGGTTATGAATCTTCTTTTTGATTTATGCATACAAGATACGAAAAAAAGTTCAAATATTATCCTTAATAATACACGTGCACATCAAATGATGTATTTGCTGCGTCAGCAGTGTCCATGGTCATCATTGCATTCTTCTTTTGACAAATAATACCCAAAATAAACAGCACAATAGACCAGGTAGAGGATAGGGACCATAATTTGAGCCACTCTGTCAATCCAATGAAGACTATTGAGATTGTAATTTTCAGCGTACACGTCTTCTTCGTTACTTTCCAATGAATTCAATGTTTTTGTGAAACTGATTTCTAAATTTATTGCTTTGTTTAGTTTACCATTCGAAATGTAACCGTTGTTAAGTATTCCATTTCTTTGCTCCTTCTTTGGTGGTTTATCCTAAAAAGTAAATTCGTAGTGTACTATACATTTTGCAATTTTGCAGAAAATGCTGTGGAATGGAAATAAGCTTTAAGGATGTAGAACGTTATTCCGGACGAGGGTTACGACAAAAAGCAGACAAAAATTTCAAATGAAACCAAAATCCTAAAGAAAAGTACCCTTTATGAATACACCCGCTTTTTATACAGTGTTTTTATCGATAATTATTAATTTTAACTATTTTTAACCGGTTTATACCGGAAATCTGCAACGCTCATTGGCTAAAAAGCCTTCACGACGGACCTTATGTAGCATGGTATAACTTACCAAAATGGTTGCTATAAATGTAAACAAATAAAATTGCCGGAGAATACACACTCAAAAATCAAGTTACAGTAAATCCAATATCTCGAATCACTCCGCTAGAAAAACAGCAAGAAATGTTGATGATTTTGAATCCACTGCTTTTTTATATAAACATTCATCAGCACAATGAGCAACAAGCAAAAAGGCATCGATTATGTGTGATATACTCTTCTTCTGACGAAGAATAAGCTTTGGTTCAAAAAACGTTAAAAAAAAATCTGTATATGGTCATTCGAATGTTTTGTTTTAAAAAATTGAAGCAATGAAATTCAAATCGAACTTTTTCTTTTTTTAACAAAGCCTGCTTTTAACAACCTTGTTTCTACAAACCCAAACAAAATAGCTACCAGTTAATAAATACAATATAAACTGTTTTATCTATCTCTTCTGAGAAATATTACCCTCGGACAGCGTATCAACCTCGCAAGCTCAGTCTATACTTTGATATCGGGTAATATTTCTCGATATGAAAGTGAAAACGAAACTCTTTTTGATCAAATCTTAAAAAGAAGGAAACGAGGAAAACAGATATTGTTTTAGTGAAAGAGAGATTTTTTAAAGAATATTTAAAGCTAAAAGTTGAATTTACTGGCGTTTATCACAAGATGATTTGAAGGAGCTCTGTAAAAAACAGAACAATCCCATGAAGTTTGTTGACATAAACACCTCGAAGTGCCAAAGAGATTTAACTTATAATCCAAACTCTGATGTTAGGTAACATATTTTCATAGAATTACATTCATCGGACGAATGGTAAACAAATGCATATTTTCTGGTGATTGTTCGTATCCATATAAAGCGATGACTCATTTGGTCATTAATTTTAAATTATTTTACATCCTAAAAAAAATTGTTTTCAAATTTGGAAAATTTGAAAATTCGTTTACTTTTATCAACATTGCTCTTTTAAATTAAAGATTTTTATGGCATTAAAGGTAACTAGATATTTATTCACATGCAAAAACAGCACTGGCTTTTCACGATTTCTAAACCAAGTGTTCATAATGCGTGCTACGCACATGGGTTTGTTTGGACAGCTATGCTGCTTTTAAAATGCGGACCTAGATGGACAAATTAATTATTCAGTTTGCGCATGCAGTATTCTTTTTACCGCTGACAATCTCTCTTCCCAACCTATATAACTTGATTTCTTATTTTTACATTATTCTTTAACCAAAGTATTTCAAAGAATTTACGTTACAAAGGGATGAAAAGGCGGGCGAAGCTCGGTTATATAAATATTTAATTCTTACCGATTTTCGTTTGAGCTGCAACACCACAATATATTCAACCATTGCAAAAACAATCAATGTGATATTCACAACAAGAAACATTTGCATTGGTGTCGTGTACGAAACTTTTACTGTTTTTTCGCTTACTGCTTGTAAGATGAAAATACTGGCTAAAAAACTTGTCACAATCATTCCCATACGAGCTGGAACAGCAGTGTCCGGAACCCAAAATGTTCCGAATGCAAAAGCAAGTAGGAGAATGGACGGAATATAAGTTCTGTAAATGTGGAACATGAGTGTTCTTTTCACGAAGAAGTGAACTTTTAATATCTTGAAGGTTTGCGTTGAATCTAAAAATCGTAATGAAAATTCCTATTTTATTTATTTATTAGCTAGTGTACGCACTGTTAGCGTTCCAGTTTTGCACCTAAGAGCCACTTATTTAAACTGCTTTTTCAGAATTTCGCTCAAATGTGTGAACATTAGGATATAGAAAAATCGGTAACAATACCTCAACTTCTGATTATTTTTAGGAACAAACGGATACAATCTGATACAGTGAATCCGCCGTATCTCGAAGTGTCCTGAAGTGAAGACTTTGGGGAATTGAGTTGTGTTTTTTTGACATATCGTTAGTATATTAAACTAACCTTGGAAACACACTGTATGGCCATTATTAGAGACTAGTCGGCAGACCGTGAATAAATCAACGGTTTGCTCATCCCTTATACATCGCACTTCGTGTGTCCGTAGCACGCCAACTCGCGCACGCACACACCGACAAAATGCTTTTATTAAGAGATTTCAACTGAACATAAGGCCTTCGAAAACAAGAAAACATATAATGTTCACTGCGAGTGATGAACATCCACGGTTGTAACTTACTTCCGACAACAATAGGGTACGTCCCATCTTCCGCTTCCACTTTTACTAACTCGTAACCATCCAGATGTAATTCCTTATCTTTGACAATCGGGGTTTCGTGCCAAAACAATTGAATATCATCAGGGGTGAATGCAACTAAAACGAACAGTATAGCTTTAAATGATTTGTGCCTAATGCTATAGTTTTAAGTTCCCTGAAGTTTGTGCAAAATGTATTCCAATTTAAAAACAGTTTATAGAAATTAACTACGAAAGGATGGGAGAGAAAATTCCGGAGTGACTTCTTGCATTTCAAATTGAAAACAGAGTGACTTCTTGTATTTCAAATTGAAAACAGTTTATAGAAATTAACTACGAAAGGATGGGAGAGAAAATTCGGGAGTGACTAAAGATCAATTGACCCCTATAAAAACTAACAAATGCGACAGCCTCTTTTTCATGTTTAGTTATGTGGTTAATTACTTGTGTCAGCAGAAACTTAAAAATTCGCAAAATACGGTATCAGTTGTGTCAATCTACATCCATAGACAATGATTAATCAAAATTGAAGAAATGTTGTTTAATTGTTTTTAAACTTTTTGTATAATGGGGCGCCAAAATGAACACATTTTATTGTAAATTAATACGATGTTTTTAAATATGTTGTTGAATCTCTTTCAAAGAGTGTAGGCGTACACACTCTGAAACATAAAAAATATACACCTTGGAGCTACCAAAACATTTGAAACTTGACAAAAATGAGACGTTTTTTAACCCTTGTGATCGGGCGTTAAAAGGGCGTAAAAAGGGTGCAAAATTGAAGGACAAAATATTCAGGGGTAATATAACCATAATTGTATCCATTGTTAGAAAATAAGGCGTAAAATTGTGTGGTTAGGCGTAAAAATAGTGTAGGAAGGGCGCAAATTAAAAAGAAATAATACATCAGGATCATATGATAAAAAACAGAATTGTGTCCATTGTAACCAAATAATATAATTTTTTATTTTTACTTTTGCCACCTTTTAACATACGGCCCCTGGTAGGAAAATTTGGGTCGCAAACGAATGTTCTGCCGTTAGAATTCTGACCGCGCAATTTCATTGGTTACTTTAAATTTTTTTTCTTACATGATCATGATCGAGAAATTCTGTTTTCTTTATTGTTTTAAACGAAAATGGTCTCACCCACCCGAACAAACATGAATAATTCTCCAACATTTAAGAGGCTACGATGTGACTACACTGGCTTTATGCTTATTGGTTGAATCTAATTGGGGGTTTGCTCTGCGAAACTATTTTGTGTTACTTGGTGGTTTTAGTTTTACGAAACAATCTGAGGAGTTCTGAAGACGAGGTTTTTCTGGTTATTAGCAAACAAGCAAGTACTAAGGAATACGTGCTATTTCTAAAATGAGAGTTATTTTCTTATTCATATATTCAAACGAACTGCAGGTTAACATCACGAAACCTTACTATCGACGTGCTGTCACAAGAATGTAAGATCACACCATGGACAGAGTATTGTAAATTAATTGACGTTGTTTTTGTCATGCATTTTTAATACTGCTGTTTATACATTAACAATTTGCGTGTAAAAAAAGCGTTTCATTGTTTGAAAAGTGCAAATAATTAAATATGAAAGAAGTGAAGAGTTACACACCCCCGCAAATTAGAATAACAATAACTTCTCTTGGAAAAAACAAAATCAATATTTAACAACAAAAACAAACGAAAAACAAAAAGAAATACAACGAGAAAAACTCACAAGTCTCAAATAAAAGATGACAAGTCTGTGTTTCCATTGGATAGTAATTTAGGTTCATTTCACACGTGCTTACTACTTTTAACCTATAGAAAATTTGAAGGGAAATTACAAGAACTCGTGTTTAAAAAATGGAGTAATTAAGGAATTAAAAATAGGTAGCACTTTCAGAAAGTAGAAATTAGAGGAAAAACTTTGAACAAAAAAGAATAAAAAATTTCACGGCTTGGGGGCCAACAGACTCTGAAGACGAGGATTTATTTCAATTTAATTTAAATCAAACATACAAAGAGAAGACAATACAATCTAAAACCCACGAACTAAATTTATAAGATTAATCAGTTCTGAAAGAAAAAATACTAAATGCAAGATCAAATATGGTATTGGTTCTTCTTACCTTCTGCTCACATAAACGTTTCCTGATGGTTCAACAACAGTTCGAATAGCATTTGGAAAATTGGTTATAGTATGGCTATCTGCTGCAGAAGTGTTTGGAATCCAAATCAGATCATCTAAGGATGTTGTACGAAGTGGTTTTGTGGAATTAAAGCGCAACCTCTGGTCAGTCCACCACTGGCGCAAATAGAAGCCAGTTTCGAATGTCTAAATATACCAATTAATGAAATGGAGAGTTGGATGTTAGAAAGTCGTTATTACGTTAAAAATCTTTCGCTATAGCTACCATTTGCCATTGCTCTAATAACGGGATTGGATTGATTAGATAATGACATCAGATTGTATAAAAGTGTTCATATCCAGCACTAACATTGTTTATCTCAGACTTGATTAAACAATTTATTGCGTAGTTGTTGTGCTCTGGCCGATAAAAAACAAAACAAAAAACTATTGGTATGAAAATCCTGATGGCAGGATTGGTTGATGTCTTAATTTAAGCATTGTTTGTCCCCATATTAACTAATATGGGGACATACAATAATAAACTAGTTTTAAACAAGTATATTAAACTAGTTTTTTAAAGATACAAACAAGATCTCACAGCAGTAACAGTAATATGTCTTCACAGGACACAACATATGCAGCTTAACTAACACTATCTTAACAGACTCAATTTTTCTAACAGAAACTTTCTGTTATTCAATGTAAATTTGGTATGTTCGCAGTTTTTAATCTTCGCTAATTTATAACATCGTAGAGTTAAAACAAAACACACGCAGAATTGCTTAACTTGTAGCTATTTCTGTAAAAAATAATGCGAAAATAACACCCAAACTATGTTTGGTCTATTCTAGTTAAGCTGGACGTAGCTGCTAGCTAAAAGCATTATAAATGATTTCGCGCCCTTTAATTTTCGCGCACGCGCCTTTAACTTTTCGCGCACGCGCCTATGAGAAAAGGCTTTAATACAAGCCATAATGAGTGAAGCCTGAAATAATATCTCTTAGCTTCTTAGAGACATGTGTTTTGAAACCCTCTTTGGTATTTTAGGTTCCAATGCAATCAGTTACAGCCGATTCATAAAATTTAAATTTGAAGCACTCTACAACAATAACTTACAAAGTCAGCCTCATCGATTGGTCCAACTGAGTAAAAATAAACTTGAACAGTGACGTTGACAGGTTTATCTAAAGTAAATCAATTACATTGCAAGATATGATGTTCGGTATTTTTTTCTTTAATGTTCCATGCATCTCTTCTCCATTTAATAACTTGCGTCTGCTAATACTAGCGTATTCCCTTTAAGTTTGTTACTAACCTCAAAACTTTTTGCACATTGTTTTTCTTACATTATTTTACGAATGGGTCCGGCGTTTATTGGAGAGGCCGTTTCATTGGAGTAAATACGGTATCTTAATCATACCAGTTATCGGGTGGAGAAATGATTTAACAGGACAAAAAATATTACATTTCGAGGGTGTTAATTTTTAAGAGGTAATATTTGTCACCGAGTATTCTTGTAATAAAAGCCTTTTTTAATCATCTTTGTTATTGCTTTAGGCCCACAATAATTTTTCACGTGTGGTGAACAAAATTGTCCTATCGTGTGAAATTTAACTTTGAATTTCCGTGACTCTTTGAAAATTGATTCCTGCAAAGGTTAGTACCATTAAGGCATTTTTCTCACTATTTGATCTTGTTTCCAAAACAAGGTATAGAGGACAAAACTGCAGTATGTAGAAGAAAGGCACACTTTTTAATATAAAGTACGGAATTTGGCTTTAACCTGAGGTAATTTTATTTTATTACATGTTCAAGCTTAAGTTGTTTTTATACCTTGAGCTTTTAAATAATTTGCAGTACATGACCAATTTTTTGCGATCCAAAATTTACGCATATACTTGCAGAAATTGATTCTCCAAAAATTTCTGCTTGAAAAATGGCTTTTTCTCCATGATATAATGTTTTTTTTTCTCAAAAAAATAATTAATAAATAAATAAAAAAAATAAAGCATTAGCAAAATTTCAACTTCTTCACTGTTCTTACGTTCTTTCTATTTTTTTAGCTGTATCAAGCCTTGTTGTTGATATAAAATTGTTTTTTTATAAAATGTACTTCAGACAGCTTCTCCTTCATAAAAAAGCAACAAAAATACACACCTCCAATAAAAGGTCTTTCGTTCTTCCGATACTTCGTTTTATCCAAGTTATCAAAAGGCGAACATGCTATCAGATTCAGCAAAGAAACATATAAAATTAAGTAAACCACCACCATTCTAATTGTTATCGCTTATGACTTTGCCTATATTTAATCTTGTATATTATTATTGGTTAGCTTGTGTTGCCTTCATTCTTCTTCTTAATAGAGCATTACGCAACGATGTTTCTTGCAAAATGACTTAACAGATATTGAATTGCAACAGAGAAGTTTATAAATTTTGATGTTCTTATTTCTCAGTGACACACCATGTTCGTTTTCAAAAAAACATGTCTTGCTGCTTTTCATTATACATTTCGGAAATTGTTAACATAAATATTTTAATCTATATAAATGTTGAAATGAAAAGGTCGTGACCAATATCAACCAACATTGTCAAGGATACATGAAACAGCTATTACCCGTGTCTAAATGAGATTTCCTAAACTGCATTATGTATATTGTTCTAGTTGTTAGGCCGTGGAACAATCCAAGGTTTCGCCTGTCGCATATATCCCCGCCTATGAAATTTCGTGTATCCTTAGCACAGATCCTGTTCCCAGTATAAAACAAATATGGGAATTTTTATAGAAATAAAATATATCACTTTCTGTATGTTTAATAGATCTTCTACTCAAAAGTAGATGTTTATCAGCAAAATGTGGAACTTGCAAAAAATTATCAAACATGTGTTTTAAGCTTCCAACCATAGAACCTTAAAAGTTCAAGAATTTTATGGCTTTTCAAATCAAAATAACGCTATTAAATATATCTCACATGTCGGAAACTGTTTTTATGTAATTCTTTTCGGGTTCTTTCTCACACTGTTACAATATCAGAAAACTTATTGTGTTGCAAAAAAACGAGGGATGGTGTTAACTTTCAACTGTAGGCATAAAGTATAGAGATACGGCGAACAAAGTTGTTTTGTTTTCTATAATTTAAATTTTGCCATTTTTTTATTATTCTTGTGTAGATATGTATTTAAATTTTTATTTTGCATTATCTATGAATCTTTTTAACAATATTAAATTGATATGATCATTTTAAGTGTTTCATGTGTTCTGATGTTCTCCATATTTTAAGTGTGATAATTTGTATGAATAGGCCAAAATATATATTTTTTGTTTACCTTTTTATGAATTTTTTAGTTGATTAATAGTGTCAAATCTTTGAAGAAACGAGAACCTGAATTCTATATAAAGTGATAATAAATTTACACATTCCTTTCATCAAATTAATAATTGACACTCTCTTTTCCCTTCACTTGTGTAAATGCTCGCTTTGACCTCACATGTATAGAGAATGAAGTGGTTGAGTGAGTGAATAAAACCAACGTTATAACAGTGTATGTATTTAGATTGCGATATCTATATCTAAATAGATGTTTCCATATTTTAATAATGTATTTTTATGTAATATCAACCATTTAACTTTCTCTGCAATTTGGGTCATGGCAGTAAAACCATCTTTCTCCTAAATATGTTAGCATTCTTGGAAAAGAAAGATGGAGAATGTTTAAGGTTACCATGATGGTGCCAAGGATAACGTGGATCGACAGCTGGACTGGAAAGTGTTTGAAAAAACTCTCCCCTTAGCCGGTGAACTAATCTTATTATACTTGAGCTTTTTTGGTCCTTGCAACCCTAGGGTCTGGGGACAAACTGCCCGCGAGTCATAAATACATTCATTAGCATATATAAAACTAATTTAAAAAGGGGGCATTCAATAATTACGTAACACCTAAGTTCGTCATTTTTACCCCCCCCCCCAAACCCCTTGTAACGCATCATAACAAATCTAGTACCACCCAAACCACTGACCCCCTTGTTATGTAATATTTCGAATCTTAAGACCTCATTTATTCATTTCCTGTAGTTACCAAAACCTTCATGTAACAGTAAATCAGGCCAACTAGTGCTCTAATATGAGAAAAAGATATAACAGGCCCATTTATTTAGCTAACAAGATGATATTTTTGGTCCGTTTGCATAAGTCCAGAGGCAAGAAACAAATTGAAAATGTAGATCATACACTAAAATAACTAACAGTTTTAAAAAGCTCCACCTTAAGGTAATTACAAGACATGATATATTTCCATGATATATTTCCATGATATATTTCCATGATATATTTCCATGATATATTTCCATGATATATTTCCATGATATATTTCCATGATATATTTCCATGATATATTTCCATGATAGCTATATTTCCATGATATATTTCCATGATATATTTCCATGATATATTTCCAAAAAAACTCTCCCAGAAGACCAGAATGCTGCAAATATAAACATGGCAGAGAGAGAACACACGTGAGGGACTATTCCTGAAAAAGTTAATTATAAATACGTGCAAAAATACGTTTTTCCAAATTCACTAAAGATCAAACAATTTTAGTTCACAGTGCAAAACGAAACTCGTGGAAAGCTTTAGTTGCTGGTTTTAAACATGGTGAAAAAGACTGGATCAATATTTGTCATGCTAGATTTATTCTTATACTTCTCTGCCATATTTTTGTTAAAACGCAAGGAACTTATTTTGCCTTTCTTTTACTACCTTATTCTTTCTCTCGTTAGGCTTGTTAACTAATTTTTCTCTTTACTTACTTTACTTTGCAGCACACCTCAATAGAGGCTTCGCCCACTTTGTTTGGAAAAGTCTTCGCCATCTTTTGCGTATTTTTCTGCAGTACCATGGGGAAGTTGAGTGTCTTCCT
Organism: Hydractinia echinata; assembly: GCA_030067915.1. Lineage (NCBI taxonomy): Eukaryota > Metazoa > Cnidaria > Hydrozoa > Anthoathecata > Hydractiniidae > Hydractinia > Hydractinia echinata. Next base: position 444,783 of record JASGCC010000133.1, read on the forward strand.
TAACCAGGTCAATCCATCGTTTCGCTGGTCTTCCTCGTCTTCGCGTACCTACGAAATCCTCTTTGAAAGCTTTCTTCACTATACTGTTAGGAGGCAGTCTAGAGACATGACCGAACCATTTGAGTCTTTATTTGCGAATGATCTCTGTGATATTGCTTGTCGTGCCAAACATATTTTTGATAGCGTTGATTGAGATTCGATCTTGTAGCTTGATCCCAAGTATCGCTCTTAGACAGTTGTTCTCAAATACTTTTAGAACGGACAAGTCTTGTTTCGTTAATGCCCACGTTTCTGAGCCGTAAATAACTATGGCAAGAATTAAAGCATAGTAAATACGTATTTTTAAGTTTCGGCTGATAACCTTTCTTGACCAAACATTTTTCTTTAGATTCCCAAAAGTAGTCATTGCAAGAGCTGTTCTTCTTTTAACATCCAGAAATGTACCTGGAATCATTGATCCAAGGAAAACGAAGTTATCAACTTTGTCGATCGCAATATGATCCAACACGAGTTCATCTAGATCATCAGAAATAACTTTGCATTTTGCTGAATTTATTTTCAATCCAAATTTGCTACAAGCGTTTTGAAGTTGCTCTGTTGACAGCTTTAGTTGTTCGAATATTGCTGAAATCAGGGTTGTGTCATCTGCATATTTTAAATCAAAGTTTAAATTGTTGTCTAGAACGAGTTCTTGTTGTAGGCTCTCTACCTCTTTCATGACGAAATCGAGAAACAGATTGAAGAGAGTCGGTGACAGGAGGCAACCTTGTCTCACACCTACAGCTACATGGAACCATTCTGTGATGTAACCATCAATTGCAACAGTACAGGTGGATTTGTTGTACATGTTTTCGATGATGTTCACAATCTTTTTGTTGATGCCAATTGTCCTCATCCTCATCATCTTCCAGAGTGATTTTCTCCATATTGTGTCAAAAGCACTTTTAAAATCTACGAAATTAAAATGCAGTCTAACATTTTTTCCTTTAGCTTTTTCCATGATCTGTCTGACGATAACGATTGCATCCACTGTGCCACGCCACGGTCTGAACCCAAACTGAGAGTTGCTTGTAAAATTTCGGTCTTCTCTCTGATTTTATTCAGCATGATTTTGCTGAATACCTTGCCAGGTATTGAGAGCATTGCTATGGGTCGGTAATTTTCAGGTTTGCAGGCATCGCCATTTTTGAAATTGGATTCACCAGCATATTAGAGAAATGCGATGATGTTTCCTCAGTATGCAGTATCTTTTCAAAGATCTTATGCAGCATAGATACCATAGTCTTGCCACCTGCTTTGAAAACTTCGGCAATAATTTGATCTGATCCCGGTGCCTTTCTGTTCTTTAGGGAGGAAACAGCTTTCTCCACATCAGGGAGATTTACAATGAAGTCATCTGAATCATATTCGGAGGGAGCACCTTGTATGGTGTCCATTGCTTCATCGTCATGCGGAAATTTGGTATTGAGATGAGCTTCAAAGTGCTTTTTCCACATTTGCAAAACCTCATCAGTCTGTGTTATTTTATCTCCACTATTGTTCTTAACGGTCATGAGCGATTTACCAGTCTGTTTGCCAAGTTTACGAACTTCTTTGAACAGATCGTGAGTCTTGTTGTTTTGGAAGTCGTTTTCCATTTTGATGATTTTTTCCTCAAACAGTTTCCTTTTTTCTGATTTCACTGAGGCATTAGCTTTTTGATTAGCTTCTTTGTATTTCTCCAGTGGAGATCTGTCTCGATGAGCAGTTATCAACTTCTTCCTAAGTTCACGTCTGTCACACAGTTTTTACGTTTCTTTGGACATCTTTTTCACAGCTTTACGACATCGAAACCCAACAGTGGATTCAGTAACTTCATTTGTGACACGTACAAAGTTCTCATATAGATTATCAAGTGTTGGTAAGATTCGCCATTAAAATTGATGGGTAAAAAAAGTTAAAACAAACAAGTTAAAATAAAGCAAAAGCTTTTCGGTATAAAACCATCGTCAGTGCATATAAAATGTTACTATGTTACAATTATTCAGTAAGTATATACAAAATAAAAACATAATGGTCCTAAGAGATCATAAGAAATAAAGAGAAAAATAATTAACTGACCACGTCACGCCATTTCTAAACAAAAGAAGCTTTTTTGTATCAAGTTGTTCATTTAATACGGGTCTTTTCAATGCAATTATTGACGCTTCTAAATTTTTCCGTATTTTAGTCTTTAGGGGTGCTGATAAAATAACCCTCCAGACAAATTGATGACCTGTATTGTTTAGCAAGTGTTTTGCTGGTTCTGAATCTTTTCTAATGTCGTTATGCTCATTATACCGTGTTATAACATTTCTTTTTGTCTCTCCAATATAAGTTGCTGTACAAGAGCACACTCCTTCGTATATTTTACATGACGGATAGGGATTTCGTTCTTTCAAAGTGAATAGCTGTTTGACTTTCTTAGTTTTCCACGAAATAGCTACGTCAAATTTACCGTTTGTAAATTCGTGAAACTTTTTTAAAAACCTCCTGGAAATTAATTCGTTTTCTTCACAGTATGGAAGTTCTATTAGGAGAAACATTTTCGGAACTTCGAAAAAATCAGGCGGTATAATGAATTCGTCATCAGATATAACCAAGCGATCTTTGAATTGATTGAGCACACTGTTGACGAATCTAACTGGGTACAGTGCGTCCTCGAACTTTTTCCTTATTATTGATTTTTCTTGCTCAAAATCTGAAGAAATTCGGTATGCGCGACTAAGATCCCCAATAATCGTATTTCTTTTGTAACGTTTCGGGATCTTTGATGTCCATGGAACTGGATACTTCGATGGTTTTCTATAGACTTCAGTGAAAAACTTGTCACCGTTATTGACAAGTTTAGTGTCTAGAAAACGTGTAGGATTTATTTCGATCGTAAAGTTAATACGTGGGTGATAATTGTTGATCTGTTCGAATATTGCATCTGGTGAGTCTTTGTATCTTCTACAGATGACATCGTCTACGAATCTGAGGTAAAACTTCGGATTTTGTGGTACAACTACTTCTTTCTATAATTTCGTCGAATATATATTTGCAAAAATGACGGATAAGGGACCTCCCATCGTGCAGCCATCGATTTGTTTATAAAAATTTCCGTTGAATAAAAAGGTACCATCTGTTGTTAACTTGTGAAGTAACCGTTTGAAAATTAACTTGCTACAAATCTGTGGTAACTTTTTATGTGTGTAAATTTCATCAATGATATAATCAATTGTTTCATTGATTGGAACATTTGAGAACAAAGATTCCACATCGTAAGAAACATATTCTTCGTTTTGTGATAGAGGAGGTTGGTCTCTAATCATATTTGCAAAGTCTTGAGTATTTTTTATAATGTAACTGTTATCGTCGCATAATGGTTTTAAATAATCTCCAATTATCTGAGCAGCCTTATAGGTGCATGACTGTGCGATAATGGGTCTAAACTTTAGTTTATCTAGGTTTATATCATCTAAGATTGAAAATTTGTGTGTCTTGGCAGTACCATAGAGTTGTGCCGGTTGATTTGAGGATGGAAGCATCTTTTCATACTTACTGTATTTTCTGAAATTTCTGTAAAGGAAATCCTGAAAACGTTTCAAATCTGATAATGTATTATCCTGTGTTGGCCTTATTCACATAAAAAATGTAATTTATATTTTATAAAATATAATTTTATGTTGTCTTGTATAAATTTTATTCTGCTTTTTTTTCTCACACACGCTTTCATAAAACGGTACTCTTATTCGGCTGGTCACCAAAAGTCTATTGAAATATGCTCTTCAGCGTAGAGTAGGCCATGCGGTATACAAAAATTTGTAGTTCTTAAAAAAATGCCTCCTGGATAGAGGGTTAAAATACTCGAGATTTTTTTCAAAGCGTGCAGAAATTTTGACCTCAACACGGTGTGTAAACCGGTCGCTTTATGAAACATGTCATTTTAAGTAAACCGGCTTAAATCTCAGTACAAAACTGGCTAATATGTAGACCTGTCCCTGCTTGGTTTTCCTCATATTGGCTTTAATGTATTTTTAAAATGGGATTTTATGCGCTAAGTAAAAAACGCCCTTAAATGCCTTGCGTTCTTTTAACGCCCATTTCTTAGTGACTTTGTAAAAAAATGGACTAACTTGTTTTATTTCCTGTATCCGCCCCTGTATACTGACTGAATAATTGTAACATAGTAACATTTTATATGCACTGACGATGGTTTTATACCGAAAAGCTTTTGCTTTATTTTAACTTGTTTGTTTTAACTTTCTTTACCCATCAATTATCAAGTGTCTTATCAGAGTTCATGAGCGGTTCAAAGGCTACTCCTAATTTGACTTCGAAATCTTTCAACAGTTTAGAAATATCATTTCTCTTGGGAATTCTGGCATGAAACGTTTTCTTCTTTTTAGTTTCCAGGTAGCATTTTGCCATCAGGAGAGAGTAGTCAGAGAAGGTATCTGCAGAGTTGTACACTCTACAGTTTTTCACCGGGCCTCTTTGGCTGTTGGGAACAACAATAAAGTCAATCTGGTTTTGTGTCTTTCCATCGGGGGATATGAAACACTGTACTCTTCAAATTTTTGATGTCAAGGATAATTATGCTGATTCTCCTAAAAGAAAACTCCGCTCTGACAATTTCATTTTTTGAACAAAGTCGTTACATGAATTTACGATGCATTGAAAAAACCTCCGTGAATTTATTAATATTTTTTCATTTATACGAAGCAGACATGCCGCGTTATACCAAGTTATATCCCGTACAGGCATATATCTATAGATGCAAATTCAGAAGATAATACATGGTCTTACTTTCTCGAGGTGTTATTTTGGTCTTGAAAATATTTCCCCGTGTCCCAACCTCGACACCCGAGACTTTGGGTCCCACTTTTCATGTATGCCGATGAACAAGAATAAGTACAGTCATCCAGGTACTTCGAACCCCTGAGGAACCAAGGAAATCGTTCAAGTTACTGGCACATTTTATAACTAGGAATTTTTGAAAAAAAATAAAAATTGTTGTAGTTAACCTTTCTACGGAAAAGTAGAATGGAAAAAATGTCAAACCTTTTACGAATATGTAACTCCAATCATCGCTGGAAAGCGACACATCCTCATTTTATCAATTTATCAGGACGAAGATTTCTTTCTCACTCCTAAGATGTCATATGTAAGACGTTCCAGGTGCCTGCTTTTAATTTGAAAGGAAAGCGCACACGACTCAATTGACCAAAACGTAATAACAAATGTGATTATTTCAAATATTTGGAGAATTTCGGCGATCCAATAGTGTACTCTTTTCTATGCTTCACCATCTGCCCGCATGTTTCCGTTCCTATAGATGTAGCTTTATTCTATTGTAGCTATATATGTTTTCAGGATTATAAACCGGAAAATTCATCTTATGAAAATATTTAAAGAGCAAAAATAGAAAATTAATTTCATTTCCACGACCATGAGACGGAAAGAATCTTCTAATAATGTGTTGATTGTAATTTGCGTGCGCGAATTTGCTATACAATTATTTGCTACCTCCAGTATCTGTTATTCTTTTTTTTTACCTATTCCGTTCTCCTCCTGAATAAAATTATAAAAATGAGCAACTTTTTCAACATTTGAAATAATTTATAACATAAAAATTTCGCGGTCGTTATATTTCCGCAGTTTGTTTGGTCAAAATTGTTCTTGGTCATAATTAATAAATTCACGACCTAAACCCAGAGATTGCGAAGCGAACTCCGTAAACGCTAGGCCTTGCACCACCTTTTTTAAAGATATAATTTTTTATGCATTTAATCTAGCGGTTCGTAATAAACCGTTTTTACTGTGCATTTTAATTTTGTAGTTGACCCTAGAATCCATTTATCGCGGCGTTTTTAATTCTGCAGTTTTAAGGACCGCCGACCGCGCAAAAAGTAAGAAATTGATAAACGAAAGGAAGTTCTAATAAGACGGGGTCTTCAAACAGTTTTTCTCAAAGGATATATTTCGCTTTGTAAAAATCTCAACACTGTAAAATATTTTGGAAGTATTTGTGGTTAATAAGAAACTGAAAACCTGTGAGGCAAGAGGATAACGGAGCTGGCAGAAAACACATCAAAACCATTTGCGAACAACATGTTCTGAATATAGTGCTTGGAGCCTTTTCCTAACTCGATTTCAGTACAAAATTTCTGTTATTTTCTTTTCATTTATTTTTTAATCATACTGAAGTACACCTTACGCATCACTAACATAAGGTCTGGTAGTATGTTGGTAAAGCGTAAGGTAGTTCTACTTCAGTATGATTCTTTTGCACATTGTTGAAGAAAACGTTGAATTTACTGTAAGTTGTAGTTGTTCATTAACTCAGAAAGACATTTACAAAATGAAAATTTAATATCCTGTACCTGTCGAACATCGTAATGTTTTGTTTACAAGTATTTACTCTATAGGGACTATAGGGACTTCATTGAGTGGGCGTAACTGACTCAAAAGCTGACAGATATTGACTTTTTTATATTGACTTTTCATATTTTAAAGGTAAAAAAAATATGCTTGACTTTACACGTTAAATATGTCAAAAGTCCGTCTTCAATTTTTAATCTGATTTATGCGAAGATTCGTTTAGAAAAAAGAGGATTGAACCTAAACGTATTCTTTTATTATCAAAGCATTTTTTTGGAATATTTACCTTCGCAAATTGAAGGAAACAATTTTTTCGCGTTCATAATTTTTCGCAATCGATGCAATTGTAAATCTTCGCCAAAGGGTCTACCTCCGAACATCCCTGCACTTAAAGTAAAGTCACGAATGTGGATAATTTGATTCTTAACCCATTTCTTATGTAAAACAAGTAATAAACTTAAATAGAAATATGTTCATTTCGCGCCCCATTATAGTTACAAGAAGCTTAAAAGCAGGTTCAAAATGTTGAATCTTTTTATTCATTGTCTATAAAAGTAAATTGACAACATTTTAACCATAAACCTTCCTGGAATTACATTACAGAAATCAATATGTCGCAAATGTTTCAATTTTTGCTGACATCAGCAACTAACCACGTGACCAAACGTGAAATAAGCAAATCGTTCAGAAGTTTTATTTATTTTCTAACGTGGATGTATGTAAGCTTAATTTTTTTTTCTTTACTGTTGCCTTACGGTATAATCATACGAAACTAGTGTATGTTAGTTTATGATTTGCTGAATTTACTACTCGTGCCAACACAGCGTTCCCGCAAAAAGCAAAAATTTGATCTCCCCTATTATTGAAATCACAAGCTGCAAGACATAGCTCAACTCCCCTTAAAAACTCTTACAAACCAAAAAAAACACATTAGAAATTGAAGTTGAAAAACGACGTGGGTAGGAAAACAACACAATTTGCTAATGCGTTTTATGTGTAAGTTTTTCTGATGTTATTTGTAAAGGTACTACGCTAGTTTTTAAGGTAAAGAAGAATATATATTTATAATGTTCTACTAGATTTCCCTGCTGGGTTCTGACTAGAAATTTAAAAAATAAAAATTAATTCAGCTGTTATCTTTTAAGTGTCCACAAAGTAGATATAATAGCCCTAAAATGTCCCAAATTTTGTAATTTTTTTGTAATTAAAGGAACAGACAATTTGACAATTAGATTTTGTTGAAAGTTACAATTAATGCATGTTCCTAATGTCTGGAAAGGGCAAGCAATCTCCCTCGCAAATATATGTCGATATAACACATTTGAAGATTCCCATTTTCTTGTTCTGTTATTATACCGTGAATTTCTTTGTATTGTGATTTTTTTCTGTACGACATTAGAAACACTAAGCTGGGATAAGAAAAATGTTGTTAATTTTTTTTTGTTCAGTTTTTTTTTTTTTTGCCTTGCTTGCCTACTAGTAGATTTTTTTAACGGGTCAGAGTTTATAACAATTTGAATTCAAAATTTCATAAGAAAATAATAACGGTAATAGGAATAAAACCACAATTTCCGTTCAAAGGAATTAAATTTGTGAATAAGCAAATGAACGAAAAATACAACAACAACAACAACAACTACAAGAGCAACAGCAACAAAAACAACAACAACAACAAAAGCAACAACAACAAAAACAACAACAACAAAAACAACAACAACAACAACTACAAGAGCAACAACGACTCGTGATGAAAAATAGTTAAAAATTGAAAAAAATGATTATATTTCTTTAACTCTCTAATTATGACGTCACGGCTAGTAAATCATTGTCTTTACTACATCTCCATCTGTAAGATAAAGAATAGACTACATATTCGACCACTGAGCATGTTCGACCACTGAGTATGTTCGACCACTGAGCATATTCGACCACTGAGTATGTTCGAAAACCAATTAAAACCTTTTGGAAATTATTAAAAGTGTGGAAAAGTCAACAAACAAATTCTGTTTACTAATTATCAACAAAAAGAAATAAAATATTTTGATACTTTTTCGTTTCATGGAATGTTAGAGTTGGGTAAGCATACTTTAGCCTCATTAAGAGACCCTACTTTCAAGGCCAATTAAAAGTTTCTGCATATAAAAAAAAAAGAACTAAACTAGTGTGTTCACACACACAATTTCAATAGCTGCATAATATGAATGCTTAAAGATAAAAGTTTCTTTTGAAAATTTAGAAACAGAATGTATATTTTACAAATTTGTGGCAAAAAATTGGGTCATTATGATAAAATTCACTTCTGCCAAGTTCTCCACGTGTACGACAAGGAAACAAAAGACACTGTTTCAATGCTTTATACCGATCAAAGAGTGCGTCAAAAAGATCTGTTTCTTGTGCACTCAAAGTCGAAAAAAAAACGTACTTTTTTGATTATTGTCAAATCGTTCGGACACTTTATCATTACATTTCATAATTGCGAAATAATTGATGTAATACTAAAAGGATTTATTCATATTAAATTCTGAAAAGAAAAAATTATATAATTACATTCTTGAAGATTTTAACGTTCACATCTGATTTCCTTTATGTTTCTTAATGATCCTAAGATAATTAAGATTGTCATCATTTGCAACTGAGGTAAACAAATATGTCTGCTTGCGTCACATGCAATGATTGATGTATCTCAAGTTATTTTCCATATTCTACCTTTTTTATGTCAAAAACATGCATGTATGCATTCCTAGGTCAGCATTCAGAAGGTCAGAAAAATTCCAGAAACTCGCGTCTTAAAAATTTTATACATGACTGGCAAATTGTTTTGTCATCAAAAGCAATCGAATGTAACAACTATGGGATTTGATGTGACTTAAGTTAATAACATAACCAACAGCTACTTTGCGCCTAATAATGAATCATAAGCAACATTTGATGCTCATTGAAATGCCTGTCAAGATTTTTCCTGTAGTGGCTTTCTTCTAACAAGGTATATAATACGGTAATGCTTCGTAATTTGTTGCTAGCAGAAATGTTAATTTTGTAACAACCTTGCGCTAATTTTATCAAAACTTATACAGTAAAAGTAGAAAGTATTTTTCTCAAGATTGATCAAAGTATTTACTGCGTAAGGATCATCCATTTTGCTATGCATTCTGCAAAACGCTGATTCAGACATTGTGGACCAAATATTGCATTATATCCAAGTATGTAGTTAATATATTGTTTTGAAATATTTCACAGATTTGCTTTTATTAATGTTGTGGTCTGAAATACTGCTTGTTGCCCCCATACTAAGTTTGAAATATTTCTTGACGGCGACTTGTTGTTACACCTGAGTGTATACTGGAACAGAAAGGAGACAGTAAACACTTCGCTAATTGGAATACTGTTGTTCATTTACCATTAAAAACAATTGGTTTGGTCTTTTGTCTTACAAACCCTTATGATTTCTGCTACCTAATTAGAATATTTGTTAGTGTAGCTGGTCCCTTGTGAATTGCTTGTGTCCTTTTATTAGATCACTCCCAGTTCGAATAATAGATCATAAATGATTGAAAGGATAACTGATATAAAAGCAACTGCTAGATAAAAATCATCTATTTTCTGAATTAATTTTAATAAAAAGAATGTTCTCTTAATTTTATATTTTTTTTATTAATTTTTTTAACACCAGTAAACGTTCTCACTTGCCTTTGCTGGAATTATTTTTTATTTCCTATTTTCCTTGATGTAAAGAGGAAATATCTCTTCTTGACAGTCACTCCTAGGATTATCATTAATTATGCAAAACGCATAATTAATGATACAGAATTATGCAAATCGAAAAGGCATAATTTATCCGGTTGGGTAGTTTAATTATGCAGATATTAACAATAAAAATTAGTAGCATAATTTAGTTTTAAGAATTTTCTCAATTAAAAAAGGGTGTTGGTGGAAGTATGCGTAAATTCATTTCAAGATACTTAGGTAGTTTTTTAGGTATTTTTTTCTGATACCTTTGTAGTTTTCTCACTGTTCTATATATATGGCCGAAAGCATGCTGCAGGCTGCGGAATTACTATCATGTCTCCAGTTGTCACTAACAAAGGCTTCAAAATTCGAGAAAAATCACCATGCTGAAGTCAGCAACAATTAGTACATTTCAAGAGTTTAGATCTAACCAAATAACCCAATATCTCTAATCCTAAGTCTGCTCTTAAAATTGATAAGTGAATTTCGATAAGTTCAGAATTTATAAATCAGCCTACATAATTACTTATGGGGACGAAATTCGAAATTAACGGCTTTGTTTACAAATACTTTGACCAAAAAATTGCGGACTACTTTTTTACATCAATACTTAACAACTTATTTTGAGAATTTCATATATATTATATATATCCCTCGTGATTTTTTTGGTCAAGCATATAAAGTTGTTTACGTGCAGATTTTTTCCTTGCCAAAAATGTGACAAATTAAGATATAAATCAAAATTTTGTATTAAAAAATAGAAAAATGTCAGCTTCAGTTGTCCTCATTAAAACTCATTAAGCGCTATATTAAGGTAGTAATTAGGCAACATTTCTTCAAGAGGTGATGTTATACATCTGGTTTGTTTATATCTAATGTGAAATAATTTTTTCTCCTTTTAGTCACCCCTGCGTTAACAATTTTTTGTGTAATAAGAACTAAAATAGCTAAAAATTTAGAGGATTCAAAGGATACAAATATTTTCAGTTAAGTAGAATTTATTAATTTCTTTTGCATGTGAGATCGTTTATTATCCATTTTTATTTCAAACAATGTTTACGTTCAAAACAAATTGCTGTTCAAAAATTCCCTAAAAAATTGGTATGTTGGTAAATTTTAGAAGGAAATAAGTGACTAAATTCTGCGCAAGTGATTAATATTTTTACCAGTCTTTACGGGCATTCATTTATTCGACTTTTTTTTACCGATGATAAGGTATTAAAGGTTGTGATAGGTCTGCGTATGGGTGGTGTAAATAGGGTCTAATGAGTGGTGCAAATAGGGTATTACTTTTTCTCTGCTTGATAATCTATAGCAGGATCGAATTTGCCCACTTGAAAAATTAAAATATTATCCGTAATAGGATTTTTATGTACTTTCAAGACCGCAAATTTAATTTTATAGACCAATTTCAAAAAGACACAGTGTTGTTTTGTGTAAATTAAGAAAACGGTAACGTTGCTTCAAGTAAAAACCATTTTAGTCTAATTTCAAGATTTTGGACAAAATAAATTTTCGCTATTCCTCGTAAAATTTACAAAGCTTCAAGCATGTCCGTTTGAATTGGAAATAATAATATGTTTAGCTATATAAAAAGGGTTTTAAAGTATTTTCGCTATTCCTCGTAAAATTTACAAAGCTTCAAGCATGTCCGTTTGAATTGGAAATAATAATATGTTTAGCTATATAAAAAGGGTTTTAAAGTATTTTCGCTATTCCTCGTAAAATTTACAAAGCTTCAAGCATGTCCGTTTGAATTGGAAATAATAATATGTTTAGCTATATAAAAAGGGTTTTAAAGTATTTTCGCTATTCCTCGTAAAATTTACAAAGCTTCAAGCATGTCCGTTTGAATTGGAAATAATAATATGTTTAGCTATATAAAAAGGGTTTTAAAGTATTTTCGCTATTCCTCGTAAAATTTACAAAGCTTCAAGCATGTCCGTTTGAATTGGAAATAATAATATGTTTAGCTATATAAAAAGGGTTTTAAAGTATTTTCGCTATTCCTCGTAAAATTTACAAAGCTTCAAGCATGTCCGTTTGAATTGGAAATAATAATATGTTTAGCTATATAAAAAGGGTTTTAAAGTATTTTCGCTATTCCTCGTAAAATTTACAAAGCTTCAAGCATGTCCGTTTGAATTGGAAATAATAATATGTTTAGCTATATAAAAAGGGTTTTAAAGTATTTTCGCTATTCCTCGTAAAATTTACAAAGCTTCAAGCATGTCCGTTTGAATTGGAAATAATAATATGTTTAGCTATATAAAAAGGGTTTTAAAGTATTTTCGCTATTCCTCGTAAAATTTACAAAGCTTCAAGCATGTCCGTTTGAATTGGAAATAATAATATGTTTAGCTATATAAAAAGGGTTTTAAAAGTATTTTAAATATATTAAATAAGAATAGTAAAGCCATTGGGGCCAAAAATAAAAGGTAGAAGAAAAAAAGAAAAAAAACTTTACACAAAAATTCCAAAAATGTCGACCATCTATAATATCATAGCCATAATGTTTTTTTTATAAATAATATGTAGCTAGTTTTAAACTTGGGCTATGAAAGTCTACAGGCCAAATTGGTTTAAGTTTGTTAGCCTTTTTATTATTTTTAGTTCAAAATGATTTCTAGAACTTGCAAAAAGAAAGAAATGTAAATAATAAACAGCAATAATAAACAATATAAAATTTTTACCAAAACAGAATGGTCGGTACAACAAAAACTTTTCCATAACAAGATCCGTCTATTTACAAACAGCAAGTTACATTTTTACTAAGTGCAACATAGATATGCTTCCCTAATTGGGACAGCTTTTAGTAAGAAAGAACATGCAAGCTCCTGCACCTATTTACAAGCCTGATTAGGAGAAAATGAGACGCTGATTGTTAAACTTTCTTAAAAAGGAACGGTAAGGTAGCAAGTATTTAGTATATATATTATTTTGTATTTTATAATAAAAGTAAAGTATTTTCTCGTTTTACACTTATACTTGCTTTGTCAACGTTTTGCTAACTTCTAACTTGTAAATGTCGTCTTTTAGCAAATATAAACAACAACACACTAACATTATATTATGTAAGAAATTCTCAAAATTAAAAAGTGCAAACAAAAAAAGGTTTTGGAAATGTTTTTAAACCTTAGGCAACACCATTTTAAAAAAAAACTTGCTATATTTGAAATTTCAATAATAATATGTTTGAACATACAAAGTTTTGAATACAAGAATGAAGTTTCCCTTTTGCATATACTTTTCATTGTAAACTTGTTGAGTTCCATACAAAACATCATGCCATAGGTAGGCAATATCCAGTTTATACGTTCAGATCATGCTAAAGTTATCGATATTAAGTGGTGAATACATTTGTATGTTTAACATAACAGGTACAGAATAAAACACTAGTTGGCTATCACGAAGTGTCTAACACACATAACTCACTTGTTTAACTTGCACTATAACTATAATCAACAAAACTATCCGAATTAATAAATTGTATTTAATGCAATTTTAATCCAAAATAGGACAGTTCGAGTTAAAATTCATATTCAAGTAAAAAAAGACAAAGTGTTTCAACATGCCAGATGGAATTTAAAGACTTTAAATATTGTTTAATAAAAATATTTAAGAGATAATTTAAAGAGGTTATATTCTTAATTTTTAATTTAATTATACAATTTTTTTAAATTCTGTCAAGTTGCTTATTGACAATGCTTTTTAGATGTATCAAAAATCATAATTTATAGATCCTGTCGCGGAATGTTTATGTTATAATTGGAAAGGGTTGACCTGGGTTTTATGAAACTTATTCACCAATGTAAGAAAGTTCATGACGTTATTGCTGTTTTTTTATTTTCAAATTGTTGCCGAAATAACGGTATAAAACAATTTCGAGGTTCTAAAATAATTATTTCTCCTGTAATAACAGTATCCACCAATTTTTAGCTACTTTTCCACAACTTCACTTCATTTCAGCATGTTGGTACTTGGTAAAACGCCTTTTTGCAAATTATAAAAACTTTAAATCCTTGCTTCATATAGATATCATTTTTACAATTTATTAAAAGCACAGCAACACAGGGTCAGCAGAATCTAATATTAACTATTTTATTGTTTTGAAGACTTTTGTTCCTTTTTCTTCTAAATCTGATGAAAAAAAGTGTATTAACTTAATTTGTATTTTTTGTTGTCAAAGTGGTAGTACATCAAATAGTTGATGTTGTTATTGTTGGTGTATTAATTCAATATAGGAAGCAACACTGTCCAATTTATAGCCTTCCACTTTTCGTGTCAAATCCTTTCATTAAATATAACTTCAAATAACAATCCGAAAATTCGTAGCCATTTTAATAACAAAAAAAATACAAACAAGGCAGATACACATTTGTTATATGAGATTAATAAAGAGTAGCATAAAACAGTTAAAAATAATAAAATAGTTTATTGGCTCTAAGATAGGGTGAAATTCGGAAAAAAAATATCATTTTACTGTTCTACAACAGCAGTAGGATCAGATGAAAACAATGCCATTATATCCTATTTATTATTTCTTTTTTCTACACAAAAAACGTGGTGTAAATAAACTGTTAGTTTTACTATCAAGCCAATCTATCATATTTTAATCATCTTTTATTAAAGACCAATGATGTATTTTTTGTTGTATCCTATGGCCTATATGCTACTATAATATATGAATACACATTAAATATAAAACTATATAAACATCCAAGGAGTAGAATTAAAAGGCCTTTTACAATTAAATATTTTTTTTAACAACTTATGATATATTGCGTTGCTGTCTTTTTTTATTTGATGCTGTTTATGTTTTACTCGTAATAAAATAAGAAAATTGCAGACTAATGATTTATAGATCCTGGTAGTTCTATTGTTGTTTTGAAAATATTTATGAAAAGAGTTTGACCCAGCTATAACGAAAACATTTTTCTTGTGTATGCAGAAAAATTCACAAGGTAACTGTTGTTGTATACTTATCTGTTTTTAAAATGGCGTTCTGAAAGAGCTTCAAGCTTTTATAACTATAACTCTTACAGTTTATGGGCAGCTTTTTTAAGAAATGTGTAATTACACCTATAAAAGGTGCAGCTATAGTCTAGCTACTAACAAGAACAAATATTGTTTGTGAAGATTCACTTGCACATTATGTTTCATTTATTTTTATATTTTAAAAGTTTTGGAGAAGTAAATAAAAATTATTTTGCAGGAATCTTGAAGATTAATAATAAATTAATAATTAAGGATTGTTAATTTTAAAGTTACTGAAACAAGCAGTACTCTTTTTTTCTAATTTTCAATTTAGCTTTTTTATTTTAACAAACTTATTGGAACTAAATAAAATTCTTAATATTGTTTTGGTATTTGACTCCTCTTATTTGCAAAGACCTGAAAGTTATAATATAATAAACATCCAACATTTTTTGCATCATACGTTTTAATTACTTTTAATTTTATTTTTGTTTTTTAATATTCAATTCTATGTCGGCGCCTTACCGTATGATAACAGTGACCTAATTACTTTAGCATTACCCCGTCTCTCACTCCAATTGACGTCAAACCTGTTTTGATGATATTAACAATCCTATTAGACTAATCTCCCATCTCATTAACGATATTGATTTGTCATACCAGTACATTTTTGCATGCCGAGATTTTTTAATTGGAAGAAAGGACTTCACATTCCTACTATTTTAGGATTTCTTGTTTACATTTTTGTCGATTTCATAAAATGTGTTTCCTTCCGAAATTATTAGCTAATCAAGAAAAAACAAAAACAAACGAATAACATATTTTTGATAAAAATAAATTCTTTCTTTTTGTTCCAGCTTTTCTATTGGTTAGCTATTAGTGGTAAAAATTCATGTAAAATGTTTTTTTTTAAATAAAATTGTGTTAAAAAAAACCTTGTCACCAACTTTTGATTGATTGACAAGTTCGAAAAAGGAATAGCATGTGATACATGACATGCTGCATGTAGTTTTGTTATTTGGTTCGGACAGGAATAGCTAATATTAGCTTGCGTAATTGACAAGTGTCCGAATATTTAATACGTCATTATAAAATTGTGTTAAAAAAAATCTTTTCACCAACTATTGATTGATTGACAAGTTCGAAAAAGGAATAGCATGTGATACATGACATGCTGCATATAGTTTTGTTATTTGGTTCGGACAGGAATAGCTAATATTAGCTTGCGTAATTGACAAGTGTCCGAATATTTAATACGCCATTTAAAGTCTTAAAATATAGCATGCGGGGGCAAGTAAGGTGACACATTTCTTCTTGGCACTTCATCAGATGGCAGGAAAAAATAATTCTGAAATACAGGGGTAGCCCACCTTTTTTAATTATGAAAATATCAATTTTTTTAAATCTAACTCAATGAAGACTCCAAGAAGATTATTCAAACAAAATGAAAAGGAGGGATATTGTTACTATAGATAGAGGAAAAAAAGCAGATAGAAGTCTTTATTATCGTTTACGGTGAAACTCCTCTAAAGATGATGTCCGCTTTGCAAAAGTTTGATCAAGAATAATTCCACAGCAACCGGTAAAAATTAAGCACAATGGGGTGGGTGAGGGGGCTATGAAATTAAAATCCTTTTTGTAATTATTGCATTAGCGGTGAGGGTTTTGACTGAGTAAAAGAGAAAAAAAGAATGTTCTAAGTGAACATGCAGATGTTCTAAAATTTGGTCGAAAAAAGTAAATAAATAAAAAATATCTGCTTCGTGAATGATGGGACCGAAAAACACCGCTTTATGGTGTCTTCGCTTAATGAAAGTGTCCACTAACGGAGAGGGTGCGATATGAGAGTTTTTTAAAGTGCGAGACAATCAAACTCAACTGATAGAAGATGTTCTCTTTCGAGAGAGCACACGTTACTCCGAACAAGCAAAGCAAAAGCATTTTTATTTATATTTATATGGATTTACCAAAGTTTTAGAAGCGAAATGTTTCGGTTTAAGATTTATGTAGCTTGGAGAAAACTCCAAGAAAATCATTTTATTAAAGTGCATCCCTTTTTAACCGCTTACTAACCTTTTAAGTGTTCACCTTCGACATCTAAATTTGTTTTTTTAATTGAGAAGAATAAGAGCCAAATTTCAATTTAGAAGTATTTGGAATTATTTCCAAAAAGAGTTTCTAGTGAATGGTCCTTGTGCGTACTAAAATAATTGACAAGGTAGTTTAAAAAAAAATTAATATGCAATGATACTCTTAACCAAAACAATTTGAAGTTACGTGATTTGATAGCCAGATAACCAAAAGGTGAAACGTTGTGTATAAATTGTGGGCATAAATCTATAGAATCAATATATATTTTTAAAAGTAAAAGCTTTACGCCATCATCTATAGTATAGTACTGATGATGATGGCGTAAGCCGAAAAGCTTTTACTTTTAAAAATATATATTGATTTTAAAATACAAAATGGCGAAGAGAATTAATATAAATCTATAGAAGGTTTTATTTAATCAGCAATTGCACAAAAAATAAGAATGTATCGCATCATTAAGGTAGTAAGTATATCATTGCAGTATTTCTGATAAATGAACCTTCAAGCCACTTAGCTAAGGAAGTTGCCAGTTGATGCAAAAGATTTTGGTAATATGTGGCTTTCAGTTTCCTTCCAAATAGAGCTATCCATCCACGCGGTTAGCCCTACTCGTGTTCACCATTTTAATTCTGTGAAGGAATTCCCATGTGGGTTTTATTGTTGCGGAAACGCCCATTGTCTAGAAAAAAATGTTGTGAACATTCCCCGGGAAAAGCAACTCAATCATTTTCTGCTTAGCCCTCTTGTATTACTATTAGGCTCCATATGCCAACTAAGTACTACTTAGTTGGCATCACTACTAATTTCTGCGCACGTGAAGGAACGAGGAAAAGCTAAAGTCAAAAAAACTAATTGGATTAAAGTGCTTGGTAAAACGTCATTTGTGTCCAGACACTATTATCTTACCATGTCTGATCAAAAATAGAACATGCATATTTTAATCATTTAGAATGAATGAACGGAATTACTTTTCAAAATAGCGTGGATCATGCATCATTGCCAGAGAAACGAATATACACATCTGCAAAGACATGTAGTTGAGAAGTACTATATTATATGTAATAGTATTATTCGCATAGTAAGCCTTAAATAAAGTGAGAATGGTGTGCATGAAAGTGTTGAGTCAAATATATGCTGCGAGTTAGCTTAGTTTGGCTATTTGTAAGACGGCTGGCTGATAAGGTCGGGAAATTTAACACTTTAATGCACAATTTAAAGTACTTGAACATTGTGCTTATTATTTCCTGAAAGAAAAATTGCGGCTTTCTGCCCTTACAATTATTAATCCAAAGTGAACTACACGAGCTAATTAATGCGAAGCGAAAAAATTGTCCACAATCAGCTAACACAAATCAATTTAATAAGACATTTTTAATCAGCATAACACGCTGTAGCTTATAATCCCTTCACGGAAACTTTTGGAGCACAAGCAATAATGTATTCATTAAATTGATGATTACAAAAAGTCCTATTTCTTTTTACCATATGTATTTTGTTAGTCTGCCACTGATCTTTGTTCTTGTTTTAGATGTACGACAAAATTCTCATTCCTTTTGCACACAAAAAGTAGTCCCAGCTACGGTGCGCATCGTCTTGATGAATAAATTGGAATTTTGTTGCTGACAAGTAAAAATAGGTGAATCTGCAATAGTTTTTCTGCTTGCTTTTTTTACTTCACAAAAAGAGGAAACATCGCTTCGCGCATAAATTCATAGAAGCAGAAAAAATCTTGGATCCTCTTGTAATGTTTAAAAAAGTTTTCTTACGAGAGCCTATTTTTTGATCTGTCGCCGTGACCCATCTTTCTTTTCATAGGCTTCTTCATGGTAAAAAAAGTTAGTTTAACGCGTTTTCCTAAAAGCTTTGCTGCTAAAAACAGGTAAAACCCAAGTAATTGTGCACAATATTTTTTTATTAATCTTTTTAGCTAAATTTTATTTGCCACAACAGGCTCAAATCCATTTAAGTTTGAAGAGATTGGTAACTTATAGAAATTTTAAACAAAAGATTGAAACCCATTTTCGTGGTAATCGAGGCAAGGTTCGCCTGCGCCTGATAGCACATGATTAGAATACAACTTCACTCACTAAATTCGAGCGAACGTAAAAAATAAGAATTTATTGTCGGTTGAACAAAGTGAATTAGAAAATAAGACATAAAGACTAAAACTTTCTTTTCACTTAATTGGATCGGACCGGCTCGGGCTGTATCGAACGGGAATTTTAGTCCACGCATGTGCAAATTAAATTTTGGGTCCAGAATGATCCAAAATGGATCTTGAAAATGTTAAAAAACATTCGACTTTTGTCAGACCGGCCTGGCTCGATCCTGCTTGATCGATCTTTAAGCCAATGAAGAACGAGTATTTTACTGATCATGTAACTTTAAATTAATAAGGGCAGCCACTATACCGCTTATTCGAAAAAAGGACAAGTTGAGAGTAGGAAATTTGAATTTATTTGTTGTAATGGATAACCATGAAGAAATTTCTTTCAAAAGTTGACGTACGTTTATATAGCACTCATATTTGTTTACGTGCCAAAATAATAATCAACAATCGATAGGTATGCTGCATTTGTTTACTGAGAAAGAAAAAACTTAATCAACTTTGCGAGTTAGTCAAAGATTTTGTGTTTAGAAAAAGCGTGAATAAAAAACTTAAAAAATACTTTCATTTTCGAGAAGGAATTATTACACGGGAGAAATAATTTATGACAACTCTTTACGAAATAATTAGAATAATTATTCTACATTTGATGTACGCTATTCTCACTTTAAGTAAGGCTTCCCGCTTTCAATCAAGCACAAAATCGATTTAAATTAGCGGGAAAAGATTGAAAATTTCAGACGTTTTTATTCCGTCATTTCTCTGTTCATTAGCCGCTATTGTTTCTTCATTTCCGGTTCTTCTAGACAGCATTTGTATCGGACGTGAACACGTGAAGACACGCATTTTTTTTCAAACAAAGAATGACGAAAAAGGTGTCTTGTTCTAAATCCATTGTCTTTTATTCCAAGTTCTGACGAGGTCAAGAACATGAAGTTGATGCATTTCTCATGAAGCATTTATTTACCAAATTTAAAGTAATACTGACGAAATAATTTAAAAGGTAATATGCGACCGTATAAGGTGTATTTTAAAGAATGTCAACAACGAAATCTCGCGTTCACCACAACAGCAACCACATTGGTAATTCCACGTTCCCAAAAGCAAGATGGTAGACGCCAGTGGGGTTAACCCTGCAGACATGCTTCATTTACAAGAAAAATAAATTTGCTATAAATAAAACGTTCTTTTAACTCCTACGTACATTGTATTTACATGCAGTTTATCTTTCTCTATCAACAGGTACTTTCCTAAAGAAACTTGCTATCTACCTAACATTTTGATGCTTCAGAGCTAGCAGCATTTTATTTCTTAAATTTCATTGATCATAAATATATCCGTTGTTATACGTTGATATTAACGGTGCATCCTTGTGGTTTGTGTGATCACTGATTCCATTATACTCTGTATCGATTATGTTCTCGACTGTTATATACCGCTTTGTTTACAGCATGCCACCATTTTGAATTTCCACTTCTTGCAACTACCATAAGGGAGTTAATTTTCGCGAGAATTTTGCGAATTTCGCGAGTTTTCGTCAACATCGCGAAAAATAGTTCAGCGAAAATTATTGCTATTCCCAAAATCTGCGCAAATTAAATCCCGCAAAATTTAGAATTTTTTTACCTTTTTGAAAAATAATTTACACTAATTTCGTTCTACCGAAATACCTAGAACTACATATAATGTATATGTGAATTCAACTTCATCAGTCTTTTTTTAATCTCCAAAACGCTAACTTCAGAAAAATTAGTTCTTGCGAAAACTAATTTTAACCATTTGAAGCAATTGTTCCAATAAATGAGGTTCTCGAATAATTTTTATCGACTTTGTTGAGACGAACGAATTTCTGTTGATATTTTCATGGGATAACTTCTAGTATATATTCCAATATCCTTCCAGTAAGTCAATATTGGTGCCGAAGTTGATGGTAAAAACAGGGTTCTCTTTGACCAATGTCGACAAAAATTGTAAACTATTTGTGCCAAGCCTTAAATACATGCCTGCAAAAATATGCCATACGACAAGGATGTTAAAAATATGACTAACAAAAAGAAATATTAGGCAGAGGCTTTTTCAATTGCAAATTTTTTTATATCCATTTTGACCGTAGTGCAGATCGTTTATCTAGGACATCTAGGGTTATGCAGCTAGGGTATTTTCAGCATTATTTAGTTGGCCTACACACGTGCCAAACCTGAACTTTTGCAGCCTACCAGTTGCAGAGTACTCGCTAAGTGGTGCTGTTTAGCTATTTGAAAAAGGAGCCAAAAACCGGCTATATATTTATTTTGTTCGGGGTTGTAGGAGGATTTTGTGATTCTATTGATTCATCGATTCTAAGCTGTGTGTTATTTTTGCCTTTTCATCTAATCAATGTTTTCATAAATTTAATTTCTATATATGTCATAAGTGAAAGACCTGGTAGGCCATGTTGATAAAGTCAAAGAAGTTACATGCCATTTTTTTGCAAGAAAAGTACCAATCGACTTACTTTCACTAAGATTTGTTTTTGGAAGTAGTACACAGGAAGGTATGAGTATCCAATTTTTTTTATTTTTTTTTATCTAGGAGAGGCGCCGTCACAACCTAGTTGGCCTCAGCGAAAACACTTATCTAGAACGGGATGTAAAATGCGTGAGTATTAAATCGTATAAGGCGTGCCCTTCACTGAAACAATTTTAACAGATTACATATTGATTCTGAACATCCATAAGAAGGAAAAATAATAAAACTGTTAGCTAGAATAACCAGTTTTATTATTAGACTAAATATGACACATAAACTAAAAGCATAATTACCTAATCGGCTCAAACATAGGGTTGAAAATTATTCGCGCTAGCAAAAAAATCAATTAAACGACCATGCAATTGGGAAAAGGAATAGGTTTCCACCAATTTTAAAATGCCTACAAACTTTGCACTGCTTTCTTTTTTATTGGGAATTTGAAATATTCGTCGGTCAGGATTCTTCGTTGGCCTAAAGTGAAAAAAAAAATAGAAATGGTGAAGATGGGTAATACAGGAAGGTTAAAGCCGATAAAATTTGGGCTAAAAATTTGTAGCTAATCAGCTCCTTATGATAATCCGTTTTTCCTGTGGGTAAAATATTCCGGTCATTATGGTAGCTACCTGGAACGCCTTTGGGTATATCTCATGTTTCTAAAATTTATTCCATTGAAAGGGCGGTAATATGCCTAACATACATAAAGGGCGTTACAGTTTTTATTGTCACTAAGTAAGTTTGTGTACTGGGTCAAAAATTATTTTTATTTACAAAGTGTGGTCACGCGAACTTCAACTGCTACGCTGTGCCGATAAGTTAGTATTTTCCGAATAGCCATAGCGTGAAATGCAATACTTATTATAATAACTTCGACAGAGTACGACAGTTTTTATCCTGAGTAGAAGGCGATTACAATAAAAGTAATCCTTTTTCGTGCAGTAAAAACAGCGACTAAAAGGACCCTTTTCCAAGTTCTATCGGCTTAAACGCTGTGGAACAACAAAAGAAAATAATAATACCTTTCATATGTAAAATTTATAATCATAATGATCTGGATTCACACACTGGAGAATAAGAAAAATTTTGGTTCGGAAGTGATGGTGTCAAGTTTGTTGGTCTTCTTTTGACCTTTTTCTCTTTTAAATACTTTGTTTTCACATGTTAAGACGAATATATTAACACGTTTTCTAGCCTTATATAAATCTTAAACAAACCAGTTAGGATTTTGGCTGCAAACGTTCGATTATAAGGGAAGCATCCAGCCAGCTAGCTGGCTAGCCTGATTTATTTTATTTGTATTTGGGTTTGTGGTTACCTAGCTAGCCCTTTAGCTACCTCGGACTAGAAAATGAAAGTAGCCAAATACAGTGTGGCTACAACGAAATTCTTAATAATTCTAATTATGCTAAATGCAGTTAGGTAGCTACACCTAGACGCTACACCTTTTAGCTAGACGCGGTAACGACAGACTGTTTCCTGTGTTTTCATTTGAATCGAAGTTGCTTTGGAAAAGGGTGTTACACCTATACGCCTGTACTGTACTATGCGCTGAGCTCGGTGTTAACAACGGACTGTTTTTTTTTGGAAAATAGTATTACGCCGAAACGCATTTGCGACACGGCTTACAGTTCAGTGTTAACAACAAGCTGTTTTCTGTGTTTTTGTTTAACCATAATTAACCATAAAATAAAGTCTTTCGAAAAGGGCGACATTGTTTACCTGTAATAAGCGCTCAGCTTGGAGTACGGTTGGTCGACTGTTTTTGCTATGACGGGGTAGCAAACTGTGTTTTTATTTCAGCTAAAGTTGTGGAAAGTTATTTTTTGAAAAATATATTACACCGGAAACACTATAATGTTATGTGCGCTTTACTTCATTTACGACATACTGCATACCTGTACCAAAGCGTTACCGTTCTTATTAATCGCTCTGCAGGGTGTTAAAGTCCGGGTCCACCGGCTAGGCTCTATAATGATAGCCGTATTTTGTCTGTTTGTGCGCGAGAAAAAAGTCGCGCTGCGGAAACACGAAATGCGATATATTATTTATTTTTACAAAAGCTTTTGTTTAATTTAAAAGTTCTTATACCTAATACATGGGTAGTTAACTTTTGTTATTCCCCCGATGCATCTTCTTTGTTAGCTATAAATACGTGCACGTTCAAAGTTACGGACAATTAACATTGCGTTGTCTATTTCGTCAAAACGTTTTAATTATTCGCGCCTTTTCGAAGAAATTAACAAAAACAAGTTTTATGATAAGAAGAAGAGAACAATAAATTTTAAGAAGATTTTGTAAGTGATTTTTTGTTTGTTCTAAACATAATTCGGAATTTATTTTGTATATTTTATTTCACCTTTAACCATTCACATTTTTTATAACAACAATAAATTTTGGCTGAAGCTGGATTTTTTTTTGCTGCAATTTATTATATTTTTATATGAACAAAAAGTGTAAGAAAATATCATATGTAGCCTTTTAAACACTATTTACAAGAGAAGACTCTTTCTTTATCTCAAACAGGCCGTAAAAATGCGCAAATTATTGTTAAATATTTGAATTTTAGGAGAAAACGGTGTAACACTACTTTCAATAAACTATGTTATAAAGAAAGAAAAATGTGTAGTTTATTCTGGTTCCGTGCCTATAAGTTTATTTTTTCATAAAACAGGTTCGAGAAATAACGGTGCGCGAAATAATACGACGGCGAATTCCCGTGGCTTGTTTTCCGGGCTAACAACTAGTCATAAATATTTTCAATAAAATGTCATTGATTTAAATATTAGAACATTCATTTTTTCCTCTAGCTAGATTGGTTTGTTTCATTAAATAATTTATTCCAAGAACTTAACGAGCCACAAAATTAATTAACGATCAAATTTATGCTTTTCTCAGTTGAGAAAACCTTAAAGAATGCTTCTCAAAGACGATGCAAGCAGATACTGAAAACTATTTTTCATTTCATCCACCAGCAGGACGTGTGGTCTAGGTTACTATTGTGGAAAAGGTATATCTCAAAATCTAGTGACTTTTCGACACTCAAGATCAAATAGGTAGCGCCCTATCCAAATTCGCGACGATGCAGCTAATGTTTACATTTATTTTTCTCAGAAATCCCGGAGAAAAAGGATTAATAATGTTTAGATACAAAAATATAACTTGGAAACTTTCTTATCTCTGTAACTTCGATTGTTTCGTCATCCATTATTTCTTTTGGGAGACGTTTTATGTTTCTATAATGATTATGTCGCTATTTGCTTGCATCGAGGTCAACATAATATATAAAAAAAAGAATATACAAAAATACATAACATTTGCTAAGTTTTTATTCTTTTTTTTTTGTTTTATATATTTGTATTGTAGGTTAACAATGAAAGTTTGTTATTAGAGAACGGAAATAGTACTGGACCAACACCGCACGCGGATTCAGAAAACTCAGGAAAGATTGTGTTATCTCACCTTAACTCTAAATATACTGGGCATGTTTTGCGGCCTATGAATCCGAGGAAGGGAGGGGAGAGTGGGCTAATCCCGTCCCCTCTCCCACAACTTTTGATAGGCCCTCTTAAAACTAATCTAACTTGGCGCAGTTGTAGTATGTTACAAAAGCGACAATGTTTTTGCTGATGTGAGCACTATTCTATGATGTCATCAGATGCATGAAATATGCCCAATATACCATTGTTTAAAATCCAATTACTTTGGTTCTTTTGAAATTTCTGTTTGATTTTGGTCTGATACTTATCTTCCTTTTTTCATGTCAAAACATTGTACAATGATTCATCATGAAAAAGATTAAATAGAGGTATCATGTATGTTAGAAGTTCAAAGTTCACTCTTACAATCTTGGTCATAATATGTTGAGACAAGACAGCTAATAACGTTTGCCACCACAAGTAATTGCGTAGGCTATTTCTATATTAGATTCGCACTTGTCAAAGTTCAGAATGGACTTAGGACTCTTAGGTTATTTGGTAAAGTCAAAATTTTTAAAATGTGCTAATTGTTGCTGACGTCAGCATGACCATTTTTCACAAATTTCGGGCCTTCATGGGCCGCGACGTGGGTTATTTCAGTGTGCAGGTGTGCTAGAGAATGTGACTAGCAACTTTTCAGCGCTGTCCGCCTGACCTACGTGTGCAAAAGCAGCGACTTTGCAGTCTGCCGGCTGCAGAGCATTGACTGTTTGACACTTTTGTCTATATTTAAAAAAAATGAGGAAAAAACTGCCTTTGTTTCAACATTTTTTGTCAAGATTGTAGAAGGGTTATTTGTACCGTAGATATAGGGTTGAAGGGGCTAGAAAACAGTTCAAATAAACTCCTTGTCATTGAAAATTGCCCTCAAACTTTGCGAATGACGTGTAAAAATAAACAGACAACACAAAAAGTCAATTTGCAAGATATTACATACCACACACTTTGCAACCACATAGACAACCAGACAACCTGTCTATGAATGATTATTTTGTATGATGAAAAATAAAAATATTTTGACTTCATGGTGGTAAAATTAAACACGGTCTACTAAATATACGCGGATATCAGTAGAACCTAGCTCAGTATTTAGGAAGAGCATGGTGGTGAAAAACGGACGTTTTTGGAGAGCTTAAAAACTCAAAAATTTAGAAGCTTTAACTTAACTTCATACATGTGCTTTTTGTTAAGGACCTTCTTCTTGACGATCATTGAGGACAGGCTCAAGGTTTATCTTAAACATAATCATAAGAAAAAGATTGCCCTAAATGAACGCTCTTGAATCTGTGGCATAAGCACCAACGCCATTTAACACAAACCCTCAATAATGTTAACCCTGCGAAAATTTTGACTTACCTAAAAAAATTCTTGTATCATACGTGGACTAGCCTGCCTATATACCCGCTACGTTTCTGAGCGTTTCGCATGGGTTTAAAGGAGAGGAGAACAAACAATTATTTTGTGGCAGCCAGAAAATTAATTTTAAGGTAAAGAAAAAAATTATAGATTTCTAAATACTAAAACCTAATAAGATAACTACTTTAATAACAAATAAATAACTATATTTTACAACTAAGTATCTATATATATTTCTAACAACACTTTTACAGAATTTTCATAGCTGTGGGGTGGAAATAAGTAGGTTTTACTTACCAGTAAATTTAAAAATAAGGTCTTTGACTTGAGATAACTAAGAATATTTTACGTGCTATAGTAGTAACAGCATTTTATAACCTTTGTTTAAACTTCTTTGAATATTTTTTTCATGTTTTGAGTCTCTTTTCCAAAACAAACAACGTGCTTCAAACGATAAGGTTTGTTATGATGAGATGGCGCCTAATTTGAATAAATATACAGACCGGAAAAATTCAACAACAAATCGAACGCGCAATATGGTGGCTTCATCTTTATTCACGAATCTTTCTTTACTTTTTTTATCTTTACTCACAAAGTAAATATCAATTTGTTCAGTACGTTCAGTAGTATAAAATAATAGAAATATGTTCGTCACATTTTGTTTAACATTTTTTGCTATTGTGATCTTTAACTTTTTCTTGATTCATTATTTTGTGCGTATTGACCTGTGACCATCACAATAAGGAGAAATATATTCCATTGTTTTTTAATTTAGCCACCCGGTTAGCAAATGTGTGAAAATACTCAATTATAAACGATTCAGCACTCACGAAGATGTAAACAAAACTTGTATCTTTAGCAGACTGTTTTATATTTTGGATCTAGACTGTTGTCGTTCTGCAAAGTTTTAGGTGAAAATTTACCGTTTTTATGACAAAAACATCAAATTTTTATAACTCTACTAATATTTTTAATTTCAAAACATTCTTAGTCTTTGTTTCTAGACGTGTTTTTGTTATGATGGCTGTGACATGTAAGTTCATTTATTATGGAGCAGATCAAGCCAGTCGGTCTGGTCTGCAAAATCAACACTGTCATCATGAACTTTTATGCAGCAGCCGTGTCGTGCGCTGTTCGCCTCTCCTTTAACTTACATCCTGCATTTCTTGCACTGAGTTTTGGAAATGTTCCATTTTCCTTAGGACGTGTATTTCGTGAAAGCATAGGTGGGTTGTAAACAACAACATCTGCCGCGATTTTCCAACCTCATTTCCAGGAACATTTGGCTCTTTTTGGAATAAGGACGACGAGGTAAACTTTTAGTCTCGTGAGGTAAAAAATAAACTGTGCTTGGTGAGAGGTTCAAAATTATTTCTAGTAGGAAAATTTACCAGAGGACAAGGTCAGACGATGTTGCTTTTGGTACTAGGAATTATTACTGTGTGGGAACCGAAGATAGGCTTCTGTTACACAGATGGTCAAGCCGAAAGTATTCTTGTTTTGTATACTTTAGACAAAATTTAGACAAATGTAGCTACCTGTCTAGGTCAAAAACGTTTGAAAGGCTTTATGATTTAAGATTTTGTTTTTGTCCTCAGTGCTTATACACTTTGTCACTAAAGTCGAAAGCAACAGCTGTTTTGCATCTTCTTTAAGGTTTTACTTACCATGTTTGGGCAATAAAAAAATTAATAAAGTCCAATATGGTAACTACAGCTGTTAATTATACGGAAGTGAAACAAACGGTACATTGTTTTGGTTAAAATTTTTGTTATCACTGTCGTAATCGATCTTGTTGGGGATGCTAGTTTTGTTATTATTATCGTCATTATTATTGCTGTCGTCATTTTCATTGTTGTTGTCGTTTTTGTTTTTTTTTTGTTTTGTTTTGTTTTTGTTGTTGTTGATTTTAATATTGCTGTCCTAAGTTAGTATCTTTGTTTGTTTTGTTTGTAAGTTTGTTATTTTTTCATAGTTCAAACACTTTACCAAGTTTATACGAGCAAATTTTGGTTCGGACATTTTTGTAACATAAAGTTTTTCTCACCAAAAATGCTTAATTAGATATATGTCGTGAAAATTGATTCGTGACTTGAACCTTAACCTGCAAAAACATTTTTGGAATCACCTTTGAGGTTCCCTAATGATTCTGTGATGAGCGGTATTGCAATTTAAAACCAATCTATCACAGTTTTACCTCGTGTATATTGCTACAAATTTAAAAACAATTTTTTTTCCTGTGCGTTATGTAACAAGACGTGGTGTGCTTCTCCTAATATATATTTCATAACAATGAACGCCTTCCTTCTTGGCTTAATCATGCGCATATATGGCTAGACAATGCATTGGTTAAGACAGTTTTCGCATATTACATATTAACACGATGTTATGCGTTATTTTAACGATTTTAATGCGTTTTTATGGGTTACAAGGTAGAAAAATTATCCCACCTGTTTTTTTGCGTTAAACAAGTTACAGAGACAAATTACTCAAAGCAAGCTATTTTGAGAAAGTTTATCATCCAACTTTTTGTCTTTAGAAACAAACGACCTACAATAATTACTAATAAAACATTCACAACCATATCTCCATGGCAACATTACCATTTACTTTCACTAATTTCCGGCACGTTTTATGTTAAATCAAAGTGGTTAATCACTTTCTATTAACCGTTTGACGTCATCATCATGATATGGAATTTCCGATTTAGCTATCTTTGTTTCCCTTGATGAGTCCGTGGTGTTTTATACATTTAGTTTGAACCAAGTTAATATCAACGCACTTTCAGCCAGGGCTAAAATTGAATCAGGATTAAATTCTACCATACATTTGTTCCCTAATTTTTTTGTTTCTCATCTGCTGCAATGTGGTTGTAGAGTAATTTCATGTTTTTAATTAAATAGATATCCCAGTTGACCTTAGAATATAATTAGTACACGAATGTACTTGATGAAGAAAAGGTTTCTTGTTATAGACCGGACGTCATTAGTAATCAGAAGAAAGAAGAAATGTGTGAATTTAAGCAGACTAAGGATGATACGACACTAGAACTGATCCCAAAAAATTTGTATTTCAACAACTAGTAAACAATAAATCCTAGAGATTCGATTCTTATTTAAAATGTCATGCCTGGATTATATTTAAAGAGCAGGTTCAACAGAAAACCCTCAATTAAAATATCTAGACAACGGTCTTTTCACAAAGTTGACACAAAGCGTCAACTCGAGGCTTCTTTTGCAAAAGCAGATTAAGTACCTAGCATTCATAATACACTAGTTTCTTACACGTCAGCATTACGAAATAATCACTGCCACCGCTATAAAGGCCCTGAAATTTGAGAAAAATGACCATGCTGTCGCCAGCAATAATAAGCGCATTTAAAAAAATTGGATCTAAGTCCTAGCCCGCTTTGAACATTGACAAGTAAACTTTGGCATATTCAAATGTCGTGAACCTAGCATAAAAAAGGTCTATTTATATAAGTGTGGTTAGGAACTTAAAAATCAAGGTAAACGAGGCTAATTGTGCGCAATATTCTTAGGGTTTTAAGATGCCACACTTTTATTTATTTAATCAGACTGTGGTTAATTAATTTTTTTAAAAAACACCAAAGCAGACATACGCCAAACAGATATTTCACTCTTATTTCCATATTTTTTTCTTCTTCAGAAGTGATGCAAAAAGTTGTGAAAGCAAAATGAGAACTTAACCATACTACTATTCCAAGCGACCCCGCAACGTATTATGTTATATTTCCTTCTTTTTTTCGCTTTCATAATCTTTTTTTGTATTTTTTAAAGTTACATAAGAAAATAAACAAATTACTGCCCCCTCTCTATTAATGGTTCCAATTTGCATTAAATAATATAAATGATTGAATGTTATATAATCTGGTCCTGAAATTAAAAATATAAAGAATAAAAAAAATTCATGGAAATCACAATACTTCTAATAAATATATATATACAATTGTAGAGAGAAATGCAAGATGATGTCAAAAATAGTTACTGATTGTGCTTCCAAAATTTTATTAAAATAAAATTTATGACTGGTTAAAAAAACAATCACAATTAAATTTTATCCCTTGCAACCATATTTTTTCTATTTAAGACAAAACATGGTTGCAATGTTTTTGGCGTTATGACAAATTTGATACTGCTGAATAAAATTTGACCATGTGGATTCTTAGAATGTTGCAACACCTCCATATAGCTGTCTGGATAAAAAGAACGTCTTCATCTCTTGCCGAACGGAAGTGTAATTATAACATACGAGAAATTATTTTCATTCGGTTAAATTTTCAATAGACTGACTTTAAAGATTGCATGATCATCTTAATAGTAGGATGGCAAACCTTTGGCTGGCCTTGTGGATATCCGGCTAGTTATTGCCGAAGGCTTGCTGTTAGTAAAATTTGTTTCCTTGATTAGCAAATGTGAATAGTTCTTATATGATCAGGCGCCAGACAGCCAAATATTTATGCAGATGCATCGTTATTGATATATCCTGGAGAATGAAGAAAATGTAAGGATTTTAAATATGTGTAATCGATTTATCCGATTGTTATTTTTAGTTTTATTCAGGAAAATTAGTTCGATTCTAGGATAATCATAAATCTTTGTGGAGAAATAACATATAAGGGGTTAAAGGCCACATATAAATGTCAGTCAACGAGACATTTTACAAAATGGAGCTACAGGATTGCATGTGAAAGGATATTTTTTTAATACTTAAGAGAAAATGATTTCATACAATCTACTATTTTTTTGAAAATGTTTTATTGGTTAGTGAACGTAAAAGTTTATGATTCGATATCCAATCCAATCCAATCTGGAGAACCATTCCAGATTTTTGAAGTTTCAGTTCAGATTTTTTTAATCTGAATTCTGCTACTACTACTACTACTACTATTAATAATAAAAGGATTCCTAAACAACTTTTCGGAGCTCTTTTGAAAGAGGGTAGTAAACTTTAAAATTTCATATTATTGAAAATGTAAAAATTCGTTAGTATCTCTTGGAAATAAAAGTATAATTTTTAGACAAAATACGAAAGCAACAAATAAAAACTTAAAAAAAAACTATAAATTTTAAAATTTCAAAAGAAATATTTGCTCCCACATAGAATGAATATTAAGCATGTTAGTGTTATTGTTCTCTGTTGTCTTGCGTAAAGTTAAAAATTCGAAACAAATAAGCACAAAAAACGAATCGTGTGAATTTTTCTCTTTAAGGTCCACGATTCGTGGCAATCATAAAATTTTAACTATTTTACCATGCTTTGGATTAAGAACCGCGTTATATCTCGACATAACGTTTTTGTAGCCTATACCTTCATACCATTTTTACTACCCTTCGCGTAGGGAACCTGATTTGCAATGGGCTGCTGTACTAGATGGATATATTTGTCGCTCTTTGATTGACCAAGACGGATTAAAAAAATAACTCCTACTAATGCCCCTTTTGTCATTATCCGGAACAACACACATAAAGAATATGCGCAAGGAAACATTCAGTAAATAAACGTCGGAAGTTGGTGTTCTCTCCAGAATCGACCTTAATAATTTTTCTTTTTCTCTAATCTGGGAAATTAAGTCATGCAAAACCTTACCCATGGTGCCGTTTGTTTTCGAACAGAATACGAATTTTGAATATCGGGGAAAAAGAAACAGGAGTTTAGGTTGTTCGGGGGAAAATTAATAGCGGAGGAAAGTTTTGGTCACCAATTAATTGAATTTACCACTTTCCCCCCGAGTAAAGTTAGATTCAGGTAAAACTATACAACTGAAAGAAAAATAGCGGTGTATTTTTTTCTCGTCTTTTACTCTCATGTATCATCAAAGTTCATTATTTAATATGAAAACTAAATTCTTAACTCAAGTAGGAACAAAAATCAACGTTACACGTGGCTATATACAATATGGCCGTGACCCTAATACAAATGTAGGTTTTTTTAACCAAATAAATAAATTGATTATATCACTATCTTATTTGACCTTCGATAGAAAATCATCTCTTTTTATACTTTCGCTATTTTCAATTCCTAATTGTTGCCATTAGATTAATGTCAATGGTAGTGATTTCTGAAATATTCTTTTGTCAACATCAACTGCCATCTGATTAGATATTGCGCATTAGAAATTTTGCAACTTTTTCACCATTTGTCACTTTTGATGACTTAATATCCTTTTAATGTAGACAGAAAAATTCAATCTAGGGTAGTTAGCATACCGCAAAGATTAAAAAAAATAATTTACCTTCAACCAAGTTCCTACACTGCAATTAAATTCAAAATAGATACTCTCCAAAGATAATGAGCAATAGCCAGAATAGAACATGTGCAAAAAACATTTGGCGAGGTATAGCGACGGCATTGTAAGAAGCTACTTTTTTTAATATTTCAGTGCAAGAAAGAATTTGCCAGTTTAGTTTACAAAGTTGTCAAAAAAGATTGAAATTTAGTTAAAAGTTTCTTATACTCCGATTCTTTTCTTGTTCTAGGCTAAAAAAGAGCCTACAAGTTAGATATGACAATGTTTAAGTAGCCACTGTTTATTTTGGATTGAAATTGCAATAATTATTTTCCAAAAGTCGTTTTATCCCTTATCGTCGAGATCTACAATTTCGCCACTTAACCACATATCATTAAAGAGAGCAGACCTTAAAGTTAAATATTCGTAAGAACTTTTGCGATCAAAAGAAGCGGGACGCCTTCACAACTTTCTGTCATTTAAATATCATTCTTTAATTTGACCAATTTTGGACTAAAAGCCCAAAGGAGATTTATGTAATTACGCAATCTAATTTTGCTGAGAATTTAAACAATGAAAAGGCAGGTTACAAAGCATGAAATGCTCGTCTTAAATCATTTTGAATATCTGGAAGTTTGAATGAGTTCAAAGGTTAAAGGTTTATATTGTAAAATGCGCACCATTGAACAGTCAAATGTTAAATTTATAATGAATTCAATATTTTGTTTTATTAGAAAATTATCACGGTGTTTCTTTGCTAAAGTACGCCGCCAAATTGTTGTATTCGGTTGCATCTTTATGTTTTACTTTATTTAAACAAAAGTATGTTTTGCTTAAACAGCATGTACCACTAAAAGGGATTTTATTTATGAGAATGTATTCTAGCCTAAAGATCAACCCTAATTCATCCGAACTCACCACAAATACACTTCTACAAAAAAAATTCCATGGTTCTCAAATGTGAAGAAATTTTGCAAGCAGCGAAGGACATCATTAGGTCAATGAATCGATTACGGAAATTGCTTAAATACTTTTGGAAAGGTTACCGGTAACAACCCCTTTTTAATTCTTTTAAAATCTTAATTTACGTCATACTTTAACTATTGGAGAATTATCTTTTTATATCAAATTAGACTGACATCTTTAAGGATACTGTCATGGTTCAGACACATATTAATTTATTGAGTATTTCTCTAAAGTTTTTTTCACAAAATTGTTTATTGGATATAAAAGGAAATTAAATTGTCTATAAGATTATATCGATGTGAAATTTTTTTTCCAGGTAGCCCTAAATCTATATTATTGTTTTTCACTAAAACGTGCGGGACTAATCTTCACCATGGAGAAATCTTAACAAAACTTTTGAAGGACCAAAAGAGGAAGCAAAAAATATTTTTTTTTTACGAATTTTCAGATAAAAAACGAACGACGGGCTTTTTTTAAAAAATGTGGCAAATCATTGTTGCTATGATAATAGATTAGATTTATGGCTACCTGGAAAAAAAATTGAATTGCATATTTCTATTATCTTATAGATAAGTTATTTTGCTTTTATATCCAATAAATAATTTTGTAAAAAAATGAACTTTTGAGAAATAATGAATATAATGATTATGCGTCTTAACCATTACAGTATCCTTGATTACTCCAAAAATTACTGCGAATTTTGAGATAGTTCTGTATTAACGTGGACCTGTCAAAAACCTAATTAATTGCGTGTATTTTATGCTATGTGTATGTGCAGTGTCTCACGTCCAAGAAGAAATACTGTTTCTATTTGCCCTAAATTTTTAAATAATAACAACCGCAGATGCTATTCTCCAGAAGAAGCTGATTCTTTCATAATTTACTTTTAAATTTCTATATGGAAATTTTAGAGACGATGGTTATTGTAGGTTCATCTATGTTAAATATAAAGACACAGCTTGCAACAGCGAAATTGTAGATGTACATTTGAATTATCTGCAATGTTTTGTTCTATTTCTTTCGCTTGCTAGAGTTACAAAACAAGCTTAAATATCGGGTTGTGGTTTATTATTTATACTAGTCCTTTATTTACCGCATTTCGTGTGTCTCACTACTGCGGTTACCATTTTGTGTGAGACAGACGTATACAGGTATTATAATACAGATTTACTTAGAATTTGCAACATATTGTAAACCTCATATCATTTTTCACAACTTTCGTGGGGTCGTTTTGAATTACCTTCTCAACAAGATCAAAATTTAAATTCATTCCCCCTTTGTTTTTGTGTCATCAGAATTATTTTGAAATACGCTTTTGTAATAAAGTTATCGTGTTTTTTTCTAACGAAAAACCTATTTGGAAATTTATTAACACGCACAAGCTTTTGATTTGCTTTGACAGCTTTGTAGGACATTATATGATGACAATCCATGATAAAGGTAAAATGACCCTTGGTGTTGGATTAAATTTTTAACCTTCCCCAGAAGTACCTAGACACAACTTATCTCATATCAATTTCACGTCCCTTAGCAAATTGATAGTTTCTGTCTGCTGCATTCTTCTAAGGAAGGCATTTCTAGCAGGGCCAAGATTTTTATGAAGCGAATTAGGAGAGGAGAATTTCAGAAGAACTAAATATTTGCCTAGTATGTATGTCCAGGTATCAGTATTAAAACTATAGGCTTTTTTGTGTAAGGGAGTTAGGATCAAGAAAGCCTCAAAACTATGAAGAGGTGGATAGAAAATATCAGAAAGTACTTACACAGACATTTTAAAAGCACAAACACAGAAAATT
This sequence comes from Hydractinia echinata, assembly GCA_030067915.1. Lineage (NCBI taxonomy): Eukaryota > Metazoa > Cnidaria > Hydrozoa > Anthoathecata > Hydractiniidae > Hydractinia > Hydractinia echinata. The sequence continues at coordinate 480,417 of JASGCC010000133.1, forward strand.
ATATCAGAAGCAATTTCTCATGACAACGCAAATCTGCTAAAATTTTATGACGTCAAGAATGCAAACTTGAATGACCATACCGCAATTTCAAAGTTAATTAATAATTGAAAAACATATTCTAGCATAAAAAAATTACATTTCCGCGCTCGTAATTGCTCATAAAGAAACCGCATATGGTTCTATGCTCCTCCTTTACGTGGGTTTGATTGAAAAGTTTTCAATTTTTTGGCAATTATGTTTGAGATTTTTGAAGCATAATTTGGACTGACTACTGAATACGCAGACATTGAATGAACATTGGTTACATTGCTGCAATAGTTTATACTAAAAAGTGCCGACTAATTTAAACGCTTTACTTTCTATTATAATCTAAGAAATAAAATTAAAATATTAAATAAAGTTCTTTAAGGGTGCCGATATCAGTTTTGATATTTTTATCGCAGATTACGGATCATGATAAGGCTTTTACCAGCTATAGATAATGTTCCGGTTGAAGTTTTTTTGTTTAATTTATACAGCGACGCTTAGCTATATTCGGTTTTATCAGCAAGCTACCTCTTTTCTAAATTTTAGAATTATAAAAGACCAAAATTTCAAATGCCTTCATTAATAAAACGTTAACAGTTCCACAATTTCGGTATTGGAAAAATTAAAAAGCAGAAAAATGATATTATTGAAGGTTAAGGGCTTTGTCGTTATTTCGAGTATTTGTGAGCATTATTTTTGTATTAAAGCTACTTTATGTTGAGTAAGATATAAATAAGAAAAGTAAAACTGATGTACACAATTATGACAGCATAATTTCAGTCCAGTATAAAACTTTCTTAGGGTTATAAAGAGCTGAGTGATAATTCCTTTACTCACATTATCTCGGAGATAGAGTTTAAAAGGCTGATAAAAAAACTTAATGACTGTATAGGATTATAGCGAGTCCCCGTTCTTCTTCTATTCCTGAATCCTACATAATCCATTATTTCTGATACCATTTTGACTCATAGATAAACAGAATACGATAACATTGTTTCACAGATCTGAAAATCTATTATCTGACTCAGATTATAAACATATATAAACCAACTAATTATCTTTACATTAAATTTTAAATTTAAAAAAAAATTTGGGCGCAACCTTTCTTCTGAATCTTTCATTTCCATTACACACTTACGCACGAGCACCTCGATCAATTGAGTACATTTAAACTTCTATAGTTACAATAAAACTCGCCTTCACTTATTTTTAAAATATTCACCCGCAAATTAACATATTGGTGGTATAAAATTAATTTGAAACTCCAGATTTGGTGTCCCTAATTTGCTGACAGATGTTTTTTACCGGTTGAGAGGAGAAATATATCTCCTATATAAATACACGTGTTACTTTGTGCTAAGGATGCACGAAATTGTGATGCCTGGGATAAACATAGCAGGCAATAATCTGAGGACCGGAATATGTACAACTGATAAACAGGTGGATTTTTCTACGGGCTAGTGACTAGTCTATATAACAATACTCCTTTTTATTGTTTGTGACCTAAAGATAGTAACTACGACTAGATGCGGACGTATTCCCTTAAATTGTTCCAATTTCTTAACGGTCACTTATAAAGACTGATCTAAAATTTCTGCACTAATGTTATGAGTTAAACCGTCGAACTAATGATTAGAGGAAATTAGTTATAACTTTTTTTTTCGATTTACCAATCCGTACTAATTAGAGCTTTTTTCCTCCGCACTAATGAAAGGACGCGCTAATTTTGCGACAATTAGGATAAGAGTTATTATCTTGGATTAAAATATAATTTAAGTGAGAAAAAGAGGAAATATTGATTGACTTTGATTTATTCGTTATTATTTTTCCCCCTCACAAGAATTTTTTTTTGAATTATTCATGCGGGGTTTACATGGAACTGAGATTTTAAACTGCGTACATGAAGTTGTAGCAAGCATAGTAACATTAGTACAGTGAACTAGTTTAATCCTATCGTAATGTGTATTAAGGTTGTCAGTTCAGTTGTATTTAAAAAAGTTGAGGGAATAAAAAGCTTAACTTGGTGAGGTTATGGTCTATATTTGAAACTCATATCTGGTAAAACATTTCAACGAAATATAAGATATTTTAGGAAATTTGATTCGATTGTTATACAGCTGGTATCAATTATATTTTATGTCCAAAAGATCATGTAGATGTAGTCTTAGACTGTATTATTTTTAAGTAAAATTGAAGTGTTTGACACATTAACAATGCGAAGTTTAAAGCATTTAAAAATAAGTTTCAAGAAGGGAATAAACTTAAATGTTGAACAACACGGAGCATCCGTAAAACGGTTTTAAAACCTTACAACTTATCAGGGGAATTCAGGAGGGGGGGATATATTAAACAACATTTTGTCAATTTTACCTGATTAATTTTTAAATTAAGTATTAACATACAAAGTCTAACATAGATTTCCAATAATTGAGAAGAGAATGAGAAAACAACAATAACAGGAAAGTGACATAATCATCTGTTCCAAATGGTTCTTTATTCTTCCTTACAATATTTTCTTAACTTCCTGCAAACAGTCCTCTAGTAATAACATTGAAAGTTCATCGGTAAGTTTAAAAGTAACAAAATGATAAAATTAATAGTTAATAGTTAATAATTAATAGTTGGTTATGAAAAATTGGGAGAGGTTTTCAACTCGTTAGCCAGGGCAAATGTTTCGGCAAAAAAAATTTTTTGCGAAGCAAATTTTTTGTCTTGACAAGCGGCAAAAAATCACATTAATTTTGAGACGTCTTTTTATTGCTAATCGAAAATGAATTACTTCTTGAAATCGGGTACTAATTATAGTTTGATATCTTTCATAATGAGCATTCAACAAATTTTCTATTTTGTTTCGACATTCAAAGTTTGAAAACAAGTTAAAAATAGACGCACCGCTTTACAAATTCATTTGAAAATATTATTTCACAAATTTATTAGCCATTTTACTTTTGTATTAAAATGCAAAAGACTGGAGGAAATAATAAGAAAAATCAGTTAAACAATACACACAATAATTGCAACTATAGTAAAAAGGAAGATTTCTCGAAACGTCATGAACAAAATTATCAACAACAATAAAATATTGTAATATACACGTTTTTACATAATCAGAATAGTTTTAAGGTCCCTAAACTTAACAACATGCACAAAAATTAAGAATAACTTGAGTTTTAAATACAAAATTAATAAATACATCTCTGGACTAAGTAATCTTCTCTCCAAGAAACAACACAGCTATTGCTTAAATTTTTGGAAAAGACAATAGGAAAAAATACAAAATAACAAAAATTTGAAATCTACCCAATCACAATAAGACCAATCGAACTTCCATAATGACCGAAAACAAAAAAAACAGGCATTCTTAAATCCAAATTTACAGGCTATAGTTGGTACCTATATTTAGATATCAACAAAGTTCAATTACTAAAAAAAATCGACTGCTTTTATTAAAGAGATCCTCTTTATTTCTCGAAAGACTATAGACTAATTACATGTAGTTTCAATACAAAGAAACAATTTTCCATAAAAGTTGTGAAGACAGTAAAAATTCAGAATGGTTTAAGACTTTTTAGAAGTTATGATGTTCTTAAACACAGGTATGAACATTTCAAGTGTGTGTTTGTTCTAAACTAATCCATGTTAAAAAGTTTTTTAAATGCTTGGATAAGCGTATATGTGATCGTTCACAGATATGTGAATAAACCTCACTTTATAGAGATTCTACCAAAATAAAATTGATTTTTCCATTAAATACAGTAAAATAGATTTCTCCATTCTAACATCAGCACTTAGCGTATGTCTCGGTTTGTTAGCCTAGAATTATTTGAACTTTTATTTTATTTTATTTTTCAATGAACAGTTTCTTGTTAATAATTTAATTCTGAAACATATTTGGCACCCTGTTTTAGCAAAAAAAAGAGCTTTTATTTTCAAAAAATCAAATAAACAAGTTTAACAAAGAATGAAAATTCTAAAAAAAATATTCAAGTAAAAAAAAATACTTTGAAAGTTACTATAATATATTTCGATGTAAAATGTTTGCTTGTAGTGAATTTTTTTTTAATTTTCACAAAATTTTAAAGTATATCTATAAAAACCAACTTTAAAGGAGAATTAACCCACAACTAAAATCAATATTTCCAATCAAATGGTCTCAACAAAAGCTTACAAACTTTGAGTATCAGTTTTTAGAGACACAGTCTGATGTTACTAGCTATGTGACAAAGACTTTAAAGCTGAAAATGTTTTCTGTATAGACATATAGCTATAAGATTAGCTGAATTTATCTCTGTCTACCTAAGAAAGTCCCTGTAGCCGAGTATTCCAAGCACTTAAAATAACAGCGTAAACACGAATATATCATATTAAGCGTCATATATTTTATAAACAAATGCAAATTGAAGTAAGTGTGACTAGTTAGTTATATGAAAAATTATTTTTTTTTAATAGGCTTATTTCATGTCAAAACTTATATCAATAAAGACATTTTAATTGTTAAATACTGGACTGAATCATCAACACACAGTAAAATATGAATATCTGTAGAGATGAGTGTAAAAATATTATTCCAAAATAAATCCAGAGATGCAACTCCACTTAGCTATAAGCTTGCTTGTTTAAGTACGTCTAAATAAATCTTCTTGGGGTAATTTAAATGTGAAGCATATCATATTTGAAGAAATTGGAAATAATTTTGTTGTCATTTGAAAATAAATCTTTGAATACTTTTCTTATTGAAACCTTTTTAATGTTGTATTAGTTTGTTTGTTTTTCATTATAAAACATGCGAAAACAACAGAGGGAATAAACAAAAAAAACACATTAACAAAAAACAACCATAACAACAACAAACAACAACAACAACAACAACAGCAACGACAACAATAACGACAACAATAACTGCAACAATGACAACAACAATAACAACAACAATAACGACAACGATTAAAAATCAACTTCCATGATCGTAGAAAAACTTTACTGTCTAAGTTACCGCAGTTCGAATCAATTTATTCTTTTTAAACAATCAAAACTCTTACAATAAAACGTGCAGGCTCAAATATGCTAGACATCATGATTAAAAATTTACTACCATCTATGAAATTTTATATCGGCTCGAATAAATTGAACAAACATCGAATTAATTTTAATCTACTCTTTAGAAAGTATCATTAGTCATGTCACTAAGTTCTAAGATGTATGTGACAATAAAAAAATACCAGTCATAATGTAATATTATTAAGTTATATTATTAAGTTATATTATTAAGTTCTCTGTATTTATTTAAAAGTACGTAGCTCCTTTGATGTATTTTTACGACGTTAATTAATGCGCCATAATAGATTCATTTGACTCTTTCGTGCACGTTGTGCGACTTCCTACCTCTTGCGTTCCGCTTACTGCCAATCCATATTCGGAAATTTTCTACAAAGCAACGCCGTCCTATTGTATTGTTTAAATATATCCGGTTTAGGATATGATGGAGAATCTTTAAATAACTACAAATGTAAGATGACAAGATAAACTTGAAGTTTTAATTAAATGAATTATTTGAGTTGCAGCATTTTTTTTAAAAAAAAGAACGTTGAGTTAATAAATTAATAGCTTTCTCGTTATTCACAGAGCTCTGGTATGATTTCTTAAATTCGCAATTCACATCTTGTGGCAGTGTTGTTGATACCACTTACATAAAACCCTAGCTGAACTAAAATTGGTTGAGGCCCTTCGGACCAGGGTGTAATTTTAGGACTGTTTATACTTCGGGCGACGTGAAATTCACTTCGGGTGGCATTTCAAGGCGATGTGAGATTTCCATGTAAACACTTCACCCCGAAGCGAAATGCTTTTTTAGATCACGAATACAAAAGATTCGACCTTTTACGGTCTATCCCCGAAATTTAATTTAACACGAAATGAAACAACATGTAAACAGTGGCACTTTTTACTACAGTGGGGAATTCCGCTAAACCTGAATTTCACTCATGTAAACGGCCTCTTAAACAAGAAATCAAACACCTTGTTGTTTCAAAGATTTTTAGCTTTATCTGTCCTTGTATAAGTCCGTTAGGGAATTCTCTCCACACTTCAGTAAGAGTTTTAGATTGTGATCTCCATAGACTAATATCCCAATTGAAAGCTATATGAATTATTACATTATTTATTCAAAGCAAAAACTTGAAATACAAATCTGGCGTGTTCGATTGAAAACTGCTATTAATAATATTGCCATTAACACTAACATTTAGAAACACAAATTACTGAAGCTTAAAGCCAGTCAAATGTATTTAAACATGTATAGAGCTGATCATTTTACAATGGTTTCTAAACATCTCTTTTAAGGCAATTTTTTTACAAGGAAGTATAAAATTTTAGTTTAAAACATAGACTAAGAAATCTTTTTGTGATTTTTGTTTGACATGATTAAAGCAGATAGTTGAATCGTCCCTTTCTTGAGATGCAATTGAAAGAATGTAGTTTATTCTCCTCTTAAAGAAGTCATGTTTTAATATATTTTTTTCTTTTTTAGTCTTTGGCAACGCATAATTAACTCACGATCGGACCTGTTTGCGTCGTTTAGAAAATTACTTGCCCACGATCTCCTACTCAAATCAGCTGATTTGGAGAAAGATTCATTAATCAACGTTACAAGTCAAATTTATGTCCTTCAAGACTCATGGCTCTCGGCAGCTTTAACTCAGGACAACTGTATTTATACACCACAACCTGCTATGCAAATGATAGATGTTGAAAAGAACTTTCAATTGAACCTAAACGTGACCTCAAATTGTTTTTAATCTAAAAATTGAAAATAGGCAACTGGGAAATAAATAAATAACGATATATATATTAAAACATTTTACGTCCTACCACAATTTCTTGGCACTCTACAAAATTCACAATGAGGAATATGAAGCAAAGTTTGCAACAACACTCCAACTGTTCTTCATCGACACAAACTAACGTGTCGTCACCATGGAAACCACTGATTAGTGCCAGTCCTATCGATTAAAATGATGGCATCAAAAATCCGCTTCTTTCAACGAGAATTGAAATAAGGTACGGTGTATTGACGTAAAGGGAAATGCTAATTTCATATTCTTGATGAAAATAAAAGTCAATTCCGCTGCAATCATACATATAAAAATTGCTTCGTTGAGATCATGTAGTAATTAACTATTTTTAGAACTATAGTTCGTCTCTTAGCAACGTCGGTGACGTGGAGCGACAAAATAAAATTTCCAGCCGGACGTCATTATCGGTTAATGTATGTCGTACAATAAGTTGGATTTAAGTAATCTAATAATTTGATAAAAATATATATGATTTATCTTTTCCTACCCTTGCCCACATTGCTACATTTTGATCTTGAGAAAAAAAAATCCTTACTCTTTTATTTCCCACAAGATTTCCCTTAATCATGGATAATATTTCCTTTTAAAAATCGTTTTTCATTACATTGCATTAAAAAACAAATGGAATTTGTATTCTTGTGAAACATTAATCTTGCTTTTGGATGTCTACTTATATATCATGTTTTTTCAGAATCCTTACCCATGAATGATGGCTCAATGATGACACTTCGCTTGCACTGTGTCATGTTTAAACTTTTAATTGACACGCGTACACAGTCGGAAAAAATCATAAGCATTGAAGTTGTCTTCTCTTTGGCTCCACTTTATTGAAATATCATTATAAATGAAGGTTTTGTCTGTAATGGTAGCAAAGTTGCATCCTTTTTTTTTCTCCGTTTGTTTGTTTGTTTTGTTCGTTTTCCAGAACGTTAACAATCTTGATATGGTGGACTGTACTTATTTTTGACTAGGTGTTAAACTTTTTTCTCAATGTGTTCTCGTGTTAGTATACAGAAAATAATGACCTCGACATACATTGGGCAAAAATGTTTTACAAAGAAGAAACCAAAAATTATATGGAATTGAAAAAATGATAATGCAGTCTTGATATCTTAACATATTTTTACCTCGCTCTCTTGACTTCACTGACCCTGGACATGTCCTTCAATTCTGACCGATTTTTAGCCTGAATTGATTTAACATAGTATTCAGCCTTAACTTTTGGGCCATATCTTACGACATATTTTCTACCTGCTGCATACGCAGAGTTTTACCATTTTGGACATCGTACAGAGTAGCTGATGAATTACTAGCCATAATTTGAATTGCAGGTTAAAAACGCAGGTTCTGTCAAATAAGTTATACTCGTAGTTACTTCATTTTACTTTGATTTTTTGCAAATTCAGCATTCACAAATGTCCAGCGCCTTCTTGTGAGTAAAATGACAAACTTTCCTCTAGCAAAAGCTAATAAATTTTTTAATAAATATTTGATAGAAAACAAAACGACGTAATCTTTGATAATCAATTAGCAGGGCAAATGATATACGTCTTGGAAATAAATTGTGTGGAAAGCAATTAGATTGTTTAAGTGGCAAGTAATGTTAGAGGTTGCAAAGGAGGAATTAAAGGGCTGACAAGAGGATGTATATGTCCAAAAGATGTTACTACTTCATAAAATAAGAATAAGATTGCAGTGAACTCTGTCTGCCCTTGTGATTGTTCGAGGGGAAGGAAAGGTTAAATAAATAAATAAATAAATAAAAATCTTATCATCTTATCTTAAAAAGGTTAAAAGTTCGAGATAGATAAAGAATATAGAGAGAAAAGGTCGGCACGGAATTAAAGTTATTAGTAAAAAGTAGGTGGTGCATGTCACTTCAGCATGAATTTCATTTACTGAAACTGGTCTGTTTTAACATGTGGAATGTCCTCTTCTCGCAATGCGCTTGTCCCTTAATTAACATTCTTCACCTATAAACGCCCATTCTAATTCTATATTAGAAATAAATATCTTTAATCGATTATTTATTTTCAGCTATCTGCAATTTATATTCTGGTTGTAGCTAATTACCTGCAATCACAGTACATTTGGATTTCTAATATTCAAAGCTAGCTGGATTATTTCAGCAAAGGAGATTATTTTACCAGTCAAATCAGGTACTCTATTACTCTCCGCAATCTACTGAGATAATTATAAGATTAGTTTTCTCGCAGGAAATGAATGGTTGCAACGACAGGCAAGAGCTGAAAGAGTGGTTAACATAAATCTTATGACATCACCAAAATTTCAAAGACAAGCTGATCAAGTTTTAACTCATAAGCTTTCAAAGCACTTGAAAAAATAGGTTGTTGAAAAATGTAATTTCCGTTTAAACCTTATCATGCGCTTTTATTTATTGCTTAAGTGTGAGAAAATTTGCGTGAATGTGCGCACTACACTGTTTCTCTTTATAAGAACCTAGTTTATAGAACTTTAGGGCTGAGATTTTGCCAAAAAAAATTATGAAGGTATAAGGAACGTACCCAGCCTGAATTCCATTAAATATTATAAAAACAAATATTTCGGAAAATTTCTTCCTTTGCACTATTATACATGGTTTGACAAATAAGATATTTTCGACCTTCAGATATGCATCATCCGTAATTAAGACCTTGCCTAATTTTCGAAAGAACACAAAATCAGATCATTTAAGGCCAAAAATATGTAAAAATCTAGCACAGCTAACCTCAGCTGAAATATCTACGTTTCTATATAAAAAACGTGCACAGATTACAATTTTCTGTCACCCTCGTTACTAAGCATAAACAGACTGGCACTTACAATTATAATATAATTGTCACACCCTGAGATAAATTACATACATTCTCGCAGCCATGGCAAAGGACTAAAAAAACAGATAAAATATGCAGTTTATTCTAGCCATTCATCGGCTACGTGCGCCCTCCTATAGGCTGAAGATATGATAAAAAAACAGAAAAGGAATTAGCGGCATATATTTGAGGTGATTATGCGGTTATTTTTATTATATTTGCTACAAAAACAACACCTGGACTTGCTGAATTTTAAAAACGTTGGGCACATTTGATAATTTAAATATATATAAAACTAATAGTTCCATTTTTGACCTTTTTAGCTACATTCACGAGGATATTAGCAGCGACATCTCAGCGATTAAGTATTCATTAATTCTCACGATTTATCTTAAAATTAGTTACGTACTTTTCATATTTCATACGCAATATTTTTTTGCAGTGTCATTTCTTATTTGATTTGATTTCTATAAACTACGGAAACGATGACAAGAGAAAAAAATCAGATATGATAACAATCGCGCATGCGTACTCATTGTGGGGAAGCGAACAAAAATATGTGGTTGATTTGCTAGATAACTGGTCATCAAAAGTTATACGAGCGAAATATAATAAAGAAAAAAAGCAACTAATATTACCAAAAATAAAGCCACATCACTTTCACGCAACATTAAAAATTATTATGGCACCGGATATCACTATTTCATAGGTAATTAACTTTAAGTGTTAAAGAAAAATGCTAATATTTGTCACATCACAGTCATATGTTCTAATTAAACGAAAATATTTTTTTTCACCAAAAAACCACGTGTGACGTCACAGCAATTTCGGTCCGGCTCGTGCATATGTTTTAATTGCTCCGCCGTGGCTGCAATAAAAATGCTTAGTCGTGTAAACAGAGAAATTCAAAAGCATATTCCGCATGTTATTGGAAGAAGGATGATTAAAAATCATCTCATTTATGTAGCCTGGTGATAGAGTGGTCGCTTCCTGCACGAAAAGCGGTTGCTTCAACTTCTGGATGAGTCATACCAAGTACTAAGATAATGTACACGAAAGTTGTTCAGCAGAAAATTGGATTAAGAGTGAATTTTTAGCTAACCTGGAGCGACTATACTGAATATATTATTATGTATACAAAAATATAATTTTCAGTTGACCTAAGGTGTGACCCATAAACCGAACAGTACACGAGCAACATTAAACGTTCAAATATTACCCCCCTCCCTTCCTCCCTTCCTCCCTCCCTTCCTCTCTCCCTCCTTCCCTCCCTCATTCCTTCACAAGTACTTACACGTACACTTATGTGATGCAGGTCAATGACAAAGCAGTTTGACATCCTTTATTTTTATATTTCAAAACATTATTTTTTCACTTTTTAAAATATTTATACGCAAAAGGATCTAATCCACACCCTTCCTAAAGGCTATTTTTTATTTGCATGCATTGTTCGCTATATAAAGTTTGCACGCGCCGACAATAAATCTCATGAGATTTAAACTTGTGAGCTTTTTGGGCTATAGTGGAAATTGTATTCAAATGGAAACGACCCTCCCTACGCAAATGTAGGAAAATGACAATGCTTCGTATCAAGAGGGTTGTTGATGTGTTAGGGATCATCGTTGAATTTGTAGTCTTTTTTATTGCTGTTTATTTCTTCATTTGAAATCTATGGTACCATAGTTATGATTCGTTCGGAAAAATAGATTCTCTTATGGAACCTAACAGCATATGCTTTCACCATTTATGAGAACTTTACAAAGATGGAACTTCCTTTGCGAAATGACCAGAACGAAAGCACAAAAAATTTAAAAGTATCAATCTGACTTAATTTTTTTTTGTTATATAATTCTGTTAAGAGAATAGATAATGAAATTACTGTGGCGATATATTTTTCTAATTTTTACCCTCTTGCCAAAAATATTTCGCGTTCCAAAGACGTCAGCTGTATATATCATTTGGTTAATTACGGTTTTGAAATTATGCAACATACACTTTCACGATGTAAACACATCAGGTAAGACAGAACCGAGTTCCCACAATAATTTGGACAAAGGTCCTAACTTAGCTTATACTCCCTTACACACCTAAAGGAACTTTTAATTCTATTCGGCGTAACATTTTTCTTCCTTTATTAGCATTAAGCTTGGAACAATAACTGAAAAGATAATAAAAAGGGTACCTTGCACGTTCATAGATATATACTTATGCCCTCAATTCAGGATGCTGTTTGAAGTTTTACGTGCGTGCCATGTTAAATGGAACCATCAGGGATTCTATTAAAACCCCAATCAGCAATATTACCTTGTACGTGATAAAATTTCTGTATACTTATCAAAGACAGCGATGCGTAGAAATTAATTTTAGATATTACCTCAGATAAAATGTACGCTATGTTTTTAACCACTTGGAGTGATATAATATTATATTTTTGTTTTTAAGAGTGCTAAGAGCCTATTGAATGTCAAGGATTTTCCTTTCTTTGGTGCCTTAAAATGTTCTGAACACTTCTTATGTGAATCTGCGGACACTAAAGGTATCTCACAATGTTATTAACACCTAACGATCCATTTAAAATATTTAAAAATATGTGTTTGATCAAGTAAAAGATGCTTGCAAATTTAAATACAAAGCGGATATAAGGTGTATAGTCTGAAAATTTTAGGGGCTGTTATAATGAAGATTTGATTTGTTATGACAAACTAACTATATCGAAAATTGAATAAGTGAGACAAGTCAAGAATAAGAGAAGGAACACATATATCGTTAACAATCTTAAAATTGACTAACCGATAATCCCAAATTTAAACTGCAGCCCTAATTTGGTCAGTTACAATCAAATTATCAAACTTATTAAATTTCTTTTTGTGATGTAAAATTTTGTGATATATTCACATCAAGGTCTTGTTGTCTCATAAGCTTTTGTATATCTGAGCAATATTTTGAAATTGATTAAGCCTTGAAATTAATTTCGGTATTTTGCACGCCTTTAAGAAACGAAAACCAATACAAAAATTTCTTCAAGTAATTCAAAATGTTATAACTTTTATGGAAAACTTGAAAGACGCATACTTTACTGATCTGCAAAGAATTCAATTTGTCTTTTTTCTTTTCAAACATGTGCGTCATTTTGAAATATCAGTTGTTTTATCTCAAGATACAGCTGGAAAGTTAATCTATTTTAACCGATCGCAATGCAATCCCACACGCTCGCTTTCCACGCATGGCGTTGCTGTCAACATAAAACACAATTTTCTTTGTTTACAAATATTTTACTTGTTTAATAGTTTACAAGGGCTACAATAAACGTATTTATACTATGAATAATCGAGACAATTAACAGGAAAATAAATTCTCGTGTTTTATAACGTGTTTAAATTAAAAGTTGCGCTACTTGCAAAATAAATCAAGCCTTGAGTTTGTTGTAAGAAAAATCACTGTTTCTTTAACATCACAGGAAAAAAATGGCTTCTATTGAGAAGATCAGAGGGATAGTATTGATATTTCAGTTTAAATTTCTTTAAAATCATGAGGAACTAGACAAGCTTGCAAAGTTTAAAATATATACAACGTGCCTTAAATAGCCTTTTCTTCAACAAACACACTGAAATTATTCTAACTATCCCGTTAGATAGTATTAAAAATCTGGCCAGCCAGTGTTTCTTGTTCGATTCAAAAATTAACGTTCAAAATAACTTTATGAAAGAATTATTTAACCATAAAATAGGGTAAAAATACATTAATTAATATATAAAACTATACATTAAGCGTAGAATAACCAAAAGCATTTTCAGTATGAAAATATTAAATTCTATTATACACAGTCGTTGGAAACGAACTATTTGGAAAGAGTTCTGGTGTCCAAGCTAAAGGGGATTGTTGTTGTTGTGGTTGCTGCTGCTGCTGCTGTTGTTGTTGTTGTTGTTGTTGTTGTTGTTGTTGTTGTGGATGCATTTGTTGATTGTAGGAATTGTAGGATGTGTAAACAGGCAAATTATTGGTATTATTACTGTTGTTATTAATAAGGTCTATTGTTTGTTGATTGAATGCGCTACCATTACTGTACATATAATTTTGCTGATTCGAGCAAGGTAGGTTTTTAGCTGCATCGAGCAAGTAAGCCATGGGTTGATGTGCAGTAAAGTCTATTAGTCCTTGGGAAGTTAAGCTTGACCTTTGTGTATTCTGCAGACTTCCAGCCCCGTTTGTATTTTTCATGCTTGGGGGGAAACTGATGCTTCTTGAAACAGAAGTATTGTTTATAGTATAAGGGTTGTACCTGCCATTGTTTCTACTCATGCGTGAATAGACTGGAGATGGTAGCTGATTCTGCATAAAAGAGGACTGCGTCATCTCCTCGAACTGCTGCAGTTTATTCAGGGGGTTAAAATGACTACTCTGCTGTGGAGTAGTCTGCGTTTGACTGTACACCGATGTTTGAAAATCTGTCCATTTTGGAATGTTCTCCATACAAGTTGTCATGGAAACGTTCTGTGAAACACATGGCAAATACTGTTCTAAGTCACTCACTTCAACACTCATTTGATTCTTATTGATGTCAACAATATTCTCCTTTATAAATGAGTTTAACGAAACATTTGGAAGATCTAAGGCTTTAATGTCATCGTCTTTTGTCGGGGAAACCGAATCGGGATATCGAGATGTATCGTTGGATCGGACTTCTTTCGGGCTAAACGGATTATTCGAGGAACATGAAGATTTTGGACTAAATTCTTGATAAGGACTCATTTGAGGGCTCTCGGATGAATCAGACATGCTACCGCAATTCTTCTTCAAAGGTAATGTTTCTCCTTTAATAACACGTAATAAATCGGAAGCCGTAATTTCAGCTTCGTTGTTATCAGGAGATCCATCTTTTGAGTTTTTCTTCCGTCTTGGTTGGTATTTATAATCGGGATGATCTTGTTTATGTTTTAAACGCAATCGTTCAGCTTCGTCCATGAACGGTTTCTTTTCTTCCTCGTTCAACATACGCCATAACTTCCCTAATGTTTTGCTGAGTTCAGCATTATGTAAATGCGGGTATTGGTCAGCAAGCTTCCTCCTCGCGGCCTGCGCCCACACCATAAAGGCGTTCATTGGGCGTTTGACATGAGACCGTGACCGGCTTGGTGCTCCTGCTCGAATAGGCATTGGTACTAAAGTCCAGTCGTAACCTGGAAATAAAAACAATATTTATATAATTATGTGAGAATATGAATCAAGCATAGAAGTGTTAGATATGCATGACATTACAATTAATTTTCGGTTTTATCTCTTGATCAATTGATATTTAACCAACATCAACTTTTTGACGCGTGGATAAAAGACCTAATTAGCGAATTAGTAAAAAAATCGATTCAAGATCGAAGTTAGTTAGTTAATGATGAAAAAAACAAATGTAACTCTGAGAGCAGTATTCCATCTCATATTCGTATACATATTCCAGTTAATGTTCCAAAACCACACAAAATTATTAGCTGAGTGAATGACCCAAATAAAATAAAAATAAAAACAATGCACGCGTAAGTAACCAGCATTGTGAAGAGTTAAATACAAGCGTGTCCAAACACACCTGTGTAATTAACTTTTTAATTTCCATTTGTGTTGTTATACGTAAAGTACCTACCGTTAGTCATTAGTATAACTCTCTGACAACCTTATTCACCGCTGTCTTGCTACGAAGTGAAAAAGATGGCAATTATATTTGATATGTAGACATTGCTAATTATGCAGTCATTTTTTTGACGTCATTGCATCACGTTGCAATTAGTAGTGGTATTAATTTATTTTTTTTGCAAAATACACATGCGGACGTAATTTGAAAAGCAGTCGGCATGATCCTCCCACTCGCCTTAAGTTAATCAGCCATAACGAAATTAGTGGAGACAGATTTCAAAAATTTCAGCGATTCCGCCAACTTCTCCGTCCATCAAAATGAAATGTCATTAAAATGTCAAGCACGCTAATTAATCAAGTTTTTGGTCTTAATTAATCTGTTTTTTTTTGTGATTCATTTTTTAAAATTTTCATCCTGTTTGGGATTAATTTTTCAGGCATTAAATTCTCTTCCAATTTGTTATTTGATGTTAAGAATGCATAACAAGTGATTTACCTTTCAAAACTGAATTAACAGCATTCGTGATGTCATCACTTGTTTTGTCGTCTACCGGCTTTTTATGTTCAGATGATGATTGTTCTGACATGGCTACCATGCTATTGTCAAAATCTGTAATATTCTAAAAACAAAGCAGTTATTGCATCAACAAAAATTCAAGATACGTTTTCGTGCACATTTTACATGAAGAGTTATGTACTAAATGGAAAAAATGCGGCGTCGTTAGGAGGCTAATAATTTTTTATGATTTCTATCTCGCATTTTTGTTTGTTAGTAAGTTCGTTTGTTTGTTTATTTGTTTTATCATGATTTTGAATCAGGGTGTGGAATACAGAAGAAGAAAAAGAAAATATGTTATACCCTGTAATTTATTATTTTTAGGGAAAACAATTTTTTAATTTTACTTTATACTTTTTTCTTATATTCTTTATATTCTGACTTTTAACTTAGTTATTAACCGATGTCCGAAATGAATAGTTTTAATATATATTTATTAAGTTAAGGAAGATTCCATTTTCGTGCCAGGCTGCACATTTCACCAATTTTCACACTAGTTCCAGACCTCTGTTGTCTCGAAGGTCAGCTAACACAATTGTTGTTTCTTAGTAATTTTTAACAGTCTAGTAAATCGGATCTTTATTATTTTATAATGACACGATAATCGATTGAAACACTAAAATGTTAGTATAAATAACATCTAGTGGTCACACGTTCTAAGAGAATAAGGAAAGGGCGTTCGTAAATAAAAATTCTTTTTACGCAACGCGACTCATTATTGGTAAAATATACATCCTGAAGCTGTCTACTATGTCTTTAGTATTTTTCGGAATGTAGTTTTGGCTATTGTCGCCATTATGAATAAACACATTTCCGTTTATAATTATGCGTGGGAGTACATTTAAGTATACAAATGTAAAGAATTAATTAATGCAGATTATATACGATTACATTATAATAAATTAACATGAATTTCCATCTTATTTAGGTCGCATATTGCTAAGCAACAGACCGACGGAAATTAAACGGTTTTTATGCTGACGTAACATAAACTGACTAAGCGAGGCAGAATGCTTTAAAATGCCTGTGAAACAATTGCGAAAGATGAGAATTTTATAAGATTTATTTCAGAAATTTATTTATTTGTTTCACACAGCAGAACTCAAAGTAAACAATTTGACTTTTATAACAAAACATCATGGCGACACTTAATAAAGCTTTTTTAGCGAAAATACGCTAACTGGTTGGAGCACCCCTGTTTAAGAAAGAAAGTACTTTTGCCACAACTTAATCTCACGCTCAGACTGGTTGACTGACGAACAGAAATTAGTCCTGAGGACAAGGTTGCGCTTTTGTTCTTATCGAATCATAATACGATACTTTAATAGATGCGAACTGTGGAGCTATATTTTTAATATCAAATGTCAATATAAAAATTTTTTCCACTTGATTAAAAAGTTCCCTAAGAGAAAGACTCGAATAGCGGTCTATCACAGATAAAAGCAAAAATAAAGCTTGAAAAAACATGGCTGTAGATTGTTAGTCACAGAACATTCTTTATATATTTAAATATATAACAAATCTTCGAAAACGTAAAATTATAAGACGTTCCAGGTTCCATAATTACTTAGTACACCTATTGATTTTGTACCTCTTAGTGGTGGGGCTTATATAAGGGGCCCTTATTTAAGCTGGGCGCTATTTCAGATAATTGAAGTTACGCCACCTCAAAAGTATATACTGTAACTTCGAAAACGTGGCGGCCTGTCGCTGGTAACTTATATGTTTTTATAATTACTATTATTGTGATAGTCATTCTGGATTCTTCGCTTGTTGGTAATAGATGACAACATAAAAGAGCGACAAAGAGATCTGGAAACGAGATTGAGCAATGACAGTTTTCGCTATCAGATATTTTTGTAAGATAACTTTTATTGCAAATTTCATTTGATTGATATATTTCATGACTGATGATGACTGCAAGACAGGTGTGCCATGTGTAGTCACCCTTTCCAAATGGTCATATAAATGACGTAATGTCACCGGTATTAGAAGTAAATAAATACAAGGTTGACAGTGAATCAGCCATGTCTATTAAAGATAAATTTCTTTGCTAAAAGTCATCAAGCAAATAAAAATAATAACAATAACACATCAATAGATATTTGTTTTTCTTTCTTAAATCATGAAAATTTGCACCTTAGGTGTTAAATCGCTGACTTTGAATTCAAATATTGGTATAGACACACAGCGAGCTTTTTTTCTCTCTATCCGGACTCACAAAAGTTCAGGTAACTTGTTTGAAACAGTGAGAAAAAAGTCTAATCTCTTTAACTAATACCCATATCTTGTCTGTTCAAAATGCTTGTCCGCAGTTATCCCCGCAGAGCAGATAATTTGCTGACGGACGACCCTCAGGTCAACGACTAGTCTTTTTATTATTACCCATATTTTGTCTGTTAAAAATGGCTGCGAGCAGCTATATTCCGATAACCCTGCAGAGTTATACATTATGCTGACGGTCAAACCCGTAGATTATTCTAGGGGTTAACGACTAGTGTAGAATAAGGAAAAGAAAATAATAATACTTAAGTTTTTAATAATAAAAACTTAAAAAAAGAAAAAAAGCATGTAAACCTGCTCCGAAGCTTGTGCCACCATCTTAGTAAAATGCTTTAGCTATCTGTTATCACTGAGGAGAGAAAGTCAATCAGTGAAACATATAAATCCAGAGAAGGATTTCGATTGGTTGAAACAATTCTTCTGATATTTGACATTGGTGGTCGATTGCACGCAACTTTGAAGGAAAAGGTCGCATTCGTGCTACGACTTGATGTCAGGCTCAAATATTATTTCTTTGTATGTGTGTCATATATTAAAAGTATTAAAAATCAATAATGTGACATTTCATTCGCGTTTTTTTGCTTTTTATCTACAATGTTATATCTACTTTTTGTTGTATAACTTAGGAGTTATTTTTTCGCTGCTAAATTTTATCAAGGGAAGAAAAAAATAGGTTCCATGCTTATTCTTATTAAATATTATATTCTCGATTTTTTTTTAAACTATGGGGATCATATTTAATGCGACTATAGATAGATTCGTGCGCCTGTAGCGCGTGACTGCTAAAAAAGTGTCATTTTTGAGTGACAGCTTTGGTGAATGTAAACTTCAGATCTCGTTAAGACCAACCTCGTGCCGAGGGTTATTTTATATAGAGCTAAACGGGAGGTTCCATCCAAATATAAAGAATTTAATAAGTCCTTGGGGACAGGGTTGTTTTAGGTCGAAATAATAAACTAGAATTATAATAAATATGAACCTTGGACTGAAAAGCAGATTCTATGAAGGGAAAAAAGTTGCATTTTAATTATTTGCTTATTTATTCAGTAGAGAGATAACATTGTACCACAGACCGTTATTATATAGAACAGTTAGTTAAACCGTTGCGTCGTCGACAAGTGTCAACAAATTGGTTTTAAAGATGGTGTACACAGCTGTGGCTAATCAAAGAAACAATCAAATTGAGTAAACATAAAATAAATTTCCAGTCATGCAACTTAAATCGCCTTTGTAAATACACAAATAAAAAGCGCGCGAAAGCAAGGTTGATATATGATACTTTAAAAGAAAATATAAAAGTACTTACAGCTAAAATTGCTATCCCCATAAGTGTGAGAAGAATTAAGTTTGCATAAAACGCAAGTAAATTTGTGTTTATATTCTCTTAGCGAGAAACGATTCTTTTTTTCCGAATTACTGGGCATTCAATTTATCGTTCCAGCCGATAAACGAAAACCTGTTATTTGAATACACCGAAAAAAATCACGACGACTTTTATAGACGAATTTCTCATTTCCGGAGATAAACAAACTTTCTCTATATTTGGTAAGAAAATAGAAAAACAGAGAAGCTTGAGTACTACACTAATCCGAACATTCTTAAAGGCCTTCGCACATTAAGAAGGTTTCGTACATTACCATGACTCACATCATCATGTGTGTATATGGTGGAAAAAGTTTAATTTAATTAACCAAAAACAAAGATCTTTCGATACCAGAAAGTCATTTTCAAGTAGGGGAAAATTTTAACAGTGGTGCGTTATAAAAATTATAATATTCTCTGAACATTAAAATTAGTTTCCATGGTAACGACTGACATAATTTTTGTCTTTTTTCAGTTCTGTAGTTGATACGGCAATAGAATCGATGATATGATCATAAAATTTTCATTTATTAAAATGGCTTTAACTTGATATATATATGTACATACTTATCCGTTAAAGACACAAGGTTTTAATTGGTTAAAAATTTAGAACATGTTAGGCTCAACAGTGCTTTTATCTTGTTTTATTATAAAGAACTGTCTAAACGCAACCTCATTCCCAGCGCCTGTTGTCTAGGTGTAGCTAATCAATAGCGCTGGATTTTTAGTCTTTGAAATGCAAAAATTTAAGAGCAATCATGAGATATTTTTTCATATAATAATAAAAAGACCGCTGGATTTCCAATGTTTTCGTTGATACGAACTGAAAACGATTAAGTATATTTATGTGGTGGGATTAATGAAAATATTTTTTTCCCCCAAGTTCATAATCTCACTTCACCAGCAAACAACATGACATCATATTCTCTTTAGACAGTTTAATCAGACATTAACCTTAAAGTGCAACGTGTAAGCACAGCCTTAAAATATTAAATATTGACATGCAAAAAATGTGTCATGCTAGCTTTTATTATTCTATTAATTTTTTAAACAGAAGACTGACTGCGACTTTACTTTATCAGATGAGCCATCGATTACTATCTCACATGCGTAGGCCCAATCAAATAGGCGTTGAGGGGCAGCGGAAGTCCCAGCTCAATTTGAAAAAAATAAAATGCAAATAAATATAAGAAAAATAAAGTTTATGCTTTGATTCAATGTATATATTAAAAAAATGACATCAGTTAAGCTATTCCTTAGTTAAGTAAAAAAAATATAAAAGAAAGACGGAAAATACTTCAATTAATATTTCTATAGCCCTCCAACGCTCCTCTTTTTATTACATTAAATGAAACAGCATCGAAAAGAAGATTAAAAATGATTCAGCCCTTATTAAGCTTAGAGCGAGTTAACTCCCCCATATATCAGAGATAAAGTAATTCAAACAGATTAGACCGCGATATGCTATAGTGAAAAACAGGCAACCTTCTCATCTAAGTTTTGTCTGGCTAAATTTTCGTCACCTTCTCAAAATTTCTTTACTTGGACCCAACAATGTTTAATCCGATAAGGTGCATCTTTTTTATTATTTTTAGTTTGTTTTTTTCAAACACAACATTCTGTTTAGAGGATTATTGTTAATGTATTTCACAGACTCAACCGTTGCCCAGTTTTTTGCTTGTTGAAAAAAAAGTTTTTGTTGTTACTTGGGAAGACTAAATTCATGTTTTTTTTTAATCAGTTAAGCGCCAATCAAAATTTATTTTTAATCACGCTTGTCGTCGTATGAAATTGACATGACTTTGATTGCAAGGAAAGTCTCATGATTTTTTAATGTTTTTATGCGCCATTTGTCGTTTTTCGTAAGTCACTTCTGTTTGGCTCTTACATACAAGTTGCTTCGCTCTTTAAAGAGTTTGAGTCCTAAGTTGTTTATCTGGTGTTGTTTATATAATAGCGTATGAGCAAGCATTTATAAAGTAGTCCTCGTTAGACGAATAAGATTCTTTCCCCAAACGTATCTCTCTTCGAAAACTATACTGTATACTATCAGGTATAAAACGATAAAAATGTTTTTAATTGTTCATAAAAAAATGACGACTGATGGATGATAAAAAATCTGACTCAAGAACTTAATAAAACTTCCAGAATATTGAATTCCTACATAGAGTAGCTAAATTATTCTATACTATGATAAAAACTTAAACTTAAATGGACAACAAAGAATCCAACGAGTGATAACCGAAACCATTTTCAGTTATCCGGAGAAAATTTGGTTGTACTGTACTGGTTGTACTGAGATGTATTGTCAAAAAGGAATTAAACTGCACCCATCCTGGGTTCCCTTTACTATTCAGCAACAATAGTAGGGATAAAGAAAAGATACTTAGGATATATCTTATTCTAAAGCTGACTTAAGTAATTTACTTTATTAGTGTGGCGGAAAATTCCTGATGGCGAGCAAGCAAGCAATCTCGTGTGGCGAGTAATTCCGTGCGATGAGTAACTCCAATCACGGGTTGCAAGTGTATTAAACGCAGAGAAATAGAAAAAAAAATGCAGTCATGCAATTTAGATCGCCTTTGTCGGTTGTTTTTCTGCTTTATATTTTGCCATGTTAGTCCTAAATGTTCTTCAAGTACTAAAAAGCTGCAACAATAATATCTTACACTTATGTAGACGTTTGGTAATTTAAAATTGCATGAAATATCGTTAAAGGAGAAAAGAATAGCTATTCTAGAAGAACTAAATGCGATTTCATTTTCAATATGTTCTTTTGTTTACTCAAACAGATGTGTTTAATACTATGTAAAACTATCCATAAGCATAAAGCTGCTTCACACACACAAAAAACACCGCTTAAAAAAATCTTATTTTTACAAAACTTTCACCTTACCTTTCGTTGACCTCCTTTCCTCAAGAATGAAACAGTAATTGTTTAAAACTTTATATATAAGATTGCTACTAACGATTCGAAAGTAACCATTTACGCAAGTACCTATTTTTTGGGTGGACACAACAAGTCAAAAATACACATTCCAATGGTACTCGTGTTTGTGTTAGAATCTTAAAACAAACAAATGAGATGTTTACATAAATTATTTGCTCACGGAGGACATGTCTAGCTGCTTGACTTTTCGTACGCAAAAACAATAGGTGAATATTTTTGACGATGTTGTGAGTTTCCAAAGACATGTTCCGGCCTTAACCGCAAATCTTCATCTGCACATAACCAGACCACAAGCTTGAAAATGCATCCCCTTGTATACTACTTTTCTCTTTTGCCTGAACAATCGAACTCGAAAGAGAATTTTTTCTATCTTCATAGTAACGAGTACATTAATACTTCAAGTTGCTTGAAAATGTTTTAAAAATCGACAAGAGTGTGCATTTTTGCAGTGAAGATAATTAAGGGAAAAAATTATAAAGTGTATGAAAACTGCAAAAGTCGCTAGTCGAAATTTTGCATGATTGACTTCTATACATAAAGTAGCAACCTCAAGCCGTTGAAAGTACTTATATTTTTTAGCATTATTGCATTAAAACCGGAAAAGAAGAAGTAGACTGCGGTAAACATACAATTTGGTTCCAGAAAAGGGGACAGAGTATAGCAGGATGGGTGAATAAGTTAGTGGGTTTGGAAAATGTTCCAAATTTAAACTTACTTTCAATTAATAAAAGTATGTGAAGTAGAAGTAGAAAATTTCGATAATATTAAAAGATATTTGAAATGTTTGAAGCCTAATATTGTGACGGAAATTCGAAAAAAAGGCCGGCCTTGATTTTTTGATTTTAAATTTTGGAAAGTCTTGTTAATGTTCGGATGAACACAAAAACTTTTAAAATTCACATTAGGAATTCAAAATTTATAATATATGGTATATTTTAGGTAGGTATGTTTTCAAGAAAAAAATATTTTTTAAAGGAAACAAGTTGCTTACACAGCCCAAAAATATACAAGAAGCATTTCTGTAAGCCACTAACGCATAAAACTTGGTTAAACGAGTTCATTAAGCAAGTTTACCCAGAAATTTTTCAAATAAAGATAATAAACAAGCGAGAGGGATACATAACCTTCTTAATAAAAACATCAGTACCTTACAATAAATAGCTAATTCTCGGAAAAATTGTAAACTTTGTTTTATATGGTAAACAAAGGATTTAGAAGACGTAAAAGGCCGTCAAAATGACATGCTGAGAAAGGAGATTTAAAACAAATTTCCCGCTGTCTTTTTTGCGCTTTGATTTTCGGAAAATAAATTTTTGCTTACCTCACCACAAGCACGTTTTGAGTTTACATTCACGCAAATATGATGACGTAATGACTTGTCTAGAGACTAGACAGACAAAAAGAGCTTACATGATGAAATATTTTCACTGGGTTTGCCTTCCTCTGACGTCACGAGGCGAAGTCTCTCAAGTATAGATATTACAAGCCACTATGTCTACCATATTTGGTAGATAACGAAAAGAAACGTAGATAAAGGTAAGACTTATTTTTAAACTGTGTTAATTTGATCGTAAGTAAGTAGTTGTTTGCTTGTGGAAAAATTCACCTGTCGTACATATTTCGGGCAGCTTTATTTCGTACATTTCTAGCATATCGTAAAGACTTGGCAACCATTTTGAACAAAATACGGTTATTTTTACACTAGACTAGTCTTTATCCCGCGGAAAAATTCATGGGGTTCGACCGAAGAACATATACCGGGTATAAGAGTTTCGCCCGTTCTTCATTTTCCAGACGTCTGTGTATTTATAGCGCAATTATTAAACAAAAATGCAGTTATTAATATAGGAGAGGGCAGGTGGCTATATACACAAAGTGAGTTCTCTATCATATATGTATTTGGGCAGTGTGAAAACAATGTAATTATAGCTAGTTAATTCTCCAATAGTGGAATGTAGCAAACGGTACTAATTCCTACAAAGTCTAAGCAACAGTGTTTTCGCACCCAAAAAAATTTAAAGTTTGGTATCTGCGTCTTGATTGATGTTCTTTAATGCGGAGATGGTGTAGTGGTAGCGCATTCGACTTGTAATCATAAGGTTTCAGGTTCGAGTCCCCCACTCCGGCGCACTTTAAATGCAGTGTTGTCTACTGACCGCTAACCGGCTTGTGTGGCAGGCAAGCAAGTTAGGGCAATACTATACTTATCTCGGGCGGTAATGTAACATAGTTACAGTCGGAGGGGAGGAACAGCCAACCGTTAGGATGGAATCCACAAGGACGTTAAAACTTCCCGTTACTTACTTACTTACTTACTTTTTCAGCAACACGTGCATCCTAATGTCTTAATCAGTATTAGTTGTGCCGAGCTACGAAGAAACCTAGATTTTGTATATGGACAAATTAACAACCGTAGTTACAATCGTTATTTAATCTGAGAAATCACCTATTTAACCCTAATTGTACCGGAGTGTGTTTAACTGGGCGCGACTTTTGTTATGCCATCTGATTTAGTGAAGCATTTCCTTTCCAAAATAATCTCAAAAATGGCGGAAGATGGAGCACTCAGAGAAAATAAAATACGTGATTCTAACTTCGAGTCAAAAGGTGAAGAAAGAAAAACAATCTTTCGCTTTTCGTCTTTTATGGTAGCTATTTATTGTGTTTCCTTCACAAGAGTTACCCACATACTCTAGCTTTCTTTAAAGACCTTTGTCATCTAGATCCAAAAACAATATTCATGTAGATAGGAACAGTCAACCTTATCTACCAATACATGGCTCAACTAGCTATTAACGTGACGAGTTATGCTGTTCTTGTTTCTGAAGAACATAGCGGTTCCTGCGTATGCTGTTATCACAGACTCCAAATAACCTCATTTTTATAGGGTTATTGGTTCGTATTTATAGTAACACCTGATTTATCTTATGATAATATCAGCAACACTTTTTGGCCATCCTTAACCCTTGCTATGCAATCAAAACTTGTTATAACGTTCGGGCTAGGGTCGCCGCGTGTAAATTTATTATTCTTGAATTCTCAAAGTATGTAATTTCTCGACACAAGGGCATCGAATAAGGCCTAACTTATTTCATGAAATGATTTAAATTTAGTTATAGAATATATTTTACTTTCGCATGCTGTATTTATGCTTCTGTCAAATAATTTTGCACAAGTGAAACCAACTTTTTCATAAACAGATGTCCTTCTCAAAATCTGACTCTTTTAAAAAGCTCATTCCTTCCCTCGCCTTCCCTCCATCTCCCTCCCTCTCCCTCCCTCTCCCTCCCTCCCTCTCCCTCCCTCTCCCTCCCTCTCCCTCCCTCCCTCTCCCTCCCTCTCCCTCTCTCTCCCTCTCTCACCCTCCCTCTCCCTCCCTCTCCCTCCCTCTCCCTCCCTCCCTCTCCCTCTCCCTCTCCCTCTACCTCTCCCTCTCCCTCCCTCCTCTATAAAAACTTTTGGCATACTCTTTATTTAAAATTAATACACTATTACAATTACGGTTGGAATTATTTGATAATGACTAGGGCGTGACTAAATGAATTTCTTTATTTCTTTGGATTTCGAGGTATATAAAAACCCGAATATATGAAAAATAACTTTTATTCCCTATCAGAAACTTCAAAGAAAACGTCAAAATTCATTCCAAAACTTAATAAATGGATTTCAGGCAGACATAGATACTTTCTAGAACGAGTTTTAGATTTCTGATGACGTCACGGAAAAAGTGATGATTTAAACAAAACGAATGACACCGTTTCCTCTTATGCCATGCTACTCTACTGTACTGTACTAACTTTGAACCCATTAGGGTAGCATGTCCAAAGTTATGGAGATGAGGCGGAGTCAGGAACCTCGGTACAAATAAGTTTTCGGGGAAAGTAATGCACAGGAGTATTACTAAAAGTTCCATTGAGATTGCCATTTAGGATAAGACTGACTCCCATAGCTCCCATGAACCCTAGATAACTGTGATACCTTTGAAGAAAACTATCTGGTTAAGCCTCTTGCATAACGAAATCATCCAAATTGGGGTGATTCATAAGCCCTTCTCCAACTTGTGTGCACCTTTTAAAAGGAGTTGCTACCATCTTGTTTTGCATTTTTCTTATTATTATCAAATCTTACTTGCTAGTCAAGCAAGAGTCTATTGGGCGACCATTTGATGTAAAACCGAATTTTTAGGCAACCCGTTCGTGGTAGCACTTTTACCTGCAACAATGACACAGCGTGTATAGCTAAACCCTGTCTACTAGAGATAAGTCTAAATATCACCAGTTGTTTTTTAATTATATATTCAATTGCGTTTTGGGAAGATGTAGTTCTCAAAACAGGTCTGAGGAGAGCTTTAACAGATTTAAGTTAGGCCGGTAGTTTGAGATTGGCGGTCAAACACTTTTCACCGTTTTGTTTGCATTATAAAGAAGTTGCAGATTTGTACGTGATGTCCTTGATAAGTTTTTGTTTGCTAACCAAACATTCTGTATTTTGTTTGTTCACAAATAATATACTTTCGAAAGGGATTTAGCGAGATTTTAGCGAAATAGGTTTCGCTTAGTTTAACTGCCCGCCTTAACAGGAAGTTGTGTTTGTATGGGACTTAATGTATGATATATTTGACGTGTACATGTTTACGTCTACCACATCATATGCTAGGAAACTTTGCAGTATATGCTAAAGAACTGAATAAGTTTTCTTACGTGTTTCCAATAAAGTAAAGTACTCTCCATCATTTTACTGCAAATGGATGCTGCCTGATTTGTTTATGATTAGTTTCAAAGCAATTTTCAAACACTCTAAACATACTAACGAAACTATCAACTTCGTATCGAAAGTAATAACAAGTTTTTTCTACATTTTCCTCCCAATCTATCATCCCCTTTCCTCTCCAAAGGAAACTTTGCAAAACACACGTGGGAAGATAAAATATGTGCAAGCAGTGTGTTTGTTCTTAAAATAAACATCAAGGTTTGATGCTGACGTCATAGCGTCATACGTTTCACAAGACAACATGGAACAGACGTTTGTAAAGAGAAATTTGTAAAAGTTTTTAAACTTTAAACTGGTTGAAAAAAAAAATGTTAGAGCCTCCATAAATTTAAGACCTTGTAGCACTGCACTAAGATGTGTTTCAGAAACTGCAAGCTACACTAACACCAGAAAGAAGAATTGAAATCGTGCCAGCCTTTAATGTGGTATCAACCTTGCGCTACTTTATCTCCTCGCGAACGTTTGTGAACGCTTGCTCCTGCGATATTTCACAGCAAAAAAGTGGGTGCGTTTTTACAGTAAAATGAAATTTAACAGAATTTCTACACACTGGAAATGCATTTAAATCACACTCAAGTTATGATCGCATGTGATCTGGTTAAGTTATAGATGTACAAAAAATTGGACTGAATGGGACCAAATACCTACAAACAAAATAACAAATGTACCTACATTTAACTTACACGTTTTTCAAGCACGCTTATTATTGAGGCTTAGGTTCCCAAAGGGTGCGACCATTTTTAGTCCTTAAGTTTTAACATTAGCACTGTTAACCTTATCGTCAGTAGCGAACATAACATACACACAAAGATTTCTCACAGTAGATTGCTGTTTAAATTTGGAAGATTTTTTTTACAAACCAACTGAAAAAGGAAGGATAATAAGCAAGGGTAAAGCTTGCTAGGGGGGGAGGTGCGAGGCCTTGAAGTTACTAAGCAAGTTGCTTAATATTTGACCAAATTTGAGTCCTAGACCCTTAGCAACTCGGCTTCTCATAAAAACATAAAAAAACATGCGTTTCTATTTTATGCTACGGATTTAAATGCGCCTATTAATTAAGTTTTTTGAACAAAAAAAAATCTTGAACCGTATACAATTATTCAAAAATACAATTATTTAAAAAATTTAGTGGATTGATTCTAACCCCAAAATCCTCTCATACAAAAATTATAAGCAAAAAGAAGTGCTTCAACTCAACTATACTTGAAATCTCATTGTACGCAAAAATAATCATCGAATTATTGATTATTTTTGTTGTTGTTGTTGTTGTTTTGTTCCTGTATTTGTTTTTTACTTTTTTTTGTTTTTTGTTTTTTGTATATATGAGAAGCGGTTTATTAGAAAGTTCAAGTTAAGATTTTGCAAGAAATTAAGAACATGATAACAACGCACTCAGCATGCAAAAATACTGATGTGTGATGTGAAAAAATGTAGCTGGGTAAGGTAGCTAATATAAAGTAGCCAGAAAATTGTTACTTTAATTGGATGTAATTTTTACTAACAATTAATGAAAAAGGAATTAAAATATGAAGCCGAGCACCCTTATTCGTTATATAATTTTTCCTTCTACAAAAGTTATGTCCTTGAACAATTATTTCCGCATCTTAAGATATTAATGTTTATTAAAACGTGCGTGGTGAAAACCAGAAAGAAAATATTACTGTAACCAGTGCAGATTATTACGTGCGTAGTAAGTAATAACAGAAAAAAATATAACGGTAAAATTTTCGCTTATCTCGTTTAATCTTCACACTGGAAGTTTTCTAACCAACACCTCCACCCTTCCCCCTTATGGGAAGGGTGGAGGAGTGGAGTTGAGAAAAATTAAACTGAATCAGCGGTCCTGTCAGCTTTCTTTGAGAAAAAACTCCGGTAAGAATATTAAAAAATTAGTAGCTTAGTGCCCCAAGATTTTTATTGATATTCTTCCCATAAAAATAAAACTGAAAAAACCCCGTTCTTTTCACTTAATTTTTCATAAATACTCTCAAAGTTTGTTGAAATACAAGAATATCTCTAATTACCTAAGTTTTAATAATTTATTTTCGTAATTTTTGGTAAAGTATATAGCATACTTTACCAAAAATTACGAAAATGTAAATTCTCGAGGTTTTATTCGAAGTATTAAACGGTATTAAAATAATTTTATGTGATAGGTAAGTCGCTGAAGTATAAGACATTCTTGTAAGTTTATATACAGATTATATTAACTTGTATAAATGGAAAATAAGTTGGTTTGGTAAAACCGAAATCAGATTTATTACATCGAGTTGAAAATTCCTGTCTTAAGATGGTCTTGCACGTACCGAAACATCTGCCGGAAACGGAACAAAAATGTGCAATTAGTAATTTAAAAAAATTAAACAGAAGTATTTTTCAACCAAACAGATGGTAGAAACTATCTCTTTCTGTTCTGTTTTGTTTAGTTCTTGAAATAAAAAGTCACTTAAAGACGTTAAGAAACAGAAGTCACAATTTTTGCCTTAATGAAAAATTATATTAAAACACTTGTTTAGAAAAATTAAGATCAACAATCGCCAAGATTTATCATACTGGTCGAGCATTTTAAATCACACACTTTCTTTTAAGGCATTTAGTAGTGTAAAAGTTCATATAAAAATTTAAATATAAACAAAGCAGAAAGAAAAGAAGACGAAATCTTAAGAAATCAGTAAAAAGTAATAACAGAGAAAGGAAAATAACAGTACCTGTTTCTTTTCAATCCTCATGGAATCAAACTAAATTAGGAGAGAATCCACTTTATGTAGCTCGACGGTTGCCTTGGTGGTTAAGATTGTAATTTCTTCAATTTCTATGAAAGAATTAATACCGCAATAAGATAAGAAATAGACAAATCTCTTAAACTTTATCTCCACAAGATATGTAAGGAGGTAGCCATTTTTTACCAATTAATTTCTATCTTCTTGCGAACTTGAACAACTGGTTTACACTTGTGATACAAGCACGCGGAATAAAGGCACTATCTTATAACTAGAATCTATTTGATTTGTAATTAAAACAAAATGTGCACAATTAAGTAAAATGCTAAGAAAGGAACTTTACCATGACAATTTTCCTTTTTGAAATTGTGCGAAAATGAACTAATCAAGTGTGTGTTGAATTAAAAAGCTATCTATAACACGTACATACAGCCTCTCATCAATCAGTAGGTCAAAATTTATTCAAACAGTGGAAATGTAAAAACGAACCTTTCGGACAGAAACATAGCTAGCAGAAAAATTGCAACGATGCTAATTTTTTTTTCATTTAGCAATCACGACATATATCTCTTTCAGAATGTCACCCTTTTTTAATAATGCATTTGAGAAGACTAATTATGTAGTCGTAGCAATAATTTGATAATTTGAAGTGCAACTACGGTTACATCTCGTCCTCTTATGAAAAAGTAGATAATCAGATTTGTGTGATTTTTAATGTTAACTGTTTGAGATCTTTATATATTTATCCGCTAGCATTTTGACTACAGAAGTCAAACTTAATTGGAAAAAAAAAGATTTCAAACCTGTGGGAAATGTGGGAGGGGCGATTTTAGCAACGCTTCTCATAGCAACGTCTAAGTAAACAGCTACTCTTAAATACAAGTTTAGCTATTAGTTTTTACGGATCCTGCTTTTGGTGAACCAATTGGATCGTTGCTTTAAGAACTGCAGATGATTTTTCGATTAGAAACTGCATTGATCACATTAAAAGAGAGATCACACGATTTTATGATTCCTTAAAACTGCTTTGTTTTCTTTCTTTGTGAATATAAAAGCTGCTCAATTTTATCCACATGATGTTGGAATATTGGAATGATATGGTTTTAATTACTATAAAGATGAGATTTAAAACTTGGCACACGTACAAAAATTATAATAATAGTTTTTCAACATTTACATACTTTTTTAGATACAAGAACAATCTATTAGAACATTGAGGCTGGGAATTGCTAAGAAATAAAAAAAATGGTAAGGCAATGACAAATCATATTCTGCTTTACTTACATCGGAAATATTTCCAAGGTACTGTAAAGTAAACAAAAATATAAGAACAAAACAATTTCAAGTTTAACATGTGAAAAATAAGAACCCAACAGGCTGAAGATAAATTTCCTGGCTCTTATAAATATGTGTATTGTTTCAATTTTTGGTTCCCCTATGCATTAGTATGTACCTACACAAAATTTACTGTCCATCAACGTAGTTCAAAACATTAAAGACGTAATTTTGAAACGAAGAGTTGTCGGAAGAATAAGAATTGGCATGGAATGTTTTGTGACATAGAGAAGAAACATAGTTGCCTCTCCTGCATTTAAAGGATTAAGCTGCGACGTTTCTTTGCCAATTTTGCGTTTTAAGTTGCGAGAGATACTTACTTGACAGGGACACAAAAACAACTTTCGCGAGTTAAGAAATTACCTGTGATTACGCGAGAAAACCATCCGCGATTTTTTGATTTGTAAGGTTCGAAAATTTAAACTGTCGTGATAAAAGTCGAAAATCGCGAAACTTTGTGCCCTTAAAGTATGTTTTATTTCCTCCGAAAACAATTGCTGCAATTTTTATTCCTCAGCGTTCAATTTCTTATCAACCAAAAGACATCTCGTTTCACTTGAGATATAATTATAATTTAGCGTTCCTAAGGCTCATTCCTTTTGTCTTTATAAGCTTAATTAATCTGTTTTATCTCAAAGATATTTGAGACGATTATATCACGCTAATAAGAACACATATGATTTTCAGCTACTTAATTAGACGAAGAGTATATCATTAGGCACAGTTGATCTCATGGCAGCTGATGGGAGGAAAACTAACTTCCTCTACAATTCAAACATCGAAAATTTAGGTAGAAACTATATGCTAGTATCACTTGCCAAGTTATCTTACTGCGTTTAAAAACGTATGAAAAAGAAGTACGCGTTTTTTTTTGTAAGAATACCAAAATTCTTATTTCTCCATTGTTCTAATTGTTTTTCACCTGAAATATCAGCCTGATATTCTTATAAAACATATTCTTTACAAAGAAAAAGCGTTTCATTAAACGCTTTTCTAGTTGAAAACTTTAAGCTGAACGTGTGTTACCGACTAGGTGGAACAAGTTGTCTTGGCAACAACTATTTTTATACATATAGACGATTAGCAAGTCCACGTAAAAGAATGAGGAAATATAAGAGGATGCAAGTTTTGCTCTTTTCTTGATATTTTAGGCAACCAATTGGACTGAGGTTAATAACCCTGACTAAGTCATAAAAGTCCTTTATACGAATTAAGGTGGATCTAACTTTTCCATATATGTGTATAGATATATTTTTGCATAGCATTTCTATAGACCCTGCATGTTGCAAATATACCATGCCGCGTTTTACCAGTTAGAATGGAAACGGAACAGTGGGCCTGCCTTTTCACTCACTTAGTGTGAGATAAAGCGTTTTATTATTTATCTTTGAGGGAAATCTTTAGTGAGGGCAGAAAAGATTTATAATCATCAGATAAAATCCAATTCAAATAAGCGTATAATTGGATAGTGAACAGTATTTGGAGACTAATATTGTATCTAAAGTGATTAAGCATGCAAGATTACCTCTTGGTTATCAGAAACATCATTTAAAAACAGGCTAGTTACTATAGCTCGTAATTAAATTTAAAAAGATAGTTTCTTCAAAGAAATTTTAGCCGCAGTAATTAGACAGTTGGACCATTCCCATGACTTTCTATGTTACCTTAGAAAAATGCTAGTATAATACTATCAGCAGGTCATTTATTAAATATTAGATTATATTATCTTTTAAAAACACCAAGAATTAACCCTCCAAAGGATTGGGAAGAAACTCACTCCATACGAATATGTCAGAATAGTTTTAGGTTCATAATAAATTTGTAGAAAGAATTGGAATTCGCAGGAAATTTTAAGTAATTATTAAACAGATTCTTTGACCGCTTCTCTTTTATAAAACAAAATTACGTCAGATAAGGTGAAAAAAAATGAAATCAGAATTCTGATTTGGTCTTCCGTATAACGTTTGAAGGCAGAAAAAGTTATCCGTTAAAAATTCTCTGAAACGTTTCGCAAAGTACTAATGACATTCTTTCATATTTTTGGACAAAAAACTGAATCTATACACACAAAATCAGTCAAATAAATATGAAATTTCTTAAAAGGGATATGCTAAGGAGTTTGAAGGGTCATAATCGAATAAAGCTCGTTCCAGGTGCGCAATACGGCTAGAAGATTGATTAACTTCTAAAAGTAAACTAATAAGCGTGAAACATTTGAAAAGACAATTTTTTGCGTTGAACTTTTGTAAAATCACGAGTCCTTGTACAGACCAACTTCGTCACCAGGGCATCCTTTATCTTTTCCGACTTCGGGATGGCGATACGAATATGGTCCTGGAGGAGGCCTCGTCACGTGACCCTCTAATGGACAGTTTTTCTAGGCGTAATATTTATTGATATTTGTCTCAATGAGCCAAAGTTTTATATATAACCTTGCAGTGCTAAACGAGCTCGGCGTTTTACGTAGCAGATATTTCCGGCGAGTTTGTTTTCATTTCTCTCATACACTGCAGACAACTGCCTCTGCATATTACTCTTGATTATTTTCCAAATGCATCAATATACAATCATGTTATTAAGGCTATCGTTTACCTGAAATTGTGTATCGTTGGTTCTCTAAGGTGCAAAAATGGCTACACAATTTTCAAATGGTAATGCGATTCTAGGTGACTGACTGAAGGTAGCTAGGCTAGAAATTTAATTTCATACTAATATTTTGCACTTTAGAATTCTCATTTTCTATACGTGCATATCTGTGTGTATGCGTTGCAACTATTATAAGTTTCGAACCAATAACTTTATTTATCTACCAAAGTTACTGCACTTTTAATTTTCTTGAATTAGGCCAGATAAATGCGCATTTAATCATAAAATTCCTTTTTTTTTATTGTAACCAAAACATATAATTAATAAAGCATGCTTGCTAACCACAACCTGATATGAATACGTTAAAGCATGTGATATACATTTTTAAAAAAAAACAAAACATTTGCAACAAATATGTAAACAATTATTTTGTCTATAAAGGAAATGATGTCAAACAAAACGGGTTGACATGTGTAGTGGGCGACACTTGGCCTAACAGCTATTTTATGTAATGTAGTCTCTGCATAAAGCTGAAAATTAAAGCTAGCCACTCGGAAAAAAGTTGATTTCCTTTTTTGGTTTTATCATAATTATTTGCTAATAAGTGTAGCTAGCTAGCTACTTCCTTTCCTAGTTATTGAACTTTGCAAGCTATTGAAATATTTCCATATAAGCGGTATCAGTTTATGGTGTCTTTTCATGTACTGTCATTGCTTAGTAATGCGTTTTATTAAATTTTCCACTTTGAGAAAAAACATGCTGCAGCTCCCCCGCCATTTCAATACAAACAGCTTTCTTCTGTTTGTACCAGAATCGCCGCCTTGCCAAAATGTTTTTTGTGACGCAATAATTACGCAACATATCTGCGCCAATCAGGTTTTATATTAGACGAGCCTCCTCCAGGGCCATGTTCGTCTCTTCATCCCGATATAGAAAAAGAGGCAACAGGCGCTGAGAACGAGGCTTGAACGAAACTTGCACGGCACAACTTGTATTCGTATCTCCATGCCGCACAAACCATAAAAACTTACTCAAAATATTTCTTAATGTCTTTTGTTATCTACTCGTAATAAAAAAGGGTAGAAAGCAATTTGAACTAATTATGGCTAATAATTATTTACTCAGATCTCTTCACTACCTATTAATGTTGTGTTATCCATAAGGGCTTGCAAATTTAAAGCTCCTGTTAAGCTATAGGAGCCTGACGCTTAACTAAAAAAGCATCGGTGACATACTTGCATACATACAAATTCAACTAACACAGTCACTACGCTATTCCAAGGGCTAACATCTAGTTTTATATACTTGCGAAACATACCTGTTTCAAGATTAAAGAACTTCCAGATACGTCCTGAACACCAATCATCTGCCTTCTAATTCCATGAGAATTTAACCTTAGCTATACTCGAGATTTAATTAATCAGCTCATGTCGCTATGGAGGTTTAACATACTAAAATCAAAGTCAAAATGGTCATTGCGTAATTTATTTAATCTTCTAAATCGATTAGTCAAACTGCCTGCTGCAAATAAAATAAGACTGCTTTTCAAGTCACGTGATGTGTTTTACGTGGCATAAATATAGTCACACCTTAAAAATTGAAACGTTTAATGGTAAGAACTACGGATTTATATGTTTAAATATCAACGAGTGTAACTAAAAAAGTATAAAGGACTACATTTTTTTATTTTCTAGAATCTTGAGGAGAAGCTAGCTAACATTACAGTAAATAGGCCGCAAATATAACATTTTAAAGAGACTTTGGATAAAATACAGAAAAATAGCGTTTTAAGACTGATTCGTGTCGACATTTGACGTTATCAACACTATTAGGAACTAATAAATAGGAGGACTGGTGAAAAGTACTAACTGAGATAAGATCTGACCCACTGTGATTATTATACAGACGCTCAGGTATTTGAACAATCTGCCTGATACAGAATTAAATCTTCTTTTTGATGTCTGATTGACATTTCAAATGCATCTCTTTAGTAGAATACGATTAGCTATTAATCCCCTCCTAGTCTATAGTTATCTCGTAATCCATTTCATGGTTATAGAAAAATCATGCTGACAAGTTTCTCCCTGATTCCATCTTTCTTTTGTGTGCAATTAATTGCATCAAAATTGTTCAGATTATGTCTTTTGTTTGTTGGTGGGAAAGATTTTGTCGAAACAACCAGATTCTTTCGACTGCATAGATAAGCTAAAAGGATCCTTATCGGCGACAAGTTTGCAACCAACCGCAAAGCCTTCTTGATATACTTATACTAAATAAATTGCATATTTGAACTACCGTAAATGCTCGATTAAGTCCCCTTCTTCCAATAAGCTCCAACTGATATTGCATATATACTTAAAAGAAAGTCTTACAAGTCGCCAATTCATTACATCCCCCTCCCCTCTCTTTTCTAATAACCCTGAAAATCATTTCAGAAATAAGCCTCTGGGGGCTTAATCGGGCATTCAAGGTAACTAGACTAACTAGCGTACAAAGTTCTCGAGAGTTTTCGGTAAAATTAACAAAATTAAGTAGAAGTAAGTCGACTTTTCAATTTTGGAAAAATTAGCAACAAAATGTGTTTAAGTTGTGGCATAAAACTTAGTCCTATTTCTCAAGATTTTTTCTCTTCTTTTATTTTATTTTGTACAGAGTTAGGGGAATATAGATTTCATCATTATACTTTTAATATAATCGTTTAATATAAAACATCAAATGCATAGTAATACATATTGAATATCGGGGGTATACTTAGCTACCCAGGAAATCGTAATTATCGCAAATGTGCGTTAAAAATCCTTATCAAGCGACTGGAAAACTCGAGGCAATTGATTTGTTGCATCGCTTGACCCTAGCTCTTAAAATTTACATCAGAGGTTATGATGATTTCAATTTTTTAGTTAAACTGTATATATAGGATATTTAAAATTATTATCTAGTAGCTCTCATCCGTTATTTGATTTGCCTTGGTTACGTTTTCTTATCAGTAATGATGATTGATAATAAGCACAGGCATGGAGTGCATTCAAACAAAACACTGAATAATAACGAATTAAACTCTCTCGTCTGTAAATTTTATTTTTTAAACATATTCCTTTCTTAAATAATATGACCGTCCCGAAGGAGAAAACAAAAGAAAAGGAAATGAAATGAATTAAAATAAACAAGTCGTTATTCCGAGCAGTCCACGGGAATTTGTCCGTCTATACAAATATATCGCCTTTGCAATCTTCACGACTTAGTTGTCAAGATGGCAAATGCGATGCCAGAGACAGACAAAATACGGGTATTATCAATATAGAGATACTAGCCGGTAGTCCGTGGATAAGTCCACGGGTTCGCCAGTCCTTGTTATTCCACCTAGCTTAGCTCGTTTGCTTTTCCGTGTTTCTGTAGCACAACCATAAAATCGTGCAGAAAATGATGTCGAAACGTTCCAAGAAATAAAAATGTAACAACAAGGAGAAATGAAACATGAAACGCGTTGCTCGCTTAAGAATACATGAAACACCTATTACCTATGTTGAAAATACTGTCTATATTTCCTGAACTGCGAAATAAAAGTACATATTTTCTGAAAGCTAGATAATAGTGTTATCTTTGTTATGAAATACTAAACTAGGAAGACGTAAAAAATTATCGAACACCTTTTTCCAGTTGCCATCTCTCTAGCCTAAAAGGTACAGGGCTTAGCTTATCACATAAAAATCACACTATTCAAATCTACTCCACTTGAGTACTAAAGTGGTGTCTCGGTTTTGCATTTTAATGTCTAGTTCTGGATTTATGTCGAAAAGTTAAAAGCTTTCGTGCTTCTCCGTTGCATTTTCACCTTTTCACTATGATAAAATCTTAACAATTCATTTTGAACAAAAAACAAGAAGAGCTCATAATGCCCAGAACATTAATATTTTTCACATTCATAATTGTTCTTGAGATATCGAGATTCACACATTGTAAACAAATTAAATGTAACTGTAAAGATTCTGAGAAAAAAAATAAATTAATTTTTCCTTTTAAAAATATTTTATTTAAAATAAATATTCTATAAATTAAAAGCTTTCCAATGATGTAAAAATCAAAAATTTGACAAAAATGACGCTTTGGTGGTTTCATGGATCCTTAAATTAGAAAGATACCTATGATGAAACATATTTTGGTGCGATAAATGGATCATTTAATCAAACCTAACCGATTGTACGTATTTAAGGTAACTTTGTGACATGCGTTTGCAGATAATACTCCATTGTTTTGATAAGTAACAATTATATAAAAAATAAGGCAGGGAAGAAGCAACAAGACCTAGAAAAGATTTAGCAAAGATAATTTAAAGTAAAAGTATAACACCCTGAAACTGTTCTTTTATTTTGCACCTCAATACACAATGTTTTCTAAGCAAGGTGAGGCATAAATACGTCAAAAATGAAACAACATATAAGCAACATACAGTCTGACGTGAGTAGTGACGAAAAAAGTGAAAGGGCAAACAACAGAAATTGTAAGAACAACAGTAGCAGAGTCGGATCCAGAGATTTTTTAAATGTAGGCTTAAGTAAAAATATTTTTAATAAGCGAATTTACAAACCCCAATGTGGGCGTTATATTGCGCCCGTTAGGGCACAATCTAGAACAACTGGTGGTTTGTGCGCCCACAACGGGTCCTGGAAGCCAACTCTTTTAAAGCCCTCTAAATGCTTTAAATGGCTCTGCATTTGTCGAAAAATGACAACAATACAATTGTTTTTATGACAGAAAAAAACAAAGAAGTAAATATATTTTGAGAGAAAATGTTTTTTTCATCTGTTCGCGTGTTCGAAGGGCTATTATGAATATTTCTTGTCGATTCTCTGACTAGCTTCTCCTTCATAGAATTACTATATGCGGGATTTTAATAGCCCCTTCTCAATGTAGGCTTTAGCCTACCTCGCCTATAGCTGGATCCGACCTTGAGTAGTTTCCGAGACTTTCCTTGTTCTGAAAAGTAATGTATGTCTCGCACGACCACAAATATTATTGAATTGAAAGTTTAGTTTAGATTGGCGCACTACTCTAAGCAAACAAAAATAGCGAATGTAGTCTTCGCAAGAAGATAGTCAACAATTCAACAAAAGTTGAGGTTGTAAGACGCAGAAGCAATATCGAGCCTAAAAAAGTGTGCATTTTTTTGAGGCATATTTCTGATTACTTGACAGTTGAAAAAAAAACACGCGACCAATAAATCTTAAACTTTGGAAGAATTAAGCCTTTTTGTTTTATTCAAGCTATTTTATTTTAAAAAGGTGACTAAATAAATTATACAAACAAAAGAAAATACCTTCTGAGCACACCAACTATCGAACTGTCTTCTTTGAATAAAATGTGTATTGTAACAAAACGTGCGACTGCGATACTTTTAATAGAAAGGAGATAATATTTCAAAAATAATTAGTCCCACACATTATTAAATGAGTTTTGATTAATTGTCTCTTCCTATTCCTGGCAACAAACCTGAACATTATAGAAAGTATGGGGCATAAGGAAGTCACGTTTGTCCCGGAACTTATTGCTTCTGACGTTGTGAGTGACGGTTAGTTTTGTGATCAAGAATCTCTGGTCTTATGCTCTGAAATAGCACATGCTTTTCATATTGAGAAAAAAGTGTAAATTTATCCGTATTATTTTTTCCTAGAAAACCCAGACACCACAGCCACGTATCTTCATTAGTGTGGAGGATTGAAATATGTTTTAAACAGTGTGTGGGATTTTAATTTGAAATCGTAGGCTTTAAAGATGAATCAGATTGACGTCAAACTTCTTGAATTACCAACAAAAAAATATTAAAAGCAATTAGAGGAATTCATTATCTCCTTGATACTGCATTGAATGCATGCCCCATCTTTCCCACGCTTTTTTGCGACTGTGCGTTGCTTAGTAACAGAGAAAAACAAACACACGTGTAGCAGAGGCGTCTGCGACAAAGCGATAAACGACGTACTTAAAATGTATATTGCTCAATTCGTTATTAAAACACAATTTTTGATTCACAAATGACCTCTGCAACATCCAACACAAAAATTTTGCGGACGGTTTTTTGGTTTCTCCTTGTCACATTTAAGCACGTTTTTCTCTTCTTTATTTCAAATTTCTATTTTTTTATTTCAACAAAATTTTGATACTCCCGATGAAATTCGTGTTCTGAGCTTGTTGACCAATTACGTTTGATTAATAGTTGCAAGGTCGAAGGTCCGATCTTTGAACAACCACAATGGTTTGAATATTTAGTGTTTTTACTAAATTTTTCATTAAATTTATATTTGATTAATACTGTCAGCAAACTCAAGTTGATTTGTCCCTTACGGGGGACAAATCAGTAACCGGGGAACAGTAATCCAAGAATCATCAAATGATGTCTGTGAAGATGACGTTATGTTAAAATCTATCTATAATTTTATTTCCTTTGGTTCATGTGTTTCAAAGTTTTGGATAGACATTAGTCTGACTTGTCATTTGTTCAGTGTTAAACCCTTCGTCGATATACAGGTTAACTAAGCTGGGGAAACGATCGCTGAGGTGCAACATTCACGTGCTAGTTAATTAATTAAAACGGTGCTAACACTTTGCTTATGTAACTACTTATGAGCTAAGGAGGAGGTAAGAAAGATTTATTTGTCACGTCCTACCCTGCGTTACTGTATTTATCAAGTAGTTTCATCGCATCGCGTCGTCAGTTCCTGCTGCTACGGTAGGTGTTCAGGAAATTATTTCCTAAATCATAAAAACATTTTTAAAATCATAGTCATTTTGTTGCTACGCATTTTACTTTGCTTCCTTTTTGAGTTCCCATTGAAAAATGAATTTCGGAAGAGCTCTGTATGTTTGTCGCATTATGAATAATTATCAATTATTACTAATCAAAGGAAAGAAATTGGTGTGAGTAAAAGATGCGATACACATAGCAGAAATTAAGAATACGTGATAAAAATCACTTAAAAAAACTAGCTGGAAATACAATTAAAGATTGTACGCCAAGGACTTTAAATAAAAGGGGCTACAACACGGGCTGTTAATTAATGACTTTAGTGACCTTACGAAAAATCAAGCTTACGGCGGTGCGAATGTGCATAATCACTTAGGATAAAAACATCATAGAAAATGACGGAGAAGTTCTTTAAATGTTATTAGTATCCATTTTAACACTTATCTTGCTTTTAATTTAAAGGTTCTGTGCAAAAAAAGAATTCTAACTTTTTTGACTAGCTAGTTTTTTTTTTTTTTTAAATTTGCGTACCTAAAACACATACAAGAACATGGTACGTTAAGCCAGTCGAGAAAACGATGACTTTAAAATCTGATTCATCAACTGAATCATTAAATTTTAAATACATAAATAGTCGAAATAAACTTTTGATTTCACTGCTCAGTGTATAATTGCAGATCGTAGTTTATTTTACCGTTAAAAAAAAATTCTATAATAGTGCTTCTATAGATCGCAATAAAAAAGTAGCAAATTCGTCATACAAAAAGAACAAATCGTCTAAAATATTTTAAAATGTGTGCCATATATTGACCTTTTGGGTAATCAATTTATTGCACACCATTTTTTAGAATGTGCAAGGGTTGATAGTAACATCAATGATGAGAAACTTACTTGAGCCGTATTGTAGTCCCTTTACATTTTACTCCCTTTCGAGACCAAAATTTAAAAATTTCTATACCCTATGAGCACGTATTATCTTTATAACAGTACACGTCTTCAGGTTTAGCCATACACCACAGAGCGATGAATTTTTTATGTCTGTTCTTTTTAGTAATTATGATAAAATTGCATAAATTATGCTATTCCACTCCAATGAGGTAGAAGAGAATTAAGAATATTTTCGAAACTTAGCCTGAACTTTTAAGAGTATTAATTATATCAAGCTTGATCTTTTATATACAGTGCACAAATTTGAACGTTATATATTGGAGTTGTAGAAGATCTTTTCGAGATACGAATTTTAAAACTCAAATTGTATCAGGAAGCATTTACACTCTCCAACTAGAATTATATTTTCAAGAAGAGAATACTGCATTTTATCATATATAAAAATCAAAATCAGCTGTTAGGTGAAAGCCTATAACATTGCTATTTTGAGATTATGACAGACGTGGTGACGGATGAGTGTAATTTCCGGAGAAATTCCTCTCTCAGGGTCAACGACTTAAATAGGCACGTACATCTGATAATGGAGGTGGTGAATTAATCTTATGGTGGACGCATAATGTAATTAACTATTAATAATTGTAATGATGTCAATTGAAAAAAGAATTCTAATGCATATATCGCTTTGATAATGAAAATAGATAAAAGAAAGCTGGTATAAACTTCTTAACAAAGTTTCTCTGGCTGGTGTTTTTTAAATGCCTCAAAACAACAACCTTTCAACTGCTGTACCTACATGATTTCGAAACATGCGCTTGCGCAAAGATACAAATAGAGTTTTTAAACTGTCCAAAATTTGCAAAAAGCTACACATTAGCCCAATTTTAAATGTTGTCGGTTGTTGAACATAGCATTAAAAAAAAAGATATTTTGAATGTTGTAACGCAATGTATTTAAGCTTGGTTTCCAAATATGGACATTGATATGTAGCTGTTGTGTACAACAATTGCATAAAAGTCATTTT
Organism: Hydractinia echinata; assembly: GCA_030067915.1. Taxonomy (NCBI): domain Eukaryota; kingdom Metazoa; phylum Cnidaria; class Hydrozoa; order Anthoathecata; family Hydractiniidae; genus Hydractinia; species Hydractinia echinata. Next base: position 522,934 of record JASGCC010000133.1, read on the forward strand.
TATGAATTTAATGGGAAGATATGTTCTAACGCGAAACGACAGACAACAAATAAGAATTTTAAACCAAGCTTTACAGATAACTTATTGGTGGAAAATATAAATTAGACTAGTCGGTGGTCCGTGGATAGGTCCATGGTTTCGCTCGTCCTTTATTTGCTGCAGTTTGTGTGTCTTGCTACTTCGGTCACCATTTTGCGTGACAGACAGACGTATACGGGTATTATAACATAGTATAATTATTATTATTATTACTAATACTTAGCTAGGATGCCCTCTTCAGTTTGAACTACGAAAGACATGGTAGCACAACAACGCCCATCTAGACAACCTCCTAAGATTTCCATGCCGAACGCTGAGCAGAAAGGATCAATTCACACTTTTATAGTCATGACATGACTATAACTCAGCATGACTCAGCCAGGGTGTGGACCCACGACCTTCCGCACTGGGAGCGGACGCTCAATAACAAGGCTATTACTGGTTATTAGTCGGTATTAAATTATCAGGTGATGTATCTATCTAAAGTTTCACTTTTCTCAATACACAATACCAATTATTAGTTTAGTCTTATTGTTTCCTAATCTTTCAGCAAACTGAAGTTATTTTGTTGCTTACGTGTTGTTTGTTGCCATATCTTAGATCATCAATAGTGCCTGAAGATGTTGAGTTCATTGAAGTAAAAAATGATAGACTGCGTGTTGGTTGACGAGGCAGATTTTTTTTGTCTTTATTCTCGTTTATTTGATATGTTTTAGAGAAAGTTTCAACTTTAAGTACTCTGAAGTACCGAATAAAATGGGTGGGATTTGTGAGGGGTGGGAATAAACAGGAAGGGTTGGTGGAATATGTATTGCAGATTAATAATTGGAGGGCTGGATCAATTCAAAGGTGGATTGGAAAAACGGACCATAAAAAGTCTTTATAGTTGCTCTAAATTTAATAACAACATGACAATGTTTATACAATAATAACCGATTACCCCAGGCTGTCGACCGAGCTTGCAAGGTCGGTGCAATGACTGAGGGCGATATTTTCGGTACAGCACGGGGTAATCGGTTATTATTGTATTTGTTAACCGTCTAAATTAGATAAAAATAAGAAATGATCATTTCGGTTTAGTGTTCGTATAATAATATAATTTACTAGCACTACTTTCGTTAACTCTCGATGTCAAAATTCGAAACAGTCCTGTCTAAAAACAGAAACATTCTATGCAGAATATAAAAGTCCCTTTAGAATAAATCCTTGTAAACAAAGCATTACGATGTTCGACGCTTACAGAACAATGTGAAAAGTTGAATGTGCAACTAAAGTTTAGTTACAACGATTATTAAAGTAAATTTTTTGACTAGCTAGCCAAGAATGACATGGGCTTCGACGATTTTTATGTTGTCTGAGTAACCAAAAAGCCGAAGGAACAAGTCTGAAAATAACGGGAACGCATTAGTTATAAATTCGTCGTACTATTTTCGATAGAACTGGATATTAGATCATCTTCTTTATCGACAATGTAGCTAGTTAACTAGCTATGTTAGACACATCTAGACAGAATGTTGCTGAATCTGGTTATTTTAACATTAAACTTGACATTGTTGTTGTATCCTATGAAAATGTGTTTATCGATAAATGTATTGCAGGACTTAGATATATAATCATTTCCAATGCTTCTTGGAACTTGTTTTTTTCGTTCTTGTTTATATTTTAAGCTACAATTTTTGCTTGACGACGGGAAATACCGCTCCATAACGGCCCGCCGTCAAGAGCGCTAAGCCAATCAGAATGCCTAAAAACCCGTATTGCCCGCTTGCAAAATTCAGACGGTTAACAAAGTGCAATATTGTTCTTGATTCTCTTCTCCAGAGTTCTCTTCTCCAGAGCATTGTTATATACTGTTTCAATTCGGTTGCAAGCAAAAAGGAGTTGACTGGAGTTGGAATAATGGAGGGGTATAAAAAATTTTCAAAAGTTACCGATCGGGAGGGGGGATGGAGATTATTTGTTACCGCAGAGCAATAGGCTCTAGAGCGATGGACTGATATATATTATTGAGAATAATATATATATCGGCCGGTCGCACAGTGCAGAATAAAATGTGAGATATAGTTTCTTCAAGTTCTGATGTTTTGTTTCAATTCTCTTTCACATTTGGGTTTGACGGAAAATAGAAAGAAAAACAAAACGAGACTTGATGTGTCCATGATTTACAAGAATGTTTGCAACAAGGTATGAGAACTGGTTTTCATGAGCACAAAAAAGTTTCTGATCGAAGCTGAAAATATATACTGTGTTCTGATGAAAAGGAATAGAAGAAGCACGCTACCTCCTGACTAGTTAATAAACAAAAATCCCACCTGTCTACTTGCTATTCTCCAGACACATAAACTGCAGGTGATGAGTATGGAATTGTACGATGTGTTCTCTCTGTCAAAACCTCTGATGTAATGAGCAAAAAATATCTCTAGGCTCTTAAATGTAACCGCGTCGACAGGATACAGTTTTGATGGAATAATTAAAAAAGGGAAATATATTTAAATAATCACACACCACGTAAATATAAACAAAAAATTGTGCAATTACTGTAACGCTTTCCTCAGCAATTTCATGGAGGCTAACTTGTAAAAGGACTTGAAGAGAATTGCAACACCCACGGATAATTTAAATATGTTCGTAATTATTTATTTTTTTAATTATCAATTATTAAACTTATTACAATACTCGGTCCCTTGTGTGATCTACAACCACATGACAGTGTTTTAAGACCAATCTAACTACCAGAAGAATAATTATAGTGAAAAAAACTGCAGCTATTTTTGATTGAATGTATAAATAAGGGGCGCTAACCACAGTTAGCCGGGCTGGGCCGGTTTGCCAGGCTTGTTAACACAAAATTTCTTAGCCTGTACGGAAAAAACAGTTGCATGAAAAGCATGTACTTTTCAAGTAAGTTTCTTGTATATATTTAGTGCTTCTAATGCATAAATTATACTTTTTATCAAAAATTTTCGCTAAATTCGTTTTTAATTTTACGTGAAAAATTATCGGTACTTGCTCTAAATGTATGGTTTTGCAATGTGGTGCTTTATAGTTGTAAATATTGGATTTACCAAGTGGGTAAGTGGTTATAAAATTCTAATTGCCAATCAAAAAACTACTAAATGGGGAATTTGAAACGTGTTAGCTAAGAGAAATGATTAAATAGGCAATCTACCTCCTAACAACAATATGTGTGTGTCCCACACATTCACTTAACTTGCCAATGTTGTTTCCTCGTAAATTTCCTTTTATAATTTCCATCTGAATTATCTGCTTCGATAATAAATACTTATACCCCCCCTACAATTACCTTGAAGTGATTGATCTGCAATCAAGAAGTGCTTATTCAAAAGAAAAAGCACTTCTTGATGTATGATGTGATATAAATGTATTTTAAATTTCGCGGATATGCGCATAGCTGATTACATTACAGTATGTGAAAATAGCATATAGCTATACATATATTTTTAGACAGCATATATAAAAACAGGCGGTATTTTTTATTTTTCCTTATAACCTAAACTTAAGGGTAACAAAAAAATGTGAGCGCCAAACCAAATTCAATTTCAGCGGCATTAAAATCTTTAAATGACGCTCCCTATAATTCTAAAGAAAGTCTGAAAAGATATTGTTATTTGGAGAGGGTTCCATTACACTCATTTCAAAATAATTCTAAAGAAAGTCTAAAAAGATATTGTTATTGGGAGAGGGTTCCATTACACTCATTTCAAAATAATTCTAAAAAAAGTCTAAAAAGATATTGTTGTTGGGAGAGGGTTCCATTACACTCATTTCAAAATAATTCTAAAAAAAGGTCGAAGAGATAATGTTGTTGGAAGAGGGTTCCATTACACTTATTCCAAAATAGTTCTGACGAAAAGTTAAAGAGATATTCTAAAGAAAGTTTAAAAAGATATTGTTATTGGGAGAGGGTTCAAAATAATTATAAAAAAGGGTTAAAGAGATTGTTGTTGGAAGAGGGTTCCATTACACTCATTTCAAAATAATTCTAAAGAAAGTTTAAAAAGATATTGTTATTGGGAGAGGGTTCAAAATAATTCTAAAAAAGGGTTAAAGAGATTGTTTTTGGAAGAGGGTTCCATTACACACATTTCAAAATAATTCTAAAAAAGGGTTAAAGAGATTGTTGTTGGAAGAGGGTTCCATTACACTCATTTAAAAATAATTCTAAAGAAAGTTTAAAAAGATATTGTTATTGGGAGAGGGTTCCATTACACTCATTTCAAAATAATTCTAAAAAAAGGTCGAAGAGATATGTTGGAAGAGGGTTCCATTACACTTATTCCAAAATAGTTCTGACGAAAGGTTAAAGAGATATTCTAAAGAAAGTTTAAAAAAATATTGTTATTGGGAGAGGGTTCAAAATAATTCTAAAAAAGGGTTAAAGCTATTGTTATTGGGAGAGGGTTCCAATACACTCATTTCATAATAATTCTAAAGAAAGTCTCAAAAGCTATTGTTATTGGGAGAGGGTTCCAATACACTCATTTCATAATAATTCTAAAGAAAGTCTCAAAAGCTATTGTTATTGGGAGAGGGTTCCAATACACTCATTTCATAATAATTCTAGGTATATGTAAATTGTGCAAACTATGATGTTTTCCAAATCGTAAACAGACGTGGCTTGAATATTAAATAGCATTCTAGACTAGGTAAGACTAGATCAGACTAAGTCCGAAATATTAACAGTTATTTCCAGGTATATTTAGCATTGAATGTAGAAAACATTAAAGTAGGCGGTTGTCGACAAGTCCAAAGTTTTATTTACAATTTTTTAGTGATTTCCGCACACCATGATCACGTACAAAAGGTTTTTCTAAAAATTACATGTTAATTTATATAAAAATTGAATATAGAGAATAACTACAAAGAAAAGGTAACATTATAAATAGTTCTCTCTTAGGAACAGTGCTAACGGCTCTGTTGGAATGGAAAATTTTATTTAGAAAATTCTTTAACATTCCTAGGATAGAACATTAAAGTGTTAAAAAAGTCCTAGAACATTAAAGTGTTAAATTAACCGTGAAATAATAGTACACATGATCGATTTGAACAAACAGTCTTTTGCCATTACTTTATGTGTAAGTTTTTCATGAAAAAATCTCTGTCTGGTGGAAATAGAAAAACCGCAAGAGCTATTAATTTGCAGTGAAACGGTGAATAAAAGTGCTTGTTAATCACATTACTTGAAATAAAAGTACACCGTTTTTATGTTGACAGAATTAATTTGACAAAGAATTAGGAAAAAAGTTAGGCAATGCAGTTGTTGTGCGACGTTTGGTAAACCCAGAAATGTTAGGCAGAAAACTTTTTTTTAGGCAAAAAAGATTCTATATTATTTTTGTTCTATGCACAAAACGCTCCATCACAGTATTTTCTAATTTTTATTTTTAACAAATACTTCTGTTTTTCAACCTCATTTCTATCTATATATTTTTTGAAAGCTAGATACATTTTCCAATCAAATAATGTTATTTTTGTCAGAAAATAATCAATCAAAATTATCCAACACCCTTTTGCGAGTTGCTGACCCTTTCCACCCTAAAGGTATAGATATGTGAATATCTATACCTTTAGTGAATATGAATATCGCATAAAAATCACACAATCTAAATCTAGTCCACTTGAGTACTAAAATGGTGTCTAGGTTTTGCTTTTTAAGGTCTTTGTTCCAAATTTATATAAAAAAGTTGCTTTTTCTGCTTCTTCGTTGTACTTTTTCACCTTACACTGTGATAAAATCTTAACAATTCATTTTTAAGGAAAAAAACTGATACGATTTGAGAGGTAAAAATGCCCACATTAATATCTTGGTTTTGTCTCCATATTCATAAATGCATGTACCTTTTAGCCTCCACCGTAGAGGTGTTTAAAGGAAAAATTATTTTTGAGATATCGAGATTTAAACATTCAAAAGAAATTATTTTTTTTTGTACAGGACTGAGGAAAAAATTCGGACAGACGGATTTCAATTTTGACTTATAGTTTCAGTGTTCCCACATCTAAATCGTGCACTCGGTTTTTCTTGTTACCCAAACACAGAGAATGTCATGAAAACGTGCACGCATGTTCCTGATTGTGGTCATTATGATCAACGAACTCTCCACCGCAATTCTGCGTATTTATTTTGTCATTTTAATAAATAAGGTAAATTAGGACGAAGGAGAGCACCATATTACCACCTTGATGGTGATATGATGGTAACTGTAAAAGTGATGAATAGTGGTACCTCGCGGTTCCGCATATATGGATATTATTCTCCATAGCAATTGATATCTATCTGCACAAGAATGAGGAATAATCGTGTGCTATCTGTTAGAAAAACAACAAGAACCTGTCCGGATGTTACCAATAAGTTGGCTAGATGTCAACAAGGAAATTGCTGGATGTTGATCAGAAGCCAAATGGATGTTGTGCAAGAGTGAGGACCATAGATGTGATATTGTATTAGAAAAACCATCAGGAGCTAGATAGGTCTTGACAAGAAGCTATTTGGATGTTGTAAAAAGTCTTTTATTTTGTAAGTTTAGTTTATAAATTTATACTTTATTTTGACATGAACGATAATATTAATACCTTAGCTACCCACCGTTTTAGGTTGAATGAAGCTTTGATATTTATTGTTTTTTGGTTTTTGAATCAATGTAAAATTAAAACAAACACAAATTCTTGCGGTTTAACACTCTGTAAAATTATTTAAAGAAGGTTTACTCTTCTTTTTGACTTTGATTTTAAGTTTTAAGAATATATGCATATATTCAGAATTGCTTTTATTCTTTTTATCCTGAACATATTAGCAGGAAAAGGATTTTAACACTTTGCGGTATCTAACTATCATAAAAGGGAAAATTTGAAATTTTTTTTGAATTTTTGAATATCGACTAAATATTTTCAATTGATGTCGGTTTCACAGGAAGTGCCTTGGTATTAAAATTTTTGAAATATTCTAACCAGTATGTGTTTGAGGATTTAGGAACGGTAAAATTCAATAGGTAGAGGTGGCTCGGTGTTAAATTTTATCTTCATCGAGTTTATCACCAAAGAAATCCCTGTGAAGCTGTAAAAGTGAAAGAAAAACATTTTTTACAACTTTATACAGAATCACAAAAAGCTGTCTTACAACAATACATTTGTTGTCTACCTTTAATGTTATAGGTAGCAATTGTTTTGCTTACTTAGCTACAGTGAAAGAGGCCAGCAGTAGAGACGTTACAATGTTGACACTAATTTATAAAACAGGCTGAAATCGACTGTTTTATAAATTTGAAAGTTTAAATGTAGCTAGCTAGGTGATGTTTAAACTTTTTACACAAATAATTGTTGTAACTCGCTCTGAGGACAGCACCCGGAAGGAAAGCCTAAACTAAAGGTTTTTCAGCAACAAATTGATGACTGTAAAGTGATATATCGCAACCAGTTTCTACGCTCTTTTTTATTAAGTTCAATTCCTGAGCTTATTCCATGAAATAAAAAAGAATGGTGACTATTTTAGCTACAACAGGTTAATGGCAGGTTGTAGTTTGTATTTTTATGCAAATGTTTTCATTTGAAAATCCTGAAAAGGGTGTTCTACGGAATGTGCGTCAACATCCCGTGATGTTTGAAATAAACTTTTTATTTTTTTTATTTTCTCTTGTCGATTGATCAAAATTTTTAACATTAATGTCGTTATCGTCAATTATACAAAAAGTTGGTGCAGCATTGACTATATTTTTAGTTTATAATTGTTTTTTGTGACATTTCTATCGCAAAATTTAGATGGAATTAGCGTAAAAATCAACATTTGTATTAATATAGTTTCGAGTTAACCCAGGAGTATTCTCGCGAGAATTTTTTTTAAATAAAATTTAATTTTGGCGAGAACTAATTATCGCGGATTTCGAAAAAAATTAGAAGTGACATTTTGTTTTTCAATTTATACCTTTTTTAAAGGGCTTTTATGTAAGAGACATAAAAACTGCTGAAGTTGAAATTCACATAGTAAATTTTATGTAGGTTCAGTAAACCCGAAGATGAAAATTAGTATAAATCTTTTTTTAAAAAGGAAAAAAGATCTTAAGGGAATTAATTTTACGGAAATTAATTTTCGCGAATTTCACGAAGAGCGAGTTCTCCATTAATTTTCGCGGGAACTAATTTTCGCTAACTTTACAAAAACTCGCGAAATTTGCGAAAATTAATTCCCTTAAGGTATTTCTTTTGTTCTGTTTCATGCAATGGAAGGACAGAATATAAAAGGCATTAACGTTTAAACGCAAACTATGTTTCACTGTAATGTAGGTTGTATCTATAACACTAATCCTTGCTTCGTTATCAACTGTAGAATGCTTATTATATTTAAATACAGGTGGAAATATAGTTCGACTTAGGAATTTTCCTTATTAAGTCAACTTGCCTTTAAGTCGGTTGTGTCAAAATAACACATTATTTCGAGTTTAAACAATGTAAACTAAGGTTTCTTATTCCTAAATTATTATTTTTAGGTTCTCTTTATATCAATGTTGTCTCAAATTGTTGTTATAAAAAAGCGTGCAATATGTCACTTACATTTTTTTCTTCCTCCAGTATGCATCCTCTTCAACCCTTCAGTCATAACTATGCGTCTGTATTTATAACTTTCTTGTTTGACATAAAGAAAGGTTGCCAAGTTATAGATTACTTAGCTAAGATAATTTTTTGCCTGGCTAATTACAAATGTAACACTACAAGACTGGATTTAAAAAGAACGTATTTCCGGAAATATTACTTGATGCATTTTTTAAATAGCTTGCAATTATTGGAGCCCTCAATGTTGTTTTGATGAAAACATGACAAACATGTTATTCGGGACTGATCGTGTGACGTAACCTCCAATGATTGCATTTCCTTTAATAAGCACCCGGGCGCTTATTAATTGTCTTAAAAATGTGGTGTACATTTATTGAAAGACGCGTTTAAAAAAGGCTTATTTCAAAATCTTTAGTGTTAAAATCAAGTCCGTCAGAAAAAGGAGATTACAAAGTAGCTAACTTTCAGAAACAAAGTAATTAGTAGTACCGAAAAATCTTAATACTATCAACGTTGACTTAATCATCCTCATTTTGATTCTAGCCAAGAAAATAACTGGGATTTTATACAATTTTAGGCACCTTATACAAGTCAAATCAAACACACATTCATCTCCATTTCTTATTCCAAAGCGCTTGTTGGCTTGCGTTATTAGACCTCATAATAATAACGCTGTACGCTTATCCAAGGATTGCACTTATTAGAGGGGCGCTTAATAAATTATTTTGAATATAAGATGGACGGTGATTAAAAGAGAGCGCTTAAAAAGGGTGGGTGGTTAGTAGAGGAAACACCGTATTCCTGTTTGGTAATTTTCCTGACAGACTTGCATAACATACTAATTAACAGTATCCCAATTGACAATTTGGCCGGTCCTTCACAGACATATGATTTCATAATTTTATTAGATTTCTCTCATGCTAAAGTACTAGTAATTCTTGTCGCTTCTAATTTTAAAAGCTTTTTTAATTGCTCAGAAATAACATTTTTTCTTTTGCAACGTGGTTGAAAGGCAAAGGTGAAAACTTTTTATAAACATTGATTTGATTGAACAAAATCAAGAAAATTATTACTTGAGCTAAATATTTTTTTCCTCAAACTTGAACCTCGCGATTGCAAATTTATTCTTTATTGTTGAAAAATGTAGCGTTTTTAAGAGATTTTAAAAATCAAAATTCACTACATGTTACACAAGAAAGTAATAGTCAGATATTTGCTTGAAAATTATTTAGTTACTTTTTCCCTGGCATTTTTCCCGGCTAAATCAAAATGGCGCGTACAAGAATAGGTACCAGACCACTGCAACTGCAATAATCACTAGCCAAGCCTTTTGTTAAGGTAGTAATGCATCAAATTTGCAGCGACAACATCATCAATTGCATCTACAGCATCAATCTTTGTATCGCCAATGGACCCGTCATTGCATATCGGGTGCATAGTAAGCAGGAAGTGGTTTTTGCATCAATACTTCGGACAGACGACAAGTATATTGTAGATGCTGGGAGTAAACTTGGAATTCACCCTTCTGCCATCGTGATTTTGTAGTAGAGAAAGGAAATGCCGTTTTGAAAGATCGTTATTTCGTCATTGAATTGCGAAACTTACAGTAACGACTGAAAAATTCTAATCTAATCAATTATTTAAAGATGAAAAGTCTAAAGGCGGATTTTTACTGGATGAAATTTGTCCAAATCTTTCGACGTCGATCGATGCAAACGTAGGATTGCTTCCCATTTTTTTTTGGTCGAATTGGTTAGTTCGGCAATTTTAAAGCGAATCGTAAAAAATAATTGTTTATATGGCAACCATCAAAAATCAATAACAACAATGTAGAACTGATGACGGCGCTTTCCGATATCACCTTCATATTTACTGATAATGCACACGCCTTGAAATATAACCGCTACTCGTTATTAATATCCCAATTGTAATGTCTGATTATTTAATTTTAGAAACCCGTCCAGACAGTGCATAGCAACCACATGTTTACGTAGTTTGATGCAATAAATTGATTTTCAAGCAGAAGCCACTTTTCACTTTTGTAAATGACAATCAGATTCCCCATATCGGACAAAAGTTCTTCGACCCGAAGTGATAAGTGTTTGGGGTTAGACGAAAATTACAGCCGTCGGAAACCGTTAGGCCGATAAACAGATATGACTTTTTTTTAATTTTTGTTATTTATTTAGAGAATATTAAAAAACCTTGTTAGGCGGCTAGTCGCTATCCTCTGATATACAACAGATGCAAAAATATCAACAACATTTTCGTCGAATCGAAATTACGAAATTGTGAGATCAAAATTAGTGCCGGGTGTTTAAATACTAAGATTTTAACCTTGACGTTTATACTATCGCAATAATAATCGATTATAATCAGTGAAAAATGGGTGCACTTAAGTTGGGCATGAGAGCGGTAAAGTAATTCTCAAAAAATAGGCTTAAGTGAAGGTTATAGTTTTATTTTGATTAGGCATCATAAAAATGCTTAATGCGCTATTACTCCTATACCAACGTGTATTGGACAGTTAAAATGTAAACATTTTAAATTCGTTGATTCAAATAATTAATTACGTCATTAGAAAACGCTAAGAAAATAGATAAGAGTCACTTCATTTACAATAACAAATTCCTAAGGTTTTGGCAAAAACGTCAAAATATGGCTAATATTTTTCCTAATAAAGCGAGTAAACACTTCTTCTTCCTCCCTGAAGTAAACTCTATAATAAACCATTTTTTTATATTTTTTATATTTTTTATATTTTATTCTTGTATTTTTTGTGTTTTTTTATTAGTTTAGAGGACTTTGAACTCTGTAAGAAAACCCGATAACACCCCCCATAACTTTCACATTAAGCAGTTTAAAAAATTTCTACAAATAAAATTTAGTTCTTCATGGTAAAAAGCATATAGATGCATGAGAGTGTGTTTTTCGGATGCGTCATTTTCCCCCGTCTGTCATATTTTTGTAAATTAATTTTTTGGAGTTTTTTAACTGATTAATTACCAAATAGTGGAGTAAAAAGCTGTGAAATGGTTTAAGTAAGTTCCCGCCAATGACATTTCTCTCTAACTTCCTGAATTCTTAGTAATACTGTGTGTGATAAACAAGTCAACAAAAAAAGTCAAGGTTAAAGAAATTATACACACCATATATACAACAGTGTTTATAAATAATTACGTTTGTATGATGAATTTTCTATTTTTTCTAATGCCACCATAATTTTCTAGTTTATCACAATATCTGTATATTATAAACTATGTTTATTAGCATTAATAGTTAATGAATATCTCTTAAAATATTCGTCTCAACTGGGGTGATATGCAAGAATCTGGCAAAATTTGAAAAATATATCTAGCTAGCTAAGAAGCTAGCTAAATTCCCTTTGTCAAAAAAGTTGATTAAAAAGCAATGCAAGTATGTATGGATTAATTTATGCATACCAAATATGTGTAACATACTTTTCTGTCATTTTCCGTTCCGAAATCTCCAATACGAAATTTAAGATAAAAAGAAGGCGTTGTTTTAGTCCACAGTGCTCATAAGGTGTCAACACCACGAGCTCGACTTTCTTGTAAATCATTATATCTAATAACCAAAATTTCTCCTCTTGGCTAAACTTTTCGTGCTGTTCGCGAAGGAAGCCCCACTAGCTATAGTTTTACAAATTCAAAATATTTTGTCAAATTTTTAATGACCTTTAAGATCTTCTTAGTTTATTAGATGATTTTTTGTTTGTTTTTTGTGTGTTTTTTTAGATATGTAGCTAACATTTTTACATAAAAATTAATGTGTCACCGTAGTGGAATAGGATAAATTGGAAATTAACCCTAGCCGTAATCCTAACTAAAACTATACAAAACGACCGGTTGGTATTTATAATTCTCAAATTTATTACCATCCCCTTAACATATGGCAGATTTTGTTTAATAAAAATTCCGATAATTTTTTTTTCACCATATGTTGATTTTTATTGCCTGGTAATCATTATCTAGCTACCTAACTTTAGTAAACAAGAAATTTTGTTTGGTAGATACTGTAGTCTTGGGTACTATGGCTCTTTAATCTTCAAGTAAAAACTAGCTATATGGTACCAAAAATAAAAATTTTGATTAGACTTTTCAGGTAGTAAGACCATCATGAATACAGACCCTTACTTAAGTGTTGAATGGCATTGGTAGCACCATCCAGAATTTTGTTATCTGAGAGCACATCAGATATAAAGATTCTCCTCAGATAATACATAACCTTTTTTGTATAATCCTATTTAGACCAATTTTTTTTTGGTGGGGAGGGGTCCTAAAAAGTTGTGCGTGACTATAGTATAGGCGTAGATTTCGATTTGTTATTCATTTCATGTTAACGAGCTAGACCACAACAAAAACAGTCTGTATGCAGCGTTGTCTGCAGTTTTAACGAGGAGAAAGTATGATATTTTTCTATTAGATGTGACGAAACCGCTACAATAACAACTACTGACAGACCCCTCCCTTTTTTTCCTATTGCCAAATTGATGATATCTATCAATGCTTTAGATTTTAATACGCTTCTTTCGAAATAAAAATTCGTTCTGCAAAATAGCTACATCGCAAAAATTTCAACAAAAAGGATTCTACTTGAGGTTGATATTGAATATTTGAATGATTTTAAACTTTTACTAAAACAACATTTTGCTATTAGAAAGTAACGGATGAATGATCATTTGACGATTTAGTAGCATGGTATGCGGCCTCCCCCACCACACAGGGTCGTTTTCCTTGCTATATTTTCACTATATTTTCACTTAACTACTGTCCCAATGACTGCTAAAGTTGGACGTCGAGGGCATTTTCTACTAACAAAATATACATATAAAAGTTTTAGTGACAATTTTGAAATATGACCATTTTTGCTACATTCACTTTTAAATCTGAAGGAAGCAACTAACACATGAAAAATGAACATTAAAAAACCAGTATGTTTAACCGTACTGACTAATTAGGGTATGAGTTCTTGTCGTGAAATTAAATGCACAGTAACTTTAGTAAAAAATGTTTGTTTGCATAAAAGTTGTTATGACGTGTTGTAGACCAGTTAAAAGAAATTAGCATAAAAAATAGTATTGTATGAGCTATGATTCCTCATTTGCAGAATTTGGGAATTTTAATTGAGGCCAGTCAGACTATGAATGCTTGAACAAATAATAAGAGACAGGTAAAGAAATAAAAAAATAAATTGTTTTATTAAGGCCAATGTTATTGTTACCTAATGTTACTTATACCAATATATCGCACATATGCACCGTTGTTCGTATAATAAGGCCAATGTAGTTGCTAAAATCATTATTAGTTAAAATGACTTTTATCACGCATCAATTATGCTCCACTGCTACATTTTTACATGACTGAGTATAAAGAAGGGGAACTACACGCATACATAAAACCTCATCGTCACCCAAATTAATTTGCAAAAAATAGTAACTAGACTGAAACATCACGGCATAAATAAAACTTTGGTAATATTAGTATACAGCGACTTGATATTTTTCTTTCCACGAAAAGATTTACATTAGAATTTTTAAGAATTCATACGAGATATGGCTAAGTTTCGCTTTGATTGGCAAACAATATGAAATATTGAACTGACATATTTTGCACAAGATCCTATCATTGTTAGAACTGTTTACTCATACTTTAAAATGGTTTGTTAAGTTTGTTAAGGTCTACCTGGTTTGTTAAGGTCTACCTGGTTTGCTAAGGTCTACTTGGTTTGTTAAGGTCTACCTGGCTGGTTAAGGTCTACCTGGTTTGTTAAGGTCTACCTGGTTTGTTAAGGTCTACCTGGTTTGTTAAGGTCTACCTGGTTTGTTAAGGTCTACCTGGTTTGTTAAGGTCTACCTGGTTGTTAAGGTCTACCTGGTTTCTTAAGGTCTACCTGGCTGGTTAAGGTCTACCTGGTTTGTTAAGGTCTACCTGGTTTGTTAAGTTCTACCTGGTTTGTTAAGGTCTACTTGGTTTGTTAAGGTCTACCTGGTTTGTTAAGGTCTACCTGGTTGTTAAGGTCTACTTGGTTTGTTAAGGTCTACTTGGTTTGTTAAGGTCTACCTGGTTTGTTAAGGTCTACCTGGTTTGTTCAGGTCTACCTGGTTTGTTAAGTTCTACCTGGTTTGTTCAGGTCTACTTAGTTTGTTAAGGTCTACCTGGTTTGTTAAGTTCTACCTGGTTGTTAAGGTCTACCTGGTTGTTAAGGTTTACCTGGTTTGTTAAGGTCTACCTGGTTTGTTAAGTTCTACCTGGTTTGTTCAGGTCTACTTGGTTTGTTAAGGTCTACCTGGTTTGTTAAGGTCTACCTGGTTGTTAAGGTCTACCTGGTTGTTAATGTCTAACTTATTTGGGAACGTCTACCTGGCTTCATAACAAGTCAAGATGTAAATCACAAAGCCATCTGAAAACTTCTGCGGTGGGTAGCTAGCTGGCTAGCTACTTTTACTTTAAACTATAGTAAAATGTAGATTTGTACCTATAAAACCTTTAAAATGGAGATATGTAAGATTTGTAAGTAACCATTAACATAAATCTTTAGTTTTTTTTCAGTTTTTATGCCACTATCACAGTTAACCACAGCACTTTAGTTTGCCATAAAGCTGCCAAAAAATCGCTTTCTTCCATTTTTTAAGTTACAAGAACCATTAACAATAAAATCTTATTAAAGAATGCCTCTGAAATTGCAACAAACCTTTTAAGTTAACAATATTCCTTACGGCGAAATAATGTATACTCAAAATTTCGTGATTATTTATCACGGAGCCAAAACTATAGCAACAAGGGTTTTTCGCGAAAGGTGTGTTTAAAACCATATTAACGTGCACTGCTTTTGACAAGTAAAGTAAGGCGCAAAACCTAAATCGGACAACTCCATAACACTCCATATAGCGATTTTTTTTTTAGTATTGACTTCCATAAAGTAGACATGGAAAGACATTTCTTTATTTATTCACTGATTTTCTAGATCTCTTTACAACGGATGTACATATGTTTAAAATTTACTTACTCTCTTTTTTATCTTAATCTTTGCCCTTCTCTCGACTCTTGATTACAAAATGGATTTTCAGTTTATATCCTCCGTCGTTAACTGTTCTATCAGTTACTGTGGCAAGATCTAAGTAGAAAACTCTCCAAAGCGGCCACGACCGCCTCTCTAAGGCGGACAAAAAGTTTGTTCCGCAAGGGGCCGCTTCAAGAAGGTTGCACTTGCTCGAATAAACTTTTATCAGAATTTTACACATTCCTTTTTGGCTGAAACCTTTACAGTTATTACGCAATTAAATAAAAATTGGCTTATAATAAGGCACAATCTTCTCCTTTTTTACTTTCGTAAACGTGTTATTTTAGTGATTACAGAGTTCTTTATCTTTTGAAGACAACACGTGTTTAGATAAGCCATTTTTTATTGGTTTTGCAAGGAATGCGGCCAGAAGTTTGCCAAAAAATTAAATTGTCTGTACAAAAACTTGTATACGGCGTACAATTGAGTATGAAATCCACAGACACAAACATATACACAACTTTTTGAAATTTCGGACAGTTAAATGTATCAGGTGGAATGTACGGGGCAATTAACTTAAAATTACGTTTAATTTTCTGTTTAATGAGTCCTCAAATAACTATGTGTGATAATATGAATGAAACCATAAAAAAACCCAATTAAGCAGTCAGTTTTATGGTGACGTGGCGAATCATGCAACGTATGCTGTGTTTATATTGGTGACCTGGCGACCGAAAAAAAATATCCGTTACAGAAAGATTTTGTTGGTCTCTTTAGTAACTTTATTAGCGACTTAAAATGAGGTCTGCTGATGTCTTCTGTAAAGAGATTTTTTTTGAGAGTTTGATTTTGACTTAGTAGGGACTAGAAAATGTATGGCGCTGCAGTAGAATAAAAAAAAAGCTACGAAAGGTTTTTATCTAAAACAAATACAGAATATTTTATAATTTCGATCTTATTGAAAATAATTCAACTGATTGACTTAACATATCTCATTTACGACTAGAACTTGCTCGATAAACAATTTTTGGGATATTATGTTTAAATTGGCCTCAGTTATTTTTGCAATAACTATAGTGACTTCTTTCCATGCAACATCATTCAGGATGTTTTGTTTTAAACGTTTAACGATATGTTTGTTACCCAGGGTACCTGGCATCCTGCTGTCTTTGATTGAGATTCTCAGAGTAAGAAGGTATTTATATAAAGTCAAATAGATCGGATGAGCAGGTTGATGCTTGCCTAATCAATGCCTTACCTGCTAAAAATAAAACATGTTTATAAGAGAAGTGAGTCTGCCTTGCCGAGATCTCAATTGAATTTGGCGGGATCTCAGCAAGCCGGGATAATTTTTTTTATAAAAAACATTTTACCCACCTAGGTTGCCTAGGGGAGATGTGCTAATGTCCTAACTTCATGTTTCTTGATCAGTTAGGCTAATGCGCGATCAAAATCAAACTTTAATCACGCTTGTCGTCGTACAAAAGGAAGGTCTGTTGTTGATATCCCTGTTGTTTTTCCTTTTTTTTTTTTTTTTTTTTTGATTTACTCACTTCAGACTATCTGTGGCTTACGTTAAGTTACTTCGTTTTATGAATAATTTGACCCTGATGTTGCTGATAACAATGTCTGTATTCCAATGAACGTGATTTCACGAACTCTCAGTATTTCATCACAAATAGCCCAAGGACGCCCGTAATGAATTTTTATAGGATAAAATTGAGCAACAAATTAACAACGGAGGTACTAGAGTGATTACTTAACGACATTATGAAATATTTACAAAGTGTAATGGAGCAACCAACAAACATGTAAAAATAAAAAAAATTGTTTATAAATTAGAATTTTTGGAAAAAGAATTGTTGTATGAAAACTTAATCTGCCTTTTCTGGTTCTGGTTTATCAAAAAAATTGATCAGTTATTGATATTTAATCTCTATTCTACCACACTGAGAAGAATAGTGCGGATGAATCCAAAGCATCAATGTACAGAGAATTATAATCGGTTTACAACTAGACCATCTGCTACCCTTTGCATGAATTAGCTACTTGTTTTCTATAAGTAGAAACAGTCACTTTTGGCGGTGAAATAGGCTACGTTATGCAAAATAGACATGTATCGGTAGAATTGAAAGCTTTATTTGACGGGAACCTTAAGACATCTCGAACAGTTGTATTCCTTATCAATGTTATATTTACTACCTTTTAGGGCAATAAATACCTTTAAAGTTACCTGGTTCACAAGGTGAAAAGGGATCTTTATATAAAAGCACAGTTAGTCCTTAACCATATCGATTAAATTACGGATGCCAAATTTATGTACAAAACTTTTCTGAGACTTTTAGATAGAAAACCGATATAATATTTAAGATAATATAACATTTTCTCCTCAATAATGCTTTAATAAACAACGAATATTAAATCAAATTTTTTGGTTGCGTAACTGAAAAGCTGAAGGATTAAACCTAAAAATGTGTCATTTTTTTTGTCTTTGAAATATTTTCCTCGATTGTTAGAATGAGATGTAATGAGATGCTTGCTTATATTTTTAAGCTACCATTTTCCTTGACGACGGGCAACAGGCCATGTTAGTCAGTCGTTAAGAACGCTACGTTAATCAGAACACCTAAAAAGCAGTATTGCCTGAACGATTAACAATAAACCTAAAATACCTGTTTACGTGGGCGATTTTGGAGAATATCGACCAACATCAAAATATTGCCCGAGCTCGCGATTGTATGGGTTTTTGTCCGAATTTACTGTAGAATAAAACGGTAGAAGCAGAATATAAAAACTTCTTTTTCGAAAGATTCGAACAATATTTAAATCCAATATTATGTAAACATAATCGCGATAATTATTTACCCGTAGTTACAAATAAAACTTTAATTATTTACATTTCACTTTACCATGTTTGAACTTTGAAAGCTGTTGCTATGTTAGCAAGCAATACTGGAGAATACTGCTAGTTATTACGTCCTTTTTAACCAATTATTTTGCGTTATTTCTGAAAATATTCATTGTTTTCACAAAAATGATCAATAAGAAATTATGACTACTCAACTATGTAAATATTTTAGAATCAAATCTATTTTCCATGTGACGATTTGTCATCTTGAGCCATCCAAAGGTACATTCTGTAGGATTTTGAATGTTTCTCAGCTTCGTAATCAAAAAGACTTTCTAATTTGATTTGCATGAACTATATTAACGAACACAGTAAAAAAAATCTAGTGCGTTATAAAAATATTTGAGGTAAATCTGAATCACGTTGTCTGTTGTTAGTCATTAAGTTTCCAAAAACTTTTGCATCATGGACACTGCCAAGCCATATGCCCACAGAATTACCCCTATAACCACACACAGGCTGGCCATTTAATGAATGGAACTGTTTCTAGCAAGAAGCATTGCGGGAATGTTCAGTAATTAAAGGATAATGTCATAACAATTTTAGTTTTAAAATTCAGATTTTTTTGTATTATTATTAGGAAGCGTCGTGTCATAATTTACTTACTATGTAATACTTTACTATTCTGGTACAAAGTTGAAGTACAACTGTTGTTATTGTACATATTAATACAGACAAATTTTTGCATGGATTTATTTTCCCAAATTTGGCCGAAATTTGAGGAAATTTGTCTCGCATGTAATTTCCGTTCCTAAGGTATGATAAAATGGTAACCCTATTCGGTCCGGGGGGGCGGATTCCGCCCCCCTGACGGTTTTTTATAAATAACTCCTTATTGCTATGTTGTATGGCTATGAAACTTATTGACTTTCAATATTTATCTATTAGACACCTGCATGCCAAATTTTTTGGTATGGGAATACCTTTCAGAGGCTTTGATATTGGCCATTACTCGAAACTACCCCTAAAAATCTCTATGAAGTCCTTATAATGGGTAAAATTTAATAACTCCTGTTAGGATTATCCTTAGAATTTAAAACATGCAACACAACTTTGTTTTATTAAGAAGAATCATTTTGCATAATTTGGACACGTGATTAATCCGATTTCCCGATTTTGTCGGATTTTACCCGAAAATCGGAAAAACCCGGATTTTCGGGCAATTTTGGGCAATTTTTTATGCGACCCACGTAAAAACCGGAAAATATGTTAAATAACTTTTATTTAGCTTTCAGAAACTTCAAACAGAATGCAAAAATTCGATCTGGAACAAAAGTAATTAAGTTTTAAGCAGATAGTGTCATTTTTAACAAATTCCAAGCTTCTGATGACGTCACAGAAAATGTGCTGATGCAAGCAAAAATTTATTGCTGTCATTTTGTTCCTTTTATGACGTAATATAAGTGTGCCAAGTTTGATTCAATTTGAACTAACCCTATGAAAAGTTATTGAGGGGGGGCGGACCACCTATTGCCCGAGTCCTAACATCACAAAAGTGTCACACACACTCACACCCCAAGTTGTTTGGGCAACTAAAATGTTATTTCCATTAATCTTGAGAGTTTTTCACGTTTTTGTCAGACACAGTTAGCGAAAAAAAGGTTTTTTAGATGCTATTGTTTTTCGATGATGTCATCTTTTGTACTAAATACACTCTGTATTTAAGGAATTTTAATGATTTCGAAAATAAAATGAGCATTTAATAATCAATACTTTGCGGCTAGTAGGTTACGAGATTTCTTTATTTCTTGGTTGACAGCCTAATAATGTGCTGGTCGCGTATTATTGTTTTTTGGAAGTCGGTTGTCAACTACACATACGCTGAATGATTTATTTTGGCAAAAACATTTTTTCGTTATTTTTTTTTGGCACTCGTGTGTTTTGTTTTTTTTTAATTTTCCCATACCTTATTAGGATGACACTCATCGGGGGAGTTTTGACCACGCACTAAAAGTTGTCAATAGTTGCTTTTGATAAGAATGATAAAACTAAATGGTAATTTTCAAAGAAGTTCCGTTTTCATTTTCAAATTTTCCCACTCATAGTAATAGCAACTGTTTCAAATCATTTAAAACCTGGACTTTCGGAAAAGGTAGCCAGCTTCTTGTTGCTATCAAACGATTTTTTTTTCCTTAATGTTTCTAGTAGGATTTTTTAAAGGGACCTACGCGCATGTTTTTTATAAGCAAGTAAACTTTTGACCTCTGTTTCAAAAAATTGCATGAAGTTTGACAGAAAAGTTCCTTGAAACCTTCTGTGAAACTTACGGCAATTTTGGCCTAAAATGGAAAAATTTTCAAGATTATTCAAACCCCAAATTATCAGTGAACACCCACAGTCGTTCGATTTTAAGGACTGTTCAATAAATAAGTATAAACGATTACAAGTGAACACGAAAAGAGGGGAAACATTTTCAAAGTCAATGTGAGCCCAGTAATGCATTTTCGAAGTCGCAGCTCAAATATAAATTGTTCCTTGTATCCAAGATTTTTATACGAAAGCTGCTTAGATAATTTACATATTTTAGTACATATTTTAGTACATTTTGCTCATAAAGTAGTTTTTCATAAAATAATACCTTCATTACCCTTTTTTATATTGATCAGCCGTGACAGCGGAACATCAAAACATTGTATGAAAACGAAGTTAGTTTAGAAAAAGTTCAGGACGATAACAAAGAATAGAGTATATATTATTAAACACTGGTTAAAGCTCCAACTAACTAGCTAGGTAAAGGTACAAGCTAGTAGCCAATAATAGTGTAAAATATAAAATCCATAACAATCAACTTAGCTAGCTGAACACCAGAAAAAAGTGTAAACCAGCAACTTTAATAAGTTTAATATATGCCATTTTTTATTTCTTTTACAAAACACTCATAATTAGCCCATTTGAAGACGTTAATTTGAAAAATAATAAAGGTAAACAAACTATGTATGCATCATTTTGCTGAAAAATTAAAATTGTCTCTAAACTAACTTCGTTTTCATGTTATAGTATGTATATTCTGGCTTTGTGTTGAAGATGGAGATTGAAATAGGTTTATTCGATATTGATTGTATCTACGTTCTTATTCATTCTGAAAAGGTTAAGGTTCATGAAATTTTACTCACTTTACATCCACATAGACGATCTGTTGCTTTTTATTGTTATTTTCTATGAATAGAAACATTCTCTTTTAGTACCTTGTGTAGACGTTCTTTGGCGGTAAAATAAATCAAGTTCTGCAAAATATACATATATCAGTAAACTTCAAATTTTTTTTTGGAGAGGAAAGAAGGAGAACACAGAAATCTGTATTTCTGATAAAAAGTTATATTTACTAGCTTTAAGAAGAGAATCAATTCCTCTAAAATGGTTTTAAAGTCACTGTTGTGTCGACTGACTATGCGTGCATTGTTCTTGTATGCTTACAGCCAAGCGAAGTTTAGAAAAATATAGCTAACTAGATCAAAAGGTGCAACATATTTTCTCATTAAAGGATTGATTGATGAACTGCTTTCATTGATTAATTAGTTTAATGTCATTTTCAGTTATTTTTGGAAAAGTCAATAACATAGTTAAGATGATTTAAGATGTTGATATATCTCCTCAATGCTCATAAACTATTTTAGCACCATTAGCTTAAATTTTGTATAAGTCACTAAAGATTAACCGCCCCTTTAAATACATTATTTTTTGTCAGAAAATACATACATCTGTGAAATGAAATAGCAGGTTTATTGTCAATAGAGTTAAGTTACCGTTCTTTCTTTTCAAATAATTGTTCCAGATACTTAGTAGCCAATAATGGAGAAAACACAGTTCCATGCACCAAATCTTTTATTATTTTCAATGGATGAAGAGTGGTAATTTAAGTGTAATATGTATTACATTTAAATACTTATTGAGTTTGATGATGTGACATCTATATTTTGATTTTCGAATATTTCACTCATACCAATCAGAAACGAGAACCCATTTCGAAATATTTAATTCATCTTCATTTCATCAATTGTTATTTGTTCCTAGTTATATGTTTCTTTTTGATTTCTCAATTGGCCTTCCATATGTCCTAAACACTCGCAAAATTGAAGTCAGTTGCACTTTTGGCTTTATATGACAATATACCTTTATCCTTCACTGACAATTTTTTAAAAAGTTAAAACCGAAATTCGTCTTGTGGAAGAAAATGCATAAAAAGGGAATAGAAAGTTTATTGTTTATCATTTCATCAATTGAATTATTGTCTTTAATTACAAATTTTTGATCTTTGTTGAAAATTTAAACTTGCAATCATACGAAGACGGTAAATGAACTCATGTTCACACTAGAGTTATTACCAATAACATATCCTTGTTAAGGATACAGTTGCATAAAAACACAACAATTAAAAATCATAATCCTAAAAGAGTTAATCAAAAAACCTCTTGTCCTTAAGTTAAATCATGTATCTGAATAATCAGACTGTTTGAGCGTACAACATGACTAATGATGATGACAAAAGGCGTACTGCGTGGTCACCATTCTGAAAAAAAATATAAATTGGAAAGTGCAAACTGTTCTATAAATTGTACCTAGTTCTGCTACGTGGTGATTGCAGAAAAGTTTTTGTTTTACAGGCTGTAATTATTTGATTTTACATATAACTGGTGTAATATTTTTATGTACATCGCTCAAAGGCTAGCTGAGATTAACTTTTTGAATTTTTTAAATTCGCATTATCAATTCCTATTATAATATTTTTATTTGGATCATTCATAAACGGTACCTATCAATTATTCGAAATACATTTTTCCTAGTAATAAAAAATACCAGAAATAGATATCGGGATATTTACTTTAATTTTGGAGTGTTCAACCAACAATGTAGTTGGTTCAACACACATTTTCTCTTTCTTTTCATGCCCCTCTGGCAAAAAGTTTGAATGACAATGTGTACTGCAATAAGAGAAAAGATTCAAAATCACATAGAAAATAAATTTCCGCAGCTGTAGTTGATACAATCTCGTGTACACCTTTATTTTCATCGGATTCAGGGATTTAATTTTTGCGGAAATTGTTTGTTTTTCTACTTTAAAAATCGATTGATACCAAATTTTTTCTTTCTTTCAATATGTGGATTTTAAGTTCAGCAGTCTTTATTTTATGTCTCTAACGTAAAAACCCTTGAAGAAAATAGAGAAACGAAATGTCATCAATTCGCTAAATTTAATTCTCGCGAAATATTAGGACTTACTAACTTCGCGAAAATTCGTTCTCGCGAAAATTAATTTATTTAAGGTAAATAGGTAGGTATAAGTGCCCTTAAATTTTGTTTTTTTGAAGAACATTTTTTTGATATTGCGCCTCCCGAACATTTGATGTACGGTATTCAGACGTAGTTTATATAGAACTATAATTTGCCAATGCTTTTCAAGTTGCGACGTCGCGACAATGAAAATTGGCAAATTAAAGTTAATTTCAGCATATCTATGAGCTATATCAAAGACTGACTCACCAAAAATGATGGGCGTAGCTGAAATTTAAACAAGCTTTAAGTGTTGCCTTATTAAAAGGTTTTGCATCACAAAAATATCAGTTTCATTTCCACATAATTTGTCAAATGTTATCGCTGAATGACTGCTAACGTCCTTAATTACGATGGCAACTCAATATCTTGGGAAAAAAAAGCGATAACAAAACATTGAAGGTAATGTGTCTGAATTATTAATGCATTTATAAATAAAATACTCATTTCCGTAAAAACAAAAAAAGGTGAATGCTGTATTAATGTTTTTTCCTTCCCTCTTTTTAAATATTTCCATAAACCGACCAATTTTTGGCACATTTTAGTTGCCTGGTTATATAATACCGGCAATATAACATGACCTTGGTAATGGTATCGATGACAAAATCGAAACGTGTAACATGAATGCCATGTGTATAAGTCATCAGATATTTCTCGTTCCTGTCCCTACACCCACAAAAATGTGACATTGTTTCAAATATTTGTTGTATTTTTATATAAGCTCCGTGCTTGGAATTTATGATCTTGGAAATGATGAAGCTTGTCTGATTTTTTTTTCCAGACATTGTTGTTTTCTACTCCGGATGCATGATGTTTGTTAACTGGATCATGTTTGTGGTGATTTTAAAGAGCGGCCATCTTTTAATAACAAGTGTCGTAAAAAGGTTAGGCGGTGACGCAAATTATTATTCTGTATGAAATGAAAGCAAATAAGCAGTTTAAAATATTTGAGCAGCATTTGCATTATCAGATTTTGTCTAAACAGTTTTCTCATATCAGATTTTCGCGTTTACATTTGTATCAGATGCCGATTTTTTTTTTCTTTTTCTTTTCAACATCACGCGAGAAGGCTGCCGCAATCGTAAGAGCTGTTTTACTAAAAAAGCGAAAGCACCGAAAAGAGCGAAAGAGAAGATTTTTAATAAATCCTTTTCTCATTTCTAATTTGTGGCAAATGCGGATGATTGCCTTTGCTTTCTCATCCCTGTTTTTGTACAGATGACTTTTTACATTCCATACAGCTTCTTCCCCTTTCAAAAGTTTAATAAAAATTTCTGTTTTAGACATTTTGATTTTTTGAATGTTCTTAGCTCTTGTTCTTCAAAAATCATACGAATTTTAACCAAACTGTTACTCCATTGGTTTCAAACAAGATTTAAAAAGTTGAATTGTTTCAACTTTTTAGATTGCGTCTGACAACATTTGACAACAAAAAAGCTTCCAATTTTCTGTTTACGCTATTAGATTTTGACGAATCAGATGAATCTGTCAGACAAAATCCGATAATGTAAACGCTGCTTTTGTTCATATTAACCTCATTCATGCCGGGGTACACGTTGTGACTGTATTCCCGGGGAATTTAGTGTGGAATTTACCTAGCTACCTAAATTCCACAATCTAATTAATTACAATCTAACTTTGTCCCAAAGAGGTATTTGACTTGTAAAATATAAAATGGACCTAGGTTATCTTATCTGTATCAGTATTCAAACAAAATCTTTGATTGATTTTCTTTTGATAAATAATGCTTCTTAAATGATTTCATCAATATATATATATTGTTTCAGGCTGAACAAATAATAATTTGGCTTGAAATAAAACTTTCGTATCAGCTTAGAAACTTTTTTTCCATACTCTTTGTGGTAGTTGCTATCCTACCTTTAGTCATGTTTTTTTTCTTTTCCCCTTCTTCTTCTTTTTCTTTTAGTCTTTTTTCTTCTCAAACATTAATTTTTAATTTTTGACAATTTTATTTTTCACAGGACCCATATTGATAACAGAATTGTACCTGTATATACTTATATATAATCGCAATTGGCAATCATGTAAAAAATATTGGATAGATAAATAAATAAATAAAAATAAACAAAATTCTAATGTCAAGGTTGAAAAACAATAACAACAAAGATCGCCCTCGTGCTTTTACTAGCCGCAAAAGTTGTAACAGCGAGACAAATTATTAATTAATCATAGTAATATATATATAAGAAATATACTGGTTATAAAAAGCAGCCCATACCTGGGTCTTGTTAGACATCTGGCAACAAACCCTTGGAACGAGGATGTTTTAGAGGGCAAATACGTTTGCCCAGTCGCGCAGATTCTAACCATTCTTTTTCGAAGTGCTAAAAGTACTTTGGTGTCTAAGGGTTTGGGTATATATTGCAAGCTTCTTTAAATTTAAGTTGGGGACTCAAAATGTCATATTGCGTCATATTGCGAAGGAACAAACAACGCGTACAAAACATGCTGCTTGGAACGTTTTTGTTGTCCTAACAACGAAACCTGAACTTAAAATCTTGATTGCATAAATTACTTCAATGCATAAATTACATCATTGCATAAATTACTGGATAATATCATGACAAGTTAACACGCATTTCTGTCTTGCACACGAGGAAAACCTCAACTAATTAATTGCCAGAGACTTGTGGGTGTGACAACTGGTACGGTATTTCGGTAATTACAAATTAAACGCACTATTAAATAAAGTACTGTCTTATTTAAGCGACTATAATAACTCAAATGACAAAGCTTATTTTTTAAGTGCATTGTAATTAAGGCGTCTTGATTTGATTTAAAGCCGCAGTGTATATTCAAGATGATGATGAAAACGACCGGTAGTTGACAAAACCTTGAAAAAATTGCCTTGGTTACGAAGGAAAACAGTTACGGGAATATATTTCGATAACGTGATCAATGAACCGTCCATACACACAAGATCTTTTTTTCGGAAATTTATTATCCTATTACCTTTACTGTGTAGACCTCAAAAGGCTTATCAGAATAATTTATAGGCTCGCGTGTTTTCTACGAACGGTCCAGGAGACCTGTCAACCTCGATCCCTGTTATCTCTCTTTGTATATCGGACGGCGAGACGAGCATTCTCAATAAGCGCAGCACCGATAAGAGACGAGTTTGGAGACCTGCGTTTCGTGTACCTTTTTTTAATGGCTTGTCCGAAATTAAAGATACAGAATAGTTTATTTCTTCTCATTCTAAAAATACATTAAGTAACGAGCAAAAAATAGAGGCGGGGCACAATCGAATTTTGGAGTTACCAAGGCGAAATATGACAATGCGCGTTGGTTGTTTTTCTTAACGATTACTTTTTAATTAGCTGCCAAGTATTAAATTAATGAAGAATGTTTTTAATTTTGAAAGCCGCATTTTAAAATGCTAGAAGAGGAGTGGTAAAAGAAAAGGACCCAGAGTAGGATCCGTGGCCACGAAGGCAAATATAAGGACCCAAAAACTTTAGAGGAGCTAAGACACAAAGTGAATATAAGTAAAATGTACGAACACATTTAAACATGTCCACCACATAATGAGAGATACAGTCTCTGTGTAAATTGCATACATGTGTATTATTAATTCTTAATAACAGTCTTAATTGAAATTTTATGAAAAAGATTAGAGTACAATGTAATGCTTAGTCATTCTGACTCGGTGTAAAATTAGAAAAAGTGTTAAAAAAACATGATATTTCGAGTAAAATCGTTGAGAGATAACTTTCCTTGCCATTCTTAAAATATGACCAAAAGCGCGGATTTTTAATTCTCCACAACCTTTAGGTGCTATTTTGCGGAAACGCACAAAACTTCAAGGAGAGTGTTATGCTGACGTCAGCAACAATAAGAACATTTCGGATGTAACTAAATAACCTAAAGGTAAGGGGACACGAGGGACATTTTCATGCGCGCGCTATGCAACATGTCCCATAGCGTGCGCATGAAAATGTTTCTTGTGACGCCACTTCTCATTTGCAGAATGGTCATATGAAAAACTTTGATTTAAATGTTCCTACTTCCCGAAGTATGGATCAGGAGGGAGTGGAAACTTTTTTCGAGGTTATCAGAGCTGTATACACCGTTGAATTTACTAACCAGATCTTGCTTTATGGCTTCTTTTTTGTTTTTATCTTTGTAGTATACATCACTACTATCCCATAACGCAGGATCTGTTTTATAAAAGTCGATTGAAATTGTCTTTTCCTCATTAGATAGCGTTTTCTTTTCGTCCGACATTTTGCTTTTTCTCCTATTTTCTTTCTCCACTTGATGTTCGACTTCTCAAGAAAACCAATGTTTACAGTTTCTTGCATTTTCATTGGTTAACTACACTATGCCTCAAATGGTTTTGCAAAATATTTGTTGCGTGATATGGGGAGACGGGGCACAAATGTGCCACAACAATAATTTTGTCCCGGGACATGTTGCATAAGGTGGCGACACGAGCAACATTAGCGATGCAACAAAATATTCATCAAATTTTGTCCCCGGAGCACAGGAACAAAATAGATTCAGATCTATTTTGTCCCCGAAGTTGTGGAGCAAAATCTTTGCTCCATGCAGCATTTTTTTGCTCCATTGCAGTAAAAAGTAGATATGGGACACGAGCAATTTTTGTCATGCGCGTGCAATGGAGCAATGTTGCATAGCACGCGCATGAAAATGTCCCTCGTGCCCCCTTAGCTTAAGTTTCTAACTCTAAAGTCTGCTCTTAACATCGATAAGAGGACTTTAAGAGAGGGGCAAACAGCCGCGGGCACGGTTGCTGATTGAAAATTCATGATGCCAGAGTTAATTTTAAAGACCAGATCCGCTGGTCTGGAATATGCCGTAAAATTCTCTAGTTTTTGTTATAACTATTTACTTTGGTGTTTTAAAAAAAGGATATGATGTTTTTATATAAAATTAAAAAGTTAAAAGTTGTTGGTTTTAAAAGGTGAACTTAAGCTTAAAAACTCTGCTGAGCAACAACACGCCACATCATACCCAGAACATCTGTTCATGAAAGTTTGTTACAAAATACCAGTGTTTACTTTTATCCTTATAGTTCAGTATTTTTACACATTTACCAAACGGGTGGTTGCATTCAGAAAAAATATTACATCTTTCTCTATATGATCACACTGTTTTATCAACAAATAATAAACAAGAAAAAAGGTCTAATTCGTGAATAAAGATAAAGAAAAGAGTTGTGAACTAAAAAGATGAAACCGCCATATTAAGCGTGTGATTTTTTGTTGAAACTTTCCGGTCTGTCTCATCACAACAAACTTCTTCGTTCTAAAAGAGCAAACCAAATTACGAAAATAATATTAATATTGGCCGTGACAGATGTTTATATATAAAGTTCCGAAAGTGATAACGAAGGATACAAAATGGTGGTACGATTGTATGTGAATCATTTGTGATTGTCTTGAGTTGAAGATGTTATTTTTTATGTTATTGGTAAGTAGCTACATCTCAAACTTGCTCCTCTTTGCCCCATACAACGCGTGTACCCTTATGACCATTTGCTTTTAGAACAATATTAAACGGCATTATTATTGGTATAATATTTGAAACTCCCGATTAAAATCCGGGCTAATAAAGTGTGATCTAAGAGGATAGGTTTGATTCATCCCAAGGGATTCTTACTTTCTTTATATTAATTCGTCACTATAGAAGAATCTAAGACGCCCAGGGAGGAGAGTGGTTTGACGTTTAACCCCATGAATCACGTGCGTAATGAAACATAAAATTGTATAGTATAAACATGAATTTCAATTGTCTTTTATCTTTCTTTAGTTCTGAACTTTTAATTTTCAATTTTTTAATTTTCACATTAATTGAAAATCAAAATCCACCACTAATTTTAATTTTTGATTATAAAATTAAATTGGCATATCGGAAAAGTGGGATGCGGGATGCGGGATGACCTATCGGGATGCGGGATGCGAAATAGGGATTACCTAAACCACACGCTGTCTTGGTGGAAGCCAGCATAGATGTCCTTATATGTTCATTTTTAAACTGATTCATGTATTCAATAAACTCCGCACCACATTGTCTATCCGACCATTTACTGAATAGGTTTTTGAATGTTTCGTCAAAATCCTTTTCATTTAAGCAGTCCATTAAACCCTTTATTTTCATCTCGCCCACATTCTTTCTAAATATTTCATCAATATAAGGCGTACTGTCAATACCCGGGCGAAACATTTTTTCAGCACGTTGTCCCTCATGTGGATGATTCATGTGGTATTTACATTTGTTGCTTGATATGTCAACCTCGCCAAAGGATACATAAAAGTTCAATGTCAAACATATCGTTTCGTATCACATTAAGTTCACCAAGCGAAAAAAAAATCAAGTCATGCATTTCTAACTGTTTATTTTTATGTCTACGCGATGTTCGGTATCGGCATGGTCAGTATTTTATTCCGCATCCCGCATCTTAAATCCCGCATCCTGCATCCCACTTTTCCGATATGCCAATTAAATTAAACTTCAAAATAATTCATTAATTTTGGTTTTTAACTTTCAAATAAATTCGAAAATATGAAGAAGGTGCATGAAAAGCCGTGAATTTCCTTCTTTTTCCTAAATTTCTTTTTTCGATTCAATACAATAAACAAGTTTTAACTCCATTTTCTTTTTTGTTTTCAAAACAAAAGACCGGAAAAAGCAACTCCATTCTTTCGCTCAAAAAATTGCGCTCTCGCTCGCACACGTTTTTGTCTACATTTCCAAGAATTACTTTGGGTCATTTGGAGCTTAAAAATCCTAGATTTCTATAACCTTTTTTAAACTTTTGTTTTCAATCAAAAATTTAAATTATAAAATCAAATCTTTTGAACACACAATCCAATCTTTTCTCGGCCAGAAGGACCTCTTCGAATGGGTCGAGCACCACGATGTAAAATACTAGCACTCTGGGTTTTTATGGCTAATAGATCAACCGAAATATGATCATGAAAATCTGTCGATGCAAGAAAAAGAACTTGCACAGGAATATGCAATATACTTCATAAGATAAACAATTATTAATACACTATAATAAATACATTTTTTCTCATTATAACTGTATGTTATATTAAAAATAAATGAGCAGCAAAAACTTATGTTCATTCCATGCATTCTTGCATTGGGCATTATGGCCTAAATTTTAGAAATTTGTGTGGTGAAAAGGTATATAATTTTTAAAATAATCAAATGGCTGATAAAACGACAGAAGTTAACTTCTAAATTTATAATTGTAAAGGTCATACCCGTTCAACATCACTGTATAAGAACTACCAAGCATTATTTTAATGGATTTATAGGTATATAAGAAAATATAAACAACAGATCACCAAATTAATAAAATCCAGTTAAAAAAGTTAAAAAGAAATCTACAATCATATTGGCGAAACTTGCATTTTAAAAGAAGAGAATAGTTAAAATCAATTTCAGTGTTATAATAAAAAAAATAATTTATATAAGTAAGGAATTTACGCCACATGATCCTGCTTTTACCAAAGAAATTTTCCTAGTCGGATTGTCACGTAGTACAAATTTCGGTAGAGAGAAAACACGGACGATTCACGGTCAAACTCTCACAAAAGAAGCTTTGATTAAACAAGAACTACAACTATCTGAAATAAATTAAAGCTAAACTAGCAAGAACTCGCCTAAAACTACACAATATGACAGGTTTGAAGTTAGAAAACAAAGAATCTGTGAAAAATCCAGCCCCTATTTTTAAAGAGGGGACCGGGTGAACGGCGTGTTTTCCCTCAAATCATATTAGCTACCCTGAAAATACAAACTTGTAATTGGTTTAAAAAGTATCACGTGACATTTTCTGACCCGGAGAATGCCCGTGCAAGCGCAAAAAAGCAGATGTAAACCAAAACTTGTTTATAGCTATATACAATGTAAAAATATAGCTATATATACATATGTATGTTTCCAATACTTTAGAATTTAGCTAAATAAATCAGCAGGATTCTCTGGTGTTACTTCAACTTCAAATCGTATTTCCAAATGTATCAAAAGACAATCAATACACGTCGCAACATTTTTCTTCTTGTATATAAACAAACGACCCGCTGAAGGATTACGTAATGTTTTTATGTTAAAATCCAGTGAAATACACATTCCGCATTGATATCAAAGGGATGCCGGAACAATAGCAATTTGAATAGAATTTTAATGCGCACTGAGTTCAATCTGCGTCTCCATTTCTACCTCTTATTATTAAATTAAATTAAAACAAGGTTTTGTAAACATTCTGGGTACAGGGAATGTAATACACTTTATTCAACATGTAACAAATTTAATTGAGGAAACCAAAAAACACAAACTTGACTAGAAGCTCTAAAGCAGCTAGCTAGCTAATAAACTCGAAAATAATTTCATGTTTGCCATGCAACGACAGCGACAGAAATGTCGAAGGATGATCTGGGACTTGTAATGTTGCCCACACACACCTATATGCAGTAAGCTAACTAAGCAGGTGCTGCTAATTAGGCAATTCTCTAATTTAAGAGTAGATAAAGCAATACTTAGGTTAACATTTTTTTAAGATCTAAGTTCATCCCCTTTTGATTGGCAAACACTAAATCTATCATTTAGAAAAGGCATGGGAGAGATTTGTTCTTTTTCACTTATTTAAGTGATTTTTTGTAGTAGGTGATTCGAGCCACGTACGCTTTAAAAATGGTGAAAAACAAATGATGTAATTTACCAAATTAGGATTCCATTATTTTGGATTTGTTAGCTTAAATAGGCATTCGTCATCCAAATTAGGCTAGATCATTCTGCTTATACACTCAATCATAGTGCCGTGTTTTCCTGTGCGCGCATCATATAACATTACGTAATGCTATCCCAAAAAGATGCGTGCGCAGAAATGGAGGTAACGAAAACATTAGTGCAGAAAAAACAAGGCTAGTAAAGCGAAAAAAAGAAAAAGATTGACTAACTGCTGTGTTATAGGTGCATGAACAGCCAATACCCCTTGAGAAAAATGAAAAAAGACCGAATGTTCAATTCACGAGGGTTTATGTCATCATTCGTGCTCGTGCAAAGCACCGTTTGTTAGGGGCACATGTTATGGTTTAAATTATGGAGTTAAAAGATCGCTTTCTCAAAGCATAGATTAGATGTCTACTTTGCGTAATCCGTTTCTGAAAATTACTTCGCTAAACAAGCATAAAAGTGACAACTAATATTGCGCATAGATGAACAAGTCAAGCTTTGAATGCATGTTTTATTTGTGTGAATGTTAAAATAAAATTGTGCAAGTATAGCATGGTTGAAACATATTGTTAATAAATGTGGAAACCTGAATTTCCCCCACGTTTTTATTGTGGATTTTGTTTGTTTTGAACGTTTTCCTCCGTGTCCACTTGGTTTGTTTAAATTTTTACCTCCATTTCTGCGCGCGCATCGGGCATTACGTAATCACTCAGATGCGCGCGCAAGTAAGTATCGGGACTGTGATTCCATGTATTAGGAGTATTAGGTCTAATTAGCAGTGTTCGCTTAAAATTAGTTTTCCCCTCGATATCAGTGGGTTTAACCAACCAGACGCTCTGCATGTGTTCTGTGTTGTGTACTGATTGTTTTTATTTTGCATTAGCTTTTACATTATAGCCAGCTATAGCTGGTTAACTCAGAAAGTCACCAACAGCAGAGCTAAGAAGGCTAATGGATATAGTTCACAAACACTAGCTAGCTACTAATAAAAAAATACAAAAAAATTTCACTCGTTCAACAAAATATATGTCAACAATATTTATTTGCTAACTAGCTCTGCGGAAAAATATAAGTAGAGTATATTCTCACCTGTCTTGTCTTTTCAACTTTCTTCAAGTTTTTTTGTCAATTTCGAATAAAACCTGGCCTCGCAACGATGCATAGCCAGTCAATGCAAGAAAAATTGAATGTCCCGTTCCCTTTTTGAGTATTTATGAAAGAATTAAACACGCTTGAGTTAATGAGTAGTTGAAACTAAAAAAATGCCTTAAAATAAATTTCGCGACTATCTAAATGGAACTGGTAAACTTAGAGCATATTATTTTTTTAATATTTTCTTGACTAATGTGTTTTTTTTTTTGGTACTATTTTTTTTTTCCTTTTTTTTGAGCAATAACAATGTCATAAGTCCTCTCTTTCATCTCCCGCTAAATGTTATGTTTATGTTATAGGTAAGAACGCGTTATTATTGTGCTTATGTTACTTTACGTATTCATGTATCGCTAGTATTACTTGTATCCGGCATTTTTTCGTACTTAATTTTTTAAGGCATATATCCCAACAAGGAAAGTTCAACACAATTCAATGTAAAACACCAGCTATGCAAGGTAGCTCACATTTTTTTTGCAGAAACTTCATGGTAAAAATTCGTATGCTTCGTTTGCGCCAAGTACTAGCAAAGACATGTAACTACCTTTGATAACTTCGTTGTGCTTTTAGAGTACAGAGTCTGTATCTGGAGCTCGACAAACTTCAAATCTTTTTTACACCTCAACACTTCAAGAACAGTTAAGGTCTGATCACTATAAATTATAATTTTGTCAGTGTTGAAGAGTTTTTAGTGACTTCTTGAAATGTCGAGGCCTATTTTATACAAATAAAACAAACTCACATAAAAAAATATTGCATAATATGTAGATGCATAATCTAAAGAAGTAAATAAACGTAACTTAAATTTATAAAAATATAGATATCGAAGACATACGAAAAGCAAGCCTATCTGCGACAAAATAGTTGTGTGCTTGCTTGTGGTATCGAATAATGGAATGATATACTAAAAAACATCCGATAGGAATTATAAAATAATTGCAAAAATGACTGACGCACCAAAATTACATTTATTGGTCAAAGTATTTGTAAAGTAAAGTGCAGTTCTTGCTGCCGGGGAAATCACACTATTAGTGCACGCAAGATTATTTTACACAGCAAGTAAGATAAAATACGGCAAGCAATTGAAAAAAAATTGAGATCTAATTATAGTCCAAACCTCATTGAGGAGAATATGTTTTTTAGCCGAGCTAAATAACCTGATATTTTAAGACCACTCTCTTTCACTCCAAGACAGGTTAACACCGTATATCCATCATGTGTGGCAATAACGAAGTAAACAGAGATGCTAGACATGCAATGGTGTACAGGATAAATTTTGAAAACAAAATGGCTACTATTGGTTAAGCAATCGAAGCGCTCCTTCTTTCTTAGTCTGCAACAAAAGATACTTTTAAGTCAAACAATATAAATATTACGATAACTTTCTTTAAAGTTATTCTAATTATAGGTACATAAGACGGAGCTCGGCAAGATTGTCAAGAACCTTTAAAAGTCTTTTTTTCAATGATCATTTATACAATAACTATACAAAAACTATACAATCTGTCAGTCAAATTTTTACTACGCCAAAATAAAGGTCTGTCCCTTCCAGTTTTTATTAATAACTCTTTTTTAGTTATTATACTTAGGCGTGGTTCTCACTATGGGCTAACGATGACCTAATCATAGTGCGCATATTAGCCGATTTCAACTTTTGAGCTGCGGGTACATGGATGTATCCATTTCACGTTCACACTACGGTGCATCGTTAGCTCTTTTGTAGCCGAATCTAATGCGATAAGGAATGAAAAAGAAAGATAGATAGAAGTAAAGTCTTGTTATTATTACTACTTCGAAAAAGACGACGTAGCCTGGAAAGAAAGGAATTAACAAAATTACGAAAAAGGAAACAACTTTGGGTCAGAAAGGCCGGGAAAATCTTTCACCCTGAACGCCAACTCTTCTCCTTCTTTTTCAAACGTCATTTTTTTACTTTTGTCAGCCGTTTTAGTTTTTAAAATGACCTTTCACAACGAAACATACTACTATTTTCAAAAAAATAGATCGTTTTGAGCACGATTTATGTCGGCTTCCTTTGAAGATTGCTGAAAGAGACCTTATCTCACTGTTAGCCGAAAAAAAAATATCAAAAAATTTTGATTTAAAAAAAAACGGCTAACGATGAGTTCAGCTGTGAGCTAAGCAGGTACTTTTACATTCACACTATGGGCTAAGGTCTTAGCGCGTCATGCGCACTATGGTTAGCTCATCGTTAGCCCATAGTGGGAAGCAAGCTTTACTGAGTTTTTATACTTATCTATTAGGCACCTTGGCGCCAATGTTTCAGTTCCCATAACTTTCAGGGCCCTAAATATTAGCTATTACTCGAAACTACCCCTGCAAATCTCTATGAACTGCTTACAATCGGGAAAATTTCATAACTTTCGTTAGGATCATCCTTATAACTTAAAAGTTACAACACAATTTTATTTCATAAAGGAGAGTTTTCATGTTAACTTTGAACACATGACTAATCCGATTTCATGACTGTTTCGGACTTCGAATTGTGGGGCAAATTTTGGCGTTTTTTATGAAAACTATGTAAAAATCGAAAATATGTTAGATAACTTTTAATTGACTGTCAGAAACTTTAAAGAGAATGTGATTTCGCTCTAGAACTACAGTAATTAAATCTTAAGCAGATAGTGATATTTTTGACAAATTTCAAGCTTTCGATGACGTCACAGAGAAAGTGCTAAAATAAGCAAAAATTTATTGCCGACATTTTGTTTCTTTCATGACGCACTATAAGTGTGAAGTTTAATTCAATTTGGACAAGCCTCCCCCGGTCAAAATATGTTCGAAAAACCTCCGACCGAGTTAACGTTGATGTTTAAATTTTAGGTAAGTATAAGAAACAGTAGTATAACTGTTAAAGTTTTCCAGCTCTTTTTTTAATTTAATCCTAGTTGGTGAAATGTTTTCGCTAAATTTACCTTTTATTACCTTCTGAATTACTTGCTTAATTGTTCCACACTTTATGACTCTTTCCATGACAGATATTTTTATCCTAAAATTTCATTCTACATTGATCAAAACTGCCACAGTGAACCTTCTAAACTGAAAAAGTTATCAATTTTAATTTCAATATCTTAGTTTAACAAATCCACAAGGTATTTATACTTTTACTTAAACATCTTTGCTCCCTATTGCCACCAGTTCAATCCGTTTCCCCGATTTTCTTCTGCAATTTTCTCTGGATTTTGACGTACATATTATTTATGTGTTTGAGGATATGTTATACCTTATCCGGGGAAAAAAAGTCGGGGGAAAATTTCGTCGGGTTAAAATTTCGTCGGGGAAAAATTAATTCACTTTCAAAAAATAAGTCACTTTTCCCCGACTAATTTTTCAAATATGTCACTTTTCCCCGACTAATTTTTGATATTCCTGTAGATAACCTCACAAGGGAATTTGAATCAATTTATTTATCTATGTATGTTTTTTATAGTTGTATGATTATTTCATGTGTGTTTAAACACAAAATGTTGTTTCTTTTTGTTTCCATTATGTTTTTTATGTCCCCGAACCTTTTTTGTAATCTTCCTTGCAATTTATTAAGGTGGTAACAATGAGAAAAAAAGTGTAGGATAAAAGAAAAAAGTCGGGGTAAATTCTTAGTCGGGTATAAAAATATCGGTTAAAAGTACTAGTCGGGGAAAACATAATCGGGGGAAATTTTGGTCGGGGAATAATTAAGTCACTTGCAAAAGATTTAGTCACTTTTCCCCGACTTTTTTTCCCCCGATAAGGTATAACATTTATGAACTCACAGAAAATCAAAACCATGGTAGTGTTTTTATTGACTTTCAGTGTTTCTTAGTAAGAGACAAAACACTGTTATCAGTTATTGCTTTTGCTATTTACAAAACAAATCTTGTAATCTTCAATATTTATAAACAAAGTGCTTTGACAAATTTTTCTAATATGACCGAGAGTATCAAATGGTTTATACTCCGCAATAGGTAGGCTACAAACCCTCAAATTTGCGAAATGCGTAGGTCAGATAGACAGTCAGATAGATAGTCAGATAGACAGTCAGATAGACAGTCAGATAGACCGTCAGATAGACAGTCAGATAGACAGTCAGATAGACAGTCTGATAGACAGTCAGATAGACAGTCTGATAGACAGTCAGATAGACAGTCTGATAGACAGTCAGATAGACAGTCAGATAGACAGTCAGATAGACAGTCAGATAGACAGTCAGATAGACAGTCAGATAGACAGTCAGATAGACAGTCAGATAGACAGTCAGATAGACAGTCTGATAGACAGTCAGATAGACAGTCAGATAGACAGTCAGATAGACAGTCTGATAGACAGTCAAATAGACAATCAGATAGACAGTCAGATAGACAGTCAGATAGACAGTGATTTGAAATCTACTAATCTTAACACTATATAAAAATCTAATCATTTTTTATAAACTGGTATACGTTTGTATTCCGTTTTACTCCATTCTATTTTAAAGTCATAATTTAGACCATCGCTGGTTTACAAGTAATTACTAAAAAAGTTTAAATCTTGTTTTGCGCTGTTTTACATTTCTGAATGTTTTGGGGATGCTGGATTGTTGTCAAGCGATCTCCTGCTTTCTTTGGCTTTTTTTCACTGACTGGAATCTGCAATCCTAGATCCGCGTCTAATAAATAATAAATATTAGCTATACTGCGTTTTAAAGTGTTTCTGTATGTTATGTATCATTGGACAACGGTTGTTACATCACTCTTTTTATACGACCGAAAGCTTTTTTAAAGAATCTTCTACCGGCAGCAGTTTAAAGATAATATATATCACTGCGTCGGAGATATGTCCGATATAAAACATTAAAACCAGAGCTTCGTTAAGAAAGCAAGGTTCTTCCATAAGATCGTGCTCCATCAACAATCGAATACCATCTCGAACAACAACAAACACTGAGAACGTAACTAGTAAAAGACTTGGAAGTAACAAGTAATTGTAGAATTGGTGCCAGTTGACTTCTCTTGAAAAGTAACAAGAGTTTCAGCAATTATATAAGTGCAATACGGGTGAAATACGTTTTCGGTTTTGTAACAATCTTCGGATAATGTAGCTATTTATAAAAATTGCAATAAAAATAAAATCTGTCACACGGTTTAAATGGACATATAATAAATGAATATTCAAAGGAAGGGAAGAAAAATACAAAATAATATGTTATCTGGCACAGATTTTATCAGGATTTGATATCAAACATCGAATTGTCTTGGTGTTTCTGACAAAATCCTGAT
The DNA here is from genome assembly GCA_030067915.1 of Hydractinia echinata. Classification (NCBI taxonomy): domain Eukaryota; kingdom Metazoa; phylum Cnidaria; class Hydrozoa; order Anthoathecata; family Hydractiniidae; genus Hydractinia; species Hydractinia echinata. The sequence continues at coordinate 561,871 of JASGCC010000133.1, forward strand.
TTCGACAGAGTCGAGATTATCTGAACTTATTTACACAATATCCAAGAGATTATTTCTACAGAAAAACATGATATTTCGAGCTATCAGATTTCTTCTGCATACGTGACATTTTTAAGGCGAGTTATTCGCGTAATGTAAAGTTTTGATGTAAGATTTCGTGGATATATTATTGTATTCTATGTATATGAAATTAATAGACGGAATTTTTTTTAAGATATACAATGAAACCTCCCTATAGCGGACATTTTATATAGCGGACACGTCTTTACAGCGGACACTTTTCTAAAGAAGGGATGGAACTACGGTTAAAATCTCATAAGAAAACCTCTATGTAGCGCACACTTTATAGCGGACACCTCTCTATAACGGACACTTCTTTAGGGTCCTTATTGACATTTTTGTGTAGAAAGTATCTCTTAATAGCAGACACAAAAAAACTATTTTTAATGATTATTTTCTATTTCAGACAATTATTTATATTTTCCTTTAACTCCTTTTCAGAATTTGTTGTAATATGGAAAAGTACATCATTTTAAACCATGCTGGATAAAACTAGACTAAGTATGATGCATTACGTATTAAAAAAAGACTTGGATGAGAACAAAAATAATGGAAGATGTGTTGAAACTTCTTGATCCCACAGTGTCATGCTGAAACACTCTGAAACGATTTGAAGGATATCAAGTTGACGTTTCTTCTAAAATATACAACTTTTGTCTTCAGCCACTTGACACTGGTATAATTAGACCATTTACATATAAGTACCGAAAAATGCTACTAAAATACTAGATCTCGCGAATCGATGAAGGTAAGAATGCCTCAGATATCATACAAGATGTAAAAATTGCTTAAGCAATTCATTGGTTACAAGTTGCCTGGAAATACGTGTCTACAGAGAATATGGCCCACTGCTTCTAAAGAAAGGTTAAAGGTAAGTTCTGATGGCAGCATGATGAAATGGATGAAGAAATTTCCAGCTTCGTAAAATCAACGAGATTGCTGCAGAACATTTTGTTAACTTTGATAACAAACTTGCAACATCAGTTGGTCAAATAAATACCAACTTGATAAACTAGCGGCAACAGGTTCAAACGAAATTGATCCGAAATGTTCCTCTTTAAGAAGAAACGATGAAAAGCTCAACGAACTGATTTCTGAAGTAACAGATAAAGTACAAAAAATGAAAATGTCCTCAATGAGGCAATTATTTTTATTAAAACATAAAATGTTTAAATGTATGTGTAATCTTATTAAATCGATTTCTTCCCAGAAAAACCTTCATAACACTTTCAAGGCTGATTTTACGCGTAGTAAATACCCTAGGAAGGATGCTAAAAACAGAACAAGTCAGTTTCAGACAAACTTCTATGCAGCAGACTCTGCATAGAAGTCCCGATGGTGTCTTCCATAAAAAAGGCTTCACTGTATTCACAATCAAAAAGCGACTTTTTTTTTTTTACTTCTCTCAGTACGCATGTGTACACGTCCAATCAAATGCATATTAATACTCAAGGAAAAGCCACGGTGGAAAACACCCTAAAACCCCCGCCCCTAAAAATGGAGAAGAGCTCAAACAAAATAATAGGCATTTTAAAAATCAGATTTTTTGCGTAACATAGTATTGTCAACTCACCTAAAGATCACTTCACACTTATATGCAGTAACAGTGTCTTACGAAAGAACCAAGCCGTTAGGATTATAGATTTTGCAAAGCTACTTACCCGACCACTTGTAATATGACATAAAGCATGGTAGTGGAAGGAAGAAAACATTTAATACAAGACATAGCAATCTTGCTTTGGAGTTAAGGAACGCACCCGGCTGTCATCAAAGCACAGAAACAAATGCTTTCAGTGTTTGTTTTACTTTTTGAAAATTTGCTCAACGATTAAAACGGGACGGATTGGATAATATTTCTAGTTTTGGAAAGTAGTTCTTAATCTCACCCAACTCGAAACTGATAATATGTTGTGTACGTTATGAATCCCGGCGGAAATAGGCAGTACGAAATTGTGTACATGTGTAGCACACTGAAGAACCTTATACAGCATAGTATTTGCAGTGTCGTTTTTCTTTATATTTTGAGTTGAAATAGTTGTATAGAAAAAGTTTGGTATCTTCCATTTCATGTATGATTTATTAAATGTTGTTCTTAAATTAATCACAAAAAGGACTGCTCCCAGGGCATTTTGCCTTCTTGATGAATTTGATAGCGGCGAAAAAGCCCTGGCACAGGCTGGTCACATGATCGCTTATAATTTATGATAATTATGTCCGAATAATAATTTATAAACCTTTAATTGCCCTGCCAAAAAACCGTTTTGCCTGCATGAGAGGTTTTTGTAAAGAAGCATAACAAATATGGTGGTGAATTTATTTTGTGAAGTGGATAAAAATACAAGCTAAAGATTTGTATCAGCTTTAGGAAGGCTCATTCCAGACATATCTTAGAAAAGGATAACATTTTTAGTTCTACATGGCATAATCAAATTTATCTAGATAGTTAAAATGACAACCATATTTTAGGTGTTTTTAAGCTAGTAGTCATATATATTGATGATGTTTAATTTATTACTCTTCTTGAGTGCTCAACCCAATGTTACAAGTCAATGTTTGAGCCTATTTTTATAAAGATTTTGGTGACAAGTTGGTTGTGCTCTCTTCAAATCTTACGTGGGGTAATTAAATTATCCATTACATTTCTAAGAATCATTTTGTTGGCTAAAATCATATATATGTATGTACACAGAATGAATTTATTTAATATACTAACCTGGCCCATGAATTGTACAAGGTGTACCACGAGAACGTAAACTATACTGCGCTTTTTTTTTGGCAGATCGTTACCTTTTCAATGAAGAAAGCTCCCTTGAATTTGTCTTTACTTTGAATTTACTTATCCAAGGACTCAGAAGTCCTGGGAGACCTAGCGTTCGAATGTAGCGTCATGAAAAATAGTCCTGTGCCTGGCTGTCACCTGAAAGTAATTTACAGAAATGTGTTTACTCACCATTTCGCATACCTAACTATCATGCTGGAATGTAAATATTCAGTGCACTATAAATTTAACTGCAGATATCCAATATTTTATGACTTTTAATATCTCAACTAAGCAGATAAATGAAAGACTGATAGGAAAAGTCAATTGATTTAACCTTGGTGGCCATGGTTCAGCATGCAGTTTTCATAAAAAAACATAAAATAAACTAACTTCTGAAAAAAAAGAGTTATACTGCCTTCATGAAGTGTTTAAGATCAGTCTAAATAAATTAACATAAAAGTAATTTTGTATTAGCTATACTTTCTGGGTTTCAGAATTTGATAAATTTAAACGAGGCCGATAAAGCTTTTATAACATAAGTTCCAAATCTGGAACAAATAAGAACAAACAAGTAAGGTTATTTTAACAAATTATATAATTATTTTAAGGCCAAGGAACGTACTAAGAAACTTTAACATCAAAAGATCCTGTTATTATCTTTTAGGCCAGCAATTGATTATTCTCCACCGGCATATTTTACCACATCATCGCCAAGCACAAACACCATTTTTGGAATTAATACTCTGTATGCATAAATAATAAACCAGCTTTAACTTAACCCATTATTTATATCGTTATATGATATCAAATGTTGTCCCTTTCACGAAAAAAGATCTTGCAATCTCTAACAATTAATATGCAAAAAAGAGTTTCTTGTCTTGTTTACAATTGAATTAAGAATAACTTGGCAAAATTTAACTTTCTAAAACCGGTAGAAATAGGGTTTTAATATTTCAGGTAATTTAAAACTAGCTACAACTAGATGCAACCTTTCCTTAGCTTCGATTTCAAAAACGGGGAAAATTGTTCTACACTAATCGCCCGTTCCTTTTATACCGCATTGTCGAGTCTCGCTATTTGCGGTACTATTTTTCGTGACGTCTACAGGTATTATAATAAAAACTAGTCGGCAGCCAGTGGAAAAATCCACGGGGTTGCCCGTCCTTTGTATATCGCATATATCGTGTTTCCGTAGCACAATGTTTATTTCGTACACAAAGAGACAGACGGAATACGGCTATTATTAAAGAGACTAGCCATTAACCCGTTGATAAATCCACGGGGTCGGCCGTCCTTTTTATATCACATTTCGTGTTTCCGTAACAGGACGCGCCTTTCGCGGACACACAGACAGACGGAATACGGCTATTATTAAAGAGACTAGTCGTTAACCCGTGGAAAAATCCACGGGGTCGCCCGTCCTTTATATATCGCATTTCGTGTTTCCGTAACAGGACGCGGCTTTCGCGGACACACAGACAGACGACGGCTATTATTAAAGAGATAGTCGTTAGCCCGTGGGACAATCCACTGGAATTCGTCGCCGTAATTATTTCGCGAACCTGTTATAAAATTACACTGCGGTAGTCACAGTCCCTAAAAAATACACTTTAGGCACGGAACCAGTATAAGCTACACATTCCTCTTTTTTCAGACCATAGTTTATGGGAAGTAGTGTTACGCCACTTTCTCGTAAAATCCATATATTTAACAATAATTCGCGTATTTTTACGGCCTGTTTGGGGTTAAGAAAGAGGCTTCTCTTGCAAATAGCTTTTAAAAATTTGACATTTTCTCACACTTTTTGTTCAGTTAAAAACATAATAAATTTCAGCAAAAAAATAAGCACATCCAGCTTTATTGTTGTCATAAAAAATGGTTAAAGATGATACAAAATTTACAAAATAATTCCAAATTCATGTTTAGAACAAACGAAAAATCACTTACAAAACCTTTCAAAAATTTATTGTTCTCCTCCTATTATCGAAAACTTGTTTTTGTTAATTTCCTTGAAAAGGCGCGAATAATTAAAAATTCTTTAATGAAATAGACAACGCAATGTTAATTGTCCGCAACTTGACCGTGTAGTTATTTATAACAAAGAAACTACATCGAAGGAACAATAAAAGTTAATTAACCATGAATTTTGTATAAGAAACTTTTTAAATTAAACTTTTGTGAAACTACGCAAAACACAAAATAGAAATAAAAATTTAAAATAGCGTAGCAAAAAGATCAAAGAGCTGTGCGCAATTTCGTGTGTCCGTAACACAACGTTTTTCTTGCGCACAAACAGACAGACGGAATACGGCTATTATTAAAGAGATAGTCGTTAGCCCGTGGGACAATCCACGGGAATTCGCCGCCGTAAATATTTCGCGAACCTGTAATAAACCTACACTGCGGTAGCCACAGTCCCTGAAAAAATACACTTATAGGCACGGAAACAGTATAAGCTACACATTTCTCTTTTTTCGGACCATAGTTTTTGGAAAGTAGTGTTACGCCACTTTCTCGTAAAATCCATATATTTAACAATAATTCGCGCATTTTTACGGCCTGTTTGGGGTTAAGAAAGAGGCTCCTCTTCTAAATAGCATTTAAAAAGCTAAATTTGACATTTTCTTACACTTTTTGCTTAAACATAATAAGAACAATTTCAGCAAAAAAATAAGCACCCCCAAGCTTAACACAAAAATTCTTGAAAAAAGTGCAAATGGTTAAAAATGAAATAAAATGTACGAAATAAAATTCGAATTCATGTTAAGAACAAACAGAAAACTCACTTACAAAATCTTCTTAAAAATTTGTTGTTCTCTTCTTCTTATCATAAAACTTGTTTTTGTTAATTTCTTTAAAAAGGCGGGAATGATTAAAACTGTTAACGAAATAGACAACGCAATGTTAATTGTCCGTAACTTTGACCGTGCACGTATTCATAACAAAGAAACTGCATCGAGGGAACAATAAAAGCTAACTACCCATGACTTTTGTATAAGAATTTTTAAATTAAACGAAAGCTTTTGTAAAATCACGAAAAAGGCAAAATAAATTATATATCGCATTTCGTGTTTCTGAAACACGACTTTTTTCTCGCGCACAAACAGACAGACGGAATACGGCTATTATTAAAGAGACTAGTCATTAACCCGTGGAAAAATCCACGGGGTCGCCCGTCCTTTATATATCGCATTTCGTGTTCCCGTAACAGGACGCGGCTTTCGCGGACACACAGACAGACGACGGCTATTATTTAAGAGACTAGCCGGGGAACCCGGCGTCGAAACGCCGGGTTAAGCCACAAGTAACTGTGCGGCCTGGCGTAGAACGCCCAGTGGAGCGCCTAATGTTACACATTCAGGTGGAGCGCTTTAGTAAAGGTATGCAGTATGTCATGGGTCGCGTAAAGCGCACACAACATTATAGTGTTTCATGTGTAATATATTATAAAAAATTTAACTTTCCCGCAACTTTACCTGAAATGAAAACACAGTTTACAAACCGTTGTTATCCCGCCATAGCAAGAACAATCAGTCAATATTATTTTATTTTGCGGAAGAAGTTTCCATAAAAGTTAAGTAATGTTTTTGTGATACCGGGCTGTGTGCGGTTAGTACAAGTAAACCGTGCCGTACAGGCATATAGGCGTAATACCCTTTTGCTTATTGATTCAAGGTAAGTCTTGATACTTGCAATATCTTGTCTACTATTCAAGCACGTATTCGCCTTCGTACCATCAAGCCACTCAATAAATAGCTGTCTGTGCTCTGCAACTGCTTCCCTTGTCGCCATATTTAGTAATAATCACGAGGCTTAACAACTCGTCAAAGGAAAAGTACCTCGCCACATGAACCAAGTACGCGTCATCTTTAAGCGTAACCTACGTACGCCGTGTTACCTAATTGGGTCAAAATCGCATTTGGGTTACAACATACATATTAGAAAAAATCTGTGATTTGCAGCTAGAGTACCCAGCTCATACAAATTCCAACGTTCAAAAAATCACCCACCTGGAAAAATAATAGCCATTGAATATGTCCTTTATAAATATGTGGTGAAGTAAATTTGTCTCAGGACGTCACGCTAGGTAGCTATAGTTAATTTTAACGGCAAAAAACTTTCAGTACATTATAAATTAAAGTTTAAGTTTTTTAACTTTGTGTCTTTTCTTCCCCCATCCTATCTTTACATTTTGCTTTTGAGGCGAACGTCGAATTTGCATCTCATTAGCTTAGGAATTTCAAAAATTGCCAGTATATCTGGGCATTTTTGTATCACGTGACTAACCTGCCAAAGTCATCGTTGGCCGCTCCGTAATGACGGCTCAGGGGCCACAAGACCTTGGAGACGAGGTTGTAAAATTCACTAAATTTGTTGACTAATAATTTATTGATTTGAAATGTTTTCTTACCACTTTTTGCCGATTTATTAAGCGGATCGGTTTTTTTTTTTTGCCACAAAATTCTAGGAAACTGCGAAATTTCTACTTATATAGAAATATTTAATTAGAAGTGTGCGATTTATAAAGTAGTTTTATATCAGTAAAACGTCATGTTAAGATAACATACAATACATCAAACTCGGATAACTCAGAACATCTTGTTCAAGTTCAGACAATTTTCAAGTAAGAAATTTTGCGTGAACTAACTTTGTTTGACCTTAGATAACTACTCCTTTAAAATAAGTTTAACACGTAAACATTATGTTTGAACTTGTCAAAACGACAAAACATAAAGTTATCTATTAAACCACCACAGTAAACTTACAAGTTTTCTTAGAATTTCTTTGTGTATATTGTTTATAAAAATCATAAGATCATATTATGAGAATCATATGACCACAAAATATAAATTCCAGCGTAACCAAGATACAGAACAGTGTTTATCACCACAAGAACTGCCAAGGTAAGCAGTAATTTTTGGTACTCTAGGGAGGAATCTAGACAATTCCTACTATGTTAGGACGCCTAAAAATGGAACGAATCAGCGCGGAGTATTGACAGGCATTGCACGAGGGACTAAAAATGGCTTTACGACTAAAATAAGGTAAAGTCGGTTAACAGTTTGCTGCGATTAAACTAGTTTGTAAACATCACCGCCAACGCTTATTAGTAGTTTTATATTACTATCATTTTATTATTTTATGCATTTAAAATGAATTATATGTTAAAAACGAAAGGAATCTTCCTCGCGCTTCTGTCCAATATTTATCCTAAAACGCCTAAATGCCTTATCAATACCTAGAAACAACTTTGACGGCGTGGGTGTGCTAACATGTATAGTCAACTACGCCAAGACTGCCTGAGTTATAACAGATCAGGTCAACATCGGTTGATCGAATTCGCGTTTAAAGGTATATAATATACAATTCCAGGATAATATTTTTAAAAAAAACTGACTTTTGACTATTTCCTGAAATTGCAAAACGGTATCACTTAGCCAGTACTCAACAGCCGGTAGACTTCACTAGTTTTATTTTGGCAGCAATGCAGACCGAACAATTCACGCTGAAAATGAGATAGCTGCACTTTCTGCAATGTTCTTATTTGGAACTACCCCTCCACGATCCGGAACGGTCCAAAAATCGGTGGAAAGCAGAAGTTCTGACGTCAGCATAAGTTAGCACACTAACCAAAGTCCAAAGTCTGCTGTGAAAATTGAGAAGTGGACTTTCGCAAGTACGTAACGCGCGTTACCTACATAGAATTGGCTTCCGCAATTGCCTGTGGTTACGACCTTTTAAATTTATCCGTCCTTTGCAATAACTTATGTCCGTGATTGTAGTTAATAACGCGGAGCGAAAGAAGCAGGTTTTTGATCGCGTAATTCCGAGCAATATTTCGAAAGCGCAGGGATATCCATTTCGGAGATTTTTTAATACGTAGCATACAAGGTTAACATTCGCGTCTGTACTCAGTCGTCCCACGCAAGATGATCGTTTATATTGTTCCTTCAAAGCCTATATACGATTGTTATCAAAATTTGGCGGAATAAAATTTCACTCCGTTTTTAAACTTTGGATTGGATTCTCCAAATAGAAAGCTGGAGGCTGGAATCTGTCCAAAGTATTCATATCTCGTATCTATATCCAAAAATGCCGTACCCCTGCAATTTTTAAATTACTATTAAAATTTACTTAGCATATATAATACTCATCTGAAACTAACAAAGTTGGCAGCCTCATTTCATGTTTGATTAAGTGTATATGTGGTAAATTAAAAACATTGCGATGTATCTGTCTGTCTGCCTGCCTGCCTTTTTGTATGTCTAGAAAATTTAAAAAAAAACACTCTGAGGTGACTACAAATAACCAATAATGAGAGTAATGTCTTTAAAACTAATAAAACCATCTTTCGACATATAAATTATTGAGATGTATACTTTACTAAGAACAATCTTTTCCAGAATTACCTACACACCGTAAAACATAAAAAAAATGACCCTGGAGTTGCTATGTCAAAAGTTCTTGTCTGCTTTATATCTCTATAATAATACAGAGACTCTGTGTGTGTGTCTGTAACATGCAAAGTGGATTATATTTTTTACAATCTTCTTTAAAAGCTTCTATAATACATCCCCTATAAAAATGTTCTGTATTTTATAAACGTTTTGTTTAACTGGCTAGAACAAATCATGTGATAAAACAAAGTGATTTCATTAGTTGGGAATTTTATTGCACATGCTAATTTAAATTTACCGTGACGAGTGCTTTGTTATTAGTTATTGTACGAGCAAAGTCACGGGCAAAGTCACGGGCAATTAACGTTGTTATTGTTGTGGTCCATTTCGTTTAAAAGTTTTAATTGATTGTTTTTGTCTTTTAAGGATACTGTAAGGGTATAGACACATATTCAGTATATTCATTATTTCTCAAAAATTATGTTTTTTTCTTCAAAATTATTTATTGAATATAAAAGCAAATTAAATTGTCTATAGGATAATATAAATATGAAATTAAATTTGTTTTCCAGGTAGCCATAAATCCACATCTTTGTTTTTCACTAAAACGTCCGAAACTCCCCTCCGTTTTATTTTTTTTCTGCGTCATATTTATCACTCACTTTAGCATTACCATAGCAACAATAATTTGTCACATTTTTTCGAAAAGGCTCTTCGTTCGTTTTTTATTTAAAAATTAGTGAAAAAATGAATTTTTGCTCGCTCTTTTGGGTTTAACCTGTCTTTTTCTTTAAATAATCAAAATATACATAAAATGTGACAAAGTCATTTGCAGCAGGTGTCGATGAGCACATGCGCAAAGTTTTGTTGATTTTCTCCATCGTGGAGGGGAGTTTCGGACATTTAAGTCATGTATACATCGTGAAAAACGAACATCTAAATTCCTCGTAAAAGAGTTTTTCGCAACCTGACCTTTACAACAATAGCCTATTCAAACATGTGCAGAAGGTGTTAAGCGAACTACCGACAACTCATTAAATATTTATATTATGGTAGAGAATATCAAACTCCACATATTTTTGAGAAAAAAATTTTTTTGTAAAAAAATTATATTTATACCATTACAATATCCTTAAATGAAATTGACAACAAATCATTTCGTGATAAGAAACATACAATAAATTTTATAAGTTTTTGAGTGGACACCTCCACGGGACTTCGTTTAGCTAAAATATTTTTTTCAGCCTTTTTAATGAAATTATTCACAAACCTTTTGTGATAAAAAGCAGAATAAATTAAGTGGATTCTTCACGGGTTTAAATAACTAGTACTTTTTATATACGAAAATTGCATCCATAAGAAATCTCAATCTCTCAAATTCTAAGACATGAAAAATGTTCGAAGCAGCATTAAAAACACGTCCTATAATTAATGACAAAGAAATTAATTTGAGGAAAGTCCATTTCCTATTGCTGCTAACAAAATTCTTTGTTTTTACCATTTAGAAAAAGTTATCATATAAGAGGTATGGCCGAGTCTTCTGATCAAACACTATATACAGTGGAAACGAAAACGTGGTTATTGAAGAGAATCTATCATTCAGAAAATTGGAAAAGAAGTGTGATTCAGAAATTGGAAAAGAAGTTTACTGTAGAAATAAAAGTGAAAAAAAAGCGAAAAGTGATAAGTATTAAGGGAATTGATAGTGCTGTTGAAAAGGTAAAAACAGAATTACTAACACAACCAATAAACGTCTTTGAGAACGAGACGAAATCTATTTTCTTTGGTGGCATGGCGGACGAAGATGAGCTTGTCATTAGGCAACTATCCGGTTTTACTGGGATTAAAAGCTACAAGGCCTCTTTAGGGAATGAAGTGGGATTTCAAAATATCCCTGACTTAAAGGATCGATTATTGATAACCTTTAACAAAGCTAAATCTTGCATGGTGGATGCAGATACATGTACTGTGTCGACTGAAGTGTCCAAAATGCAGTTTAAAAATCCTGGTGTTTACAGAAATAAAAAAATATTAGAGCAAACAGGTTCTATATTATTCAAAAGTTTTCCAGACGATTACCTTCGAAAACTAATCCCAGATTATGATCTAATTCATGAAGAGCCAATCCGACATGACTTACACATTATGATAGATGACACTGGTGAGATAATAACATATCGAATATATTTAATAGGGAAAAAGGGACACAGTTTTAATTTTGAGAAATTTGAAGACAGCGATGAAGATTATCCGAAAATTAAGATCGGTCCAGGATATATTCTTTATCCGGTTAAAGAGAGTACTTGCTTTCAGATAATTAATCCTGGTAAGGAGAGCTTATTAAAATTGTTTATAAAAGTACGTCCTGGGGCTACTTGCGAGTACAAAAGTTTTATTCAAAAGCAAGGAAATTCTTTGCATAATTTTTTCCAACAAATTCATTTGCGAGATAATGATATATTCATTCCACAACCTCCCCGTGGTTACTCTGTTGTTAAATATCATGTGAGTCAAAAGGTGATATTCCCATTGGCCAATGGAAATCAATTATGCATTGAGAAATGTCAACGCAAGGATAGAAAGTTTACAAATGAGCATGCAAAACCTCCATTCACTCGACTCACGCATGTCAACAGAGAGTTAAATGATATATTAAAAGAGAAAGTGTGGAATGAAGAGAAATTACTCTCACTGGTTGAGGAGTCTCTTATAGAGATGGACCAGTACTCAAAATTGGAAGAGTAGACTAAACTTATGTCTGTTCCTGTTTTTATTTTTTTATTCACGTGTTGCAGTAACAAGGTAAAGATAACAGAAACTACAGATATATGTATCTCTTAACTGGTTGTGGGTTGTAGAGTAGCATATCAAATTAGCATGAATTAGCATGAATTGTAATGGATTATAATGATGAATATGAAGTCAAACAACAACAATAATTTTGTATTTTTATTTTATTGTGTTATTTTCTTATTTGCTTATGTTTATTTTGTCTTTCTATTTATTTTTTAGGGAGGCTGTTAAACCGCCATTAGGTGGGAGGGGTAATTATTTTTTCACCACCTTTGAATTGAAGAAAGGAAAAATGTTATGACTGTGAAAACAGTAAAAAGGCAAAAGTAATGCTGAATTAGTTCTGATTTCAATACGGAAAAATGTTTAGAACCCACTTTCGTTTTAGTAATGCGCATAAAACTTTCCATAATCTTCCTGCCATATGTTTCTGATTTACTTGCTCTGGTCCACGGAAATAACAGTAGAACATAAAAGTTTAGGCTAAAATAACCAAAATCCTAAACTCCTAACTGCAGGTTATGAGTTAATATTTAAGTAAAAACAGTACTGTTGGATGCCATTTGTCATCAAAGTGCTTGAAAGAAATTTACATTATAGATCAGCTATTCAAGAAAAAAAAGTCTATATCTAAAGGGTCTATTTCTCTTATATCTAATATTCAAATGTGTATGCTCCAAGTGCTCCGGTGACCAAAGAAACAGCACAGATTCAAATCCGAAATTTGTTGCATAATTTAAAGATGTATGCTTAGCTTTCTTGCATAATTATGAAACCAAAGTAGATTTAATTTTATCTATTCTGCAAAACATCTAATTTAGTTTAAGTTTTTAGCATAATTAGTTAGGATACCCCTGTGTTTTTTTAATTAATGCAAATTATTCAAAGTGGTTTCTTACTGCAAGGGTTTTATCGAATTGACCAAACGTTAACAAAGAAATGTGTTTTTAGAGCAAGAAGACTTTGACCGTAGTAATTCCAATTTTTTTAATTATTTTATTTTGTATTCATTAGATATTTTTCTTTCGTTGTTCATCTTCATGTTAAAAATTAATAGATTAAAAGTTCAGCAAATATTAATTAAAAATAAGCAAATAGTTTTGTTGTACTTTTTTCTTTGCCGAAATAAATTTCTTGAATCATGCAGAACTTGTTTTCACAATTATTGTCATTATTATTAGCTTTCTTGCGATCATGTGCGCAACCATGCCCCCGCAACTATCTTTTAAAAATATTAATTCAACGTCACATCATAGCGCCGCGTGTAAACCAATCAGACTTACTAAGGATTTTCGGGTTTCCTAATTATCTCTTCGTTCAACGTTTGAAGTGTTGCTTGCGCCTGAGGGGTAGTATAATAGAGAAAAGAAAACACGTCTGTTGGAACGCACAATCAAATGTGATAAATCAACAAAACCAAGGTCATGAATATCTGCCGATGCCAGAAAAAAAATCTGCACAGGAATATGAAATAGACTTCATAAGATGAACAACAATACACAGTAATAAATCCAACATTTTTTTCTTTTCATTATAACTATATATTTTGTATTACGAATAAAAAGGAACTTCCGGTCTTTTCTGTATGCGTATTTTATTATTTAAATGTACAATAGTTAAGAACTAATTTAAATCGACTATACTAAGAAAAAGAAATATTAATGATAATACAAAATTATTAGTTTGGCTCAACTATATTTGGGAGTTGAAGTGCAAATTTTGCATAAACGTGTTAACCCCTGCCACGAACGAATCGAACGGTGGAAGCTTTCTAATGAAAAAGAGTTTTTCACGGAGAGCAGAACTAACTGTCATGAAACTCTAGTTTTGTTTGCGAGGCTATTCAGACCATACGAAAGTGTACGTTATGTTGAGCGTTTAATAATATTAAAGTTTTTTATAGATTATTTGCACTCTCTAATACAAAATATATCTTAGATAAAGCTTCCATTACAAACTTATATAGTTTTTTCATCAGACATCGTAAGTTAATAACATGAATGGTAACTTTGTTTGCTATACTTAATAGGTGTTCAAAATTGCAAGTGTTGTCTGTGTAAATAATCCGTGAACAACATTCGTGGATATGATTGATATGATTATTTGCGACACGTCCACAGAGCATCCATATCAAGCACAGCAGCAGAACTGAGAAAGAATAAAAGTAAGGAATAGCAATCTCCTTTTATTGACCGATATATACGGAGAGATTCACTTTCCTACTGTCTTTGCTACAAATGTTCTTGATATGTGAGGCAAAATTTTGTTTTATATTAATCGGCATACCAAGTTGATCTGTTGATCTGTTGCAGTCCATATAATTGTTTGACCTCCAAAAGATATAAAAATTATCAACACTACCTATCATAATATATTGTGTCATTGGAATCATTGCAAGCATATAACGTATTATCATTTGCAAATTCTTGCAATTGGGCATTGTTTATAGATGTTTCTGACATTTGAGATGACTATACAAAACCATACAAAACCTAATTTTTAAAGATGCACTAACTTAAAACATACCAGTGGTGAAATTAATGCGACGCTTGCAAGGAATAAAATTTAAGAACTAAGCTAGCCTAAATTCTAGGCTTTTAAGTGTAATGTCAATTGCCATCTATCTCTGTCCCTGTATTTTTTCTCTGTATAGTTTCCTGCCTAGTAGTGGGTTGGGCCTTGCAGGAAGCGACCTTTTTAGAAAAATGTTGTGAAAAGCTAATATTGTATAATATTAGCTTGTATAACGACAGAACGTTTTCCAAATGTCTTTAGACACAATATGTATTTTCTTGTTTGTCCGTTTTTCGCATAAGAACTTACGATCTTTCCTATATGGTTCAGAGTTATTTAATGTATTTCACTAAAACACATTACATAGTGTATAGTGTGTAGTTACATCACACCACTGATGCAAATACAAACCTGATTAAATCACCTTCGCATTTAAGTTTCTACTTTGAAATAGTTTAACAATAAATTCTAAGGTATCAATTATACTTTTCAAGCTTTATTGATTTAAACAAAATTCTGTAGACATTATCTGTGCAAAGAAAGTAATGCAGTTTTTTTAATATATATAACAATTTTATTTGAGGAGACTAAAGGTCCTAGCTAACAGTACATCACCATTTCTTCCCCTAAAATAAGAAGGATACAAATTTAATCATAACTAATAAACAGCTAGCTAGCTGAAGTACTCTTGGAAAAAACAAACAACAACATTGTCCATCAAAGGTCTGGGACTCAAATGTTACTCGCCCCACCACATTAATAAGAGTGCTGATTAGCTGAAAACGCTTCATAAACAGAGCACTAGTGATTTTTGTCCAACAATACATAAACTTTTCTGAACTTGCCCGGATTACTTCCGAAATACAATACAGTGTTGTTAAATAGACAATCCCCGAGTTAAACAGAATTGTGGGACTATATATTTATTGAGAGAAGTTTTTAAGGACCTTTAATTGTTTTTAAATTATTTAGTTTATACAAAGTGTATATGTACTTTCCTGATGTTTAGTTTTAGATTAAAACTGATGACGACGTGAACTTTTTATTGCATAAATTTACATATTTAAAAAAAGTGAAATTAATATAATGGCAGATTTTTATACCACAATTATTTTACATATGCATTGTTTAAGAAAAAAAATGATAATATATTCTTATAATCAATCAGCCAGGAGACCCAGAATAATTGTTCTTACTGCCGGGAGATCGTAAAAAGTTAAAATGGAAAAAATTACGCTGGTTCGCGAGCGAATTTTCTGCAGTAAGAATACTGAGCGCACTTTTTGATTGGCTACTTCTATTCTACTGTTCTTTGCTCATTTGATCATTATCGGGTACTTCTTTCTTAGTTAATGTTTCGAGCATGAATGGTCTCACTCGAATAACAAAATTAATTCTCCTTTTATTTAAGTGGGTATGATTAGCCACACTGACTTTGTGTTTATTTGTTAATTTTTAATTGTGGGTTTGCTCTGAGAAATTAATTTGTGTTTGTTAGTGGATTTGAATTGGAGAATTGTTCTGACGTTTGCGTCTAAGCTTCCGTTAACCATGCTAATAGCTCATCTAGATTGTTATTACTTTCAGTATATGAACAGCTCCACCGTTGATGTTGTTCAAGTTAATGTTTGTTTTGTGTTGTGTTATGATGATTGCATTTTTTCGCCTTTTACGATCAATGGTTTCATAAAAACTTTTGGAAAAATAGAACTTGTGTATCCTTAAGTATATGTTAAAGAGTTACAACCTGTAATCATTGCAGCTAACTGTTTTGTTACACGTCATCAATTAGAAAATAAAAAATCGTGTAAGGGAAACACTTTAGAACAAACGCGTTAGACATATAAATTATGTGGAAATATGTGATGCTAAAAATGAACACGACACACATCACAACTGTCGGTTTGACGATGTTTACTGACGACAATTAGAGCAGAAGAAATATAGAGTGTTGACTTAATATTGTTTTTTTTACCAAACTTGATTTGAAATTTCGGAACTAAACACTTTAGGAGAAATATTCTCGATCGTTTTTAACCGGATTTCGGATGATTTTTGGACGTTTTTAACCTGATTTTCAGGTAAATTTCGGACGTTTTTATCCTGATTATCAGATAAATTTCGGACGTTTTTAACAACTTCATAAAATTTATAAACAAGGAAAAATCTAAACCACACAACAAAAGAATTAAACTTTTCAGCATGATGTTTTTAAAAGAGAAAAAGAAATACGAAAGTTGTTAACTTTAAAACTCATCCGTTGTTTTTTCACTCTGTAACTAACAGTAAAGATAGTTTGTTAAAAACGAATTATTTGGATGTGATTTCCAATAATAATGAGGTAAGTGAGAGATATGAATACCCAAACACATTTCTAACCATTTCTTTACTTAGCATATTGTACTGTAATAATTTCGGATTTAATAAATTTACAAGATGATTTGAAATCAGTTTTGTTGAATTTATATGTGTTACATATCCGAAAAAATGTATTGAGAACTTCTGATCCACACAATTTAGAAATAAGATTAAGTCAGACTTTGTCGAACGATTTTCTTTCTTTAAACATATTGTTTCACTTTGGACTGTTTCAGTTTTAAAAACAGTGACACTCCAAGCTATTACGTAGTTTCGCTATCGTTTCCTGTAATTAACGTTCATCTGATGCTTTCTTTCAAAACAATAAAAATGTGATTTAACAAAAGTAAACTGACATTACGTGCATAATACAAGAAATTAATGTTTCTGAGGAACAAGGTATCGTTTAAAGAAAAAAATCATTCTCTGTAACAGATTCTGCTTTTGTCAGATGTAAGAATGTGTCATTACAAAAGTTAGCTCTTCTTTAAAGATTCAGTCTAGTCTTACAATATATTATGTCTTTTAATACAATAAATAAGTTACTGTATCAAACATTTAGCTTGCCGTGAAAGCTTTTTAAGTCATGGAGGATTCGAACTGTTCTGGAGAATTTAAAGATGCTTTAATAAGCTTTTGCAAAATCCACCATCAAACAACTTTAAAAACGATGTCCAAAAGTTGCTACGAATTGTCATCGCACATAATCCGTGTTAATAGAGATGATAAGAAACAACACACAGATTTAATCAATGAACACGATTGGTGCAAAGCAGGTAGGGTCATAATCGAAAAATGTTACAAAGGATTAGAGAAGATGACCGCAGCACTGAGAAAAAGCAAGGTAACAAACTTTCTAACTATAAAATACTCACCCTACTACAACCCCGTTAAGGTGGCAGTAACCCTTTTTTAGCCGTTCAAACGGATGAAGTTTTCAGTCGGTGTGTTATCTCTAAGAATTTATTTTGTTATTTCCTAAAAATATTAGCCTGCAGGCACATAGGAGCAGATTGAGTCAGCTGATATACTCGTTTATAAATATGCAATTACTTTTGACAAAATTTCAGCTGACTAAGTGGCTATAGTAATCAATAAGGAGAAACGCATAGCATTAACTATTATAGAAAAAAAGAAAAATTAACAAAAACAACTCACCTCAAAGCTATTGCGCAACGATCCTTGTTTGCTTTGCATAGGAAGGAAGGTAGTAAATCTGCTGGGTAGTTTCTTTAAATTACACAAAAATCAACTTGATTTTGTAACACGTCAGGACATGGTAAAATAGAATTAGATTTAATCTTGTCTAGCAATTCCGCATGTAGTTGATGTATCTCATCAGAATTTTTGTGTTTGAAAACCAACTTTACACGCTCTCGGAATGTTTTGCAAGCCATGTTAAAAAACAAAAATATCCTTCCGACCATGTGCAACAGTATTTATACCAAATGCCTATAATTTTTATCAATACCTAGAGACCCTAACGGAAAGACATCCAATGGTTATACCTAAAAACAATCTTGACAGCATGTGTTATGATGTATGGTTACTGTCTGACTTAAAACAGGTCAGGCCAACATCGGTTGATCGAATTCACGTAATGACGTATGTGATATAGTAAAAAGCGCGAAGCAAAATAAGAAGCAGATTTTCGTTCCCGGGATGTCGGGCATAATTTCACAACACTGGACGCAGCGTAGTATTGGGGACATCTTTTTCACAGGGTTGACATTTTAAATTAGCGCCGGAATCCCATAGTACCTTAATGTAATATAATTTCGCATATATTAGTGTTCGCAAGAAATTGATTTCGCGATTTGGTAGTTTCAATGATTTTCGCGAGAATTTTTTTCGCGAATAGCTAATTTCTTTTACATAGTTTTCAGGTTTAATGTTTTTATTCTACACATTTTTTTATAGAATACCACAGTTCTAACCAGGCTGGACATTGTTCTTATTTGTTTTATCGTTCAAGTAACAAACGCATTGCCTCTAACCTGAAATCCCAGCCTGATATTCATATAAGTCATAATTTTATACAAGAAAATGCGTCTACTGCTCATTTCACATTTTAAGAAAGTACAAGTATTATTTTATTTTATTGTAATCTCATTTAGAGAGCTGCTACGGCAACCAGGATTCTAAATGTGGTCACAAAAATAAACCGTTATTTCCGACTATATGTTTTTACCTAAATTCCTTGTCGTACCAAAAAGTCTCAATAAAAGTAACCATTTAGCGAACTAAACTTAGGTATAGGTCAATTCAATCAATTTAAAATGGTCAAGGGTGAAAACATGTGTTCTAAGAAAAGTGATGTGATGACCGCATAACAAGGATGACGTCATAGCAAGGTTCTTCGTTAATAAATTGTTTTTATGTTATACTATATAGCATAAAAACATGGTGCTATTAAATGGAAAAACGTATTATAATTGCACCTATAATCATAGTAACAAGCCCCGTTTAAGTAAATTCTATCACTTCATCCTTACAGTCGCACAAAGATGCACGAAATAGCGATGCGGAAAATATGTACGATGCGCGACTCACCGTGAAATTTTTGCGAATTACGACTGCTTTGTTTTATTTCTATGTTCGCAAATAAGTATGCTCTAAATTTTGATTTATTAAGCCAATATGTTGTTTAGGATGTCCGCGAAAACAGCATGGAGGCTGACGTCATTGACACAACCCTTGTTATCATTTCAAATTTAACACATTTTAACGAGAGATGTATGAGGCAGTGCGTTTCCAGTAACCTTATTTACACGATTTTAAAGTGCGTTTTCAGTATGATAAAAGACATAATGGAAACAGAAGACAATAAGGTACGTTTTTTGATGTAATAATGAATTTCATCTACAACCCCCGAATAGTGACGAATAAACACCCTCTTGAAAAATGCCTGTCTTGGATAAAAATCCGTCTTAAAACACGCCTGTCTTGGATAAACACCCTTTTAAAAACGTCCGTCTTTGATTAAAAAAAGTGTTCTCTGCTATGTCTTTTGGTGTCGATGTGTTGTATTTTATTTTGTTTAATATTGGTAAATGTTCGTAATGTAATTTTCAAAAGGTAAATATAAGTACTTTGACTCAGCAAACTATCATCAAAATGATAGGGGGGTTATATATTGAATAGGAATCTTTGAAGGGTGAAACCTCTATAAGTTTACGTAAAAGGTTCGTTAGACTATTTCCACCATTAAAGCTTGCTGTTTTGTTACCTGCATATATATATATATATATTTTTTTTTTGAAAATGTTGTTATTGCTTCTTCGGAATTTTAATTATTTTTTTGTTATAGTCATATATGTGGTATCTTCGCGATGCTGTTATGACCATTGTTTACAACTGCTCCAGAACCCCGTATAACAAAGAATGGTATCAGGATGCAGCTTCACTTAAGGGAATACCTTCTAAAAATTTGAATTCAAGATACTTTTCTGAAGATAATGAGATTATTGAAGAAAAGTTGAACACGTTAGTAAATGCAAACCATCTATTGTAGTGTAATTCGTCCTTTCCTATAATAGCCTGCCTCTTTACCTTTGCCTTAGAACAACTGCATGTATAAACAGTTACGGGCTATTCCAGTTTATCTGATCAGATTGTACTCGATTTGTACACTCTACCAATCCCTTCACCACTTCAACACCTGGAAAGTGTATAGATGCGTCGCAGCAATTCTAAAAACATTTGATAGAACATGAAAATCATTCTGCAAACAACTAACATGCTACAAGGGCTGACTTGATTATGTTATTTTTGATCTTTGTTTAAAGAGAGTCTAAAGAGAAATCGAAATTTAAAAAAACTGATTGCAACAATAATGCCATTAAAAATAGAACTTCCTGAAGGTCAAAAAAAATTAATATTGAATTAAAAAATTTTAAAAAAAACACCTTCGGGAAACATATTTAATTTGTTCGAACATTTGTTAACATTTAAAATAAAACTTGATTATGTTTAGACGGATTACTTCCGTCCAATCCATGGTGAGTAATATCCAAGAAATATCTCATGCGATTACGTCAAAGTGGAGAAAGAATGCAGCAGGCATAGGTTTTGTTCAATCATACCATCTTTGTGCCGTACTTACCATGGCTCATTTATATCATAAAGACGATGAAAACAATACCTCTACAACAGGAAAAGGTTGGTTATTTAAGAAACATTTAATACACGCAGTAGTTCTCGAAATTTTTTCTTTCCAAAATTTTTAGTTTTCAATGTAGGATGAGCAAGGTCCACAATAAAAACAAGTCAACCGCATTTCGTAAGGGAATCACATGTTATCATTGTTCTTTATTCAATTTCAACTATGCTAACAAATGAAACAAAAAAATCTGGGGAATTACCCAGAATGTATTTGCTTTTGCCTATGTTAATAAAATAATGCATTCGATATTTAGGAATAATATCGTGTATGTTTGAGCACATACACGAGAGCTTAAGTGACGCAGATTTCAAATGTGAAGGTTTTTCATTAGAAGAAATGTTAAACGGCTTGGGAAGAGTGGCAGCGAATACAGAAAATCAACCCAAGGTATTTAACATGTTTTAAACTTTAACATGTTATAAAAACGCAAATCGTTTTTTTTATACCTGCTTATCTATATCTTTTATCGATATCTTTTATCGATATTTCCTAAATACGGAAATCAACAAAATAGTGTCCATTGTCATTCTTAGTTTTTTAATACAGGGGAAAATGCGGTTACTATTAGGACCATGTAATTTTAACTTCAGATAGGGATTCAGACAGGGTGTGTGTACTAGAAAAGGACAAAGTCTCAAATTTTGTCAAAGTGCGCACACGCTCACAAAAAAGGTTGTGAGCTATTTGCACCACAACAGAAAACACAGTCAAATGAAAACTAGGCCTAACCCGGCGTATCGACGCTGGGTCCCTCAGCTAGTGTCTTTAATAATAGCCGTATTCAGTTCAAAATGGGTGCGCGCAGCTTTTTTAGGAAAAATAGCGCAGAAGCTGAATTTTACATCCTCTGTTTTTCGGTTGGACGAGACTTAATTTCGGAATAATTTCGGAATCATGGCAGAACCGGATAAACAACGGAAACATGCTACGAAGGCTATTTTAGTTTGGAAGTCATGTTGTCCGGTTTGCAGATCTATTTGACGTTTTTGTCTTCTATATGCTTTTTAATTTTGTAGAATTTGTACCTGTGTGTACTTTTTTAACAGAATTTGCGATAAATCTTTTTTTGGAAAAGGGTATATATTACAGCTAGCTTTAGATGAGTTGCAGCGTGACGTAGTTGTTTTGGTATTGCGTCTAAAGCAGTAGACATGTGCACGCATGCGCACAGCCAAGAAATATAAAGAACAGACCGCAACGATAGAAAAAATCAAGTGAAAAAAGCAACTTACTTTTTGAAATAATTAAAACCTGATCTAAAAAAGAAAAAATACTAGTTAAGAAAAACCAATTCCAGCTCCTTTAAGATCGTTTATTCCTTAAATCTATAAATTTAAAGAAATAGCCAATTTTTCTTGTGTGGTACATTCTTTATTGGCTGTAAGGATGCACGCGCATATACGGAACTTTGTAAACATTCGCAACTCATCTATATGGATGTGCGAGTGCATAGTACAGGTTCACACCTGTTCTAGGCGCTCAGCCTGGAGTAACATTCATTTTTTCACTTTAACCGGGAACATTCTCCAAAAATAAAAAAGGTTGGCGACCGGGTTAGCAACGAGTTCTAAACTGTGTTTTTTATTTCAGCTAAAGTTGCGAAAAGTTAAAACACTGGTGCACACCAGTGTTTTTACTCGATTTACGACATACTGCATATCTCTACTAAAGCACTTTACCTGAATGTGTAATACAGTTTGCAGCTCTTATTAAGTGCTCCATCGAGCGTTCAACCCCGGTCACACAGTTACTTGTGGCTTAACCCGGCGTTTCGACGCTTGGTCCCCGGCTAGTCTATAATGATGGCCGTATTCTGTCTGTCTAAAAGACGGACGAACCCGTGAATTTATCCACGGGCCACCGACTTGTGTATTTAATAATACTTTAAAATTTAAAATAACTTTCTAGTTACAATCTGTAATTGTTTATAGATGGTTGATGCTGGTGTTTTCGACATTATTCTGGAAGTTCTACAGAGTGATGGTATACCATTAGATGCAATTGCAGAAGCATTAAAAGTTTTATGGCAACTTTCTTTCGAATATAGCAAGCGAATTAAAGAGAACATTGCACTATGCGACATTATACATAAGTTAAAGGTAATTTTATTAAAACAGTTCTTATATATAGTGTGAGGTTCTTTGCAGAACCTAATTTTTGTAGAGATTATGTAACGACTCTAAGACGCGTTTTAACCCTACTCGGTCCGGGGGGGAGGGGGGCGGATTCCGCCCCCCCCCCCCCCCCCGACGGTTTTTTTTTTAATAACTCCTTATTGCTTTGTTATATGGCTATGATACTTACTGAATTTCAATATTTGTCTATTAGACACCTGCATGCTAAATGGTTAGGTCCCATACCCTTCAGAGGCTTTGATATTGGTCATTACTCGAAACTACCCCTAAAAATCTCTATGAAATCCTTATAATGGGGAAAATATAATAACTCCTGTTAGGATTATCCTTAGAACTTGAAACTTGCAACACAACTTTCTTTCATCAAGAAGAATCATTTTGCATAATTTGGACACGTGACTAATACGATTTCACGATTTTCTCCGGATTTTCGGCCAATTTTTGGCAATTTGTTATGCGATCCATGTAAAAACCGGAGGATATGTTAAATACCTTTTATTTAACTTTCAGAAACTTCAAACAGAATGTAAAAATTCGCTCTAGAACAAAAGTAATTTAATTTTAAGCAGATAGTTGCATTTTTAACAAATTTCAAGCTTCTGATGACGTCATAGAAAATGTGCTCACGCAAGCAAAAATTTATTGCTGCCATTTTGTTCCTTTTATGACGTACTATCAGTGTGCCAAGTTTGATTCAATTTGAACAACCCTATGAAAAGTTATTGAGGGGGGGCGGAATCCGCCCCCCCCCCGGTCATAGTATGTTTGAAAAACCCCGGACCGAATAGAGTTAAGTGACGCATTGAACCTGCACAACGTGATTGAATGCGTTGCGTAAAAACTCTCGACATATATTGTTATGTCTGCTTAAGTTGTCTCATAAAACTGAAGATCTGTTCGTGCATTTTAATTTATTTGAACAATACCAAACGCAATTGAACTGTAATTTCATGCCGAGAAGGTGGCATTGTGAGATTTTGCAGACCAGAAAATATGAAATCAAACTTAACTGAAATTTTTAAAGTAAAACTATCGTACCACTGGATACTAGGCTATTATATGTTTAATTTACTTGTTGCACTACCATATTATAGAATTATAAACCGAAAATTATATATAATATATAAAGGATATTATAGGATTTAATGAAATGCCGAGAAGTAGTCTAAACTGGACATGGTATGGCGCTGTTAGTATTTTGTGTTAAAAAATCATAGAAGAACACATGGGCGTAATTTTTCCACTTAATATTTATTTTGATAATTTTACATCATTGTAATAATTGCAAATAAGTTTTCTATGTTTAAATAAGAAATTTAAGTAAAACAAACTTGGTCTGTAAAATATCACAATATAATCTCAACTCATCTTTGTTTTTGACACCCATATAATAGCCTTACAAAAAAAGCAAAGTTCTCCCTGACAAATGTCAAAACTTTCATTGAGGCCAGATTTCCGTATTTTTTTAAACCTAGAATGTCTAGTTAATTTAACATGATGTAAATCAATTGTCAATGACATTCTGCTACACACTTTTACTAAATGCCTTAATATTGACGTCAGTTTTTCTTTAGGATAGTGATCAAATTGAAGTATCTGAAAACGCTGCAGGGATTGAATGGGAGCTTCACAAAAATTTGACCGGTAAACACTTTTAAGAGAACATTTGTAATCAGACAACAAAGGAATGTACCCTACAATATTTTATCATTTTATTATTCATGTCTCACTTAAAGCAATTGTACTTTTCCAGTTCTCTGGAAAAATGTTTTGGGAAGTTAATAAAAAGCCTTTATGTGGAAAATGGGCTGTTGGTATTTATTTAGTCTAGCTAATGGCGGTGGAAAAGTTTATGATCCCTGAGGTCAAACACAACAACTTAAATTATCTTAAATATCATATTGGGCATCCATATATAACTGAAAATGACAAAAAAGTTCCATACATATATTAAATATCCATGAATTATTCGATACTTACCTTGCTTTTAACTTAAATGTTCTAATTAGATAAACTTAAAACCTTTTGAACTAGCTAATTAGCTGTATCCTTCGATTTATTGTACGTAAAGCCAGTCTAAGCAACAACATTTAATTTAAAATCTTTTTAGAGGTATTAATTACCTTCTTAAAGGTAGTAACATAGCATTTTTTTAACAAATACAGCTCCTCATGATGTCTCTATTCCCTCGTCAAAACAAACTTTCGATTTACTGATATTTAATATATATTTTACAGACCGTAGCTTATTTTACCGCAAAAAAAATGCTAAAGGAAAATTTTTCTTTTTTTAGAAAATAAAAATGGAAAAGTAGCGAATTTATAAAAAAAATTAATTATTCATAAACAGGTTGTTTACACGTCTATATGGTTCTAGAGTGTGTACAAATTCTTGCACCTTGACCTTTTAAGTGGTCCGTTTATTACACGCCATTCTTCGGAAATTGCGGGGATTGGGCTTATTGCGGGGATTGAGCTTATTGAATCGTTTCGTAGCCCCTTTAATAAATTTTGATATCACTACCGTAGTCCATATGCGTTATCTGGTCTGTGTGCAATCTTTCCTCTGTGTTTATTTCGTATAATTTTTTAATTACGTTTATCTACAATGTTGCAATTTGTTTATATTCTTTTTTCTTATAGTTGTAGGTAGAAAAAAGCGAAGTACGGTCATTTGTATAATATATCAAAGCTCTAACTCGTTTATTACGCAATCGCTTTGGTTATAAAAAAAAGAATTATAATAAAGGGAAAAAATATTTCCATCTTACTTTGAACGGCGGAAGGATTAAACAGGACCCGTTTTAGAATTGTAATTAGCTTCAATTTAATTCAAGAAATTTTTTTTAAGATTGATAGGGAAAACCATTGAATTCCAATTGGGCAGAAATATTCTGATAAATGTTTTTATTACCTTACAGTTCATAACGTGTTGCACAACCAGGCTAAGCATATCATGATCAGTTACAGTTGGAAGCAGAAAAAAATTGTTAAGGACATTGTCGATAAGCTGAAGAAATGTGGATATAAAGTTTGGTTTGACGAGGATGATATGACTGAAGAATTGTGCGTAGGAATGGCATACGCTATACAAAACGCAGACGTATTTTTGCTGTTTGCATCAAGAACGTATCAAGAAAGTCCAAACTGCAAGTCAGGTAATTTTGTATTATTAGTCAGTGGCCCGTGGAAACACCACCGGTTCGACCTTCCTATTTATACCGCATTGTGTGTGTATCCCTACTTGCGGTACCATTTTGTGTGACAGACATACATTTATGGGTATTATAATATAGATTTGAGACAGAATATGTTTTTTCCACTCTTTCAAATAGCCTTTGTTAAAAGAAGATTGCGGGATTTTAAAATACACGCCTTTTTGTAAGAACTATATAATTCATACCTGGCTTATTTTTATTTCACTATCATAGTAAACAATAGAACTATTGTTTTTAACCTGAAATACCAGCCCGATAATCTTATAAACCATATTCTTATAAAAAAAAGCGTGTAATGAGTGAAAAGCAAATGCGTATCAACAAATAAAATAACTTTGCAAAAATGCAAGAAAGTAAGGCACAAAATTGTTCACTTAGGTAAATTAGTGTAAATTGGGGAAAAAAAAGATCATTAATCGAAACGACAAATTCTAAATATTTTGAAATATTAATTACTTTTGTCTTTAAAATTGCAGAAGCAACATACGCTCGCGAAAGAAAAGTCAAAATTATTCCAATTATTCTCGAAGAAGAATGGAGACCGGAAGATTGGTTGGGTTTTATGATAAGTGACAAGTATTACATCGCGATTCCTGAGAGCAATCCAAGCTTAATTTCGAAGAAGTTAACAGAACTTAAGGAGATGCTTGACGGTCATCGCAAAATGAAGATAAATTACATTGATGTTGTTGATGCATGCGAACAGCGTAGTATGGAAATGAATGGAACAGGTAGTTTATATTCAATTTCAGACTTAGTTATTCGGGAGCTTAAAAATATTTTTTTCCACATGGATTTATTTTATAAAAGCATTAAAAATAACGTATAATGCGAGTAATTAGATGTCATCTGGGGTGATGTTTCGGATTAGTTAAAAATCTGTAATGCATAGTTTTATAGAAAAATCTGGACGCAGGTTAAGTCCGGATAAGTGGAATTTTAAATGTGTAATAACGTAAACTTCCATTGACCGAAAATGCGCTTGGAGCAAAATCACGTGAGTACGTGGTCACTGTCCATGATTGGTTAGTGTGTATTTTTGATGTGTCAAGAACAAAACGTATCTTTGCATGTGAATTGTGGAGTTTTGTTTTTCTACTGTCTAATACCATCTGTATAATTAGTCCGAAGTTTTAGTTCCTATTGCGACCTATATATCCTAGTCAGCTGCAGATTGATTCATTTTTTTTATATGTAAATGTTTTGCATCAACCAGTAATTCTGATGTATTTTGTAAATCAAACGTTTCATAATGGACACTGTAATCAATTTATTTTGCGTCATGCAATGTAAAAATGACACATCCTTTTATAGATTTCTTTCACAAACCCTAATGGAAAATAAATACAGAAAGGGATGGACGCGCACAATGATAAGTCCACCCAACCTCGTTCTCAGGGCATTTTGCCTTGTTGATAAAGTTCCACTCCGTAATAACAGCTCAGGGGTCACAAGACCCTGGAGACAAGGTTGGAGTTTATCTCGTCAGATTGCGTGGACTACTCTACAGAAAATGCCAGTCTCAAGGCATTTTATTCTCCATTTTTACAAGAAAGTAATCGAAAAAATCTATATTTAAAATTAATTTTGTTTGCAGATAATACAAGTGCAAAGAAAGACTTCCTTTCAGACGATTGGGACGAAATAAAGACAGAAGAATGGATGAAAGAAAATAATATAACATTGTAAGTAAAAAGATATGCTACTGGTGCGACATTCTCTGCTTATTTAAGTTCTAGTTGTATTTATTGCATTGCTTTGATTTCACAACAGTTTTCTCTGTTATATTTTTAAAGCAAAGTATGTGGGAAGGTTAGGCTTTTCATATTGTTAAAATATTTACAGGACTTTATATCTCTTAATCTTAATCAAATTACCAAATAACTTCTATGAGTTACTCAATTTGTCGTTACTACGTACGGTTTAAAATATTTGTGGTCTGTACCACGTGTTGTATTA
The DNA here is from genome assembly GCA_030067915.1 of Hydractinia echinata. NCBI lineage: Eukaryota > Metazoa > Cnidaria > Hydrozoa > Anthoathecata > Hydractiniidae > Hydractinia > Hydractinia echinata. Next base: position 590,231 of record JASGCC010000133.1, read on the forward strand.
ACAAAAGTACGCTGGTTTATAATAACGACATAGACGACTGTCGGAATTTGTATATTTATATCTCGTCGTTTTTAAACTGCGTTTCTTTAATAGGTTTAAGAAAAAAAATCGGAATCACACGCGAAAGATGTCAAAATATAAAATTAAAAGTTGTTTACTGAGCAGAAAAATTATATAATTGATGATACTGAAGGATAGGATTTATGCTTATGTATTAAGCTTCGTTGTATAATTAGAGTGATGATTGTATGAAAAAGTTGACTCAATTTTAACAAAAAAATCAATTCTTTTTTTGTTTGCTTACTGGAACTACTTAGTCAGCATCCATGTTTTAAAGTTCCAAGTATCATTACGGTATTTAAATTTATTGTCTTACAATAACAACAACTTGCTCAATTGCATCAGTTTACTGCTTCGCTGTTTAAGAAACACTTTAAAACTGCTTACAATATGAGCAATTCGTGAGAAAAATTATGTAGTCAGATTTTCTCGATCGCCAAAGTAAGATCAATAGAGGTGCATTAATTCAAGGAAATTAAGACTCTCAAGAATGGATTGTAAAACTCTTTTTGGGCCATACGTGCCTCTGTATTAGGATTTTGCAGAAAGTTGTTCATTAACGATTTTCTTTTTTTAGATTGCCGCAGAATTCTGGATTGAATGGTAAACAATTGAAATTTTTGTATGAATTAATGGATCAGGTAACATTGTACTTTTTGTCAAAATAAGTATTGTTAAACTGAACATAATGTTCTGGTGTGGATTATTTTGGCAAACTTCGTAAACTTCGTAAACTTTGTAACTTTACAAGACACGATAAACTAAATAAAATTGTTAGGATTAGCACAACTTCTTTTTTGATTAATGGTTACGCTTTTGCAATATTTTTGCGAGAATCTCTCCTACCATGGAAGTATACTCCTACTTACAACTTAAGTTTTGCCAATGCACAATGTTTTAATTTCATATCCCGATGATGATGTCTTCTGCACGCGGAACGAATTTTACTGATAAATGCCCGAAAAAACTACAAAGCTTTTCCATTCGTCAAAAAAAACATATTTTCCTCTAAAATTCCTTTAAAGCGCACGCTAAGAATGCATTTTGCTACAATTTAGATTGCAGTGAACTCCCCAACTCTATAACTCGAACCTCTATCATTCGAATCTTTAACTCGATATGTTTACTTTCAATTATGTTTTGTGACACTTTCCAAACATTTTGTTCTAAATATTTGAAACTCGTAGTTTTATTAACCCGTTAAAAAAAGCAAAAAACATTTGTTTCCAAACTATTTTTGATCCATAAGACAATTAAAACATTAATTTTAACTCCTTCACCTGTAATCATTGTTATTCAACTTTATTCGCGCCGTTAGAAATATAGTTACCGTCTTTAACAATATTTTCAACTACAAATACACATTTAAGTTATCTCTTTCTATCTTTATTTTAGCACCCTCCGCTATTCTACAAGTTCTTGAATGATGATTTTGGTTTGGTTTCATTTTGTCATGTCTCGAATTTTGTCATTGCTCTGCAGAACTTGTTTAAATAAAACCAGGGCAGTTGGAGGACGGCTAATATTTTTGTTTTTATAACTAATGTTAATACTTTAATTGATATAGACACTGATCAACCGTCCTACATATATCTCGCATTGTTATTTCGTGCATTCTTGCCGCTTGTTTACATGAAGTAACGCAATTTACTTGGACGGGGGTTATTACTACAATTGCAAGTGCGATTATATTTACGTTTTTGGTTCCAGTTTTATGATGTAGATGATAATCCTTTCTATTTGTTATGTGTGTTATATTGGTTAATATAACAAACTTGCTCTCTCGAGATTTTTAAATCCTAGATATAAACATACTTTTCCTCCAGGAAAATTTGTTTGCATTTCGCGTTAAAATGTCTTTTTTGCTTTAAGCAACTGCTTACTGTCAGATTACTTTCAGAATAAACAAAAAATGATCATTTCTTTTAGCATACAGTAACAACTGAACATGGTGAAACAACTTTGGAGAGACCATAGGTTTTATATTAAATTTGTTAAATTGAATATTTAAATAACGGTTATAACTAATTTTTACCTTTCGTCCTATATCTTAAACAACTTTTTGATTTTGTCTATTGGTTTACATTATTTTCTGCAATGCTACACTGGAACTAGAAGTTTGATACTCAAAGAACACTTTATCAAATTTTCATTTCTTGAGCAAATCGGACAGCTTCAATTATTTTCTTTGGTTCCATGGCTTTCTTGTTTTCGAAATACATTTAGTAGCAATATACGGTTGTTTTCGCTGCATGTTCATCGTCAAGTAACCTGAAACTTCAAATTACTGCTAGGTTAAACACATTGTGATTTTCCTTCATGATCAGAGTTCCAAATTGGATGATGATTCTTTGAAAAAAATGAAAACACGGTGGGTCACGATTAACATGACGTCTGCTTATACTAAATATATATTGATAAAACGTATGTTATATACCAATACACTTATTCTGTTTGCCTATTACGATTATTTTTCTTTGAAGTAGCCATATATGTCTTATTTGTTATTTTATGATGTTATGGCACGGCGAAGTTGCATTAGACGTCACTATATCAAATATGATTAGTTAAGCCATCCTATTGCGCTTTTATCTTTCAGGCCAATATTTTAGCAGCGTGTGGAATAATATGGGCCACTTGTGACAAACATTGGGTTAACCTCCAAAGCTGGACCAACCTATCTGGTTCGGAATTGACGGGCTAATGACGTCAAAAAACATATCTCCTTTGCTACTTGTCTCGCAAACAACTCATCCTGCATAATAATACAACTACTGCGTTTCTCTGTCTGACAAGCAAAGCTGATATGTTTATTTTGTTTCTTTTTTCTGAGGTTTTCACATATTTCTCATGATAACTTGTCAGGGAAATCGAGAATATAACATGTTCAAAAAATTTAAGTTGTAGCGGATAGTTACGAAGAATAGCCCATATCTTAGGCTCTGGGAAATGTGAGAAGATTTTTCGTGGAACATATGCTATAGAGATTTGTCAAAGGTCTGAGTTGGTTTGTTCAGGAATAAAGGATAGCCTAATAACCGTATGAAGTATTTGATAGTATGACGATAGTACATTTGATTGACCGAGAAGTTTTTTTCCATGTAAATGGGCTATTAGTCCGTTAACAGTTTCCTTATCTGATCAAGTAAATATTTCTACTTTTTAACTAGTCTCCATATTCATACCCATTTTGTGATTGTCTGCCGGGCGAGAAATCCATAATATTTAGAAAAAGTTAAGAGCACGGTATACTTTTAACATTACTCTATAGAATACATTCCACAAAAAAACGTTTCACATTTCCCAGGGCCTAAGATATGGGCTATTACTTGAAACTTCCCCCTACAACTTCTTTTAAATCCTTGTAATCGATAAAAACAAATAAATTACGATAGAATTATGCTCGGCACTGAAAACTTGCAACACCACTTTATTTCTGAAATAAACATTGCTCTAAAATTTATAGAGATGTGATATTCTTGATTTCCATGATAAGTTGTCATAAGAAATATGTGAAAACCGAAAGATATGTTAAATGACTTTTATTTGCCTTTTAGAAATCTCAAATAGAATGTTGATATTTGTTCTCAAGCACAAATAAAGATATGTCGAGAGTATTTACGCAACACATTTAATCATAATACGTTTGGCAGGCACAATGCGTGATTTAAATAAAGCTTCTAGCACGGTTAAGTCGCACTATTAGGTTCCGCAAGGAACATGACACTATGTATAATAAGAACTGTTTAATAAAAATGCCTTCAACTTTGTATGATGTCGCATAGTGCAATGTTCTCTTTAATTCGCTTGCTATATTCGAACGAAAGTTGCCATAAAACTTTCCATGCTTTTTGCAATTGGATCTAATAGTATACCATCTCTCTGCAGAACTTCCAAAATGATTTCTAAAACACCAGCATCAACTATCTATTAGCAATTAGAGATTGCAACTAATTTGTTATTTTATGTTTTTAAATTATTATAAAATACAGTAGTCCGTGTCCCGCGGATTCATCCACTGGTTCGCCCGTCCTTTATATACCGCATGTCATGTGTCTCGCTACTTGAGGTACCATTTTGTGCAGAGACAGAGCTGCAAACAGTTGGATACATTCAAGTAGAACACTTTAGTACAGATATGCAGAATGTCGAAATTTGAGTAAAGCACACAACACATTATAGTGTTTTGGGTGTAACATATTTAAAAAAAATAACTTTACTACACCTTAACCTGAAATAAAGACAACCCGCTTTTACCCCGTCATAGCAAAAACAATTGGTCAAGTTTAAAATATTTTGCAGTATAAGTTTCCGTAAAAGTTTAAAAACTAATCGCGACATCAGGCTAAGCACTTAGTAAAGGTATACTGTGTTGGACATTCCTTTAGACATAATAACCCTCTCCAAAAAAACTATACCGCAAATTTGGTTTAAATAAAAACACAGGAAGCAGCCTGACCGGACTGAGCGCTTGGTGCAGTTAAACGGTGCCACGCATGCAGATAGGCGTGTTAATACCCTTTTTAAAAAAAACTTTATTGCAACTTCCTAAAACAATCACTCAGCATTTTGTTTTCAAAATTCATTGTCAGTTTAAATAAAAACACATCCAACAGCCTGTGTTATATTGCAGAAAAAGTTGTGGCCAGCTAGCTAGCTAGCTACCTAACACTGCATTAAGCATAAGAAAGGTTATTTGAAAATTTCGTTGCAGCCACTTAAGCTCTTAAATAAAACTAAGGAAAAACCTTAAAGCAATAGCAATAAATAAGGCTAGCTAGCTATCCGACTTTAGGATACTACCTCAAAATTTTCGTTCGTGGCCAAAATGCTAAAATTGGTTTGTGTAACCCTATTCGGTCCGGGGTTTTCCGAAAATTTTATGACCGGTAATAAATTTTCATAAGCCTGCCCAAATTGAATCAAACTTGGCACACGTATAGTACGTCACAAAAGGAACAAAATGGCGGCAATAAATTTTAGTTTATGTCAGCACTTTTTTATGACGTCATCAAAAGCCTTAAATTCGTTCCAAATACCACTATCTGCTTAAAATTTTAATTACTTTAGTTCTAGAGCGAATTTTTACATTCTGTTTGAAGTTTCTGAAAACTAAATAAATGCTATTTAAGATATTTTCCTGTTTTTACATAGATCGCATGAAAAATTGCCAAAATTTCCCCGAAAATCCGTTTTTTCTTGATTTTCGGGTAAAATCCGAAAAAAATGGGAAATCGGATTGATCACGTGTCTAAAACAGGCAAAAATGGTTCTTCTAGATGAAATAAATTTGTGTTATATGTTTTAAGTTCTAAGGATTATCCTAACAAGAGTTATGATATTTTCCTATTATAAGGGTTTCAAAGAGATTTTTAGGGGTAGTTTGGAGTAATAGCCAATATCAAAACCTCTGAAAGGTATGGGACCTAAACATTTCTCATGGTGGTGTCTAATAGATAATTATTGAAACTCAGTAAGTATCGTAGCCATGCAACATTGCATTAAGGAGTAGTTAAAAAAAACGTTAGAGGGGGGGGGGGGGGGGCGGAATCCTCACCCAGACCGAATAGGGTTAAGAACATGTTAAAGTTTAAAACAGGTTAAATACCTTCAGTTGATTTTCTGTTTTCGCTGCCCCTCTTTTCATGCCGTTTAACATTTCTTCTAATGAAAAACCTTCACATTGGAAATCTGCGTCACTTTTGCGTATGCACTCAAGCATACACGATATTATTCCTAAATATCAAATGCATTAGATCCAAATTAACATACGCAAAAGTAAATATAATTCTGGTAATTTCCCAAATATTTTTTGTTTCGTTTGTTACCATACCTGAAATTGAATGAAGAATAATGACGAAATGTTATTCCCTTACGAAATGCAGTTGACTTGTTTTTATTGGGGACCTTGATCATCCTACATTGGAAACTAAACATTTCAGCAGGAAAAAATTTCGGTAAAGAAGCCACACAAACTACTTTAAACACTACATTCCTTTTCTCACAGATTACATTTCATACTATGCTTATGAACATTTTTTTAACGAACGATAAACAGTTAGAATTATTGTGTAAAAACAAGTGTAAGTATGTCATATGCTCACACAAAATTACTTGGTGTTGATGTGGTATATAATCTCATTACCCGGGTAAAAGGGCGGCATCGATATTTTCGAAAATCGTGGAATGGGATTGGTTAGAACTTACGTCATAGCGGGCAATATTCCACGTTATTGCCCGCTACCATAGCAACCGTGTTTAAAGTTTAAATATGGTAGCATTAAATGTAAATAAACACGGTAAAAAGTAAACAAAACGCGAAACAGAAGTGAAACTTACTTTTATCTTTTAAAGAATTCAATGTTGTGGCTGCAATGAAAACCTGCTATGTTTACACGATATTCGATTTTAAAAAATATATTTTTTGTTCGAATGTACGTTCCATATGGGAATAGTTTCTATAAAGACGTGGTTTCTTCATCCCGCTTTTATAATGTTATATTTTTTGTCGTAAAATGGCCCTCACAAGCTCGGGCAATACTTTGACGTCGGTCAATATTCTCCGGTATTGCCCTCATAAACAGTTATTATAGGGTTAAACTTCTATTATTTTTTTTGATTCGACTCAGCATGCAATTCCAAATCGCAACATTATTTCTGTAACAAATTTTCAATATATTTTAATGGTACAATTTTGCGGGTAGATAATTCAACCAGTTGAATTGCAATTCGCGGGTGTTAATTTTAGCGGATGTCTGTTTGAAGAAAGTTTTGGCGGCAGCGTTCAAAAAATTTAGCAAATATTTTTGATAAACAGGTTTGCGTTGATAACACACTGGTAATTTTTAATCTTATCCTTTCCGTGGATAGAATGCGGTATATTAACCTTTTTTGCGGGTATTATTTCTCGCAAATCTTTAAAAATAATTCGTGGGTATATAATAGATAGATATATTTCAGCGAAATTATTGCCATAATTACCGAAATATTTTGAATGCCATTGCAGTTCTATGTTAACACTTTAGCAAAAAATCTGTCGCTTGCGCGTATTAAATGTTCCTTCAGAAATCAACCTTTTTCTGTTTTAGAGGTTTGTGTTTCATCGTCTTTATGATATAAATGAACCAAGGTAAGTACGGCACAAAGATGGTATGTTTGAACAGAGCGTATGCCTGCTGCATTTTTGTCCACTTTGTCGTAATCACATGAGATATTTCTTGGATATTACTCACCATGGATTGGACGGAAGTAATCCTTCTAAAAGTAATTAAGTTTAATTTGAATGTTAACAAAAGTGCAAACAGATTAAATATGCTTCCTGAAGGTGTTTGAATTCATTATAACTAAATTAGCATTTTTTGAGCTTCAGAAAGTCCTGTTTTTAATGGCATTTTTGCTGCAGTCAATGTTTTTTAAATTCTGATTTCTCTTTAGAGTCTCTTTTTCAAACAAAGCTTAAAAATTAAATAATCAAATCAGCATCAGCATCAGCAACCCAACCGAAGAATTATAATTAGGGTCTAAAAGATGATGTTATCGGTAGAATGCTTAATTTATTAGCAATTTATAGAGGTCATGACACCATTGCCATTAACGAGTTAAATGCTGATGGAACATTGCACTATTTCAGGGATTTTATTTTCTCATGTACTTAGGAATATTTAGATTGAGATAGAAAATAATTAATCCACACAGCCAACTACCGCGATACAACCCGAATTATTAAATGAGTGGCAGGTAAAGCCGACAATTCAGCTGAAGTTGTAAAAGCTAAGGCATTCAACATTTGTAATTGTCAATACTGAACCGTCCTTTAAAAGTGGGACACACTGACTTTCGTTATACGCTCTACAAGACGGGTTGTTCTTTCTTTTTTATTCTTTTAGGATTGTTGGTTTTGATTAGTTCTTCGTTTACGATGATAGGGAATTCATCAATAAATTTAACGACAAAATGAATATTTACAGAGAGGAAGGTTACAGAGAGAATGAAATTTTTCGTCCTTCAACATCTCTATTTCCCCACAACCATTCAACTCATTTTCGTTCACAACACTGGGCCTTTCATACTTTGGTCTTTTACACTTCCAACGATTCCATCACAGCATTGATAGATTTTTTAATTTCGTCAATTCAACTTTTTCTGATACAGCTGGTTTAGCTTCATATTTTTTTTGAAATCCTGAGTATGAGGGACCATCCCATCCCAACCAATCATCAACTTGGTCTTTTTACGGTGCAGCTTTTTTATTCAGTTCGTAAGAATGCGACTATTTCACTTTTTCTGGCCAGAGGTAACACATTTTCTAAGAAATGACACAGTTTGAGTCCCGGTATGTATTAACAGAGACTGATAACGAATTGTGTTAATGCCTTGTGTCTTAAATTGGCCGCATTTAATTCAAAGCACTGACCGCATTAAGATCAGTTTTTATCTTGTTATATAATTCTCATTAGTGGCTGCGGAAATCGTTAAATTTTCTGCAATTACACTCCACGTGACGAGTAGAACATCATCGATGTGAATATCCAGATTTATTTATTTCCATAAGGGAGCGATTTCTTTAAGGTATAAAGATCGATCCATAGAGATAAGGATTTTTGTTGACAGACTCTTCCAACGTCTTCTGAACAATATGGTAATAAAGATTATCAACAAGATTGTACCAAAAGACTACCAAAATGTTTCCAACTAAGTAAGTACGCTGGTGAGACACCAGCTGCATTTGTGATTGATAATAAGGGGACCAGTCCCATGTCATACTACCCATCTTCACTAGGTGGTATAGGTCACTGACCGAATACTCTTGATTCTCGGTAATTTTTGTATACTTTCTTCGTCGTCTTGTAACTGTTAAAATTTTAAATAATGCTTAACTAAAATAATGTTTAACTTATTTATACAAAAATAATGTAACCATGTAATTTATTAATTAATCATCTGTAACACCTCAAACAAGTTGGTTTTTTAATTTTCCCTACAGGTTTTCTTCCAAACAAACTTGTTTTACGTTCAATAAATTTTATGACACAACCAATTGACTACATATGCATGTGAAGCAAAGAATAACGCCGATAATAGAAACACTACCAAATCCACCATTTTCAATGACTTTGTCTAATTTTAGGTTCATTGGCAACCGGATGTTCTTATTAGTTTTTAATCTTGCTAAAAGTTCATTAGCGAATTATGAACGATTATGTAAAATCAAAATGCTGTGTGTTCGTTATATGGTATGTATTTATGGTTTTAGTGTGAGAAAATATATATATTTTTTAAAGAAAAAGAATTAAAAAAAAAACCTTAAAACGAGTTTTTGTGTGTATTGGGTTTTTGAAACAATTTAGAAAAAAAACAATTTAAGAAGTGTATTGAGTTTGGAGTGTTTTGGGTGTTTGTGTGTATTTGGTTTTCAGTTTTGGCGTGTGTGGTGTTTTGAAAAAGTGATGTGTATTTTCCTATCACCATCACGTGGCTAACAATAAAGATAGTGTGTTAAGAACAAATTATTTGGATATGATTTCCAATGACAACATTTTTGTAGGTATTAATAATGAGAAGTAGGTGAACCCTGAGATATGAATACCCAAACACATTTCTAACCGTTTCTTTAATTAGCATACCGTACTTTAATAATTTTGGATTCAAGAAATTTTCAAGATGTTTTAAAATCAATTTCGTTGAATTTAAATGTTTTAAATATCCGAAAAAATGTATTGAGAACTTCTGTTCCCAAAAGTAATATTAAGTCATACTTTGTCTAGAGGTTTTTTTTCTTCAAACATATCATTTCACTTTGAACTGTTCCAGTTTTAAAACCAGTGACACTTTAACCTATTACGTAGTTTCGCTATCGTTTCCTGTAAATAACGTTCATCTGATGCTTTCTTTCAAAACAATAAAAATGTGATTTAACAAAAGTAAACTGACATTACGTGCATAATACAAGAAATTAATGTTTCTGAAGAAAAAAATCATTCTCTGTAACAGATTCTGCTTTTGTCAGATGTAAGAGTGTGTTATTACAAAAGTTAGTTCTTCTTTAAAGATCCGGTGTAATCTTGATATATCTTATGTTTTTCAATACAATGAATGAGTTACTCTATCAAAATTCTAGATTGTCGTGAAACTATTTTAAGTCATGGAAGATTCGAACTCTTCTGGAGAATTTAAAGATGCTTTTATAAGCTTTTGCAAAATCCACCATCTAACGATGTTAAAAACGGTGTCTAAACGTTGCAACGAACTGTCATCGCATACATACCGCTTCAATAGAGATGATAAGAAACAACTCGCAGATTTAATCAATGAACACGATTGGTGCAAAGCAGCTAAGGTCATAATCAAAGAATGTTACAAAGGATTAGGGAAGAAGATCGAAGCATTGAGAAAAGGCAAGGTAAAGAACTTTCGAACTGTAAAATACCAACCCTACTACACTTCCGTTAACTTCTGTAACAAAACAGATTCCAATGACTTTTCTGTACCATCTTTTAAAGGTTTTTGCAACTTTTTGATAACAATATGTAATAAATTTCGTGGACAGTAGTTAAAAATAAATGCTAGAAATTATTTAAACCAAACATTTAGCAACCTGATAGCAACCCACATATAGCTACATTCGCTACAAAATTGACTGAAAATTGTTCTTCTCGATGCAATCTCTTGCACGTTTTAATTAGCTACGATTCTAAACAAAACAGAAGAGACTGTTTCGTTTTGACAAAATTCCAACTGACGAAGTGGTTGTAGTAATAAATAAGGAGAAACAGTTAGTTTTAGCTATTATAGAAACAAAAGAAAAAATAACCAAAAACAACTCACCTCAAAGCTATTAGCCCTATAATAACTGTTTATGAGGGCAATACGGAAAATATTGACCGACGCCAAAGTATTGCCCAAGCTTGCGAGGGCAATACGTGACAGAGGTCAATATTCAAAGGTATTGCCGAAATAAACAGTTATTATATGGATTATTATCCGGGTAATGCATTTTACGACAAAAATATAACAATATAAGCAGGATGTAGAAACCATGTCTTTATGGAAACTATTCCCACATGAAACGTACATTCGAACTAAAAATATTTTTTTTTTATATCGAATATCGTGTAAACATTACAGGTTTTTATTGTGGCTGCAACATAGAATTCTTTAAAAGATAAAAGTAAGTTTCAACTCTGTTTAGAGTTTTGTTTACTTTTTTCCGTGTTTATTTACATTTAATGCTACCATATTTAAAACTTCAAACACGGTTGCTATGGTAGCGTCTGGATTTTGCAAGCGGGCAATATGGGTTTTTAGGCATTCTGATTGGCTTAACGCTCTAAACGACGGGCCGATATGGAGCGGTATTGCCCGTCGTCAAGAAAAATGGTAGCTTAAAATGTAAACAGGCACGAAAAACAAGTTTTAAGAAGCATTGGAAGTGATTATATATCTAACTCCCACAATACATTTATAGATAAAAACATTTTCATAGAGTAGAAACAACAACAATGTCAAATGATTTAACAGATAAAATAACCAGATTCAGCCACATTCTGTCTGGAATGCTTCCTCACGTGGCTAGTTAACTAACTACATTGTCCATAAAAACGATGATCTGATATCCAGTTTTATCAAAAAAACTAAATACAGGACGACAAAATTATAACAAATACGTCTCCTCTCATTTTCAGACTCGTTTCTTCAGCTTTTTGGTTACTCAGTCAGTCAATATAAAACTCATTAAAGCCCATTTTATTCTTGGCTAGCTAGCTGGTTAAAAAAATTACTTCAATATTCGCTGTAACTAAATTTTAGTTGAACATTCGACTTTTCACATTCCTCTGTAAGTGTCGAACATCGTAATGTTTTGTTTACAAAGATTTATTTTATAGGGACTTTCGAATTCTGCATAGAATGTTTGTTTTTAGTTTTTAGACAGGACTGTTTCAAATTTCGACCTCGAGTGTTAACGAAAGTAGTGCTAGTAGAATGCTAGTATTATAAATTAAACCGAAATTCTTATTTTTTTAATTTTATCTAACTTAGACGGTTAACAAATACAATAATAACCGATTACCCCGTGCTGTATCGAAAATATCGCCCTCAGTCATTGCACCGACCTCGCAAGCTCGGTCGGCACTTAGACCTCGGGCGATATTTGGCGGTACAGCCCTGGGTAATCGGTTATTATTGTATTAATATTGCCCGCTATGACGTAAGTTGTAAGCAATCACATTGCACGATTTTCGAAAATATCGATGCCGCCATTTTACCCGGGTAATAATGAGCAGTAATCCCTGTTTGCTTTTACATAGGCATAAAGGTAGTACTTTGGAGGGTAATTTCCTTGGATTACAAAAAAATCAACTTGTTTTTGCAACACGTCAGCAGATGGTAAAATAGAATTAGATTTGAAACAAGTAAAAACACTAAGTTTCATATTGAATTTTATCGACTAGTTTAGACATATTACAAATGTCATACAGTAAAATTTTGGTTAGGTTACAAGTGTTGTATATAAATTTATAATTTATATGTGAATATTCACTATATAAAATAATACAAAAATACACAATAATTACAATGCTGTATAATAATAAAAAATGCGTGAAAATCTAATTACAATATGTTAAAAACTAGCTAAATTGTCATATGATACAGTATAAAATATCTTACGATCAGTAAAAGTCCAAAGTACAAAAAAAGTTAAAATGTAAAGTAAGTAGAAACCAGGCCACAAGATAAGATAGATGAGGTGGAAACCGGAGAAGTAACGAGAAACCAATCACATCGAAATACTTACGAAAACGTGTTTTACCTGTTTGTTTAGCGATGGTTTTTGCGATCAATATGTATAGCTTCCTTAATCTTCAATCTAAAATCGGAAGTTGCAGAATCTATAACCTCAAAATTAGATGCATTACAAACAGTTTTGTAATTAGCATTGTTACATAACTGTTTGAAAATATATGACTGTTTGTCAGTGACCAAATGCTCCGCAATCCTGGTTGATAGGTGTCTATGAGTTTCACCTATATAACTGACATTACAGCCAGCACAAACAAATTTGTAAACAACACGAGATTTTAAAGCATTTGGTATTTTATAGTTGAAAACATGGCAGATATCTTATAAGAGGAGAAAACGGGATTTATGAGTGTATCCTTACAATACTACACAATTTATGTAGTTTAATTTTAGTATACTTGAAGAAGCTACCTACCATGTATGGTAACTTAAAAATATTACCATACTTCTTAGATTCAGTTTTTTATAGTGCCACTTTTATGTTTCTTGTTAACAAAATTAGAGATCTCCTTGTCAATAATGTGTGGTAGATACGAGCTTCTACCTAAACGTTTTTTAACATTAAGGATTTCTGCATGAAAAAATAGACACTGTACTGCTGATTTCAAAAGTGCTATGTATTAAAGTCTTGACTAAACTAAGTTTATATTTCAATGGTGTAAAGCTTGTAAAATTCGTGTTAAGCCAAGTAAAGGTTTCCTCACGAAACAATGATGTTATAAATCTTCCAGTACTGGAGGATGTTATTAAGACATCTAAGAAAGGCGACTGATGTTCAACTTTATGTTTATTATTGTTAAATTCAAGGAAGTTCTCAACTTCAGTTTTATTACGCAAAATACAAAATATGTTATCAACATATGTTCTGTAAAAAATAATATCCAGATTTTTTCATAGTGTGACATAAATAGGTTGGCAAGGACAGGCCCAAGCGGCGAGCCCATCGCTACTCCGTCAATTTGATCATAGAATATGTTGTTAAAAGTAAAATGAGTTTCAGATGTTGCAAATCGAAATAGACCTTAGAGATCATGTTTAGTAATTTTGATGCTTGGATCTGATTGAAAAATTAAGTCTACAGCAATGTCTATCGTTTCATTTAGTGGAAGGTTTGTGAAAAGACTAGTGACGTCAGAAGGATATTTCAATTTATGTACTTTTGGCAAACCGTATATAAGAGCTACTGAAGAACCACTAGGATATATTTTAGAATAGTTAGCCTCATTAAAAAAGTCAACTCCAGCCGGCTGAACTTATCATTAACGCCGATCAAACGCCGTCAAAATTTGTTACTACCACTATGGCTGCTAAAGGTACAAAGCACATTTTACATGCTGGTGCAACTGACAAAAGAGCACTCACTGCGACACTTTGGCAATCCTTTGATGGTTTAATGCTACCTTTCCAACTGATTTATACCGGGAAAACCCAAAGGTCTTTCCCCAACTTCAAACTTCCGGATGGAATTTGCTTGGCTTTTAATCAGAATCATTGGAGCAACGAGACTGAAACTGTCCGTTTAATTGAAGATGTTTTGGTTTCTTACATCGAAAAAGTGAAAGAAAAAAAAGCTCTACCACAATCACAAAAGAGCCTTAGAGTCTGGGATGCTTTTAAGGCCCAATCAACTCCAAAGGTAATGTAAACACTATGTAGCTACGGTATTGAGTCTGCAATGGTTCCGAAGAACATGACTCATTTGCTCCAGCCCTTGGATCTTACCACAAATGCATCCTTCAAAAAGTTGGAGAAACGCTCTTTTAGTGATTATTTCACTTCTTCTATCATGGAAGCTCTCCAAAGCGACCCTGATTGAGATGTCACTACCATTCAAGTTGACCTTCGGTTGTCAACTTTGAAGCCGCGCCATGCAAAAGTCTATAAATATTTCAAATCAGAAAAGAGGAGAAGCATCATCAAGGCGGGATGGAAGGCAGCTGATGTCACAGACACTTTGAAGCAAGCTCGCCAACGAAACCAAAATTTGATTTGTTTAAACCCCTTTACTGTGTGATATGTTATATCAGAAAAAAAATGATTGCCTATGCAAACCCAATTGCTGTTGTTCTTTCTTTGCTTTAAATTCATCTAATTTTGAGACAAGGAATTTTTTAATGGCTGAAAATTCGCGTTATATAATGCTGTTTAACTATTTGCTTTTTTAAATTCGCGTTAATTACCACACACTTAAATACCGAAATTTATAACTTTGCATTAATTTCATGTATCATAATTAATCCCGCTTTATTAAGTTGACTACTTATTTTGTGTAATGAGGTATCATATCTTTTGGCCTGGATTCTATGTACTTAACTTTTTTTGTACTTTAGACTTTTACTGATCGTAAGATATTTTATACTGTATCGTATGACTATTTAGCATAAAATATCTTACGATCAGTAAGTGAATATTCACATAGGAATTGTAAATTTATATACAACACTTGTAACCTAACCAAAATTTTACTGTATCATGATTATGACATTTGTAATATGTCAAAACTAGTCGATAAAATTCAATATGAAACTTAAAAGTGTTTTTACTTGTTTCAAGTTACTAATAAACTTAATACTACTGGGAAAATTTGGAAAGAATTAGATTTAATCTTCTCTAGCAATTCAACATGTATTTAATGTATTTCATGAATTTCCGCGCTTAAAAACCAACTTCACACGCTCTCACAAGCTCTTCCAGGCCATGTTAAAAATCGGTAAGATCCTTCCGATCATGTGCAACAGATATTTATACCAAACGCCTATAATCTTTATCAATACCTAGAAACAACCCTGACAGCGTTTGTGTGCTATAAAGTATAGTCTCGCGTCAAAGCCTTACGGAAAAACATGCCACAGTTATATCTAGAAACAACCTTGACAGGGTATGTGTGCTATGATGTATGGTTACTGCCTGACATAAATTAGGTCAGGCCAACATCGGTTGATTAAATTCACGTCGTGAGATATGTGATATAGCAAATAACGCGAAACAAAATAAGAAGCAGACTTTCGTTCCCAGTATTCCGGGTATAATTTGATATCACTGGACGCAGCGTATTATTTGGGACATTTTTTTACTACGTTGCGTGACATGATTGGCAGTTTAAATCAGCACCTTAATCCCATAATACCCCAATGTAATATATTTTTTTGCATATATTGGTGTTCACAATAATTTAATTTTGCGAATAGCTAATTTCTTTTACATAACTTGCACGTTTAATGTTTTATTTACACATTTTTTATAGAATACTATAATTCTAACCAGGATGGACAATGTTTTGATTTGTTGTATCGTTCTAAGCAAAGGACGTATTGTTTTTAACCTGAAATCCCATAAATATATACTATATAGCATAAAAACAGGGGTTCATTAAATGAAAAAAAGTATTATAATCGCACCTATAATCATAGCAACCACGTTGCTATGATTATAGCAGCCCTGTTTAAGTAAATTCTATTACTTCATGCTAACAGATGCACGAAATAGCGATGCGGAAAATATGTACGACGCGCGACTCACCGTGAAATTTTTACGGCTAGCGACTAGTTTTTTTTTATTTCTATGTTCACAAACAATTATCTCTAAGTTTTGATTTCCGAAGCCATTGTTGTTTAGAATGCCAGCAAATACAGCATGGAGGCTGACGTCATTCTCAACACCTTTGATATCATTGCAAATTTTACAGATTTTAACGAGGGATGCATGAGAAAGTGCGTTTCCAGTAAACTTATGTACACGATTTTAAAGTACGTTTTCAGTATGATAAAAGACATAATGGAAACAGAAGACAATCAGGTACATTTATTTGATGTAGTAATGAATTTCATCTACAACGCCTGAATGGTGACGAGTAAACACCCTAGCGGATGAAAATCCCTCTTAAATTAAGTTCATTTGCGTCTTTTGATAATGTACTTTCCAGAAGGTTAATTCGATTACCTTGACTCTGCAAACTTTAATTGCGAAAAGGGAAATTATGCATTGGATAGGAATCTCTGTATGGTCAAACCTCTATACGTTTACGTAAAAGGTTCATTAGACTACTTCCACCATTACAGTTTGCTGTTTTGTTACCTGGATATATTTGAAATGTTGTTATTGCTTCTTTGAAATTTTAAATCTTTTTTTGTCATAGTCATATATGTGGTATCTTCGCGATTCTGTTATGACCATTGTTTACAACTGCTCCAGAACCCCGTATAACAAAGAATGGTATCAGGATGCAGCTTCACTTAAGGGAATACCTTCTGAAAATTTGAATTCAAGATACTTTTCTGAAGATAATGAGATTATTGAAGAAAAGTTGAACACGTTAGTAAATGCAAACCATCTATTGTAGTGTAATTCGTCCTTTCCTATAATATCCTGCCTCTTTACCTTTGCCTTAAAACAACTGCATGTATAAACAGTTACGGGCTATTCCAGTTTATCTGATCAGATTGTACTCGATTTGTACACTCTACCAATCCCTTCACCACTTCAACACCTGGAAAGTGTATAGATGCGTCGCAGCAATTCTAAAAACATTTGATAGAACATGAAAATCATTCTGCAAACAACTAACATGCTACAAGGGCTGACTTGATTATGTTATTTTTGATCTTTGTTTAAAGAGAGTCTAAAGAGAAATCGAAATTAAAAAAAACTGATTGCAACAATAATGCCATTAAAAATAGAACTTCCTGAAGGTCAAAAAAAATTAATATTGAATAAAAAAATTTAAAAAAAAACACCTTCGGGAAACATATTTAATTTGTTCGAACATTTGTTAACATTTAAAATAAAACTTGATTATGTTTAGACGGATTACTTCCGTCCAATCCATGGTGAGTAATATCCAAGAAATATCTCATGCGATTACGTCAAAGTGTAGAAAGAATGCAGCAGGCATAGGTTTTGTTCAATCATACCATCTTTGTGCCGTACTTACCATGGCTCATTTATATCATAAAGACGATGAGAACAATACCTCTACAACAGGAAAAGGTTGGTTATTTAAGAAACATTTAATACACGCAGTAGTTCTCGAAATTTTTTCTTTCCAAAATTTTTAGTTTTCAATGTAGGATGAGCAAGGTCCACAATAAAAACAAGTCAACCGCATTTCGTAGGGGAATCACATTTTATCATTGTTCTTTATTCAATTTCAACTATGCTAACAAATGAAACAAAAAAATGTGGGGAATTATCCGGAATGTATTTACTTTTACCTATGTTAATAAAATAATGCATTCGATATTTAGGAATAATATCGTGTATGTTTGAGCACATACACGAGAGCTTAAGTGACGCAGATTTCAAATGTGAAGGTTTTTCATTAGAAGAAATGTTAAACGGCTTGGGAAGAGTGGCAGTGAATACAGAAAATCAACCGAAGGTATTTAACATGTTTTAAACTTTAACATGTTATAAAAACGCAAATCGTTTTTTTTTATACCTGCTTATCTATATCTTTTATCGATATCTTTTATCGATATCTTTTATCGATATTTCCTAAATACGGAAATCAACAAAATAGTGTCCATTGTCATTCTTAGTTTTTTAATGCAGGGGAAAATGCGGTTACTATTAGGACCATGTAATTTTAACTTCAGATAGGGATTCAGACAGGGTGTGTGTACTAGAAAAGGACAAAGTCTCAAATTTTGTCAAAGTGCGCACACGCTCACAAAAAAGGTTGTGAGCTATTTGCACCACAACAGAAAACACAGTCAAATAAAAACTAGGCTTAACCCGGCGTATCGACGCTGGGTCCCTCACCTAGTGTCTTTAATAATAGCCGTATTCTGTTCAAAATGGTTGCGCGCAGCTTTTTTAGGAAAAATAGCGCAGAAGCTAAATTTTACATCCTCTGTTTTTCGGTTGGACGAGACTTAATTTCTGAATAATTTCGGAATCATGGCAGAACCGGATAAACAACGGAAACATGCTACGAAGGCTATTTTAGTTTGGAAGTCATGTTGTCCGGTTTGCAGATTTATTTGACCTTTTTGTCTTCTATATGCTTTTTAATTTTGTAGAATTTGTACCTGTGTGTATTTTTTTAACAGAAGTTGCGACAAATCTTTTTTGGAAAAGGGTATATATTACAGCTAGCTATAGATGAGTTGCAGAGTGACGTAGTTGTTTTGGTATTGCGTCTAAAGCAGTAGACATGTGCACGCATGCGCACAGTCAAGAAATATAAAGAACAGACCGCAACGATAGAAAAAATCAAGTGAAAAAAGCAACTTACTTTTTGAAATAATTAAAACCTGATCTAAAAAAGAAAAAATACTAGTTAAAAAAAACCAATTCCAGCTCCTTTAAGATCGTTTATTCCTTAAATCTATAAATTTAAAGAAATAGCCAATTTTTCTTGTGTGGTACATTCTTTATTGGCTGTAAGGATGCACGCGCATATACGGAACTTTGTAAACATTCGCAACTCATCTATATGGATGTGCGAGTGCATAGTACAGGTTCACACCTGTTCTAGGCGCTCAGCCTGGAGTAACATTCATTTTTTTCACTTTAACCGGGAACATTCTCCAAAAATAAAAAAGGTTGGCGACCGGGTTAGCAACGAGTTCTAAACTGTGTTTTTTATTTCAGCTAAAGTTGCGAAAAGTTAAAACACTGGTGCACACCAATGTTTTTACTCGATTTACGACATACTGCATATCTCTACTAAAGCACTTTACCTGAATGTGTGATACAGTTTACAGCTCTTATTAAGTGCTCCATCGAGCGTTCAACCCCGGTCACACAGTTACTTGTGGCTTAACCCGGCGTTTCGACGCTTGGTCCTCGGCTAGTCTATAATGATGGCCGTATTCTGTCTGTCTAAAAGACGGACGAACCCGTGAATTTATCCACGGGCCACCGACCTGTGTATTTAATAATACTTTGAAATTTAAAATAACTTTCTAGTTACAATCTGTAGATGGTTGATGCTGGTGTTTTCGACATTATTCTGGAAGTTCTACAGAGTCATGGTATACTATTAGATGCAATTGCAGAAGCATTGAAAGTTTTATGGCAACTTTCTTTCGAATATAGCAAGCGAATTAAAGAGAACATTGCACTATGCGACATTATACATAAGTTAAAGGTACTTTTATTAAACAGTTCTTATATATAGTGTGAGGTTGTTTGCAGAACCTAAAACGATATCTGAGATTTTTTGTAGAGATTATGTAACGACTCTAAGACGCGTTTTTCTTTCCAACTTAATCGTGATAGAAGATCTCTTAACCCTACTCGGTTCGGGGGGGAGGGGGCCGGATTCCGCTCCCACCCCACCCCGACGGTTCTTTTTTTAATAACTCCTTATTGCTTTGTTATATGGCTATGATACTTACTGAGTTTCAATATTTGTCTATTAGACACCTGCATGCTAAATGGTTAGGTCCCATACCATTCAGAGGCTTTGATATTGGTCATTACTCGAAACTACCCCTAAAAATCTCTATGAAGTCCTTATAATGGGGAAAATATAATAACTCCTGTTAGGATTATCCTTAGAAGTTGAAACTTGCAACACAACTTTGTTTCATCAAGAAGAATCATTTTGCATAATTTAGACACGTGACTAATACGATTTCACGATTTCACGATTTTGTCCGGATTTTCGGCCAATTTTCGGCAATTTGTTATGCGATCCATGTAAAAACCGGAGGATATGTTAAATACCTTTTATTTAACTTTCAGAAACTTCAAACAGAATGTAAAAATTCGCTCTAGAACAGAAGTAATTTAATTTTAAGCAGATAGTTGCATTTTTAACAAATTTCAAGCTTCTGATGACGTCACAGAAAATGTGCTCACGCAAGCAAAAATTTATTGCTGCCATTTTTTTCTTTTTATGACGTACTATAAGTGTGCCAAGTTTGATTCAATTTGAACAACCCTATGAAGAGTTATTGAGGGTGGGCGGAATCCCCCCCGGCCATAGTATGTTCGAAAAACCCCGGACCGAATAGAGTTAAGTGACGCATTGAGCCTGCACAACGTGATTGAATGCGTTGCGTAAAAACTCTCGACATATATTGTTATGTCTGCTTAAGTTGTTTGATAAAACTGAAGATCTGTTCGTGCATTTTAATTTATTTGAACAATACCAAGCGCAATTGAACTGTAATTTCATGCAGAGAAGGTGGCATTGTGAGATTTTGCAGACCAGAAAATATGAAATCAAACTTAACTGAAATTTTTAAAGTAAAACTGTGGTATCACTGGATACTAGGCTATTATATGTTTAATTTACTTGTTGCACTACCATATTATAGAATTATAACCGAAAATTATATATAATAATAAAGGATATTATAGGAATTAATTAAATGCCGAGACGTAGTCTAAACTGGACATGGTATGGCGCTGTTAGTATTTTGTGTTAAAAAATCATTGAAGAACACATGGGCGTAATTTTTCCACTTAATATATCATTGTAATAATTGCAAATAAGTTTTCTATGTTTAAATAAGAAATTTAAGTAAAACAAACTTGGTCTGTAAAATATCACAATATAATCTCAACTCATCTTTGTTTTTGACACCCATATAATAGCCTTACAAAAAAAGCAAAGTTCTCCCTGAAAAATGTCAAAACTTTCATTGAGGCCAGATTTCCGTATTTTTTTAAACCTAGAATGTCTAGTTAATTTAACATGATGTAAATCAATTGTCAATGACATTCTGCTACACACTTTTACTAAATGCCTTAATATTGACGTCAGTTTTTCTTTAGGATAATGATCAAAATGAAGTATCTGAAAACGCTGCAGGGATTGAATGGGAGCTTCACAAAAATTTGACCGGTAAACACTTTTAAGAGAACATTTGTAATCAGACAACAAAGGAATGTACCCTACAATATTTTATCATTTTATTATTCATGTCTCACTTAAAGCAATTGTACTTTTCCAGTTCTCTGGACAATTGTTTTGGGAAGTTAATAAAAAGCCTTTATGTGGAAAATGGGCTGTTGGTATTTATTTAGTCTAGCTAATGGCGGTGGAAAAGTTTATGATCCCTGAGGTCAAACACAACAACTTAAATTATCTTAAATATCATATTGTGCATCCATATATAACTGAAAATGACAAAAAAGTTCCCTATATATATTAAATATCCATGATTTATTCGATACGTACCTTGCTTTTTACTCAAACGTTCTAATAAGATAAACTTTAAACCTAGTTAGCTATATCCTTCGAAATTTTGCATAGAAACATATAAGTTTATTGTACCTAAAGCCAGTCTAAGCAACAACAATTACTTTAAAATCTTTTTAGAGGTATTAATTACCTTCTTAAAGGTAGTAACATAGCATTTTCTTTAACAAATACAGCTCCTCGTGATGTCTCTGTTCGCTCGTCAAAACAAACTTTCGATTTACCAATATTTAATATATTTTACAGACAGTAGCTTATTTTACCGCAAAAAAAAAATACTAAAGGAAAATGAAAAAGTAGCGAGTTTATAAAAAAATTTAATTATTCATAAACAGGTTGTCTACACGTCTATATGGTTCTAGAGTGTGTACAAATTCTTGCACCTTGAACGTTTAAGTGGTCCGTTTATTACACGCTATTCTTCGGAAATTGCGGGGATTGGGCTTATTGCGGTGATTGAGCTTATTAAATCGTTTCGTAGCCCCTTTAATGAATTTTGATATCACTTCCGTAATCCATATGCGGTATCTGGTGTGTGTGCAATCTTTCCTCTGTGTTTATTTCGTATAATTTTCAAACTACGTTTATCTATAATGTTGCAAATTTGTTGATACTCTTTTTTCTTGCAGGTGTGGGTAGAAAACAGCAAAGTACGGTCATTTGTATAACATATCAAAGCTTCTATTACGCAAGCGCCTTGGTTATAAAAGAAAGAAATATAATTTAGGGAAAAAATATTTTTAGTAGCTACTACCTATTCTAGAATTGTAATTAGCTTCAATTTAAATCATGAGATTGTTTTCGAGAAAACATAAACAAAAAACAGAAAACAAAAAAAATAAGATTGTTAGGGAAAACATTTGAATTCCAATTGGGCAGAAATATTCGGATAAATGTTTTTATTTCCTTACAGCTCATAACGTGTTGCAAAATCAGGCTAAGCATATCAGGATTAGCTACATTTGGAAGCAGAAAAAAATTGTTAAGGACATTGTGAATGAACTGAATAAATGTGGATTTCTCCTACCATGGAGGTATACTCCCACTTAGCACTAAAGTTTTGCCAATGCACAATGTTTTGATTTCCTATCCCGATGACGATGTCTTCTGTAGGCGAAACGAATTTTAATAATAAATGCCCGAAAAAACTACAAAGTTTTTTTATTCGTCAAAAAACACATTTTCCTTCAAAATTTCTTTAAAGAATGAATTTTGCTACAATTTAGATTAATAAAGTATGTTTACTTTCAATAATGTTTTATGACACTTTCCAAACATTTTTGTTCCTAATATGTAAAACACGTTTATTTACCCATTAAAAAAAACAACAAATAATTATTTCCAAACGATTTTTGATCCGTAAGACAATTAAAACAATGTTTTTTAGCTCCTTCACCTGTAGTCATTGTTATTCAACTTTATTCGCGCCGTTAGAAATATAGTTACCGTCTTTAACAATATTTTCAACTACAAATACACATTTAAGTTATCTCTTTCTATCTTTATTTTAGCCCCCAACGCTATTCTACAAGTTCTTGAATGATGATTTTAATTTGGTTTCATTTCGTCATATCTCGAATTTTGTCATTGCTCTGCAGAATTTGTTTAAATCTCAGGGTAAATGAAACTATGACAGTTGGAGGACGGCGATTACTTTTTTTATTATAACTTATGTTAAACCTTAAATTGAAATAGATACCTTAAAAGAACGATTTTGCATCACCTGGAAAATAATTGCCGCAGAATAACCGTAAAAATATTTTTAAGCAATTAATTGAAATTATAATTGAATCATTCCAAATATACCAGTCGATAGCCCATGTAAATTTTCGATTACAAACCACTCGGTTTTTAAATTGGCTCACAGACAGCGAGTTTTACAACATAGATGATAATTCTTTTTATTTCTTATGTGTTATATTAGTTAACATAACAAACTTACTCTATCGAGATTTTTAATTCCAGATTATAAACATATACTTACTGTCCGGAAAAAAAATTGCATTTAGCGTTAAAAAGTCTTTCCTGCTTTCAGCAACTGCTTACTGTCAGGTTATATGTAGAAAAAACAAAAACTGGTCATTTCTTTTAGCATAATAATAACTACTGAACATGGTGAAACAAATTTGGAGAGATCATAGGTTTTCTATTGAAGTTGATAAATTGATTTTTTAAATAACGGTTATAACAAAGTTTTCACTTTTCGTCCTCTATCTAAAACAACTTTTCGATTTGGTCTATTGGTTTGTATTATTTGGTGAATTGCTACACTGGAACTCAAAGTTCGATTCTCAAAGAATACTTTAACGAAGTTTCAAATTTTGACCACGTCGGACAGCTTGAATTATTTTCTTTGGTTCCATAGCATTCTTGTTTTCGAAATACATTTAATAGTCAATATACCGTTGTTTTCGCTGCATGTCCATCCTTAAGTAAATCTCGAAACTTTAAATTATTACTAGGTTAAGCGCAATGTGATTTCCCTTTATGACCAGAGTTTCGAATGGGATAATTCTTTCAATAATATGACAACACAATGAGTCACGATTAACATTACATCTGCTTTTAATAGATACGAAGTGATAAAACGTATCGTATATACCAATACACTTATTCCGTTTGCCTTTTACGTTTATTTTCCTTTGAAGTAGCCGATAGGGTGTTTTTTTGAGGTTACGGCACGGCAAAGATGCATTAGACTAACGTCACTATATCAAACATGATTAGTAAAGCCATTTGTTTGCGCTTTTATGTTTCAGGCCTAATACCTTAGCAACGGGTGGAAAAAAATAGGCCACTTGTGACAAAAATTGGGTTAGCTCCCAAAGCTGGACCAACCTATTTGGTTCGGAATTGGCGGGCTGATGACGTCATCAAAACGTATCTCCTTTGCTACTTGTCTCGCAAACAACTAATCCTGTATAATCTATATTTTAATACGCCTTGTGTGTGTGTGCGCACGGTTAGGCCATGGAAAAAAAATCACTGGTCACTTTCTTATTTCTCAACCATTGTGTCCCCAAAGCGTGGCGTTACGCTAAAGTTTACTGAATTAAAAAAAATTGCCACACGGAGGTTTATTTGTTGTTTATTTTGAAAGCCGTACGGGGTCGTTATGGATAGAATAATTTAATTTTACCACCGGTTTACCATATGCGCGCCGTATCTCACGGAAACAAGTTATTTATCAACTGAAAAAGAAAACCGAAGCAAAGAAGGCTTGAACACGGTTGCAGCACGCACATGATCTTCTTTGGCCCGTTCAGCATTTGGTATAATTTTTGACCAAACTCTCAGTGTGTGGCGAAAAATTTTGAACTTATGTGCCCACGCAAGTGATGCATTGCACATATTCGCGAAAACGAATCCACGCAAACTTCCAAAATATCCCGATCCGCCAAAAGTTAAATCTGAGCAAAACACGGCAAAAATTTAACTTGTACATTGTCCAAAAATGGTCATGCGCACAATAACAAGCCTGCAGAAGTGTTTATCGTGCGTGTGACCATTTTTGGACATTTGGATTAAATTTTGAAAAACGTCATAGATGACCTGGTTAAGATTTGCCCGAGTCAATTGTGTGCGATAAATAAAAGCCCCGAGCGTGATTTAGAGGTGTTACCGTGCTATCAACTCCGGTTTTAAATTTACGGACCGACTTATGTTGGAGCCAGACCAGGACAACCAATTTTGTATAGGCGTTAGCATTGTGATCTAAAAACCCAGACGTGATTCAGAGGTTTTGCCGAACTATCAAAACCGGGAAAATCGGGTTTTAAATTTAAAGACTGACTTGTTGGAGCTAGACTGGAACAGTCAAATTTGTATAGGGTTTAGAATTATGACTTCTAGTAAAAAATATAGCTGTTTTTGCCAAGAAAATGCTTTACAGCTGAAGGTTATATACAGAAAGTATGCCAAAAAGATGGATGGCTTGAAATAACTGTTGATAATCACTGAGGAGGAATTTCCAGCCAAATATGGAGGATAAAAATGCTTCGGAAAATCTCTTCCCAACAGTGATGATTGATGATTATTTCACGTATATAACTAGTATATATGTATAGCATAAAACAAATATATTCACGGCTTAATACAAAGCAAGCCAAAAGCATGTCTTGTTACTTTGTTTGTTAGTTACTGCTCCACATTTACTACTTTAAATCAAGCATTGAAATAACTGTTAGACATCACTTGTGAGAGTGTATATTTTACTTTAAGGCTGGAAACTATATACAGAAAAAGTACACTCAATCACATGTGTAAGGAGTAAACAAAACAAAGCAAGTCGTGAAACTATAGTTATATACATTATGAACAAGCTTTGAATATTCGTCAGACATCACCCATGAAGGACTGCAGTTTCGATGCCCGACTGATATTTCAAGGCTTGTTCATATGCTTAAACAGAAAATAAAAGTAACAAAATGTAACAAAATGCAATGCTAACCAGTAACATGCATATGCACTGCAAGACTTGAAATAACTGGTCTTTCTGTGTAAGTATCTATAACTTCCAGTTCTTAGCTAGCAACTATACAGAATGTACTACATACATGTGGTGTACAATAGTTAATTTCAAAGCTTGCAGTGCATCGAAATTTAAAAACAATGTTTATATTTAAAGTTTAGAAGTCAATGACAACATTACGGTGATTAACAGAAATCACAGATTTTTCATCCAACAGCAAAACCTTGCATACTTGGTCTTCATCGTCAACTTCAACACTTTCCCTTTTCGCTAGGAGATATTGGTTAAGCTGAGGGCTATACATAACCACTTCTTCTCCTTCATTCGTTATTAATTGGATCGTAACATTTGATGAAAACGAAGAAAATTTTGTACTATTTTTACATTTGGCGCAACGAAAAAAATCTTGTCCAAGCGTGGATTCTTCAATTTGAGTAAAACACCGAGGACATTTATGTACCTTCTGGCTGATTGAAACACTTTTTATGGGAAAATGCAAGGACTTCTTTAGCTGATATGGTGGAGACGATTGTTTTATTGCATTACCTTTCGTCTAGGGCAAGATCAATGATTCGCTGGTTGTAGTGAGAACAGTTTCAACAGGGGTTGAATTTAACTCCCGTACGGAAAGATTTTGTAATTCATAGGTACCACTCGTGCTCAGCTGATTTGCGATTTCATTCCAAAAGGAAACCAAAACAATCCCACTGTCATCGTTAACGAATGTATCAGTTATTTTTGCAGACGAATCCATAGTTGAAATAGCCACATTATCAATGTCAATATATCCAAATATAGTAACCATCTGTTTATCATAACCACTATCAAGCACAGTTTTGTTTTTTTGACGTTTGGCAACATCCTTTTTGATGTTTTTGTGAGCGAAACCAGCTTTACACTCCTTCAATCTGGTGTTTCTATTGACTTCAATGTCCTGGAGGCTGTTCTCTTTCCAGTTCGCTTTGCGTTTATAATTAACCAACTATACGGGACTCTTCGATTCAGCTGCTTTTTCTATCTTATCCCTTAAATCCATTCGAAATGACACACCACGGTGAACAGTTTCATCAGTTTGGACAGTAAAATTGTAATAACCAACGCTGCTATTTCTTGCTTTTTTTACTGGACTAAGATCATGGAAGTTACATGGCAAGGCACCTGAATTTAAAAAGAAAAAGGTAACTGATTCACTGGTTCCAAATTTGGGAAAAAGTCAAGCTGATTTTTACTAATACCTATAATATACCTCATCCCAGGAACTTAACATGTCCTCAAACCCCCTTGCTTAAGTTTTTGTTTTTGCAATGTTTTCTAAAAGCAGATTCTTAGAAAAAAAACATGCGAAGCAAGGTAAAAACTAAGCAGCTAAAATCTATCAGAAATAAACTAAAAAAGTAGTAATGACATACATAAGAACTCGTTGGAACAACAAAACACGTGGGTGTTGGCGTGAGGTAATTTGAACAGGTTTTTTGTGGTAAAGACAATAGTCTTGTAATATGGGAAATTTGTAATAAAATCAAAAAAGATTAAACGTACCGTCGCTCGAACTCCTCGTCTTTACTACTGGAGGAGGAGTCTTTACTACTGGAGGAGGAGTCTTTACTACTGGAGGAGGAGTCTTTTGCTTCTCTTTTCCTACATTGACTGCTCTTCTTGCTGGAGTCCATTTTTGAAAGGGTAAAAATGTGCACAGAGCCAGCAATCTGGCTACTTCGTCGTGGGGGTAGAGAATGCAATGAAGGGGGCAGTGTGAGAAGGTATGGAGAAATGTTTTTTTAAAAAAACGAATATCCATAGCCTGATTTTAAAAAAATGGAATGTGAATTAAATAATAAAATAACTTTCTGATTTTTTTTTCGTAAAGAATTGATCAGTGCAAATATCTAACTACATAAATAACACCCTGTTATAATTATGTGACTGCGGAACCACGCCCTGAGATGCCCAGCGGAAAACAAGGGCTAGACTGTAGATAACGCCTTATTCCAACCTCGCCCGCCCCCCAGGGCTTAACTTCCCGAGTGAAATTTCGAGAGAAAAAGCCCTGGGGAAGAGGTTGGTCTTTAATGGGATAAAACTTCGCGGATGGACTCTTCTGCGAAATTTAAATATTTCGCGGGGATTTAATTTCGCGGATAAGTTATCCATAAATATTTCGCGGGGATTTAATTTCGCGTTTTATGAAGTTTTACTTTAGTAGCATTTTTTCTCATTCGAAAAAGCCCTGTTTGTTGTTTTCCAATGAAATGACGCTATCTTTTTAGATCGTACAGCAAATTAAAATTTTTGCTGATGCTAAATTTCGCAGATGGTCCTTCCTTCTTGAATTTTTGAAAGGATAAAATTTCGCGTAATTTGCCGAATAAGGCCGAAATCTAAATGAAATTTAATTACCGCGAACTTTAATCCCATTAAAGTATTATTAAACTTGCCTCTAGCTCCCAGGATTTTTTTTTGTCTCGCGCGAAGAACCAGTTTTATATCCATGCGTATGGGAGAGACGGAAATCTTTGACTAGGAATATTATTGTATTGTGTCTGAAATCAATCCATTGCGAGGCATCCCGTTTCATGATAGCTTTCCAGAGTTCTTTAGTGACATGAGTATTATTATCTTATCTTAAGGGCATAAGTTTTAGCGGACATTAAATTGTTGCGGTTTTGCCCCCAAATCGCTGAAATAAGATCCATAAAGTACAGTCTGGAATGGCTGGCAGTCGCAAAAATAAATTCGCCAGTAAATTAATCCCGAAAAATATTAATTTTAAAATAAGCTAATCAAATTTTCCTTTCTGACTTTGAGCAGGTATTTTATGATTTTTCTACAAGTTACTCAACACTATCAAAGAATATTAGTAATCGCAAGGCGAGGCTAGATTATTTTTTTGAATGCATAAAGTAGAATCGATTATTCGTGAAGATAAATGCTCTAATATATTAATCTTACAGGTGAATTCTAATTCTAATTCCAAACGCCTTATCCGCATATAGACACTGACGTCTATCCATGATTTTAGGGTATTTATGGCAACTGTCATTATCTACATCAAAATCAGGTGAAGGGATCAAAACGCGTGTTGTGCGGATTTTAACTTTCATAGATTTAACAAAAGAAAACGCAATTACAATTGTTCATAGCTTTCCGTAAGAATAAAATTTAAACATGAAAATAAAACAGTGAGAACAGACTCCTTGCCGATTCCTTTCTCTTGCATTTCCTTGAGCTTTAATTGAATTTGGCATAGGAAAACGTGCCCGACAAAACAGTCTGATTTCCAGATAGTAGTATTAGTAATAAATTATATGGAAGTAGTGTATGCTTTATATTTTACTCCCGAGTACGTTTATTTTGTTTAAAATTGCTGCGGTAAATTTCTCTTTTCATCAACTCACGAAAAATTACGAAGCGTTGTCGTCTTAATGACATCTTCTACTATATTAAATAGCACATAGACCTTCTTCACCAGGTATCAATGAAACAATTCACAAACCACTTGGCAGGTAGAATTATGAAGATGGTGGCTTTGTTTAGCTATCACACAGAGCTGGAATACTTGTTTTTGTATTGTTGATTGATCATATCTTTAACTCTAAAAAAGTAAAAGCAATCGTTTTCAAACTTATTTTGATAAATTATTCAGCAAACGAGAAAAAGAGAATATACGCATATACGCATATACGCATATACGCATATCCGGGGTTGAGATATAAACAAAAGAAGCAAATAATAAAGATTTGAGGGATTCCAAACTGAAAACATTGAATTCATATAGGCTTTTGAAAAAGCTGTTTTTGTTCCCAAGTTCTCTGGGCTGACAGGGCTATAACTTCTGATTGAAACATCGTAATAAGAAAATGGGTGTCATTACAAATCTTTTTATAACCTATACAAAATACAGACCTGTATTTTGCAGACTACATAAACTTTAAACTAAGCTATATTAAGAACGAAAAGAGATTTTTCAAAATTTTCATTGTTTTCAAAGCCATTTCATTAAAAGTATTTTCCAAAATCAACTCTTTGACAAAAATATGGTTTCTTAAAGGAATAAATTTTTGGGAGAAAAAATTTTGTGAATCGAAATTTTGGGATTTTTTATATTTCGCGAATTGGTGAAGTATATGTTATACTTACAGGAAACATTGCTTTGTGTAAGGTATGGTTATCCATATATGACAACATTGTGTAGGTATATCCATATAACAAAATCTTTTAATTTGAAACAGCACTTTCAATTTGACAATTTCAACAGTTTCAATTTGAAAACCAGCAACAATTTTATTTCAAAGTGGATTTCAGTTTAAAGTTTCGTTATCCAGTTCTTTGAGATACGTGAGTTAAAAGTCTATTGCCATTTCGAAGTGAATGTTATTATTATTTCAATTGTATATTAGATTTGTATATCGTTGGAGAATTTCTACAAAGATTTTCTAATAACATTCAAATACATATACTAAAAAGTAATTTAATATAAGGAGCATCCATAAAGTATGTACGCAAAAAAAAACCCTCCCCCCATAGTACGCAGAAAATAATAGAAGTGATGTCATTCAAACAATAGATGTACGCATTTATCAGATCCCCCCTATCCCCCTATTTATTTCTAAGACAAATTGTAATGGCCTCATGGTCAGTAAAGAACAAACTTTTTACACTCACATAAACAAGAAACTGTTCTAATAACGATCTTTTATATATAATATTTTAATTTTCAATGGAAGATTATGGCTATTTAAAACTTCTACAACAGAAAAACCATTAATTTTGAAATGATCTAGTAATTCAATTTTGTTTTTGTAATACATTGCTAAGCTAGAAAATCTGTGTTCATTATCATTATTACACGTCAATTAAAAACCATCAATCATGATATCTGTAAAATTTTCCCTATTTGTCAGTTGCGTTTCAGTGCAGAGAATAATATCACTAGATGAAAGTGTTTTATCACAAAATAAATCTTTGCAATGCTTACGCAATGATCTTACATTACAAACAATTAAAGACAATATGCTATGTTCGAATTCCTTCGCCACCGAATCTGTTGTAAAACTTAAATTTTGATTTTCTCTTAAATACTGATATTCTTTTTTAGCTTTGTCGTCAACATTGATGACATTGGACTTAAACAACCCTATTAAGTGAAGCCCTTGCAAAGACGTTACACGGCTGAGAGCTACATACATCTGTCCATTATTGAATGATCTCTGTTTCAGCAAATTAAAACTAATGACAACCTCTTGTAAACTTAGGCCTTGAACTTTGTGTACAGTGCAAGCCCATGATAACATTAAAGGAAATTGGGTACGTTTAATGACCGGAGAGGAAAGTTTTTTCTCGTTTGTTCTTATTTCGGTAGTCACTCGATCAATTGGTACTGCATTTAGTTGTTGTGCAAGTCTGTCTGAACGTATTTTACTTGTTCCAACATTTAAATTGTCAACTTCAACATAAATGGTTTTAATTGAATCATTTTGCGTTACAACATGGACTATTGTACCAATTTGACTATTTATTAGCTTATCAGGAATGTCAATATTAGATGTCAACATTGCTTATCAGCACCTATCTTTAAAGATAACTGGAAAGCTAATCCACCAGGCTTAAGTTTTGAATTCTTTCATAAACATGAGAAGGGACTTCTTTCGGAACTTGATCAATGGCATCTATTGTTATCAAAGCGCTGTTTAAACTATTTAACAATCTTGCATTATGAACTCTAGCTGGCTCATTTTCTGCATAAATATGCAATGCATTTATTGGGTAGTGTTTACTATAATCGTGAACGGATGAGATGTTCATCCTGTGAAGATAGAGTTCCTAGCCTAACATTATTTAGTAGGTCAATCAGAACAGTATCACCCCGTTGTCTCATAACTTCAGTCAATTCACACATCTGAAAGTTTCGCCATAGCGGATAAATGTTATACAACTCATCGCTGAATTCTGCATAAATTGGTTTTTGCCTTACAGGGGGTAATTGATGCAAATCACCCACTAAAATTATTGTTAAGCCAGCAAATGGTTTTGAAAAATCAGAAACACATCCAAATATTTTATTAACCTTTGATGCACATACAACAGTAACTTATTGGATACCATAGATATTTCATCAATAATGATACCTTTAACATCGGATAACTCTTGCCTTAATTTACATCTCTTTTCATCTGGAAGCTTGTGAAGGGTTAACCCAAGAGACTCTACAGAAATTCCTAAAGCTGAATGTATTGTGGTTCCCTTGATATTCACTGCTGCAACACCTGTCGGTGCAAGCAAAAGCAAATTTGGTTTTTCAATGCATGAAGACCTATAATATAAGGTTTTTGAAACTGATGCACTTATAGTTTTGATCAAATGGGATTTGCCTGTTCCTGCACCACCTGTAACAAATAAATGCAAAGGAAGATTTTCTGCAACTTCTTCAGCTGATAAATTTTTAACATGCCTTCGGGCCCATCTATTAATTACTTCAAAAAGAAAACGTTGTTTTTCGTTTAAACTACGTATTAATTCATTAATACTATCATCTGACATTAAATTAATCTGTGTTGATGTGTGCCCTGCATTCGAAGAAGCTGCAGCATTTAAACCTTGAGCTTGTTCACCTTGATATTCATTATCCATAACTACATTTTCCTCAACATTGTCATTCTCTTGTTGCGCAAATTGATCAGTTCGAGGTGAAAAATCAGCATTCATTAAAACATTATTTACCATATCACCCCATGGTTCAAATCTAGTCTTGTTCTCATTAACAATGCTCAGAACCTCAGGATCATTAAGTTTAACAACATAAGAATTTCCAATTTCGCTAAGTAAATCAAATTCCTTTCTGAAGGGATAAAATAACATCAACAAATGGTGGGCATACTCTTCCGCTTTATTAACTGGATTAGGAGTATGATAACGGACAACACGCTTTTTATTTCTCCGTTTCAATTTTTCTTTGGAATACATCAGAGGAACAGACTTAGGTAAACGCAATAAGGGATCACAAATTTCATCATCATCTAAAAGAACCTCTGGTTGATAATCATTTACTATGTCAAGCTTTTTACTTGTGTCCATCACATAATACGCAAGAAATTCAGCAAAACATAAATTGTCAATCATATAATATTGACCACGCCTAAATGTAACATTGGGTCGATCTATGTATCGATCTAAACTATTGCGCTTAAAAACATCTGTACTATCTGGAGGCAATTCTTCTAATTCTTCTTCAGATTACAAACTCTGTATCTTTTATCAGCCAAATTTGTATTAGCAAACACAATTCCTGGGAAACATTTACGTAACCATAACTCTGGCAAACCTGATAAACAGCTTCCTGTAATGAATATTGGCGTTGTGATAAAAATGCTAAGGCTAATTTTCTCATACAATCTGGCAAGTTTAAATTTTCAGACTCTTCGGCTGCCTTTTTCATTGCAAGAGATGACTCGTTTTCCGATTTAGAGAAATAAGAACACATATATGACACTGCTTTATAATAATTGAACACAAGTTGCAAGTCCAAATTGGCTTTGCAAGCCAAAATTCCTGCTGCAAAGTAACTATTTACAAAACATGAATTTGGTGGTCGATGATAGTATATTTCAAAGTCTTGATTTTGAGATATTGCTAAAACCCTATAATAGTCAACTTCTGATATGTGAAGTTCGAATAAAATCTCTGGTATGGACTTGCAGCAGTCACTCAAGTAGTTAGGCTTACGGGGGTCTAAGTTTTCATCGATAAATAATTTGACTTTCTTTAATACTTTAGTTCTTTCTGATAATAAACTCAATTTTTCAGAATCAGACATATTCTCTGGTAATGGACTGGCTATAACTGTTCGATCAGTAAAGAAACGTCCATAATTAAAACGACATGGAATGTTCTTGTATTTGCGACAAAAATTTGAATGAGAGTAGATTTGATATTGAGAGACAAGGCTGTGTAATTCAGGCTCAATTATTGGATCAGGGAGGTCTGCGCGTATTGTATTATCAACAAAAGATGAGTAACTGTCTGTGGTTTCGTTTGTAAGAGTTGGTGAATCAAACAACCAAAGAAAAGCATGGATGTGGGGTGAACCTCTAAACTGACATTCGACTTTAATAACATAATTAGCTACTTAGCCAATAGGACTACTCTTATGAAGCAAAATTTCTCTGAAGAAATTCTCTACTCTGTATTGAAAGTGCCTTGCAGTTAAAACTGGGTTTTGATTAAGAATACTACAACGTCTAAAATAATCCAATTCGTTACTGCTAACATCAATGTTATTTAATTTTCCTATTATCACTACCAGTTCATCCCATCTCAAATCTGCGCATGACGGAGTAAAGAGGATGATGGCAATCCTAACTGTTTAACCATTGCTAAAACATCGTAAAGAAAATGTTTCCAATAAGCAAGTGTTCCTTTAATAGAGTTCATTAATTGGTAACCTTGTTCTAAACAAATAAAAGAACGAACTGTTTCATGAAAAATAATTTGCAACTGCCCAACCGTTATTGTGCCCTATACCTTTGCAATATTTTTTTAATTAAACAAATTTGACTGTTGCATTACATAGTGAGCAAAAAATATATAATCAGCATTTGAAGAAAAGCGCTGGGAAAAATTTAACAAACGCTGGTTGAAATATTTTGTCGCTGTCAAGTACACTGGTCTAGCAACCTTATACCCAAATTTTCCAGTGGGAAATAAAAAGGGAAATGCAAGCTCCTCACAGTATTGGTCAAAAAAAAAAGATTGTTATTCTCACCAGGAGCAATATCTAAAACCTCATCATCTGGATTTTGGAAATTTGGTATAACACACATTTCATCGCTACTTGCACAATTCATACTTAGGCGGCTTTCAGCTTCTAAATTGTCATCATCAATCTCAACTGTTACTGAAAATTCATTTGTGTCAACCATAGCATCTGTATCACATAAACTTAAAAATTCCTGGGTTATATTATTCATTCTTATCAGCACATCTGAGTAAAAGGAATTGAAATTTTTCAAATATTGTAGGGCTTCGTTTAAAAGCTCAGGACGTACACTTTGAAACACAACATGGCCTCGATAAGCCAATTTTCTCTTTAGTTTAACAAACAATACACCACT
The DNA here is from genome assembly GCA_030067915.1 of Hydractinia echinata. Taxonomy (NCBI): domain Eukaryota; kingdom Metazoa; phylum Cnidaria; class Hydrozoa; order Anthoathecata; family Hydractiniidae; genus Hydractinia; species Hydractinia echinata. Next base: position 625,824 of record JASGCC010000133.1, read on the forward strand.
ACTATCTATACCCTGAGGAAGACTTCTACGGCTTCTACTTGAATAGGAACATTGCAAATAGCACATTTTATCTTTTGTTGTTGACCTTTAGGCATAACAGCTATTTTTTTAAATAATATTCTTTTTGAAATCAGAATTTGCTGTTTAAACATTGAATTTCATTAGGAAGATCAACAATATTTAACTTATTCCAAACAGCCTGCGGGGGTATCTCAGCTTTTTTTAAATACTTATCGCAAGTTATGCAAATGTAAGCATGAGAATCAAAGCATAGAACATCTGTAAACACATAGTATAAACTTACTTCATAATTTTTTTTGCTAAGTAATTTTACAGTTTTCTTGTAAAGGCTCCTATTACAGACATAGTAGGGGCCATTTTGAATAGCTTTCTGGAAATTTAAAATGCAATCATTTATTGTTTTAGCACTTTTTTGTTTGCGCTTAGCATCAGCATTGTTATATGTATTTGCTTTCTCCTTATTGGAAACAGTTGCCTTTCGTTTTCTAGATTGCTCCCTGTTGTGTTCTGTTGCTTGCTGTTTTTTTAGCTTTTTGCTTATTCTCCTCAGTTGCATGCCGCTTTTTAGCTTTCTCCTTGTTGGCATCAGTTGCATGTCTTATTTTACATTTTTCCTTGTTGGCTTCCGTTGCCATGCGTAAACGACTCTTTTCTCTATTGACTTTGTTAGAATATAGTCGAGAAAGACTTACTTCTTCATCTGAATCAATACTTATGTATTGTAATTTATATGGCTCATCAACTGTCTTTAGATCAATGTAGGTTGTATGAAGGTATATTTCTAAATCTCTCTTTTTTTGGAATTTCATTAAAGAAGAAAAACCATCAGGTGTTGGCTGACCGCAGTTATTTCTGCTATGAGAATCAAACAAGTAGACACAGTTCTTTTTAGGGAGTATCGCAACACAAATTAATTTCACGAAAAAAAGTAACCAGTCTCCAATTGAGTTATTCAAATTTGACAAAAAGCGCGGAATAGAATAGCTACTTAAAAGACCATATTCTTTATCTAAATAAGTAATTGTAACATTAGATCTTAATATAGGCACAGTGTTTGGTAGATCAGGTACCGTAAGGTATGTGTTTTTATTGAGAGATTTGTATAGTTTATCTGCTTCCGTAATGATAAAATCAATATCATTAACATTCCAATTATCTGGGGACTTTACTCTAGTTGAAAAAGAAACTGCATACAAGCTACAACATGCACACTGTTTTCCAGTACTTTCGCCGAACATAGAATGGGATTGATTAAACGATCCATGAGTAATTTTCAGGGGAGACATCTTACATTTCAATCCGGTTCAACACCACATGTACCTCTAGCACAGTAGCAGTTTTTAATAATAACATATATTTTAATTATAATAATTGTACTTTTATGGTGCAACAAAGCTGCACTAGCTTTTATGGTGCGACAAAGCTGCACTAGCTTTTATGGTGCGACAAAGCTGCACTAGCTTTTTATGGTGCAACAAAGCTGCACTAGCTTTTATGGTGCAACAAAGCTGCACTAGCTAAAGAAAAGAACAACAAGCACTGAGTAAATTACCGCTGATTATTCGACGATATATTGTGAGGGAAAATTTTAAAAACAAAACAAAATCTGTAATTTGACTTGGTCAATCTGACTTCGTCGTGTAGTTCTTTGAGAAATCATGGTCTATTAGATGAAAATAAATTCTGTAAAATAGACGCATTCAAATATAGCTCAGCGTCTGTCTATGGTTTCCGCACAGCAAATTTCGTAAGTCACTTACACCATGTTCTAAACTCCCAAAACTGCGAAGAGCGTAGTCGCAGAAGCTTGGATTTGAAATACGGATCTCCACTTCGTTACAACCGTGAATTAATCCTGTAAAAAGTTATTTCAAACATGTTTACTCATCACGAGGTTAGCTTAAAGCTTGTTTGTTCTTCTATATTTTTAATTTTTGTGTTTTGAGACCGAGGTTGCTTCCCTTTATAGAAAATCTATCGAATTCGAATATGAATGTAATTCGAATCTAAAATGTAAAAAACAAACTGTTGTTGTCGAACGAAGTTAGTGTTGTTAGTTAGAAATATTTTTTAAGAAATAAAAAAAAAGGAAGATGATATAACATTACAAAGAGAATTAATTGAAAATGTATCAAACAATTGTATACGCTTCCAATTTATTCTCTTTGGAATGAAGTGATCTTTAGCGACCTACTGAGAAAGCGAAAAAGGCAGGTGTGTTGTTTAGATTATTTAGTAGAGAAATGAAGCTGTTGATTTCTTATATTTTGTGTAAACTTTGGAATAGGGACTTTTAATAATCTCTCTTTACTAGGATTAATTATACGAAAGCAAGTACTCTCTTTAACCGGATAAAGAATATATCCTAAACCGATCTTAATTTTCGGATAATCTTCATCGTTATCTTCAAATTTCCCAAAATTAAAAATGTGTCCCTTTTTCACTGTTACATATATTCGATATGTTATTATTTCACCAGTGTCATTTATCTTAGTCATGTCGGATTGGCTCCTCATGAATTAGATCATAATCTGTAATTAGTTTTCGAAGGTAATCGTCTGGAAAACTTCTGACGTATATAGAATTTGGTGCCTCTGATAATTTTTTAATTCTGTAAACACCAGGATTTTTAAACTGCATTTTGGACACTTCAGTCGACACAGTACATGTATCTGCATCCACCATGCAAGATTTAGCTTTGTTAAAGGTTATCAATAATCGATCCTTTAAGTCAGGGATATTTTGAAATCCCACTTCATTCCCTAAAGAGGCCTTGTAGCTTTTAATCCCAGTAAAACCGGATAGTTGCCTAATGACAAGCTCATCTTCGTCCGCCATGCCACCAAAGAAAATAGATTTCGTCTCGTTCTCAAAGACGTTTATTGGTTGTGTTAGTAATTCTGTTTTTACCTTTTCAACAGCACTATCAATTCCCTTAATACTTATCACTTTTCGCTTTTTTTTCACTTTTATTTCTACAGTAAACTTCTTTTCCAATTTCTGAATCACGCTGTTATTTAACATGTCCAATTTTCTGAATGATAGATTCTCTTCAATAACCACGTTTTCGTTTCCACTGTATAGTGTTTGATCAGAAGACTCGGCCATACCTCTTATATGATAACTTTTTCTAAATGGTAAAAACAAAGAATTTTGTTAGCAGCAATAGGAAATGGACTTTCCTCAAATTAATTTCTTTGTCATTAATTATAGGACGTGTTTTTAATGCTGCTTCGAACATTTTTCATGTCTTAGAATTTGAGAGATTGAGATTTCTTATGGATGCAATTTTCGTATATAGAAGGCATATAAAGCGGACAAGAACTTTTGGCATAGCAACTCCAGGGTCTAAAATTTTATGTTTAAGGGTATGTAAGTAATTCTGGAAGAGATTGTTTTAGATGGAGATGGTTTTATTAGTTTTAATGACATTTTTTGTTATTTGTAGCCTGATCTGACATTTTTATTTTATTTTCTAGACATACAAACAGGCAGACAGACAGATACATCGCAATGTTTTTAATTTACCGCATAACCACTTAATGAGGTTGTCAAATTTGTTAGTTTGAGATGAGTTTTTGCGTGGGACAAGTGAGTACAGACGCGAATGTTAACCCTGTATGCTACGTATTAAAAAATCTCCGTAATGGATATCCCTGCGCTCTCAAAATATTGCTCGGAATTACGAGATCAGAAACCCGCTTCTTTCGCTCCGCGTTATTAACTAAAATCCCGGACATAAGTTATTGCACATCCCCGTCCCCAGGGCTTGTTGCCCATGTCAAAGCCGCTAGCGCTTACTTGACGGCTAAACAAGACCCTGGTATAGGCTGCTTTTCACAACCTGATTAGTTCCATTTTTAGGCGTCCTGACGTAGTAGGAATTGGCTAGATCCTTCCCTAGAATACAAAACAAATACTGCTTACCTTGCCAGTGCTTATGGTGATAAACACTGTTTTGCATTTTGGTTATGCTGGAATTTATATTTTGTGGTCATATGATTCTCATAATATGATCTCGTGATTTTTATAAACAATAGACTCAAAGAAATTCTAGGAAAAGTTAAAAGTTTACTGTGGTGGTTTTGAGCAATGTTGAAAGGACGTCATTCACAAAAAAATTGATAGACAAAGTTTCAGAGCAATTGAGTTTCAAAATTACTGAACAAGTAATTCAATAAATATTGAATATGAATTTGTTGCTGGTGTTATCACTCGGTTAAGCATTAATTGTGAGCAGACGTGTTTTTGCTCGCTCTCTTTATACACAATTTTAATTCTATTTAATTTACACATATTACATAATGGCTGTTACAAAAGAAAATATTAAAATTCTTTTGGCAAAGAAATTGGAGGAGCAAAGACAAACGATGATAGAAGACACACAAGCGCTTTTTATAGAACAAGAAGGAGCGTTTACAAAGATTATAACCGCTAATATGAAAATATTTAATCAAAGAATAACCAAAGTTGAAACAAGTGTTCAAATGAACGTAGAAAAAATTGTTACTCTGGAAACAGATGTGAGCGATTTGAAAAATTGTCTAAACTTTCATGAAAACCCTATTGAAAAAAAAGAAATGTTTTGTCAATGATAAAAGAAAAATTAAGAACATTTGAAGATAGGAACAGAAGGAATAATACTTGTATTGACGGACTGCAAATGAGTCTTGGAAGGATGTGGAGGAAAAGGTGCAAAGTCTTATTTGCAACAGAATGGATGTACGAGACGTACATATCAAAAGAACACATAGGACTAGACAACCTTGGGAAGATAAACCAAGAACAATTGTTCTAAAGCATTTAAACTTTAAAGACAAAGAGAACATTTTAGTAAAAGGAAGGAAATTGTAAGTACAAACATTTATGTCAACGAGGACTTCTGAAAGGACCAGTGAAACCGTAGGAATTAGAAAAAAGTTGTTTCAAGACGTTAAAACACAAAAGAGAATGGAGAACGAGTTGCTGTTAGGTATGACAAGATTAGTAAATTAAAAGAGAAAAAAGATGTATCAGATACGAACAATGCCAAGTAATTTTATTCTATTTATTATTAGTATATTTTTCTTTAAACAACCTGAAAAATGGATGACCGTCAAACATCTAACAATTTTGGAATTGATATTTTGATAACTCTAGATAATTTAAATGATCCAGATGTAAATTTTTTTAGCAATAGAAAACTAGAAACACAATACTTTTCAATAGACAATATTATAAAACACCTTCAAACAAGGAAAAATAACAAATTTTCTTTACTGAATATAAACATAATTGTTAAATTCGCATCATGTTCATTTAACAATTCCTAATTATACTTTTATAGCTACATCAACCTCGTGATCCTGGTGATCGTTTTAGTTGTGGCGTGTGTGTGTCTTTATTCATAACTCACTTGATTATATATTGCACAACAATTTCAGCATAAACAACACAGACCGCTAGTCCTTAAGAAACATACTAAAAATATACTAATTACCACCATGTGCAAAACAATCTAATTCCTACCATTAATAAACCAACAAGGATTACCGAAACTTCTGTAACGTGAATTGACCACATATTTACTAATAATTTCTACGACGGTGTTAACATAGAAACTGGGGTAATAAAAATTGACATAACTGACCATTTTCCGACTTTTTTAATATCCGACAGCACTGATACATCTACCCATTCTACCACGGCAAATATTCCCAAACGAGTGTTCAATGAATCCTCTATAGCCGAATTTCGACAACTCTTGCTAGGAGCAAACTTGGAAATCATAAAAGAAACAAAAAACCCAAATGAATCATATAATTTATTTTTAAAACTTTTTACGAGAGAGTAAAACGCTGCATTTCCCAAAAGGAAGTTTAATATTAAAACAAAAGCATTATTGAGTCCATGGATTACCAAGGGTCTACTGAAATCTTCCAAAAAAACACAAAAGATTTATAAAAGATTTATGAAAAATAAAAACCACAACAACAAAAAAAAGTACAAAAGATACAAAAATCTTTTCGAAAAAATCAAGCATTCATCTAAGAAAAACTACTATCAAAATAAAATACAAAAAAGACCTGAAATGTGATGAAAGAAATCATTGGCAAGTGTAAAATAACACGAACTACATTACCAAAGACACTAATAATAGATAAAAGTATTTGTTACAACAAAAATACTATTGCGTGCTCGCTGATTTCTTCTAAAATGTTGGTACAAATCTAGCGAAGAAAATTCTAAAAAGTAATAAAACATTTTATTCTGATTTAAAAAAAGTATGGCTCTGTTATAAAGGCTACTGACTTGACTCGTCAAGAATTTCGAACTGCATTTAGGAGTTTAGAAAGTAATAAAAGTGCAGGAATAGATGAAATTAGAGTGAATGTAGTACAAAAGGTGTATGATATTATTGAAGACGTTCTTCTGCATATTTTTAAAGAATTATTTAAGATTGGTATTTGTCCTGAAGACCTATTTTTAAAGCAGGTGATAAGTCTGATGTTACTAACTACAGACCTATCTCTGTTCTACCATGTTTTTCGAAGACAGAGTACTTAATAGACAATAATATTCTTTATATTAAACAATTTGGTTTCCAAAAAAAACTTTACAGATCACGCAGTGTTACAATTGACCAGTGAAATATCTGACAGCTTTAATAAAAAACATCTTTACGCTAGGAGTTTTTAAGATTTCTCAAAAGCATTTGACACAGTTAATCATGACATCTTACTTTTCAAACTAGAATCATACGGCATATGAGACAATAACCTGAACTGGTTCATTAATTACGTTACAAACAGAAAGTAAGGCGTTTCGTTTGGAAGTGAATTTACTGATTTAAAACTTATAAAGTATGGTGTACCTCAAGGCTTCATTCTTGGAACGCTACTCTTTCTGCTTTTTATTAATGGTTTACACTATTCTTCCAAAATACTTAATTTTATTTTATTTGCTGATGATAGCAACCTATTTTATTCTCACAGTGACATAAAAAAATTTAACATTTTTAACCAGTACTTTCTGGACCATATAAAATTGATTTAAAAATAAACGGCATTAACCTTTAGAGAAAAAGCACAATAAACCTTTTGGGAGTAGTCCTAGACGAAACGTTGTCCTGGAAGTCTCATATTCATTGTAATACAGAATAAAGTAGCAAAAAATATCGAGATTTATATTTCTTCTTCATACATAGCTGCCTAACGTAACATATCGCATCGGCAAGTACTAATAACACTAAATTGCAAAAATTATACAGTAAACAAAAACATGCATGTAAAACAATTCTTGGTGTAGACAGATATGCCTCTGCCGAACCACTGCTTCACAAGATTGACGTACTCAATATATTTGAATCAAGCATCCATCAAGTGTTGTTGTTCATATTCAAAACAATTTTCATCTATTCAACACATATATAATACCAGGTACGCTAGAAGTAACTTTACTATTTCAAAAACTACTTCAAAGTCTAGTTCCTTTTTAATTTCGATATAGAGGACCCCAGCTGTGGAATTCATTTTTGACCGAGGATATGAAAATATTAGGAACATATAATACGTTTATACATGTGACTAAGTTAGCAATTCATAACAGTAATATTAATGTAAGCAAATATTTTCAGTACGAAACAAAAGATTGTTGTTTGTATCTGAGAGTGTGTAGGAAATAGTAACAAATTAGGACGACTTATTTATAAAAACATATATTTTATATGCCATTTTAAATAATAATATGAATGTACAATAACATTTATTAGCATGTAATACTCAACAACTAGGGGCTTGGTGATAAAGCTCAAAGCCTCCTACTTTATGTTAATTTATTTAGACTGATCTAAAACACTTCAGAACAAAGTTGAAGTCAGTATAACACTTTTTACAGAAATTAGTGTATTATTTTGTTTTTTCACAAACAAAAGGCATGCGGAACCGTGGCCACCAAGGTTAAACCAATTGGATTTTAATACCAGCTTTTCATTTATCTGCTTAGTTGAGATGTTAAAAGTCATAAAATATTGGATATTTACATTCAAGCATGATATGTAAGTATGCGAAATAGTAAGTAAAATTATTTCTGTATATTTCTTTTAGACATTTTCGTGGGAAAGGCAATGACACGGCAACTCACATGACAATTTTTTTGTGACGCTACATTCGGCATACAACCCTAGGTGTCCCAGGGCTAAGTCCTGAAACTCACAGACTATATAGGTAAATAGAAATAAAATTTGTGGTATGAGAAATATAAAAATACAAGCTAAAGATTTGTATCAGCTTTAAGAAGGCTCATTCCAGACATTTGTTGGAAAAAGATAACATTTTTAGTTCTACATGGTATAAGCAAATTTATCTAGATAGTTAAAATTTCTTATGCATAGAAAACAAAAGCACTGGGAACGAGTGCGAAGCATTGTTCTTAAAATTTCTGAAGCAAAATAAAGTAGGACCTGGATAAACAGTAGGATATGACTGTGGAGCAACCATAATTAATTTTTTATGCGAAAAAAGATTTGAATAGAAAGTAGGAAATGTTCAACAAAATTCAGGAAAAATAAATGTCTTCAATACAACGTAGATAAAAAGTCGAGGCAACAAGCTAAATATAATTATTGGCGTTTAAATGTATAATTTTTATGTATAAAATGTCCCCGAAAAAATATACGGGACGCGTCCGAGACAACAATCATCTTAATATTATTATACGAAATAAAAGTACGAAAGAAGGTTGTACCATTTTTTTGAAAAAACTGAAGGGCCTGCATCAGTTTGTCTAAATGACCACGAATGCGCCGTACAAAGTGAGACAGAGGCGACGATCTAAGTAACAAAGGCTTGGTAACGAAGATGTCTCCGCGACGATGTTCTTAACATACTAATGAGAAATTGTTTACGTATACTTAAGAAACCTGTTAATAAGAAAGTAGAGGCTGGACCTTCTAAAAAATAAGAACTTTTTAGTACAGGAGTTTTAGGCTTCAAAAAATTAAGAAACTAATAACAGTAATTTTTCATGAAATATCTTTCCATGAACTCTTTGTACATACAAAACTGCCAGTACTAGAGCCTTTCACTCACTATTAGTTAATGAAAGTCTTTTTTTATAGAATAACTTCTTTCTTTATTTAAATATTATTATTATTTTAATAGGACGAATAGCCATTGTAAAATATGGAAGTGCCTGAAAGACAGTTAATAAAATAAATAAAAAAAAAGTAATATTCTGACGCGAAATTGTGGTGGATACGACGTAAAAACCAAAAAGGAATCCAAGGCCAGATTTCTTAACAAACAATGTCCATGGATGTGAAGTACGAAAACGGTCATGGGCGACGACCCTAAACATTGGGATCAAAATAAACTGATTTTTCTTTCACTAAAATTACTTAATCTTCAGCATCAGCAAAAATAATTTATGTAAATTTTTTTATTAACATTTGACATCTTTTAGTTCATGATGTACCCGAGAAGTATTTTCGTAAAACATACACAAAAAATTAATTCTCTCCCAAAAAAACTCTAAAATTAGGAGGAGATCTTGGCTAGGCGGGCTGCCTCGCTATAAACACATGCATTTTTTAAAGGGTTTTCTAAAACATGTCGAGATCTCGCCTAAGTGAGGCAGCCCGGTCAACCACGCCAGCTCGTCTCCATATGAACAGACCGTTATACATTATCTAACAATATGTCTTTTATTCCCCGTCTTTGTCTACATCGAAACAACAAAAATATTGTAGCTATATGGATGTTTGAATGTTTTGACTAATTCGCTTTTCACCCGATGACTTCCCATTTACTAACAATTTTTTTAAGAGGTTATTTCAAGTTATTTTAAGAGTCAGTGGAGTTAAATATTTGCTTTTAGATAATCAAGTAATTAGGACAATATAAGCTACATATGCAGTTGTGGCATTTTTAATAACCTTTCGTCCAAATTTGACAATGGTCTTTGATGATTATCCATATCTTGATTCCTTCAGCTTGATTTTCGATTATCCATTTCTTCTACTTTTGCTACATTTAGATAACTAACTATAATTCTTGTTTAGTTGTCCTTGTCCTATGTAACCATGGCTAAACATACATTACATTGTACAGGGTGGCTTCCAACCGTCTAGCAATATTTAATTCATACCATGAAGGTTGATCATAAGGAAAAGATGTGTACTAATATCTAGCAGTGTGTCATCTATTTTTTAACAAGTACTTCCGTCCATGCTCACTGCCTCTGCAGTCACATTTACCATCATCTTACTTTGAACTTTGTAAAAGTTAATAACTGTAAGTTGTATTTACCTGAAGTGTTTTAATAAAGTTAATATACTACAGAGAGGACTAGCCGCACCATTTCATAACGTTATTTAAAAGTTAAACGTTAGTATAAAAAGCAAAGAATTAGGAAAGAAACAACAGAAGGGTTACACATTTCTGTCTTTTTCCGTTTGACACAACTATTTCTTTGTGAGAAAGACACCAAGAAATTGGACTGGGCTATCGAGTCAAACAAAAACAGGCTAAAATTTGTCGCTACAAACGCTCTACTCGTGCCCAGACTGCGCTGTATGAAAGTCGTTAATTATGGTTTGTTCTTTTATTCAATTTTTAATGTTTAAGGAGTAAACATTTATTGGGAGAGAGTGTGAGGATATTACTTTTATTGAAAACTGTAAATACTTTCAACAAAATATTTACAAACACAAAATGATATACTAATATAACACTGCAAATTAAAAATTTAGTAGATTTTTTTTTTAAAGAAAAAAATATTTATTCTACGGTTAAAAACTTGTAAAGTAACAGAACGGTTGTAATTAATAATAAATGTTAGAAGTCAGACCTAATAAAAAAGAATGTGAATTAGTTTCGTAAAAATTTAAAGTAAGTTGTTTTATTTTTTTAATTTATTTCACATGTATTTATTGTGCATTAAAAAAAGTCGTAAACTCTTAACTTGAACGAAAAATGTTTTATTATTAGTCGTTAGCCCGTGGTAAAATCCACAGAGATTTGTCCGTCGCTCTTCGCTGCAACTAATTTGGCTCACAGACAGACACGTACGGTGAGTATTAAAATAAGATTTTTGGATAAAAAAAATCGTAGCCAAGAGGTATAAACTGCAACTTTAACAAAATGAAGTGAAATTTTAGGTAGTTAAAATAATTTCCTTTGTAATTTAATATGCAGAAGCAGAAGCATTTTTAGGCGCTCCGTTATACAATATTTTTATGCTATATTTTTTATTCTTTTGTCGCCAAAAAAAATAATAATAATTGCAACAGGTACATAGAATAATATGGTAGGAGTAAGTAGAAGACTATGCAGTCTTATAATTTTACACGTTATATCACGAAGACGGTCACATGATCAGTTATTGCAATATAGCTAGAAAATCTTAGAATCGTGGTTGAACCTAAGTATTCCAAAGGCATACCATATATTTGTAACCATCCATACTTAAATGAAGCATACTTGGGTGTTGTTGAAGAACGCCACGACGGGCAGGTCATACAAAAATAAAAACTTTAATTTACGGGCTTTTCACTTTTTTTTCTTTTTTTTTGACTCGTAGTTTGGTAAAAAAAGATAGTAAGGAATTGGAAAAGATGTTGTTGAATATGATAAACACCTGCTAGGTATCAAGCAAGAGTTTTTTTTCAAAGATTCCGACATTCATATTGTTGTAACAGTTACTTAAATAGCTGTTAATATAGATTGTATACGCGTTTTTATTGAATAAGGTAGAAATGAGAGAATTCATTAGTTTCACGCAATTGAAATGCTAACTACGCACAGAAAGAAAATGTTCTGCGGAAAGGACAGGAACAGAAAAGCTTCTGAGCATGCGTAATTAAAATGTTTACATCACTTGAGTGAAAAATTTTCCTTTCCATTCCGATCAGGGGAAAGTAGAATCGTGTTCAATTTTTTAGTTAGCCAATCAGATTATTTTATTTCGTGAGAATTGCGGCTACGTACCATACACCTATCCTGTTACAGGCTAATTATCAGTTCACCTTGACTGTTAGGTGCCGGCAAAAGTAAACCTCCGTCACGTTTAAACAAATTTGCTGCAAAAAAAATTATTTCTGTGGCAAGTATTTTTCTATCCGATAGAAGTATAAAGTGTCGTTTGGAAGTTATTTTAACCCCTTTTTCCCCCAAAGAGAAGGGATCGATGTCCAGCCTTTATGAAGAAAAATTTGTAAACGAAATATAAATTAGTCTTTTTTAGTTAATTCGTGTTTAACGCAATCCATCAATGAACAAAACAAACCCTTTGAAGAATCATGTTCCTGAAATTTTACAATTCGCTCTGCGCAAAAAATTTAAGAAGCAGCAAAAAGAGGGAATAAAAATATAAAGTCTTATCGGAAGAGATTCGATCCGAGACTCTAACCCAAGCTTAGACCCTTTTTTCTCCTGAAACATTACTTTCTACCAAATTTATTTAGCATCTGGATACAACAATTTAAGAAATATTACCATGGTGATGTCATTGACACATCATATCAACCATAATAATTATTGATTTGCAAACTTCGTGAAAACACATTTATCGTCACAGAAATCCTGCTAGTGTCAAAAAAAAAAAAACTTGTTATAAATATCTGACAAAGAAAGAAAAGATCATTATTTTTAAGTAAAATTCCATCTTCTAAGTAGAGGTAAAAAAACACAATTAAATGTTTTTATCTTCACAGCTGTTAACATACATTAACAAAAACAAAATATAGTACATGACCCCTATCACATAACTTAGTTAGAAATGTTAAAATAAAGAATAGGATCGATAAACTCGAGATAGAAATAGTTCCTTAACAATTCTTGACGCGAAAAACATAATAATAACAAAATATTTGTGTACCAACTACCAACAGTGTCAACAACAGTAATTAGTGTCAAAGTACCATCCCTTGGATGAAATAAAAAACTAGAAAACAACTCTTTGTGGTATACTATAGCGAGAAAATGTTTTCATTACTCTAGTGGTTTTGAAACAGTTTGACAAAATCCAAGTTTGCTATATAGAACTTTATATCGTGTTGACAGTCAACAAGGTATTTTGCTCTATAAGACATCTCTTTTATGATAGATGCCTTTGTGCAAGATTGGTTTATGGTTTTTCAATTTCGGTTTTTAACAGGATTTAATTTATATATAAATATTTTTAGAAACAACATGGCAACGCTTTTTATTCCCATACTATTAGTATTTGTTGCTGTGCATTTATCACGTGCCACAATTCTTCGTACTTCGTGTACAACAGATGCAGAGTTTTCAATCATACATAAATATAAGAGGGTGACCAGTATTTTCACTTCCTTTACTCAGCTGACATGGAAGCAGTGTATCATTAAGTGCATGATATATAATCCCTGTGTCTCGTTGAATTTCCAGGAAGACATTGGAAATTGTGAATTATCACAGATGGATTCAAATAATGGTACACTGATATCTGCGCCTGGATGGGTGCATACTGAGTCAAATCCAATTCGCAATCAAGGAGAATACTGCAGCACAGTTAACCCATGCCCGTACCACGACTATTGCGTATCACTATGCGTAGAACCATGGTACGAATGTAAATGCAAGAATAAATCGTATGCTGGTGATCTTTGCCTTAGCTTTCCTTGCCAAAACCATGGCACGTGTTTGGAGACATGTAATGCCCCTGGTTACGTGTATTCATGTACGCATCCTTATAGTGGCTTGAATTGTGGTATCACAAATCCAAATGGAGAATCTTACACTGTTCCAGGCAGTATCTCATCTGTAAGTGTAGGCGGTTCGTCCAAATTTGATCATGTTACTGCGTGCACATGGTTCAAAGTTGATGCGGCTTATGCCAGTAACATGGAGATGTATGTATTTACGGTATATCATTACGAGAAACAAAAATCGTGTAGAAAATTGTCGATTCGTGTTGATCATGACAGGATAACACTCTATGCTGAAGATAGAAATACCCATTTCAACATTCAACTTCTTGGTGGTCGTTGGTATCACGTATGTGGAGTAGTTCGATACACATGCTGCCTGCGAATTTATTTAAATGGTGCATTATTGCACCAAGATGTGACTGCCGATGTGCAATACAGTCAGGCAGCATATGGCCTGTTTCTGGGGCGTAATATGGATAAAGCTGTATGTATTCCTACTGAAGAAAATAGAATGTTTTATGGGAGTATTAAATTATTATATGTTTGGAAACGAGAATTGCCCAGTACGGAAGTTCTGGAAGTGTTTAAAGGAAGATACCAAACCGACACACCTATAGCGCAGCTTTAAGAAATGGCGTCAATTTTGTGCTAAGTAAATTTAATTTCATGCATCAAACGATGGTCTAGATAGTGAGATTTTGGAGAAGAATATTAACGTTTAAGCAATCCATATTTATATAAGTATGTATTTAAATAATCTTTCGAATTTATATATGATATGGAACGTAGGTGTACACGTCATCCTATTTGGATTGGAAGGGTGATATTTTAAGACCTCCGCACCCCTCCTGGAGAGTTCAGTGCTTTGGTTTTTGACATGATCAGGGCTACTCTATGACTACTCTCATATTGCGACTTTCTTTTGCGCTTTTGATTGAGTAGTAGTATGCCTGTAATCTATTTGTATATATCTGTAAATACCTGCAAAACAACTAGTGAATTTTGAAGTGAAATGACGATGGTTTTTGCGCTAAAAAGATGTAAAAAATTACACACAGTTTTAGAACCTGTTTCTATCTAATTTATCATGTAGATACCTATGCTTGTTTTTGTTTGATTAAACGCATGAGTGGTAGTTGTATCATTTTGTTGCAAAAAGAAAAACTACTATTTACTTTGTCATTTTGTAACGCATAGTCCCTCTATTTAATGTTCTCAAATTAAGAGCCTTAATTCACAATATAATGACTGATTTCACGCCACATCCTACCTAAAAAATTTCAAGTAGAAATTTTCTGAGCATGCGCATTGGTAATTCTAACTTTCAACTCGAAATTTGTTCTTCTCGTTTTTGTTCAACTCAAAATCGAGAAAAAAACGTTTGTCCAATCAGAAGGTGTCAAAATTGCTGATAGAGCAATAATGCAACTACAAATCTTAAAAGATGGCGTCCGCCCCATATTGCAAAATGTCTACTCAAAAACTTTAGAAAGTACAATAACTTCAGTAAAAGAAACTGAAGAATGTAACACAAATCAAGAAAATAAACCGTAAAATTCATTGTAATTCTTGACAAAAAATGTTGTTGCTTATTTCAATCAAGCGGGAAGAAATGATTTCAATTTGTTAATTTCATTTAAACAGCGCGAAGAAAATAGACAACAGTAGACAATATGTGCATTTATAGTATCTCTGATTTTGCATTGATTTTGACGACGATACATTAAGAAAAGGAAAATAAGTTCTCGTCTACTGAAATTTAATTTGTCTGTTTTTGTTTTCACTTGTGCAAGAGCGTGTTTTTTGTGGACTTTACCAGTCCAATTATTTTCAAGCAGAAATTGTGTCTAGCAGATTTTTTGTCCAAAATATTGGTCGTGGAGTCAGCTTTTGAAGGAAGAAGTGAATGCGGAAGTAAAGATTGTCGAAAAAAGAATGCAAAATTAATGTTTGGGAATATGCTTTGTATTCGCAAACTAAAACTCCGCTTTCTTAAAACAAGATCATTTATTTAGCATTTTATTTTGTTTTCGGCTCGCCTGCCGCAAGCCAAAATGGTAGGTTAGCTGTGCGTAGAGAATTCCATGCAAACACAATTGTTTTATTTGTTATCTTTTTCATCGTCTTTCAAATGTTTTTGCATATCTTTTTAACTTTCAATTTTGTCACGATCTTTGCCTCTTTGAAAGAATCGACCACCTAGCCAGCACCTAGTAATATCCATTTCCCCACTTTTGTACCTGACTTTACTTTTACTAACTAATCAAAAACCTTATAATGTTCGCGTGCTTAGTCTTCCTAGCGTTTAGTTTTAACCGAGGTCACGACTATATGGTAAATAGGAATAAAATAGGAATAAAATTTGTGGTATGGCAAATATAAGGAAGCTTTCTTTATTGAAAAGGCTACGATCTGTCAAAAAAAGCATAGTATAGTTGATGTTCTAGAAAAATAGTGGTGAATTTACTTCGTGAAGTGGATAAAAATACAAGCTAAAGGTTTGTATCAGCTTTAGGAAGGCTCATTCCAGACATATGTTAGAAAAAGATAACATTTTTAGTTCCACTCGGTATAAGCAAATTTATCTAGATAAACATTTTTATGCATAAAAAACAAAAGCACTGGGAACGAGTGCGAAGCAGTGTTCCTAAGATTTCTGAAGCAAAATAAAGTACTGGATAAACAGTAGGATATGACTGTGGAGCAACCATAATGATTTGCGAAAGAAAGACTTGAATACAAAGTAGAAAATACTCAACAAAATTCCGGAAAAATGAATGCCGTCAATACAACGTACAGAAGAAGTCGTGGCAACAAACTAAATATAATTATTGGCGTTTAAATGTATAATTTTTATGTATAAAATGTCCCCGAAAAGATATACGGGACGTGTCCGAGACAACAATCATCTTAATGTTATTATACGAAATAAAAGTACGAAAGAAGGTTGTACCATTTTTTTGAAAAAACTGAAGGGCCTGCATCAGTTTGTCTAAATGGCCACGAATGCGCCGTACAAAGTGAGACAGAGGCGACGATCTAAGTAACAAAGGCTTGGTAACGAAGATGTCTCCGCGACGATGTTCCTAACATACTAATGAGAAATTGTTTACGTATACGTAAGAAACTTGTTAATAAGGAACTAGAGGCTGGACCTTCTAAAAAATAAGAACTTTTTAGTACTGGTTCTTTAGGCTTCAAAAAATTAAGAAACTAATAACAGTAATTTTTCATGAAATATCTTTCCATGAACTCTTTGTACATACAAAACTGCCAATACTAGAGCCTTTCACTCACAACGACTATTAGTTAATGAAAGTAATATTCTCACGCGAAATTGTGGTGGATACGACGTAAAAACCAAAAAGGTATCCAAGGCCATATTTCTTAACAAACAATGTCCATGAATGTGAATACGAAAAAGGTCACGGGCGACGACCCTAAACATTGGGATCAAAATGAACTGATTTTTCTTTCACTAAAATTACTTAATCTTCAACATCACCAAATATAATTGATGTAAATTTTTTTATTAACATTTGACATATATAATCTTTTAGTTCATGATGTACCCGAGAAGTAATTTTCGTAAAACATACACAAAAAAATTAATTCTCTCCCCAAAAAACTCTAAAATTAGGAGGAGATCTTGGCTAGGCGGGCTGCCTCGCTATAAACACATGCATTTTTTAAAGGGTTTTCTGAAACATGTCAAGATCTCGCCTAAGTGAGGCAGCCCGGTCAACCACGCCAGCTCGTCTCCATATGAACAAACCCTTATACATTATCTAATAATATGTCTTTCATTCCCTGTCTTTGTCTGCATCGAAACAACTAAAATATAGTAGCTATGTGGATGTTTGAATGTTTTGATTAATTCGCTTTTAACCCGATAACTTCCCATTTACTAACAATTTTTTTAAAGTTATTTTAAGAGTCGGTGGAGTTAAATATTTGCTTTTAGATAATCACGTAATTAGGACAATATAAGCTACATATACAGTTGTGGCATTTTTAATGATCTTTCCTCCAAATTTGAAAATGGTCTTTGCTGATTATCTAATTCTTGATTCTTTCAGCTTGATATTCGATTACCGTAATGATCCGATTAGGCGCCCAGCATTTTTTAAGCACCCCCCTCGAATAAGCGCCCAGGTAATTTACTCAAAATTCAATAAGCGCCCCCCTCGAATAAGCGCCCACCTGATAAAAGGGGGTGTTTAATTAAAAACTGCCTTGAGAAACATGGGCGCTTATTTGAAAATTTTACTTTCTTATATTGAGAACCCTAAAAAGACTAAACTTTATTTTGTAACATCTTTTGTTCAGTTTTATTTTTCAGGAAAAAAAAACAAGATTGAAAATTACCGTTATCTTTAATTTGTACAAAATTAAGAAAACTTTATAAGCGCCCAGCATTTTTTAAGCGCCCCGCCTTGATTAAGCGCCCATGCAAAATATCCAAAACTTTAATAAGCGCCCAGGGCGCTTGTTTGGATCATTACGGTATCCATTTCTTCTATTTTCACTACAATAAGCTAGCTAGCTATAATTCTTGTTTGGTTGTCCTTGTCCTAGGTAGCCATAGCCAAACATACGTTACATTGTACATGGTGGAAAACCATATAGCAATATTTAATTTATACCATGAAGGTTGATCATAAGGAACAGATGTTTACTAATATCTAGCAGTGTGTCATCTATTTTCTAACAAGTACGTTCAGTCCAAGCTCACTGCCTCTGCAGTCACATTTACCATCATCCAACTTTGAACTTTGTAAAAGTTAATAACTGTAAGTTGTATTTACCTGAAGTGTTTTATTAAAGTTAATATACCACAGAGAGGACTAGCCGCACCATTTCATAACGTTATTTAGATATTAAACGTTAGTATAAAAAGCAAAGAATTAGGAAAGAAACAACAGAATGGTTACACATTTCTGTCTTTTTCCGTATGACACAAATAATTCTTTTAAAAAGTTACCAAGAAAATAGACATGTCTATCGAGTCAAACAAAAACAGGCTAAAATTTGTCGCTACAAGCGCTCTACTCGTGGCCAGACTGCGCTGTATGAAAGTCGTTAATTATGGTTTGTTCTTTTAATCAATTTTTAATGTTTAAGGAGTAAACATTTATAGGGAGAGAGTGTGAAGTATATTACTTTTATTGAAAACTGTAAATACTTTCAACAAAATATTTACAAACACAAAATGATATACTAATATAACACTGCAAATTAAAAATTTAGTAGATGTTTTTTTTAAAGAAAAAAATATTTATTCTACGGTTAAAAACTTGTAAAGTAACAGAACGGTTGTAATTGATAATAAATGTTTGAAGTCAGACCGGATAAAAAAGAATGTGAATTAGTTTCGTAAAAATTTAAAGTAAGTTGTTTTAATTTTTTAATTTATTTCTGTGGCAAGTATTTTTTTATCCGATAGAAGTATAAAGTGTCGTTTGGAAGTTATTTTAACCCCTAAGAAACGGCAAAAAGAGGGAATAAAGATATAAAGTCTTATCGGAAGAGATTAGATCAGAGACTCTAACCCAAGCTTGGACCCTTTTTTCTCTAGAAACATTACTTCCTGCCACATTTATCTAACATCTGGATACAAAAACTATAGAAATATTATCATGGTGATGTCATTGACACATCATATCAACCATAATAATTATTGATTTGCAAACTTCGTGAAAACACCTTTATCGTCACAAAAATCCTGCTAGTGTCGACAAAAAATAAACTTGTTTTAAAAATCTTACACTGAAAATGTAAAAAAATATCATTATTATTAAGTGAAATTCCATCTGCTTAGTAGAGGTAAAAAACACAATTAAATGTTTTTATCTTTTCAGCTGTTAACATATATTAAGGGTGGGAATAAATCGGTTTTGATAATTTAAGAAAGATATATTGTTTTAAAATATAGTAAGACAAGTCTTAATGAAGGTACTATCAGTGCTGTGGTTTTTCATATTGACAAAGCATAAAACAAAATACAGTACGTGACCCCTATTACATAACTTTAAAACGTTAAAAAGGTTAAAAAAGCGAATAGGAACGAACAAACTCCAGATAGAAATAGTTCCTTAAGAACTCTTGACGCGAAAAAAATAATAAAAACAAAATATTTGTGTACCAACTACCAACAGTGTCAACAACAGTAATTAGTGTCAAAGTGCCATGCCTTGGATGAAATAAAAAACGAAAAAATAACTCTCTGTGGTATAATATAGCGAGAAAATGTTTTCATTACTCTAGTGGTTTTGAAACAGTTTGACAAAATCTAAGTTTGCTATACATAACTTATATCGTGTTGACAGTCAACAAGGTATTTTTGCTCTAGAAGGCATCTCTTTTATGATAGATGTCTTATCTGTGAAAGATTAGTTTATGGTTTTTCAATCTCGATTTTTAACAGGATTTAATTTATATATAAATATTTTTTAGAAACAACATGGCAACGTTTTTCATTCCCATACTATTAGTATTTGTTGCTGTGCATTTATCACGTGCCACAATTCTTCGTACTTCGTGTACAACAGATGCAGAGTTTTCAATCATACATAAATCTAAAAGGGTGACCAGTGTTTTCACTTCCTTTACGCAGCTGACATGGAAGCAGTGTATCATTAAGTGCATGATATATAATCCCTGTGTGTCGTTGAATTTCCAGGAAGACATTGGAAATTGTGAATTATCACAGATGGATTCAAATAATGGTACACTGATATCTGCGCCTGGATGGGTGCATACTGAGTCAAATCCAATTCGCAATCAAGGAGAATACTGCAGCACAGTTAACCCATGCCCGTACCACGACTATTGCGTATCACTATGCATAGAACCATGGTACGAATGTAAATGCAAGATTAAATCGTATGCTGGTGATCTTTGCCTTAGCTTCCCTTGCCGAAACCGTGGCACATGTTTGGAGACATGTAATGCCCCTGGTTACGTGTGTTCATGTACGCATCCTTATAGTGGTTTGAATTGTGGTATCACAAATCCAAATGGAGAATCTTACACCGTTCCAGGCAGTATCTCATCTTTAAGTGTAGGCAGTTCGTCCAAATTTGATCATGTTACTGCGTGCACATGGTTCAAAGTTGATTCGGCTTATGCCAGTAACATGGAGATGTATGTATTTACGGTATATCATTATGAGAAACAAAAATCGTGTAGAAAATTGTCGATTCGTGTTGATCATGATAGGATAACGCTCTATGCTGAAGATAGAAATACCCATTTCAACATTCAACTTCTTGGTGGTCGTTGGTATCACGTATGTGGAGTAGTTCGATACACATGCTGCCTGAGAATTTATTTAAATGGTGCATTATTGCACCAAGATGTGACTGCTGATGTGCTAAACAGTCAGGCAGCATATGGCCTGTTTTTGGGGCGTAATATGGATAAAGCTGTATGTATTCCTACTGAAGAAAATAGAATGTTTTATGGGAGTATTAAATCATTATATATTTGGAAACAAGAATTGTCCAGTACGGAAATTCAGGAAGTATTTAAAGGAAGATACCCAACCGATACACCTATAGCGCAGCTATAAGAAATGGCGTCAATTTTGTGCTAAGTAAATTTAATTTCATGCATCAAACGATGGTATGGATAGTGAGATTTTGTAGAAGAATATTAATGTTAAACAATCCATATTTATATCAGTATTTATTTAAATAATGTTTCGGATTTATGCATGGTATGGTACGTAGGTGTACACGTCATCCTATTTGGGTTGGAAGGGTGATATTTTAAGACCTCCGCACCCCTCCTGGAGAGTTCAATGCTTTGGTTTTTGACATGATCAGGGCTACTCTATGACTACTCTCATATTGCGACTTTCTTTTGCGCTTTTGATTGAGTAGTAGTATGCCTGTAATCTATTTGTATATATCTGTAAATACCTGCAAAACAACTAGTGAATTTTGAAGTGAAATGACGATGGTTTTTGCGCTAAAAAGATGTAAAAAATTACACAAAGTTTTAGAACCTGTTTCTATTAATCAAGTTGAATTGATGGAGGCAAAATCCGATTAAATAATTATGTTTTTGTTTATACTTTTATGTAATTTATCATGTAGATACGTATGCTTGTTTTTGTTTGATTAAACGCATGAGTGGTAGTTGTATCATTTTGTTGCAAAAAGAAAAACTACTATTTACTTTGTCATTTTGTAACGCATAGTCCCTCTATTTAATGTTCTCAAATTAAGAGCCCTAATTCACAATATAATGACTGATTTCACGCCACATCCTACTCAAAAAATTTCGAGTGGAAATTTTCTGAGCATGCGCATTGGTAATTCTAACTTTCTACTCGAAATTTGTTCTTCTCGTTTTTGTTCAACTCAAAATCGAGAAAAAAATGTTTGTCCAATCAGAAGGTGTCGAAATTACTGATAGAGCAATAATGCAACTACAAATCTTAAAAGATGGCGTCCGCCCCATATTGCAAAATGTCTACTCAAAAACTTTAGAAAGTGCAATAACTTCAGTAAAAGAAACTGAAGAATGTAACACAAATCAAGAAAGTAAACCGTAAAATTCATTGTAATTCTTGACAAAAAATGTTGTTGCTTATTTCAATCAAGCGGGAAGAAATGATTTCAATTTGCTAATTTCATTTAAACAGCGCGAAGAAAATAGACAACAGTAGACAATATGTGCATTTATAGTATCTCTGATTTTGCATTGATTTTGACGACGATACATTAAGAAAAGGAAAATAAGTTCTCGTCCACTGAAATTTAATTTGTCTGTTTTTGTTTTCACTTGTGCAAGAGCGTGTTTTTTGTGGACTTTACCAGTCCAATTATTTTCAAGCAGAAATTGTGTCTAGCAGATTTTTTGTCCAAAATATTGGTCGTGGAGTCAGCTTTAATGTCAAATTAATGTTTGGGAATATGCTTTGTATTCACAAACTTAAACTCCGCTTTCTTAAAACAAAATCATTTATTTTGCATTTTACATTACATTTTTGGCTCGCCTGTCGCAAGCCAAAATGGTAGGTTAGCTGTGCGTAGAGAATTACATGCAAACACTTTTGTTTTATTTGTTATCTTTTTCATCGTCTTTTAAATGTTTTTGCATATCTATTTAACTTTCCATTTTATCACGATCTTTGCCTCTTTAAAAGAATCGACAATTCCCACCTAGCCAGCACCTAGTAATATCCATTTCCCCACTTTTGTACCTGACTTTACTTTTACTAACCAATCAAAAACCTTATAATGTTCGCGTGCTTAGTCTTCCTAGCGTTAGTTTGAACCGAGATCCATTTGAGATTTGAGTCAGATTACGCAACCACGAGGCCACTGGGATGAATTGGTTTTACGCAAATAATCAGTTTTATTTTTATCTATTTCTAAATTTCAGCTATATTTCACCTATATATAAATTTTAAATGTATTAATTTTAATGTTTTAGCTACTTAGCTGAATATTGAGACAAAGGCAGTTTTTTCTTCATTTTTCGAATATGGACAAAAGCGTGAAAGGGTGAAAGCTGTGCCGACAGGCTGCCAAGTCGTCATTCTTGCGCACACGTAGGCCAAGCATGCATCGTTTTTAAATTTGCTAGTCGTATTCTCTAGCGCGCCTTCACAAAGAAGTAGTCTACGTCGGGGTCTGCGAAGGCCTGAGATTCGTTGAAAATGGCCATGCCAGCAACAATTAGCAGATTTCAAGAGATTGAATTCAACATTGACAAGTAAATTTTGGTAAGTTCAAAATGCGTGAATCTAATATAGAAATAGCCTACGCAACAACTTGTGGTGGTGAACTTCGAAATTAGTTGTTTTTTCTCAAAATATTTTGTCACAGATTGTAGCCCAAAGAAATTGAGTGTAAATTTTACAGCGCGACGCCGGAATATTGAACTTTAATTTATGCCTGTAAAAATAAGGGTAATGACTACGGTGTACCTGAAGGAATTTTTGTCTTTCTCTATAATAATAGCCGTATTCTGTCGGTGTGTGCGCAACATGGTACCCACAGAAGTAAGAGCTTCCTTGAACTTGTTGCGAAATCGCTGAAGAAGCGTGGGTTCGATTTATTTCTTTAATACTTAAAATGAATAGTTATGGTTAATATTCTAAAAAATAAATACGTTCTCAAAAATAAAAACAAAAATTAAAAATCGTAAACCTCGACTACGCTACGTTTAATTGATAAGTACAACGAGATCCAACCTATGGGCGATCTAACGTGGTGTGGCATGGCCTTGGTTATTTTGAAGGAGATTTGTGAGTCATTTCTTCACCTTTTTGTTTTCTAAAAGGTTCGTGTTTTTTTATGTTTTCGCATGTTAAGATAAATATATTATAACGTTTTCTAGCCATATAGAAACCTTAAACAATAAATTTTAAGATTGTGGCTACGAACGTAGATTTTGAGGGAGCATCAAAACCGTTTCAGCCTAAGCCTTAAGTTAGTCTTAGCCAATTTATTCATTTTTATGTTAAGGTCGTGGCTATCCGGGCTAGTTCTTCAGCTACCTTTGGCTAAAGAGTAAAAGTAGTGAAATGCAGTTTGGTTACAACAAAATTATTAATCATTAATTCTTATGATAAATACAGTCAGGTAGCTACACTTTTTATTACTGTTATGAAAACTTATTCCACCAAATTAATTACAGGTCTCTCATATACCTTTTCACAGTTGAGTAAAAATAACATACCCTTATTTTATCCAACTCAGGTTATTCGTACAACTAGTTGCACTGTACTAATCATCTTAAAACCAATTTAGAAGACATAACTTCAATATTAAACCTGAAAACGACCTTTCCTTTTTACCAAAAATACCCACTTGCTGTGGGCTGGCAAACGTGTTTGTTGTTGTTTTCTTCACTTTCTGCGCAGTAGCCTTCGCGCATTTTTTTCTCATAGCCGCACGGCATTGTCTTTTGAAAGGACTACTTCGTGTATTACTACATATCATAACAACTGTGAAAACGTGTATTGATAACATTTATATCGTATATCTAGTTTTATATTTACCGAAGAGACGAACCTGTAAAAATATGAATGATAATCTTATATAATAATACGGAGTGTATGTGACGGTCATAGTGGATATCGTCATTTTCCTTTGATGTCGCCGAAATTCTCTTTGAAGTCGTCGAAAAAATTATGTCCATTTTGCTAGCGGGTTTACTTTGTTTACATCACGTGATGAAAACGACTCAATTTGATTTGCTGAAATAAATTTAACGGCTAACTTTCGAAAAATGGTGTCCTCTCGCCACCAAAAAAACCCACAAAAGAACGATCTTGAAAAAAGTAAAATAAGTGGTTCAAAAAAGCATATTTAAAAAGAAAAAAGTCCAAGTGAAGAAGAAGAAAAGTGAAGTTGGAAGTCAGAAGTGGAGCTACGTGGAGCTAGAAGTAAAGTAAAGTTAGAAGTAGAAAATAAAGGCCACCAAGAAAAAGCACAGAAGAACGATCCCTTTAAAAAGGAAAAAAAGTGGTTCAAAAAAGCATAGCTATATATTTAAAAAGAAAAGAGACCAAGTGAAGAAGTAGAAAAGTGAAGTGAGAAGTGGAGCCAGATGTGAAGTAAAGTTAGAAGTAGAAAACAAAGGCTAGAGTTTGAAGTGGATTTGAAATCACAAATAGTAAGAACTTTGATATTTTTTGACGTTTGGTTTTTGTCGCTGGAGCAAGCAGACTCGCATTTTCCAGGAAAAGCCACAGTTTCAGATTTTACTGCGTATGTAGCCATATTTGTTTACGTTTTGTTGCATAATTCATGATGCCCTGGCGCGTAACTAATGTATTGTCCTAAAATTCAAAATGCTACATAAAGCTGTTAGCTGACTAACAAAACTTTGGTTTGTTGAACTCACTGCTCACTGTAATGTTATTATTTTTACATTACTATTGTTTCTCTTTATATGTGTTTTACTAAGCATAAATAGCTAGCTTTAGTTTTAGCTAAGTGTTCCCAGTTTAAGTATATTTAACTGGGTGTCTTAGCTACTGTTAGCTAGCTAATGTTAGCCTCCAAGTCCAGCTTCCCATCCCATGGCTAGCTCTAACCTATGACTTCTGTTGTTATTCCTCTTTTTTAATTATCTATAGCTAGCTACTATAGTGTCCAAACTTCTCTTCTTTTATGAGCACGAATTATAATGTAACAAGCTAGCTTGCTACCTACAAAATCTTTCAAAGACTTGAACTTTTGCAGGATAGTAGGATGTATTTTTATGCCCATAGAGTATAATTTTTTTCACATTACCTGTGAACTTTACAAGGGGGACCACATGCAATATGACAAGTGGAACGAATTTTATAGAATTTAAAGTGTGTGTGTTAAGTTATTTTTTATTGTTTTGTTTCTCATTTTGTAATCTAATGGGCGATACTGTATGCACTGAAATGACTAAGTTTTGATGTGTTTCATAACCTTTTTGTGGAAGATTGATGGGTAATGGCAATATACGACATGCTGGATGAAATTATTTTTGTTGATTTAGATGTGTTTCTCAAAAACAAATCTGTTTTACATTTTGTGTAAACTTTTGTTTACGAACCGTATACAATGTTACCAAAATAATGATCTTTTTTTATTCAAGTTTATTCTTTGCTTATTGATTTTTTGACATTTAAGTTCAAAATTGTTGGTAAAGGGCAGTACGGATCATCATACTAAAACATTTTGTGTAAATTTTTGTGGGAGAGAATGGTATGCAACTTAAATGACTGATTTTTGCAGATTTAAATTTGATGTTTTCTAAACTATGGCTTTTTCATATTTTTGTATAAGCTTTTAAGGGAAAGACAATATTTTAAATGTGTAAAGAACTTATTTTTGTTGATTTGTGCTACTCTTGCAGGCCAACTTTTTGACATTTCAGAATAAAATACTGAGAGTTTTCAACATAATCACTTGTAAGATGTACATATTTCAGATACGTTATTTCTGACATTGTTATTATCCATGTTGTGACTGTCGGTGTTCTTACTGTCGGTTTTGTGAGTATTGGTGTTGTGAGTGTCGATGTTGTGAGTGTCGTTGTTGTAACTTTTTATCAACTAGATTGTGCACCTTGCAAGCTGTTCTTTTTTTATTTTGTGTAAGATTTGACATTTGACATTTTGTGTAAGATTTTAAGAATATTTTTTTTGTATATGCACTGCTGACGTCAGCAAAACATCTAAAGCAACCTATTTTTTTAATGGCCTTTTGCCTAAGTGGATTTTTTCACGGGCCTTATCGACTAGTAATAATATTAATAATAAAAATTGCTCAGTAATTGTTTTAGCTAGACGAGTAGCAACGCGCTCTTTCCTGTACTTTTATTTAAACCGAAGTAAGATAATGTTTTTTTAATAAAATACATTGACCAACCGAAAGGGTGTCAATACAATTATCTTGTAGGGTTACATCCGGCGTGCGACGGCGGGTCTCAGCTAGATTAATATAAAACTCACTTTACATATTAAATATAGGTAAAGCAATGGCAGTTCAAGGTTAATAGTTCGCAATCTTGAATTCCACATTGTCAATAAGAATATGCGCTTTCGCAAAATTTTATTTCACATTTTGAACGATTCTGGAGATTCTTTTTCGTAAGCTTTAATTTCACAATCTTTTTTTTCTCAGCTTCTATTTCGATTAACAGGCGTAATAAATGTTTTAACGTAGTAAAAAACATTTTATGTACTTTTTATCAAACAATGCCAGCTCCTTTTTTTTGAAAAAAAATTAGACTGCATGTAAATGCTGAGTTAAAGTGGAGGAATTCAACATAAAATTCTGATTCTAATTGCCATGCAATATTTGAATGCTTTGCGTCACATGAGCAGATAGACTTTAATCTTGAGAAAATGTAATCACACCTGTGTGAATCAAATTTTGGCATAAAAAAGATATTTAATGTCTATTGCTATCTCTTCCGAGGAGGGTCATTTCATAACAATCTTCTCTGTTTCTCTTTGCACTGACTAACTCAATTACATTCACCACAATTGCTGCAAAGAGGACCACTACACCGATGCAGGAAACGACATAGGAATATCCAATACGTTCTGACATTGCCATGGCGTCCAGAAGATTTCGAAAGCTTTCATTTCCAATTGTCAATGTCGTTTTTAAATGGCTTGTTATCTGGTCATAGTGTTCCTGAACTTTGATATTTTCTCGTAAAATAATTTTACAAGCAATTCCAGAAGATGCTAAAAAAAAAAATATTTAGCTCGACTATAGAGATTATAAAAACAGAATTTGTCAATTTCTCGATATGTGCACTTAAACTACACAAATTTATGAAGAATAATGATCCAAGTCAATCTTTTTTTTATTTCCGCCAGCGAGGCTGGAATCTTTAAAATCGCCTGGGGAGATAGAGAGAGAGATAGAGACAGCCCAGAGCCTGGACGCCTAAAACTTATCCAGTCTAAAGCCTAAATCCTCGTTTTGACAGAATTTTTTCTAAGAACGAGGCTAAAATGAGTTTTAAGCCAATAAGAATCCTAACAGTGCAACAAATTGTTTTATTATCCAATGAACAATACTTTATTTTAAAGTGTATATGCTATCGAAAGTTAAAGCTCGTGCAGTGTGGCATAATGAAGATCGTCTTATAATGCGCTATCTTTGATGTTATTAACGTTTCCCTTTAATAATTACGTCATTTTCTTCTGTACAATTTCGCAAGCACGTAGACTAAAGCTGTATTCAGCAGAACTAATTAATTATTTATGAATTTTAATTTAAAGAGGAATTGTTGAGGCTGAATATTTTTGGTGAAAGATAATGTATTATAGCTATAAAATCGTGACAAGTGTGTTATAAAAGAAAAAATATGAATATGTGGTCTGAAAATAACCTTTCGTAACTGATTATGTAAAAAATAATTTGCTGCCACCTTAAAAGATATTTTCCAAGTTGTTTTCTGAGAAAAAGAGAAAATCGATAAAATTTCAGCCTTGCCGTTGTTCTTATTTTGTTTTTATTGTTCATCAATTTTCAGGTTTATTATTTTTCTTTTAAAATTGTTCTTATAGAGAAATGAAGCTTATGTTAGTTAAGTTAGCTATGATTTACAGTTACAATAGTAATCAAAAATTGAATTTTAAAATTTTAGAACATTCAATGATTTTGTTCCCCCATATTACTCAGTCCTCTTCAAAGTTCAGTACTTTTTCAGATTATTGCTAATGGCGGAAATCTTTAAGCCGCAGGGCTTCTTGTTATATATTTTAAAACGCTCTAATTTTTTATGCAGCATCAATTTAGAAATACTGGATTAAAAGACCGGTAAAGCACAATTTAATAAGAATTTAAAAACTAAGAATTTTTTAATTGATACATGTTTTGACATACTCTAATATCATATTTTAGTGTAAATATTTTAAATCCATCGTTTGGTATGATTTAATCCTAGCCATTAGAAGAAATGCTAAAAAAAAGTACCCAAAAAAACTATCGAAAATCGTGAAAAACCCTTTACAATCTGCCAAAAAATGTTCCAAATTATTTACAGCAATATTATGTTACCACTGATCCCTCGTCACAGCCTTACCTTTTAGGAATCAAATCTACTTCAAGAAGGACTCGATTACACAAAACTAAAATTTTTATAATAATCGAATTAATTCATCGTTTTTTTTAAGAAAACCTGAAGGAAGTTCAAGATGCTTGTTTTTTACAGCTATACTTCCACAAAAGAACATATGGCTATCAAGGAGCTCACTGGAGACGGTGAAAAGTTTAAAAGGCTGAACAAAGATGTGACACTTTTAAGAGAAGGACAAATACAACGTTTTCTAAGGAAACTTAAAAATGATGACATTTTTTACAGACTGTGATCATAATATTATTTATCCTAGTACTCATCTTCTGCCAGGGCCTAGTGAAGGGACATTTCAATCCAATGTAAGATTTCCATGTAAACACTATTCACCCCCTCGAGTAAAATGTGGTTTTTGATCAGTGCGCATGATTGAAAGTCACAAAACAAGAGGTTCGTTCTTTGCGGGCGACCCTCGAAATTAAATGCAACCCGAAATGAAACATCCTATAAACAATCACATTATCCATTGCGGTATAGAATCCCACTTTGCTCACACGACCTTTTGTTCATTATTTCCCTTTTTTCTTTCTTTTCTCTGTTTGCCACCTCTCTGTGATTTTATGTAGTGATTATTCTCTACTTTTTCACCTGCAGTTAGTGTCATAATAATAATATCGTGCACAAATTTAGCTTTTGTTTATTGTTCTCCATACCACATGATGTAAAATATTGAGATTGAGGGTGACATTAGGGTATGTCAAAACGTGTATCAATTAAAAAATGCGTAGTTTTTATTACAATATAAGATTAGAAGTACTACATCAAAAAAAACTAAATTACAAAAAGCACAAACCTGATATTACAATGAAAAGAACAGTAAAAGTTAATGTTATGTGTTTCTTTGAAACATGACAACATGGAACTTTTGTGAATGAAGTAATTAATGCCAATATTGTAAAAATGATGGCAATAGCCATGCATAAATAGGCATCGTCGAGTGCTGAAACAAGATCAAATATTATTTAAAAATATGAAACAAGTAATCGTTCTATGTTAAATAGTACTGTCTTAATTCGCAAAGAAGTTCTCGTTGTCTTTATAACTGCAGAGCTACCTTCGGAGGTTGGTATAGTGTCCAATCACAGAAAATAATTTTAAACATTTCCAAGAAATGTAGCTGCTCTTAAGTATCTTGCAGCTTAATACATGGAGACCTAAAATATTTTGGGACTGTTGCTATTCTATAAAATTTTCTTATTTTTAAAACAATAATATTTATTTTATTATTACTTCAAAAAAATTGTGGGAATCAAAAGAATTTGCAAAATTTGCAAAATCAATTAAACCATGTTTTTTTAGTATTTGTTATGACAGTAAATAAATAACGTGGCTTTTAACAGAATGAAAATTTTTCCACCGAGCCGGATTTGAACCAGCGACCTAAGGATAACTGTCAATATCATCTACAGTCCTCCGCTCTACCAACTGAGCTATCAGTGGACACTAGCAGAATGAAAACTTACACTTATATAGAGCATTGATTGGAGACATTATTTGATTTAATGAGCATTACAACTACATTTGAAACACGAGGTATGGTTTAATTAACAAAATAAAGGAAGGTAATTAAACAATGCTTATAAGCAGATATTCAGCAAGGTAAAATCGGATATCCGTAATTATTCAGTCGAGCTTGTGATATTCGACGACGCGCAACGGAGTCGAATATTAACAAAGCGAGACTGAATAATTATGATATCCGATTTTACCGCGCTTAATATCTGTTTTATCATGCACCAATGGAAGGGAATAAGAAGACAAAAACAATTCATTTTGTTTGTTTAACACAATCAGCAATTTTTTAAACCATAACAGAATAACACTTCAACAATTTTCTTGTTTTTCTAAAACATTCGCGCTTCAGTTATTTTCAACTCTCCATCTCATTGCTTATCATTTGTGTACTATAATGAAGAACAATAAAAGAAGGAGTGCGATATAATACATCCTTTGTTTGATAACATTTTTATTTAAATAATTTTAACTCTCCATCTGATTGACTTGCATGTAATTTTATAAAGAAACTATATATATAAACGAAATATAGTGCCGGAGAAACTGTCGAATATCTTGAGCAGATATTCGATATCGGATATCTGCTGAGATATTCGACTCTCGGCTAACGACTGCACGAATATCCAAAAATATTCTGTCAGACGGTCCCGCCTGAGGTGCATGATAATCCTAAATGTTAGTCAAAAAGTCTCGAGAAGCAGGAAAGTAAGAAAATGCATGCTCGATGTTTTAATAAGAAAATCGCTTTTTAGATTCTGATGCTCAATTAACTTTGGACCTTTCTAAGAAACTGGAAAACAATTAATAAAAAATCATCGTACCCTTAAAGTAAATATCAATCTCCTCTTTCGCTAATATCCCGACAAAACTATTTGTAATGAAGATTGCTTTCATTTTCTCCTTGCTGTGACATTGCAACATATCGCCCATATTCTCTTGAATTTTTCGATTAACCTTAATCAACTTGTTTTTGCCTTTTGTTAGCTGTACTGAAACACATATTTCTTTAAGCCCAAAGTTTGTTTTGCATTCAAGAGTTATACCTTCATAAACACCATCTTCGTTGATAAATTCAGTAATTTTTTTAGTAACCGACTTATTCAGTAGCATTTCTCCTGCATGTGGGTCACCATTGTTTGGTGAGGTAGTAATTACTGTGTTATAAGGCGTAGAATTGTTCTTATTTGCCATCAGTTGAACAATGGAATCGAATTTTACGGTCACTGTTATTACAACCCAATTATAAGATGTTACTCCCAGGATAAATGCTATACAAGCAACCGACAGGAATATGACAGCGACAACTGACAGAATTTGGAATGCTGCCATGTTGTGGCTGATCTTTCCTCCAAGGGCAGATGTATCTATGAAGAAAAGAAAATATTAATATGGCAATGTATTACTGTGGTGACACAATTGTGATTTTAATCTAAAAAGTTTAAGTAATTGCGTTAACCTAAGTAGAGTGATAACATTTAACCCAACTGTTCTATTGCGTATGATGTTAACCCAAGTTTGTTTTGACGAGGTCGTTTTCCCTTGAAAATAAAGACAATGTTGCTAGGTCTTGTTGATAAACTCCCGTTGATAAATTAGGTCTGCTTCCTTTCAAAAATTTTAACCAAAATTATGCAAAAAGAATCTTTAAAACAGAAAAAAGGCTTGGTCTCATATTATATAAAAGATATCCTCGCTTTTTGGGCCGTTTTACACATTTTTAAAAGCGGCTTCAACTTTTGGGATACCAAACGTTATTGTTTACATTTTTTATGGATTCATTTTAGGACCACATGCAGAGGACATCAGTAGTGTATTGAGGATACATCGAGTATTGTTATAGATTTTACCACCATAATGCCTGCGTTTTGACTGCTAGTCGTCCAACACCGCGTCATGATAAACCACGCGTGAAATCATTGCTAGAAAGCTAAAAAAGGCAAATGAGATATATGTTTCCAGACTTAGGTGTGATAGCGCGTGTATCAAACCAATAACGAATTCCACTTTTATATAATAACTAATCACCTATATTTGTCGATCTCAAACAATTTTGGAAACGATCAAGTTTTCAAAAAGACGGCCATTTTGAAAGATGTTGATTTGGAGTGATGTTTTTTGGAGAAAGTCTTTTTATGAACTTAATGACCTTTTTGACTTTTAGAATCTTAAACAAAACGTAAGATTTTGACCTCAACCGTACTGTACATACAGGATACAAGCGAACTGTTGATTTATGTTTTTTTCTAAAAGTTCCATTTAGTTTTCTCATCTCAGCTAGAACTATTATTTACTTTGGTCATGATGTTTTAAAAATTGTTGAAGATTAAACTTCTGTTGTCTCTGATGTGTGTTACCTCAGAACTAAATTTTCAGACAGAGGGAGACTCACTCCGGCCTAGATACAGTTGACCGATCAATTTTGACACGATTCACCTTATCCTCCACCATGATGTTTTCAATAATTGTACATATTCATGAACACATACATTTTTTATTATTGAGTGTTATTCTCTATACATGTGTCGCAGAAATGCATAAATAATTGCTGTTGAAGTGTCAAATTTAGATTGAAAATAAACCAATCAAAATGCTTCTAAAATTTGGTAACCAATGAAGCATAAATACTTACTTAGTGATGAATTATAAATTATCGAAATTATTAAATTCAAATTACTAAATTATTGAGAAAATTTGCGGACATTTAATGTGATAGTGTTTAGAAGTGCCATGGACACCGAAAAGCT
The DNA here is from genome assembly GCA_030067915.1 of Hydractinia echinata. Taxonomy (NCBI): domain Eukaryota; kingdom Metazoa; phylum Cnidaria; class Hydrozoa; order Anthoathecata; family Hydractiniidae; genus Hydractinia; species Hydractinia echinata. The sequence continues at coordinate 659,355 of JASGCC010000133.1, forward strand.
GAATATTAATAGATTAATAGATTCAAAGTCCCTGTGTTAAAATATTTTATTTTATTTGCGGTTTAAATAAATTCATGATTCGCTAACCAACTCCTATGGTATTTCAACCTTGATCTGAGATCTGTTTTTTCTTTTTGCATATCGGACGGCGAGACAAATAGTGGAATAAGCGCAGCGCCGATGAGAGAAAAAGGTCCTGGGGACAAGGTTGATCGTATGTGTCTGTCGGGGAGAAAAAAAATTCGTTTCACGGATAAATGAAATAGCAAATGTGATCTTTTTATTTTTTCGACGGGCGAATTTCCGTTCGTTTTTCCACATGGCTAGTCTTTATAATAATAATACTTGTATTGCGTCTGTTCAAAATGGTTTGCGCGTATTGCCCCTCTACAAAGCAATTTACTTTGTTAAAGATGGTAGCTGGTGCCTGCTGCGTGCCAATGATCGTAAATTTTTCCACGGGCTAACGACTATGAATTTATATAAATAAAAACGAATATGAATTTAATTTCCAAAGAAGTTTGACCAAGTTTTTGCTAAAAATAATGGGTCGACGGTGTCATATTTACTCAGGAGAATAGTTAAGCAGGCAAAGCATGGTCAAAAATAAAAATTATTTTTTGAACGATCATGCGCATGATTTTAAAATTAAAATCATTCGCAAATGTTTTGCGGTAATTTGGAGGGTTCAGACTTACTTAAAGCAAGTATTAACAAGTTTTTACTTGTCGTATAACAGAAATTTGCTTTAGTTAAAACAGACTGATGTAAATACTAAGCATGCTATATTCAAGTGTGACCCCTTCCCCCTCCCCCTGCCTTAAACTACAAAAAACTAAAAAACAAACAAACATTATAAAAGTATCTCACCTTTACTCGTATGGTTATGACTTTGATTCACATAAGTTTTGTCTCCTTTACTAAGATGAAAATAAATCAAATATTAATATTTCAAAAAATTTATATTGATGTTGTTTTTAATAAAACATAAATACTTGAATACTTGTGATAAATACAAATATGATATTAGCAACAAAAATTTTAATAACAAGGTCAGCGAAAAACGTGTTACTTTATCTGACTTTAGCAATAAGACAAAAAATAGTTACGAAATCAATCTTGCCAGAACCGTATCCCATAATATGTATCTTAAAATTAGATAAACAAGGGGCAAAATAAAGACATGGCTCTATATTGACACCTCTATATCTTCCTTTCTGGCCAGACGTAAACTATACTGAAAAATATATCTTTTTTTATAAATAATGCTTACTTATTATAGGGCAGAATGACTTACCCTTAAAGGACGGGTGTCGCAGATATCCGGACAATATTTGGCAAAACAGCTCCACAGTTGGGTTGCCATATCTCTTTAAGGACTAGGTTGCCATGAAAAGTGCTCCGCATGTTTCGGAAAGAGAATGAATTGGACTCATAGTGTTTCCAACATGAATCGTCTAGGTTTGTTGACTAAAAAATGCATCTTTTGAAAAACAGGCCGTTTTTTAAAGGGTTTAATAGCGAATCTGGAAAATTGAAAAAGCCCATTTACCAACTATACAGATATAATAGAAGAGAAAAAGACACAACGAGATCATTTTATATTCAAAATCCTATTGTTAAAACAAACAATGCAGAGAAGGTGGGTCACTGGATTCTAGTTCTTCTTGCTCGTTTCTCGCAAAACGACTTATTACCGATTCTTTCAGTATAGAATTGCGACAATTTTACTTGTGAAAAATTAATAATCAGTTTTCCAATTGAAGTCCGCCAAAGTTTATTGGTTAAAAAGCAATATTTTTTCCAACTTTAAAAGCATAAGATTTTGCAAGTTTCATGTATTTTGAGTCGTGAACGTTAATTAATTTGGAAATTCTGAAACAATCTCGAAAACGTTTATTTCTGCGAAAACTTTCATGTTTGTTCATTTGCACTATACTCTAAGTTTTCTTAAGTTTTTTAATGTAAGTACCAAAAATTGTGGCAGTAAGAAAACTTGCTTGACAAAAACTTATTTGGCAAAATATAAAGTATATATTATGTATTTTTTGAAAAAGCTAGATTTAAACAAGAAAATAAAAGCATAAGTAATTATTTCATAAAATTAAATATACCTAAAAAGATCATTCAGTGGCAAGTCACTTCTCGAATGTTACAAAAGTGATCGCAACCATTATTCAAATTTTAATAAAAAAAGGAAAAAAAGAGATGAAATAAATAAATCTCCGTTCGGTTAAATTGTGGCAAAACTGCTACCATTTTTGGTGCTATAGGAATTTTTCCTTAAACACATGTTTGGGTCTGATTTTATGATTTTATTGATGGAATTTTCTATACTCCTTTTTTTGCAAAAGGGTATGCATTGTATATTGCATAATTTCTGCTCATCCGCAAAAGTATAAATTTTTCAAATCTTTTGTCTTTCATCTTTTGTCTTGCATAATGCTAAAGTTACTATCAATAAAAATAAATTTTTAGGTAAATTAATTTTAGGTAAAATTTTGGGAATTATGACTATTTTCAAGATAATCACTGGACGTTGACGAAAACTAAAGATGGATATGACAAAATTGTTGGTTGTTACTTTGTCTCCCTCTTTACACAAACGCTGCTCACTTTCAACAAACATCTTAACAATGCAGTCCTCGAATATTTTTACTTATTTAAGGTATGATCTACATTTTCAATTTGTTTCTTGCCTCTGGACTTAAAAGTACCAAAAATATCATCTTGTTAGCTAAATAAATGGTCCTGTTATATTTTTTTCTTATATAAGAGCACTAGTTGGCCTGATTTACTGTTACATGAAGGTTTTTGGTAACTATAGGAAATGAATAAATGAGGTTGTTTTGCTTGTTTTCTTCTTACCTTGGAGAAAATAAAATTCTTCATACATATGACTCACATACTAATACTAATTGAAAATTTTCTAATTTGTTTGCCGCGTATAGAGATGGAAGTAATTCCTCACAACCAAAAGAAAAAACAGTAAATTGAGGCTTTTTATTTTCAAGTTGCCAAAAAAACATTCCTTATTTAAAAGAATGAAAAATGACTAATATGACACTATAGGCAAGTAGTGTGCAGACAGTTATAAATGGTTGAACTAGCTAATATGAACCGATATTCAACTTTATTTCAAAATCTTGCTAATAGGTAGTTACTCATAAGAAACCACGCCAAAAAGAAAAGAAAAATATGAGAAATATTTTTGTGTTTGACTGCTAGTTAGTTTCTTGACTGCATTGTTATATCAGTAACTCCTAAGGTGCTAATTCTACGACCAATTTTGATCAACAAATTTCGGCTTTAAACATTTATACTACTAGAAATAATTCGAATGAAAAATTCCACAAAAAACGAGCTCTTTCTTCTTCACAAACAAAGAAACAAGATGAATTTCAGTACACAACAACTTGTGCTCCACTTTTTCTAATCTATCTTCATCGTAAACAAATGCAACAAAGAATTCTAAAATACTATATGCTTGTGTCTATTGTTGTCTATTTTTTTCGCGCTGTTTAAATGAAATTAACAAGTTGATATCATTTCTTCCCGCTGGAATGAAATAAACAACAAACTTTGTGACAAAAACGGGCAATGGATTTTTACGGTTCGTTTTGTTTATTTTTTCATTATTTTTGTCTCTTTTATGCAAACGTTATTAGTTATACTTTCCACAGTTTCCGTAGTAGACATGTCGCAATATGGAGCGGACGTCATTTCGATTTGTTTTTATATTATTGCTTTATCAGCAACTCCTTCGCCTTCTGATTGGATACAAAATACTTTCTATTCTCTATTTCGAATACTAGTTAAAATAATTATACTCCCTTTCAAATAAAATATTTTTTACCAGCAGAAAACTAATTTGGTCTAACTGAGTCCTTTGCATGAATTTTATTTTTGTGGTAGATTTAACACATTAATAAACGCAAGGTAAAAGTGGCAAAGAAATAGAGGGGAAGGGATGGTGCTAAAATCCGAATAATGAAAACATTAAAAAGGACGCTTTTAACACCTTGTTAAATTTAAGCGACAAAGTTACAATTTCGGAGGCCTACTGACAAGGCAGGCTTTGCTGTGCGTACAGTATAATCTGAAATAGTAGCCACGTTTGTAGACCATGGTTATAGAATAGAGGTGAGCGTTTTTTATGATCTTGTTACAATATTAAAATGTCAAGAAAAGTGAAATTTACAAAAGTGTTCATCACATTCGGGAAAGGGGCATATTACCAAATAAAGACGTAAAAATGAAGATTTTCACATCATAGCTGCTACTGAATTTCTACAAAGAGGAAGCGCTTTTTAAAACTCCTAATTTCACTTTTAAAAGAGAGCGTAGTAATTAGATGTGATGCATGAAATAAAAAAAGTATGCTAATTCTTTGTGCAAGCGCACTGATTCTAAAAAAGTTGTTTACAGTTAATTTTATTAATTATTAAATTTGTTTATATAATTTACACACAAAACAGAAAAGGGCGTATGCTATAGTAATGTCAAGAACTAACTACTTTGTGTCATTTCTAATACAAAAATCAAGGGCGTCAACTAGGGGCGTTTTGAAGGTTCTACTAATTTATGAATCACAAGATTTACCAAACAGTATGTTGTTATTGACACAGCTGACATAAAGATCATTTTTTGTAGTTACTCTTTGGAGAAGGAGCTACGTTTCAAAACAAGTTTTAAAGGTAAGATACAAGATACGATTCTACCCTTGGCTTCTATTATAGGAGATTTTACACATTTTAACACTAAACTCTTTAAACAGTATAGTCAAAATCAGTGTATATTTTGAATTATCTTGATGAACTCATCGCCTGTATTTTGTCAATGTGTTTAAAATGGCCGTTAAATAGCTACTTTGTGTAAATGATACACGAAATAGCAACGCTCGAAATATTTACGCTGGTTAAATTTCCGAGGGAACTCAACCAGCGTAACTCAACCAGAAGACCGACGAAACCGTGGATTCTTCCACGGGAAAACCACTTGTCCGTATAGTAATAGCTGTATTTCGTGTGTAAAAACTGGTTGCATCACATCTTTATTTCGATCCACCCCTGCAGAGTAATTTCTTTACTTTATGCTAACAGGCAAACAAGGATGGAATACCAATGCATGTACCACGGGTGAATTATTCGTGGGTTTTTTCATGGACTCACGACTAATTTCTAAAATAAAAGTCGTATTTCCTTTGTGTGTTTAAAATGGCTGCCATATCGCAACTTTGTGCTAAGGATTCACGAAATAGCGATGCGGGAAATATAACAACGATTGAATTATTCGTGTTTTTTTACATGGACCCTTGACTAATCTCTAACATAAGAGCCGTATTTTCTTTGTGTGTTTAAAATGGCTGTCAAATCGTTAAATTGTGCTAAGGATCCACTAAATAGCGATGCAGGAAATATAACAACGATTGAATTATTCGTGGTTTTTTACATGGACTCACGACTAATCTCTAAAATAAGAGCCGTATTTTCTTTGTGTGTTCAAAATGGCGGTCAAATCGTAACTTTGTGCTAAGGATCCACGAAATAGCGATGCAGGAAATATAACAACGAGTGAATTATTCGTGGGTTTTTCCATGGACTCTCGACTAATCTCTAACATAAAACCCGTATTTTCTTTGTGTGTTTAAAATGGCTGCTATATCGCAACTTTGTGCTAAGGATTCACGAAATAGCGATGCGGGAAATATTACGACGGAAGAATTACTGTGTATTTATCACGGTAAACGACTGGTTATGCATTAGTACTATAAAAAAATTGATTTGACAAATTTGAAAAATTACTCATTGTTTAACAATATAGCTTTCAAAGATTTCACATGACATAATTTATTGACAAAATCACTTTCTTATATTGCCGGCGGAGAACGAGCAAATGGGGCAGGCGGAATTTTATTTCTGATTAAAAATTACAAATCAAATCATCAAATTAAAACCATGTCAATAAAAATCAATGCGAATAGTAAATTCACCAACATCGCCCACACTTCTTTGACAATTCTAAGTTTAAGATATGATATTTTATACATGTATTTCTTTATTATAGGACTTGAATAACACAAAAAGAAAATGGTCTCGATGATTCCGATTTGGTTGTTATCATTGATATTACTTCACTTGTGTATTACGTCCTATAGTTTAGTACCAGGTGCGACGTTTACAATTAATAATAGTGTTGTTATTATCTTCTCCGTACTAAATAATGTTTTGTTCTTTATAGTTGTTGTTTTTTGTTTAAGAGTTCCTTCTTTAAACATTTACTTCAGTTAAAATTATTTTATTTATATTTATTCTTTAATTTATTTTTATCCTCTCAAACCTTGCTTTCTAAATTTGATATCTTCTGAGTGGTTATTTCTATAAACTTCGTATTTTATCAATTCGAAATTTCGTGGCATCAGCACTTATTTCAACAAAAATAAAATATCCAAAACGGGTAATACCACACAGCAAAGCCATGTTTGATGACAATGTCAATGTATTACACATTTTCACACCATGTAAAAATAATGACGTCTGCAATTTTTGATAAATTCAATCTAGTTTTTCATTTGTTTCGAGTTGTATCATCAAAACACAGATAGAAAGATTTTAACAGTTCATCAACGTCTACAATTCCAATTTCTAATTAAACAAATTTTCCATAATCTTGTTTAGTATTAGGGACATTCAAAATAGCACCCTACATCTATGGGGACCTGTGTTTTTTTATTGTTTTAGGGTCTGGGACATTTAAAATCGCCGGAATACTTAATATCATCAGCAAAGATGGCAGATTTAACTACCAATCAGGTGTCATGATGGCATCAGCAATGGAATATGCTATGAAAAAAGGACCAAGTCATGTGAATGGTTACAATATGTCGCTAACTATCCTGAACAGTGAAGACGAAAAGAACGTTCGTGAAAAAATATTAAAAACCTTTACCTACGACTACTCCTTCATTGTGGGTCCCTTTTCTTCGGAAACGTCATACATTGGTAGCATATTGACTGGTACATTTAAAAGTACAGCCATTAGCTACTCAGCTACATATTCTGACTTCAGTAAGCACGGCATGGATGAAGGCTATATGCTTAGAACGGTTCCATCTGACACATATCGCATAGAAGCAGCCCTTCGCTTCATAGAACATATGAAATGGAATTACATTGGAGTTGTTAGTTCATTTAATTATAATGGAGAACGAGATGCTTCAAAGTTTATCCCAAAGTTACGAGGTGTGAATGCTTGCCTAGCAGTTCATATCCATCTTAAAAATAATGCTCAATTGTATAATTATACCTCTATTCTTGAAACATTAGTTTCAGATGACCGGCTGAAAACATTGGTGCTATTTACAACCAGAGAAGATTCTCGACAATTTTTTATTGAGATTAATAAACTAAATTTAACGCGAAGGTATTACATCCTGTGCATGTATGGTAGCACAAACTATGTTGAAGTTACGGAAGGAATAGAAGAGATTGTTACAGGTGTGATTAGCCTGGATGTCCATTGTCCAGAAGTGAGAGGATTCAAGGATTATTTCTTGAAGCAAAAACCAACACGTTATTCTCCTGAATACTTTAAAAAATACTGGGAAAACATTTTTACCTGCACTTTTTCAAATACAACAGGAAGGAATTCATCCTTACCAGAATGCACAGGAGAGGAAATATTGACAGAGAGAAACTACTATAGCCAAACACCAGTAGCTACAATTTTCAATGCTGTATCCATAATCCAGTACACCTTTAAGAATATTATCGAAACATTATGTCAAAAGAAGTACAACAACCAATCTTGTTTTGTAAACCCAAATGAATCACACAAACTGGCAAAATTTATTTTTCGTCGAACAAAGTTAGTTTCAAACGTGTTGGGTGATGGTACCACCATGTTCAACAGTCCTTATGTAGGAGGTGATCCAAAGAAGATACGTTTTGATTTTCATCAATTTATTTCTCGGTCAAAAGATCTTACTCAAAACAATCTTATTGGTAGTTGGAGCATACAAGTTCAACCAACAGAAATTAAACCAGGTCCAGAACCGGTTACTGAACGTGAAAATGGTGTGTTTGTTGTAAACAATGATTGGAATAAGACAAATGGAAAACAATGGCATATGAGAGCGATGTGTAGCGAAGCGTGTGATCCCGGTTATGTTAGAGAGAAAGACATAGATGTATCAAAAAATGAATGTTGCTGGCGTTGCGAAGAATGTCCAAGTAATAGTATAGTGATTGAAAACAAATGTGTGGCATGTGAAGATGTAGAAAAGGCTGATATCTACAAAAACACATGCAAACAACTACCAGTGCACTTACTGAATTTTGACAATACAGTAACACCTTACATTATGACAATGTTTTGCACTATTGGTTTGATCCTTGATATCATCGTTGTCGGTTTTTTCATAAAGTACAATAATTATCCACTTGTAAAAGCGTCCGGCCGGGATTTATGTTACTTAATTTTGATAGGTATTGGTATCATCTTCTTATCTCCTTTCCTTTTCATTCAGAAACCAACCTTACAAAGCTGCATAGTCCGTTCTGGACTTCCTGGCATTGCCTTTTTATGTTGTTATGCTCCTTTGTTTTTAAAAATCCAAAGAATCTATCGTATATTTACTCATGCTAAAAATTCAGTCAAACGGCCGCATATGGTAGGAACAAGATCCCTTTTGTTGTTGTCACTGGGTTTTATTATCGCACAGATTGTTTTAACAGGAGTTTGGTTCTTGTCAAATACTCCTTTACCGATTGCCTTTGTAGCTGATAGCAACGAGTTTGTCACAATACATTGTGATGGTGATACAAATCCGATCTTGTTATTTTTAAACATGGCTATCAGTGTCATGTTTATGCTGGCATGCACTGTCCTTGCCTATAAAACAAGACACTATCCAAAGAATTACAACGAAGCAAAACACATTGGAATAACATTGTACATCACGTGTGTTGCATGGTCCATCTTCATCCCTGCATACTTTCTTCTTCCTGAGAGTGATTACGTGAGAGAGTATTTCATGTGTGGTATATGCATCGTGATCGGTTATGTCACCTTATTTGGATTGTTTGGTTACAAAATTCGACTTCTTACATGCCAACGTCATATTAAAACCAGCGGAGAACATCTCCCTACATGGTTTTTAAGTCAGCACAGTTCCCACACTCCCACCTGTACAGAGCATGTGACGCAATTTACGACAGATAATTTTGGGCAAAGTGATTCGTTGATGTGAAAGTTACAAAATCAATTATTGGTATAAAGAAAGTCAGTAAAAAATGATCAAATTTGAGTTCAATGCCTATTTTGTACAGATCAAGATTTATTAAAGACAGATTTTTGACAAATACGTTTTCTTTTCTTTTTGGAATACATCAAAAACCATAAAAGTTGTATAATTTCACTTTACACATATTTTATGTTTTATAAACTCAAAAAGACTAATGAAGTTTTAGTTTTAAATCAATGGATAAGCTTTTGTATTTTTTACGCTGTTATTTTTTTTCTCTTTGTCGTGCGTGTTTCCTTTTTAATGTTAATGTTTAGTATTTTAATAATATGTATTAAACACAATTACAATGCACAGTATCCACATTTACTCATCGCTATTTCCTGTAACAAACTAGTCATGAATTTTCTCACCGAATACGCAATGGCGAATGTGGCAGTAAAATTAATTATCAATGGATTGTTTATGGGCTTACATTTCTCAAATACCTTTGTTTTTTATTTATAGTAAGGACAGGCAAATACAGCCGATCATAACGCCCATTTGAACATTCAAATGGGCGTTATGATCGGCTGTATTTGAAATATGTATATATGAAAAAAGCATCTTTCTCATATATTCAGTGAGAAGTTTTTGTTTATGACTTTCTTGTTATTAAATGTTTTTTATTGATTTCAATTTCAATTGCACGAGAATATTTCTTATGGTGTTTTAGTGCAAAAATTAGGCGGATATATACAGCTAATCAAATTTTGTGTATCAATTTCAGCATTTTGAAAAGGCTTGCTTTGTAGCTATATTTGTTGTTTTATTTTATCCAAAAATTAAAAAGGTTTACAATGTCCTGACAATATTCGCTGCAAATACGTCACTGAAAAACAGGATACAGGATTTAAGTTTCACGGTTGCATTTTGCGCTGCAGATAGAAACTTTAAAAATGTTTCAGCATTTCTTTTGCTAGTCTGAAATGTGTGACCGAGATTGTAATGGAAAGAAATGTTGCGTTAAATTCGACCTTAATATTAAGTGAACTAAACCTTCAACAGGTCAAATGTTTTTTTCCTAAACATGTAAATTTCCATAGAGCAGCATTATGCGCCGCTAAGATTAAATTGCCCGGGCGATTTACTTGTACATGCGCAATAGACAAAAAACGCCGCTGGTTCAGTGATTTTTGTAATCCAGCGATAGAGTAAAGCTCGCAAAATTGAATGAATTCAACTTTGTGAGGGACCTTTTAAGCGACAGCCAATCAGATCACTTGAAAATAAAATGATTGCATCACCCTTTACATTGCTTGCGACTTTTAAAAACAAAATGGCATATGGAAATCACACAAGCGATCAAATCTGCTCTATGAAAATCCACCTTAATTGTTTAAACAAATTCAAACAACTATATGTGAACAGTCATAAGGTTACTTTTAAAATCCCAGTCCAATATGCTACCATAAAATGTAGCTAATCTCTAATCTTGTTTCGTTTTTCTAAAAATAAAATATGGGCTTATGACTTTCTAGGCGTTATTGTTTCGTACTTTAATAGAGCTTAAAAGATAATATTAACTCAGCAGACATTATCAAATGAAGACTTGTTATAATGCCTTATAAACCGTTTATCCTGTCGCAAAGACAGATAGTAGCAAATGTAACGTTGAATCTGTTTTTTACAGATGGTGTAATAAAATTTATCTAATAAATCGTTTTTATGCTACTTTAAGAAGTGAGTTGTCTATATTGCATCAATGCATCATCGTAGAAAGATGAAGAAAAGAATGAGGTATCTTTTACATTTTTTGCTCATCTTTCAAATAATCTTTCTTTCGTTAAAAAGTTTAAAACTTTGGCGGCTTAGCGCATAAATTATGCTACATTAAAAACTACTGACGCTTGATTGGTTTTCATTAACATACAAAACAAAATGTTAATTAGTTGTTTATCAAGACATGCAGTTTGTGCAAGGACAATTAGCATTGTGTTTTATGCATTGTTCTAACCAATTATCGTAGAATAAGAACATAAAAATTGCAACATAAATGACATAAAGAATCAATGAAATTTAATTAAAATATTTTAAAATAGCTATCTATGCATCCTTCACAATTTAGGAAAGCCTCTCTCAAGAAAGTGGTGATTTGCATAAATTTTATGTGATTGGCTAATCACATATCACATAAAATTTATGCAAACCACTAATTTCGAGGGATATACTGTCAATTGATTCCAGGAGGAACCAAAAGGCGGTCTGAATGCTAGCTAACTAGCTATACCAATCCATTAACTGACAATATATAATTTCTACGTAAGTTTTATGATAGATAATATAATACTGGCATATATTTTCATATACAAAAACATTCAGATATTTCCACGTAATTGTAGGTTAGTACGATTAACTGAACTCATCAAATTTGCTCATTTGCTCAATTAATTGAAGCTGAAGCCATTGCTTTGATTTTTGAATTTGCGTTAAATTAGAATTAACAACTTTGTTGGCCAAAGGAATCCGATCTCCAATACAATATTGTTGTAACTTCTTCCAATAAACACATACATTGTTTTTATCTATCAGAGCGCATCTTCTTTCGAAAATTGTGCATATTGACGTTGTTATAAGATTGATAATATCTTCGAAATCCTAAATCTCCAACATAAAAATTTCACAAAGAAGCTACAAAAAATATTTATTTTACATATGTCTAGTCTGCATTGTGCAAGTCTAAATACTTTGTCTGCGCTGAGCTAATCAGTGAAGATCTCTGATGACCTTTGACAAACTTCAGGATCGCGATATTTATCTCTTTGGCCTTGGCTTTGATCAATAAAAGATGTCGATGTTGGTGTGTTTGGCAGTAACAATCAACAGTTTCCTGAGTAGAAAACCCGCGCTAAAGTAAACTTTTATCATTTTTTCATAAAAAAAGACTGCACGCTTGTTCAGTCTTTTTCTTTTCAAATTAAAAAAATTAAAAAATAACTAGATTTATGTCGCGTTTAAAAAAATGTGCCTCTTTCAATTTTCCATTCTCCTAGATCATAGCAAGGTTTGTTGAAAGTTTTATGTTTAAAACAGTAATTTTAGCTACCTAACTATAAAGAGTTTTTTTATTTTGACAGTCATAGGTACTTTTTTTAATGTATGTTTTATGAAGTTTTAATGTATTACCTGGATAAGTTTCCAACGTTATATTATACCTACCTTCTACTGCAACTTAAAACTATAGTTTACCTAGTTTTTTTTAGCTAGAAGTCCTTGTCAGAAGTATAAGATCAAAGGAAATCACATCACAGTTTTTTGTCCTAGCTAGACACATTCAAAAACACAGAATTTCATTATATTTATTCACAAAATGTCATAACTTATGTCTACTGTCTGTCTATCTTTGGTTAACTAGCACAGATCGAATAACCATGGAACCCAAGGTTCCAGTAACTCCATGTCATCATGAATAAACAACTATAATAAGCACTTCGTTACCAGGCTCTCTATATATTTTTATGTTACGATAAACCAGCTCAACCGAATTCTGCAAAGTCGGGCTATTCTACAAACTATGTTAAATCACGTATATTGTTGCACACTTTGCGGAAGAACAGTACAATGGGGAGAAACAAAGTGATTGTGTTGGATGAAAAAAATGAAATGACTGCCAAATTTTTTATTGTGTCAATAAGTAGTAAATCTTTACTCAAATAATGAGAATTCTGGAAATAATAAACCTTCTTCAAGGTGCTTGAATGCATGCGGGCGGTGGAAAAGAAACTGATGCAATTTCCATTGGAGTAATAGATTTGGTTTGAACTTAGCTAGTTAGACTTTTGAAAAAAAATTATATAAGATTTAGCTAGCCACGAAATGATTAAGGACAATTTGAGGCTCTTTTTGCTTCCCAGGTCATGCTATAAAAGGATTTTGACATTTTGTAGAACGTAAAAGTCAGTTGAAGAAATAATTGTCAAGATTATAGCTTTATGTCTTATAACAGATCTAGCTATCCTTTGAGGGTGAATTACGGAAGATGTGTAACTGGCCACAAAATGTGACTCATTTTATTTTGACAATATAAAAGTTAGGTTTTGGCACTTCTAGTTGAAATTCTGTGTGAAGTGTTGGCATTGAAAGGACTGTTTTTGTTGAATAAGATTTTCAACCTTGCAAGGTCTTGACAACAACAACAACAACAACAAAAACTACATTATTTGCGACGTTTTGGGTGTTCACACACCCATTTTCGTAACAACCGGTATTTGCTAGAGAATAAAGAGAGTTTGTTCATAATGCGGGATAGTTCCCAGTTGAATAACAAAATTAGATCTGCTCCATTGTATTTATACAATTAGTATTTTTACTGTACCACATTGATATATTTAGGGTCTATGAGGAAATTGCTTTCATGAGAATTCAGAATTTTAAATTTAAGATTTTTAACATTTTTGTTCAAAAGAAGATGAATTAATCTTTATGATCACAGAAATCCGAGATCGTATATACGTATACGGTAGAAGATATCATCAATTCAATCCGGAGTAAAAAAGGAGCAGAAAAATCCTTACCTATTTAAGATGAAAATAATCACCGCGCCTGAAAGCTCAAATAAGTATGTTATCGACTGAAATTTTAAAGGATATATATTAAGATATACTAACTACTTACAATAAGAATTATTGCGATTTGAAAATTCGGAGTGATTTAGGATTTTTTTAGTCATTTTTAAATTTTGATCACAATCTTTCTCGGAGTATTACGGTGATGAAATTTAGATTTAAAATAAAACAAATGCCGTTTTGTATTCTTTATATGCAAAATAAGGTTGTAATAACGAATATTTAAAAATCGGAGTATATTCAGATCAAAATAATCCTTTGATAAATGCGACTTAATTTGTTTTCAGTATTACTATAATAATAATAATAATTAGTATCACCGCACCTGAAAACTCAAATAAATATGTTATCGACTGAAATTTTAAAGGATATATATAATATATACTAACTACTTACAATAACAATTATTGCGACTTGGAAAATTCGGAGTGATTTAGGATTTTTTTAGTCATTTTTACAAACAAAAACATGCACGATTTGGAAAGAAAAATGAAACCAATGCAGTGTTTTTCAACTGCCGAATTCTTTATACGTGGCAGGTACCTAAAGAAAGAAAGATCTAGATCTACAAGATGTTATAAATTCAGCATTTTATCCGGTGATGCAATTTGCACTCCGGATGAAGTGTTTGAATTATTTGTCGACGTATCTGATGATCTAACAATCGAGAAAGAAACATTTAACGCGCTTCTTTTAAAAAGCAGAAGCATTTTAGGAAAACATTTCATTATTCAATTCATAGTTCATATTTTTTCAAGATTCTTTTTGTTGCAATTGTCCGGATTTGAAAAAAATGACTATTTCCTCTTAAATTACTCCGTTTTTCAAAATTTGATAAATATCGTTCAAATACATCAACGTTCTATAAGTGTGTGTGAAATTTGGATTTGTTAACAAGAACAAATCACTCTTAAAACGTCAGAGTTTGTTTATTTTTTTCTTCACTTTATTATTCATATTTCGTATTTTTTCAAGGTTCCTTTTTGTTGCAACTTAGTTTAAGGAAACGATTATTTTGATCTTAAAATACTCCGATCTTAAATGTTTTGTTATAAGTTTAAACTTTCTTTTTTATGTGTGGTTTGAGTCCCCTTTGCGTTACACTTGAACAGCTACAAAATGAACTATTATGTCCGGATTTGAAAAAATGACTATTTCCTCTTAAATTACTCCGGTTTTTCAAAATTTGATAAATATCGTTCAAATGCATCAACGTTCTATAAGTGTGTGTGAAATTTGGATTTGTTTACAAGAACAAGTCACTCTTAAAACGTCAGAGTTTGTTATTTTTCTTCATGGACTATTTTGATCATAACTCACTCCAGGTTCATTAAAAATTACTCCTCAAACTTAAATATCACATAATATACCTTTCGCAATGTGTTGAAAATGTTGAAAATATTAAATTTGATGAGAGGAGTGAGATATGCTCAAAAACACTCATGGACTTTTTGATCTCGAAATACTCCGTATTTTAAAATTTTATTAATTTTATCCATTAGTCACTATTAAAATGTATTTATTTCCATATTTTCATTAATTAATACATTATTCTTCAATGTTTATTAAAATATTTATGGATTTTAAAATTTTAGAACATGCAAATTTGGTACAGTCAAAAAAAAACGTGTCCTTAATCTGTAACTATGGTTACTGTTAAACTTGTATATATTTAGGAGAACATTGTACGTTTTTGATTGCTTGAAAATGGGTGTGTGAACACCCGAAACGTCGCAAATAATGTAGTTTTTTGTTGTTGTTGTTGTTGTTGTCAATTTACTAGCGCGACGATTCTTCATCATTGTATTTGCAAGGTCTTGGCTTTAATATTTTGTGTACACTTTTTTGAGGAGGGGCAGTATCGTATTTCCTCTGATAAATGCCATGGCGTTTATTAAAATCTCCAGCTTTTTAGACGCGTCTTTTAATAGAGGGCGGCGTTCATTAGAGGGCGGCGTTTATTACAAAATGAGAAAATGACATAAAAACAGACTTTAAACAATGTTTTCTTTTCCTATAGAACGTAACAACAGATAGTATGATAATGTTTTACAAAAATGATTATTCGTTTTTATATTTAGTTGTGAAAGAATTTGTTATAGGAAACAAGTAAAACTCGTATAAACTATTTTTTATCTCTTTTGGTCAGTTTTCTAATAAACGCCGCTTTTCAAGATGCGGCGTTGATTAGAGGGCGGTGTTGATTAGAGGGCGGCGTTTATTACAAAAATTCGGCTAATAGTGTGGCGTTTAATAGAGGACGGCGTTTATCGGAGGGAGGCGATAATCAGAGGGAGGCGTTTATTAGAGGAAATACGGTATGAGATATACCAAAATGACTACTTTTTTTAAAATTTGAATTTATGCTCCAAACTGGGTTTTGTGACATTTCATGTTAGATTTTGTGAGCAATAAGCGAAATTAAATAGCTGATTATGAATTTCTCCTCACAAACTGTAGTTCGTTAAACTAAATGTAGATGAATATCGCATTCAATATGTGGTCGTTAAAACCATTGAGGTCTACATAATATGCATAATATCTAGTATCCAGTAGTGCTGTCAGCACCTATGTTGCAATTTGCTGACGGCGAAACAATTTGTGTGGTTAACAACACGTTGGAATAAGACTGTACGTAGATGTACGTGAAAACAGACACAAAAATAGACAGTCAGTTTGGATCCGATCAAAAGATTTACTATATGTGACTTACAGGGGATCACCTAAGAAGCAAAGTAGATCCTATTTAGGTTAGATATTCAAAGCACTTTAACTACCTGGCAACTAAGGGTATCGCAAAGGGCGAGGGGTCGTGTTTTCATGTTTTCTGCTATTGCGCCAACCTCGTCCCCAGGACATGTTAGGCTAAAGGTTCCATAATGTTTTATTAACGATTTACACTGTGACATAATTTACCACCGGTTGAGAATTTTTTTGTACTAGAGAGTACGATTGAATGTAGTATACTTTTTTCACGTTAGCCAATAAAATCTGAGTAATATCAAACATTACGCAATTTTACGATTATCATCAAAAATTCAAAATAATAGGAACTAAACATTGCATAACTATATCATACTATATTATTCATTATTAATTAGATACTTGGAACTTCAAGGGGAACAGTAAAATTATTTTTTGATACAACTCAACCTTTTTTTACTTCAAAGTGGTCAAGATTTGGTTCGAAATTTTCCAAGAAAAAGCGTAAGTTTTTCTTAACTTTTCCTGTTTAAAGTATAAAACGAAACTAAAAGTTTTGAAGTTGTCGACTTTTGTTCTATGAAATATCAGAAAATAACTTTGGGGTTAACTTCCCCTTTAATGCACATTTTTATAATTGCATAAACACAAAGGAAATTTGTTTCACCAACAAACGAAAACCAAAAAGAAAATTTAAAATATCCAAAATTCTGTTGCCATTATTTTGTAACCATCGTATTGCAATAACAAGCCCTTGAAATGTGAAGCCAAACGGACTACTCAATCCTGAGTAGTTTTAGCCTGCGTTCTAAAAAGTAAAAGCGAAGAAAACGCCCTTTGAAATTGACATTTGTGAAGTGGTTTGAGAAGCATGCGGCACCTAAATTAATACTCATGTGCATAGAATCTTTAAGAGCCCTGTAAATGACGCTAAAGACAGCGAAAACGGTTGCTATGGGCGTTGTAAATTACTTGGTCGGCCGAGGAAATGCCAATACAATTTCTCTTAACATCGAATGCTCAGATAAACTATAAATGTGGTGTCTTAGAAAGGCAAACAAAAAGTTTCCCAACTTTTCGAACATTGCATTCCCAAAAATATTTCGAACACCACTTCCGAGTTTTTTTTAACAAATTCCTGGTGAATATTCAAAAGATACCTCAGCCGTTTTATTACATCACGTAATCATTGATTGATTGATGTACTGCCTAGCAAAATCAAGTTTCTTAACTCTTTGTTTATTTCCTTGTCTTATAACTTCTAGAGATAACTCACTGATGTTTAAAAAAATTAATAAAACGTTGAAAGATTGTACAAGCGCACACATTTTTGTAGGTAAAACGGATTAGCCTCATGTAACGCGATCCGGCGGCGAATTTACATGTTGTCGGGAAAAAAATAATCAAAATGGTAGCTTCTGGTTAATTAAACAGAAATACTTGATGTAACTGGTTTTGGCTCTTAAAATCCAGCAACAAAAATTCAACAAAGGGAACAGTAATACTTCATCAGTTTTAACTCTGAATCTAGTGTCAAGTTATTCAAGCACTAGGTGGACAAACACAGCCTTTTAACCACTGTTTCTTGTATTTCTTCAACAAAACTATGTTATGTGCCATAAATATAGCTGGACTGCAGTATCTTTCCCTGATAAGCAGCCATTATGTTTATTTTTTTCCTCACAAGTGCTTTACTCACTATTCACCCGCGACATGACTGACGACTGTGAGGTAAAATGCGTAATATTGAAATTTATACAGATATTATGAAAGCACGAGATCCAAAAGGCACCGGAATGTTTCTCAGAACCATTTCAGAAGGGTTAAAATTACCGCGATTTTAGACTATAGCTAAAACAAGCTTAATGCCATATGGGAAATAATTTTATTACAATTACAATCCCTCAAACAAATTTCTCGATCCATCTATTTTAAAATTCCGTGCTTTCATGTTAAGAAATTTTACATGGAAAGATTTCCATGGAATTTTGTACTCTTTTTTAACATACCAAGCTATGAGCTACCTAAGCTCAACATATATGGACGAAATTAAAAAACTCTTTTGACATTGCTTGTGTAAAGAATTTGAATATGTTGAATATGTTGAATGTGTGAAAATAACAAAATATGGCGTTAAAAAGAATGAATGTCAGCTAGATAAAGGAGACCAAAAAAAATAGGTTAATCGGCATGTAATTGCAATTGTCCAAGTACGTGTATAAATATTGCATTACTTCACTGTTTGTTTAACCATAAAGAAATTCCTATTCTTGTGTGGTTTGCAAAACAGTGTGGTGAGGTGAAGGCAATTATTTTTTAATGCAGCCATGCTGCTAAAGTAGCTGCAACAACGCCATATGTCTGAATGCATTTATGATTGATGACTTGAAGGGAAAATCTTTAATATAAAATTACTTTGACAATGTGATAACAAGATTGTGATAGGAATCTACCAAGCCATTTTGCTTCTTTTTCTTGTTGTTTGTTTGTTTGTTTTTTTTGTTTTTGTTTGTTTGTTTGTTTGTTTTGTTTGTTTGTAAGCTACAATAAAAATATCTACTGGAATCTAGCAAAAATCCCCATCTGTCGTCAGGTTTTTAAGCTTCGAGCAAAGTGAAAATGTTAGTTTTAATAGACAATTGCTGTGCTAGCAATTGTCTGTTAAAACTAACATTGATGAGAAAGGAATCTCTTCAAACATCGTCAAATGACGTTTAGGTTCCTACCTCATACACATTAATACACATTTATGCGCAACAGATCTCCTATTACACAAGGTTTATTAAGCTCATAAATTTATATCATAGGAAATTCCTGATATTCCTATACGCAATTAAGAAAACATTGATTGGATCATGCAGTAAACAAAAAAGAAACATAATATTACCAATAGGAACAAGTTTTTCAATCGATTGTAATGGCTGACTGTAACAGCTGACAATTAATTCTCTCACGTAACTTCATGAAACTGCCCTAATGACATCATCAAAACAAAACAAAACAAAGTGCCACCCCTTTTCTTTTTTCATAACAAATCTACAGCTATTTTCTTTGATAAAAGCCGCCAAGATATGTTTACTTTGAATCAAGAGGGAAGTATGAATTAGCAATTACTAGGTAACAACGTGCACACAAAGCGTTTTTATTATGTTGCTAATGGGAAAAGTTGATTGGACGGATGTAAGACAATTAACAAATATTTTCATGAGAAAGAATGGACGAAATTATATATATTATGCAATCAACGATTAAATAAATTGGTTTTTATTAACGCAAAGTATCGCATATAAACCATTCTTGTCGATCTTCAAAACGCGCCAGTTCTGCTGTAAGATAGAATATACAGATCAAATTAGAAATATCATCATGACTGTGAAATTGATTAGTAAACTCACATCTGGTAAGAAAAGTTGCTAATGAAGTTTTGCCATGATATTCTGTTTTGGCTAATAAATTTTCTTATTCTATGTTTCTTTATTTTATGTTATTTTCGTAATTTACTTATCCATTTTTATTTCAGTTGGAATTAAGCATTCAAAGAATGATTCCAAAGCAAGAAAAGAATCGAAACAAAATAAGATGGCAGAGTTAGCCGCACAGCCAAACACAAGCAAAGTCCGTGTTAGAGGAATTATCATTGTTACACAATCAGGAGAGAAGTTTCAGCTTAGTTGAGTGATATCCAATCAAAAGTATATCTGTAAGTTCTATGGAAAGGCTAATAAATGTTGGTTAAATGTCAGTGAGAGTATTAAAGCTCCTGCCAATGGACAAGTTAATACTGACGTAAAATTCCAATCCTCCTGACCAAATGTTTAACATAAATAAATAACAACAACGCTCTCCAGGAGATTTTCCATATACATCTCCGACCAAACACGATATTAAACAATATTATCGAAACAAGAATTCCCGTAAATTCGCGTAAAAACGTAGCTACATATGACGCACATGTGCTCCTCGCTGCACCGAGATTATCCAACAATCAACAAACATTGTAAATCTGGATTATTTTAAATAACTTTTCGTTTACTCTTTTGTAAATGTTTTTATCCTACTTTATTGTAATTATTATTGTAATCATTTTAAAAAACCAAATACATTTATTCAATATCCGCCCTCGGTGTTGGTTTGTCCACATTCCGAGTAAGCAGATACATAACGAATACAGTTAGTGGATGTTCAGGTTCGTTCGTCGTTTGAACACAGTACTACTTACGTTAGAATCCTTTACGACCAGATCAATATTTAATATTCTTGGCGACAAGTAGTGGAACATTCTGCATCAAATTCTCCAAAACACATTGGAAGACGGCAAACCTAGGATGAGAAGGAGGGTAGAATTTACAGTTGCTTAAAAAAATTAATTTGCGTTTTCTTTCATTCAGCCTAGTTATTGCTTATTCCTTCGAATTTCGTTTTATCTTACCTGTTTGGTATCTGTTATTGCAATGCCGCAAGCCATTAATAATATATCATCTGTGTATTAATTTGAAGTTGTTGATTTTTTAAGGTATGAGAGGGGTGGCAAGAAAGTATACCTATATTTAGTACTTTGTTCAATTTAACGAAATCTTTGACTTAACCTGTTTCAACATGTTGTTTGGCTTTGTTTGAGCCTGATTGTATTTCCTTTTCTTTTTTTTCTTTAAGTCTATGATTAGTTGCTTTTTAAAAAAACCTTGAAGCAACATCATCACTAGAACACGCAGCGATTTTAATTCAAAGATATATACCATGGTTGATCAGAATAAATAAAAGCAGCGAAATTAAAATATTGAAATCAATATATCGTGTTTAAACATCATTCCTGAATGGTAATGATTTCAGAATGTGATTTTTGCAGAATAATATGTATTTAGATTGGGAGGTAAGGACTGTTATTTTTGGAAAATGACAAAATATGAGGATTGATGCTTTTAAGTTGGATTAACATATATCTGCATATTTGATTAACTGAAAAACGACAAATAAAACTCGTTGTAGTTGCAATTAACCTCGTTTCACAAAGGAAATAAGTAACTTCCCCAACATAACATTGGAATGTCTAAACTTCATGCTTTGCCATTTTAATATCCGTTTATGGTATAGTCGAAATATGTCCTCAGTAATTATAGGGAGTATCCAAAATTGCATTATACAAGACAACAAAACATAGCTTGTGAAATTAAGAGAAAAATATAAAATTAGGCGAGGCTGGCCACGCTGAGGACAGTGTGAAACATCACTACAGTAATACCGTAATGCTTCGAACAAACGCCCCCTTCTATTAAACGCCCCCCTCGAATAGACGCCCCTGCTTTTCAGTCATTTTTTAAATAAACGCCCCCCTCTAATAGACGCCCCCTCGAATAGACGCCCCTCCCTAGGGGCGTTTATTCGAGGAGATAGTACAAGTATACTTACTTACTTTTTTCCTAAATCTTAGGTTTAAGGTTGGAAATTTAGTTTTTCGCTTTTGAAGTTCATTCTTTAAAACATGTGAATATCTCTTATTTTCTGTTATGAAGATATATATTATAGGTATCCTTATAAAAACTGCAAAAGAGACAAAGTGTAAAAAATTTAATAAACGCCCCCTCTTTTAAACGCCCCCCCCCCCTCGAATAGAGGCCCCCCTAAATGTCAAAAAATTTAATAAACGCCCCGGGCGTTTATTCGAAGCATTACCGTAGGTCAATTAAACATTGAGGTATCGTTGCGATCTAACCTCCAGTTTCAAATAAACCGCGCCTTATAAAACATAGTTTGTTCACTACTTCTGGAAGGTTCTAACAATTTCTAAAAATAATATATGCACCTGGAAACGTTTTAAGAATGGGGAAACTCCAGGAAAACTCAGACAACTCTGAAATTTACTTTTTAAAAAACAATTTTCCAGCCTAAATCAAAGAAGTCAATAGGTAAAAATCTATGGCATTCCAGGTGTTCAGAAGAAATCGACAAAACGTTTTCGTCATTTTCGCCTCACTCAATAATTTGCAATGTGTTGGTTTCTATGATCTGGTTCAATTAATATCCAAAAGAATCGCGCTGGATTTTAAACATTTTATTTACAACTGGACGAAATTGTTTGCCTAACACGATATTTGTTAGAATTTTTCAGGTACGAAAAAAAAGGCTTCGTCCTTTGTGAGGGAAGGTATTCTTTAAGCTGGTTATCCCATTTCAAAATGTATTCTGGTGGTTATGCAGAAAAAAAATTTGTAGAAAAAAAATTTTTAAGACCACGCTATGTGTCCATATAAGCCATCTTTTATATAGATCATTATGTGTATACAAATGTGAATACCTCATAAGTTATTGAAATGTTGGCCTTAAACGTTTTTGATCTGCGGTTAAGTGCACAGAGTTAGTTTTTCTTAGCATCTGGCTACCATGACCTCCGTATGTTTGTCACAGATCGCAGTGCATAAAATAAAGAAAAAAAATATTCCAAACATATTTACACATTTATGTTTTTGAAAGCATTGACTTAAAGGTAACACATTGAAACACCAACCGGGGTCCCTCAGATGTGACAAAATTGAAATACCCTTGACCAAAGACATTCCAAATTCTTTTTTTTTAATTTGATTGTTTTCTTGCTCTTATCTCTTATTTTTTAAAGTATCCTGGCTAGTTTATAGCTACTTATACTGTGTGAGTAAAAAAAAAATTACATTAAATGGAGGACTTGGGCATGTTGTTGATACTGGAGCTACATACAAAACATGTACTACTGGTTCTTTGCCGATATTCTAATAGGGAACCACTAGCAAATACAGTGATGATTAATTTATTTTTGGAAAACAAGGATAAGCTTGTCTTTTACTTCTTCAAGACTTTACACAAACCAAACATTATAAAACACGTGGTGTAAAACCAAAAGCATTTTTATCATTTAATTTAAGTGCTTTTAAGTTCACCTAACGCATTTTGCCACATGCGATGTTTTCTAAACTGTTTATGATGTTAATATTCCATCATGCTTATGATTTCGATCGACAAAAGGACAGTTCCGCAAGCGTTGGCATTTGTATCTCTGTAATAATACCCGTATTTAGCCTGTTTGTCCGCGAGGAAAGCGACGTGCAACAGGCACACGAAATAGCGTGTAATTTAAAGACGGGCGATCCCGTGGATTTTTCCACGGATTAATGACTAGTCTATATTATAATACCCGTATACGTCTGTCTGTAACGCAAAATATTAACCGCAGTAGCAAAACACACGAAAGGCGGTAAATAAAGGACAGGCGAACCCGTGGATTTATCTACGGGCCACCGATTAGTTTACCAAACGCGTTAACACCATCGTGTTAACGCCTATAAGCACATAGCTTTCCTTATATGAGTTCCTTATTCCGTTATTTATTATTGTAAGTTCTGCCATTTTAAAGTCTGTCGGCAACTATTAGCTGCGAAAACATTTTCATGTGAACATCAAAGTTAGTATCCTATACTAACAAACATTATAAATGGATAATAAACTGTTAAATAAACAGAGTTCAGCCGTACTAAATTTCACTATTTCTGGTTAAAAAAAACCTGCTCTTGAATCAATTTTAACAAACAAAAGAGAACTTTGGTTCTGTGAATTGAATATTTTTAGAATGTCGTTATATTTGTATGCTCATTCTAGTAATAACTTTCCTTTCCTGTACTATTTAAGCGAACGCTCTGTCACAAGGCTACTAATGGGTGCGAAATTTCTTTTGAATAAATACAAAAATGTTGTTGCTGTAATTTTTACTTGTAATTCTGAGAATACAGCAAAAATTAAATATAGCAAAGTTGGCTCGCTTCCCTTTGTTGACGATAGAAGAAGACTGACTTTCACTTTTTTTTCCCCAAAAAAAATATGTAACAATGTAAATGTCAGAATCATCAGCTGATTGCAATAATGGCTGATTTTTCCTTCGTTTTTTGTCACTTTGTTTCAAATAAAAGTAAATGACTTTCTACATCACATTAGTGATGTGCATTTTTTAGCTACACTAAAATAACAAAATTCGTGTTACGGACACACGAAATCCGGTATTTAAAGGACAGGCTACCGACAAAAACACTGGACATAATATATTGGGAGAAAGAGCGGAATTTCAAAGATCACAACTTGACCATGTTTCACTTGTCCATGTTTTACTTGTCCATGTTTCACTTGTCCATGTTTTACTTGTCCATGTTTCACTTATGCATGTTTCACTTATGCATGTTTCACTTGTCTGTATTTCACTTGTCTGTGTTTTACTTGTCCATGTTCACAAGTTCACACAGAGGATTTAGAGTCCTTGCTTATTTGATTTAGTCCAAAGTCTTAAAAGGTGCTAATATTTGCTGACGTCAGCATGTTCCAATTTCACCATATTCCAGACCTTTTGAGTGGATTGGTCCATTATGCGGACATTGTGGAAAGAACAGCTAGCGCATTTTCAACGTTAGTTACTCGGCCTACACCCCTGCCAAGGTAAAACTGGCCAGGTGATGATGTGTGCTTATTTCGAGAAAAAGCTGAAAAGCGGCAAAGTTTCCAGATATTATTTCCTGGGTAACAACTTAAGAATATTTAATGCCTTTTCTAAGAAAGTCGTTTAAAAGTGAACTTTAGTTTGTCTCAACATTTTTGTGGAAGATTGAAGCAAATAGAAAGTTGTTACTGTTAAAAATTAATGAGGGAAAAACCTCTATGATTTTTCTTTCGAAACAATCGTTTGAAAGCCACTGCAGCTTCTATGGACTAATTTAACATATACTCCCCTTTCTTCAAAATTGATAGTGATTTCTTAAACTACGATGGTGATGTTGTCACAAACAGACAAAACCTATTGTTTAAAAGAGAGCTGTGTTCTAAAACAGAATGCATAATAAATATTAGGGGCGTGTAATTTAAATGTAAAGAAATAAAATTATTAACAGGACCGACATATTCTAGTTGTTAAACGTTGGATACTGTGGTGGAACAGATTTTGTGAAATTTACCATTAAAAACACTTTTCTGAAACGTTCACTTCAAAAATGTTAGTAACGCGAATTTTTACACTGATGCTAATGTTTCATTTGCTGGTTTCGACGAATTGCAATAATACGACTCAAGAGAATGACGATGTCGATGTTAAAGAAAAGGACGAAGATTTGACGGCGATGAAACAAGAATTAGGATTGCTAATTAGGATTAGAATGCCGAGAAAGAGAAGATCAAGAAGAAGAAAAAGCTCGGAGCCAACAACTACAAGAAGGAGAAGCTCGGAGCCGACTGCAAAAAGAAGAAGAAGTGCCGA
This sequence comes from Hydractinia echinata, assembly GCA_030067915.1. Taxonomy (NCBI): domain Eukaryota; kingdom Metazoa; phylum Cnidaria; class Hydrozoa; order Anthoathecata; family Hydractiniidae; genus Hydractinia; species Hydractinia echinata. The sequence goes on from JASGCC010000133.1 coordinate 685,165, forward strand.
TTGGGAAAAACGTTCAAGTGAAGCAAAAACGTCAGAGATATCGACAATGGCTGTGGTCATCTCACTCGCTTCATCAACTATGTTATTATTATTCCGAATATAGTAAATGAAAAATTGGAGAACGCTATACTTTTAGTCAAAACGCATTTTAAGGAAACATACTCAATTTGATAACTAACTTTAAGCCAAAAACAGAATTAAGGAACACCCAATTCTAATGTTTCTAGTAAAAAAAAAAAATCGTTTTATGTAAAAATTTGGTTATCAAAAGTTAGATTTTATTTTCACTGGAACCACTATAAATAACACTATTTATTTTCGTAGAAATTTGTTACTGCTTTAAACTATCATGCATGGAATTATGCAAGCAGGTGAAAGCGTAACCTCAGTTGTTTTGAGAGACTGTTCTAACCACATTCGTATATATAGTATAAACTTGTCTGCGTTTCTTTATTGCTTACTCCTCCAATTTTCTTACTATTTCTGTAAAAGAAATATTTTTGATCTTCTTGGGAAAAGAAGTGGCGATATTGTTGTATATTTTAAATATTGTATGTTTTGAATAAATAAATATTGCTTTAAGATTGTAAAGAAACCGATCTAACTATGAGACGTCCTTATTTTACACCAAAAAAATGGGTAAACAAAAGGGGAAATGCGAAAGTGACAATTCAACAAAGATACGTCAAGACGCTTGCTTTGTTTAATGAAGTTGAAATTGAAAGAAGCGAAGTTTTATTATCGTTTTGATGAGAGCAAACATTTCAACAGCTCACAATGATGTCACCAAATACATTTATGATTTTCAAGACACAAAAATGATTTATTTCGCAAGTGACAATATAACGAAATTTTTTGAAAAAGTACAATTATAATCCTTACACGAAATGAATAAAGAATTAAAAAAAGACTGACTCAAATTTCTAGTCACACTGCTGCTTATGCTACAATGATTTTTCTTTTAGCTAAAACGGAAAAATAACCTGTGGTTGAAAACAAATAAAAATTGGACTTCATTTTTTTTTATCACAGTACTCAATAAAATTATTCCCATACAGCTTTCAATAACCTTCAGGAAAACATTCAACACGCAGGGCTAATATACAAAACCTGCGTTTGACAAATCTATAGAATATGTCTTTTTTGTTACATCAAACTGATCTCTGTGTTTCAAAAACGACGGATACGTTTTTATATGTTCAAAAACTCCACGTCTCAATTTTTTTCCACCAGTCAGGTAATGTAATAACTTTGAAACAAAAGAAAATAACAAGTTCAAATATTGAATGATTAAAATCGGCATGGGATCGATTGCGAATAAAGGAAAACCAAGGGGGTAGATTAACAGGAATTATTCAATTGAATTTTGCTTGCAGGTAGCTACATGAATATACTATTTATTCATATTCCTTCTATCTTGAGAAAAATTTGGTCAACTTTCAACGATTGTGCATACAAGAAATCATTTTTGTTCCTTCCGTATTTGATGGATGCAATTTGAGCTTGTCAAATTTATTTGCTTATGTTCGCAAATGGAATTGGAATTTAGGACCTAACGTCATCTGGTTGGACACCAATTGCTGCTACCGTCAGCATCGCATCATTTTCTAACTTTTAGGCCCTCTCCAACCTCGATGTGAATTTACCGCACTACAAGCACGAAAAAGGAGAAAATTTGATACTTGAAAAAGCAAAAGCAAACTGTATAAGAATAAATATGTCTTTTATTGTTACGATCCACATTGATGTGTTTATAAGGTTCCAGTTGAGTTAAGAAAAGGGGAAACGAAATCGACTTTAATGAACATGCAAGTTGGCAATACCACTTCGATAGAAATGACAAATTAAATGTACACTTTTTTATATGTATTTCAGTTATTTATTACAATAAAAGTTATTCTTGCATAATGCTTTCTAATACTAGCAAATTCTCGTGTCATTTCAAACATAAAAAATATTCTATATTCTTTTTTTCAGGGAAATTGTGCCTAAGGTGGCAAATAAACGATCTCTTTTGGTTTTTTAATTGTTGTTTTTAAATAAAAGTTAGATAATTACGACGAAGTCCTAAGATTTTACTTTTGCTTTGCTTTTTTTATTCTCAGATGAGATATGACATAATCAATCAAAAAGCATCTTTTCTAAAAAATTTTACTTCTCAGAAAACGGCAAATGAGTCATACTTTTCCAATTTCCACGATCCTATTCTTAATGAAAGTGCCATTTAGAGTAACAAAAAGTTACCTCTCAAATTACAAAGGGTGGAAAAAAAAAACTTTGTGGCGGAGATGGCGCAGTGGTTGCGCATTCGGCTTGTACTCATAAGGTTTCAGGTTTGAGTCCCCACTCTGGCGCACTTTAAGTGTAGTGTTGTCAGCCCGTTTGGTGCCATCTACTGACCGCCAATTGGCTTGTGTGGCAGGCAAGCAAGTTAGAGCAATGCTATACGTATCTCTAGCGGTAATGTAACACAGTTACAGTCAGAGGGGAGGAAGAGCCAGACATTAGGATGAAAGCCCAGGGACCTTTACTTACTTTTGCTTTGTTTTTCTGTTTTTTACCAAAGATGTAGCTTCAACAGGATTTTAAAAATGACCCACAAACAGACGTGGGGTGGAAGGAGGTGAAATTATTTAATTTACACCGTAAAACAACGTTTAATTTTTGAGAATAAAATATATTTTGTTATCCCCACATTTTATAGAAGTGAATATTTTTAGTTTTTGTTATATCAGGGATTGACACGGACAGAGAAAAAGCTCAGATAGGACGTCAAATAGGACGTCAAATAGGACGTCAGAAGAACGTCAAATAGGACGTCAGATAGGACGTCAGAAAGGACGTTAGAAAGGACGTCAGATAGGACGTCAGAAATGACGTCAAATAGGACGTCAGATAGGACGTCAGAAAGAACGTCAAATAGGACGTCAGATAGGATGTGGTTTTAACAAAAAAAGTAAAATAACCTTGCCAAAAATGACAGCAAAGAAAATTTCCTTGGATTACTGAAGTATTATGGATTATTAAAGAATCCTTGTAACTTAAGAAATTGTAATTTTAGAACGCGATGTCAAATATACAAACAAACTTTCGCGACTTTCTTCAGCAAACCGCCTAACCGAGCCAGCTCGCCTCATATGAACGTAAAGAAAATATCAACCGCCTAACAGAGCCACCTCAACGAGGCAATCCCCAATATGAATTTGCTGACGGCAATTTTTATCTAAAAGGAGGAGTCAAGAGCTGTATACTTATAGTGACTACCAAGAAAATGTCCAATTTGCTTTCACTTCTCACTTTCACATCAATTGTGTGAATGTAATAAACAGCTGGACTTCTGGCAACGGAATTCAAAATTTGAGGTCATGTGTCAACATTTTTTCTCGCAGATTGTAGTGCGATTACCTTTCGTTTTGCCTAATTAATAGTGATACTGGGCGAAACGTTTTCGTTTTCTTAAACAAATGTATACACGGTTTCGCGATGCCACTTGATGTTCGCAAACAACTATAACGAAAACCTATTTGAATCAAAACAAAACATTAAAGGGATAGTAAAAGTTAAAGAAGTGAAATTGAGGAAATAAAAAGGCGCCACTTTTTCTGATATTTTACAAACGACACGTTCTCGCTATAGCAAGGTGGTTAGAAAAAATATTCCAATAAAGATGAGAGTTGTATTCCTGTTGATGTTCTGTTGCTTGATTGGACTCACTTTTTCTTGTAAGTAACATCACTTAATTGTAAGTTTAAAAAGTTACATTTTCTATTTTACCATGATACTAAATATCTTATTATGCATTCTTTGTTTTAAGACCTGTCGTTGTCAGAGCCTTGAAAGCCTAAAAATTTATTGTATAATTTAATTTCTTTACATAATGGATAGTTTATTGGTGCAGTATTACTTAAAATGATAGCTAGCATTTTTTATGGGGTCTAATACGTGCGTCTGGTGACGTTTTGGAGGAGGACTTCTTGATGAGAATCATTTTTCAAAGTATCACTCTTTCAGTTCATGGCAAGATAAATATTCTCATATCTTCGTAATTCCATTGTCTTTGAAACAATTTTACCATTTTTTCATAATTTGTTGTTTCCTCTTTTATCTAGACCGCCACGGCAAACGTGAACTTACTGAAGACATCAACAATGAACAAGAAGCAGAGGAGAAACTTAAAGCTATCTTAAGTAAAGAAGATGATGAGGAGGATGATGAGGACGATGAGGATGAGATTGACGTTCCTGAAGGCAAGTTCATTTCTTTTTGTATTAACATCGTTAATAACTTCACTGCTGGCACTCCTGTATTAATAGTCGTGTTTAGCGACTAGTTAGCTTATTGTGATCGGTTTCCATTACACTTTACAGGAACCTGTACATTTAAATTTTTAACTACCTTAAGTTTCCCGAATAAACCATTTTTAGTTTTTTTGCAAATAATATTTTCCTGAAGCATTCCACAATTTTCTTCTAATTCAATTTATTGAGGTAAGGAATTTGCTCAAGCCAACCCAAGATTATAATTGGTACTAAGATATTTGAGAAATGTTAGAAAACGTTAAAACTGTAATAAAGATAGTTTCGTGGGTGTTTTTATTAATAAACAGAAAAAACGAAAAAAATCAATTTGTTGTTAAAAAATTTCGCGAAGATTAATTTTAACGAATAAGCCATTTCTAGCAATATTGCGAAGATTTATTTTCGCGAATTGAATTTTCGCGCAAACAAATTTTTCCAAATATAGGTAGAATTCGCGAACTTCGCGAAAATTAAACAAAGGGTTTTCCTAGCGAAATATTTGCGTATCTTTTAACACTTTAAATTAATTCCGAGCAATGTAAACACTCGTCATCTACAAAAGTGTTGTTTTTTCAAGAATTTTTTCTCATAGAGTGAAAATAATCTCTTCGACATTTAGATGAGGATTCTGAGGACAGACAAATGCATGATCCGCGTCCATGGAGATTTCGGGGGCGATCATTTATGCGAAGATGGGGTCCAGTAATCGTACGTACATATCCTGTTTGGGGTGGTAAAAAGTAATGAAAACAAAAATGTCAATACTTCGTTGTATTTACTTGAAATTATTTTGTTTGTGAGAAATGAACTTTATAAAATTGTCTTGTTTCTTTCTTTTATTCCTTTATCCATTAATATAGTAGAACTAGTCGGTAGCCCGTGGAAAAATCCACGGTTTCGCCTGTTTTTTTTTATATCGCATGGCGTGCGTCTCGCTACTTGTGGTACCATTTTGCGTGACAGACAGACGCATACGGGTATTATAATATAGATCATTTCATACCATCGGGACCAGGAATCTTCTATGCGGTGATTCTTCCCAAACTGACTTCTATTTAAAAAATATTACCACTGATCTGCTCAGTCATTAAGTATCATATTATAAATATGCCATGAACAAACGAGTTTATTTTACGCTACGTTTCGACAGCTACGGCTGGCATGATCGAAATCGTCTTTGGCTATTTATTAGTTGAGGATTACAGGATCGAAATTATCCAATCAAATCACTGCAATTAAAGTCATTAAATTTTCACGGACATAGATGGAAACAATAATTTTTTTAATTTTTTTTCTGTATCTACGTTGCGTACGGCCCTTTTGTGCCTTTGCACACATTGTTCGAACATTCATTTCGTTTCACTGATATAAACAGCTTCACAATCCTTACACGAAATTTCATAGACATTAGTACATTGAGATAATTTGTTTCGGATACAAAAGTATACTATGTAGCGTGTTTTTAGATTGAAACACTGGCATTATTTTATGATATTTAAAATCCGACTAAGTACTTTACTTGTCTACAACAAACACACTGTCGCAACTAATTTATATTCTGACTACCTTCGCCACCAAAAAAACAAAAAACTTTTGTGTTTATTAAATGAGTTTAGAAAGTAAATGACTTTTTCTTGAAAGATCTAATTTTGCATGTAAAAATATATGCCTCGAAATTAATGAGGATAATCACACAAAATATTATTAATATTACTATTGTTATTGTTATTGTTATTGTTATTGTTATTGTTATTGTTATTGTTATTGTTATTGTTATTGTTATTGTTATTGTTATTGTTATTGTTATTGTTATTGTTATTGTTATTGTTATTGTTATTGTTATTGTTATTGTTATTGTTATTGTTATTGTTATTGTTATTGTTATTGTTATTGTTATTGTTATTGTTATTGTTATTGTTATTGTTTTATTGTTATTGTTATTGTTATTGTTATTGTTATTGTTATTGTTATTGTTATTGTTATTGTTATTGTTATTGTTATTGTTATTGTTATTGTTATTGTTATTGTTATTGTTATTGTTATTGTTATTGTTATTGTTATTGTTATTGTTATTGTTATTGTTATTGTTATTGTTATTGTTATTGTTATTGTTATTGTTATTGTTATTGTTATTGTTATTGTTATTGTTATTGTTATTGTTATTGTTATTGTTATTGTTATTGTTATTGTTATTGTTATTGTTATTATTATTATTATTATTATTATTATTATTATTATTATTATTATTAAAATATTTACACAGGTTAAAAACTTCAGCTACGTAAAAAATATTTACAGCTGTTATTAATGTTCCACCTGTTAAAATGAGTTAAAAATTATAAAACAAGTAAAAACTATATAAATATGTAAAACTCACCAATGCAAAACAAAAGAGTAAAAATTCATAGGCTCAAAATGGATCACTATTGATCAATGGATCAAAATAGATCACTACATCAGATCACATGTAGTTTTCTGTAAATTTTCCTGTAAGAAAGTTAATAATACATTGCCCTTTTAAATTTTCAGAGGTCTAGTACTAATTTTAATATAAACCTTTTCTTATCAAAAATACGGTTCCACCAACTTCTCAGCTTTAAAATATGATTTTGAAAAAAGTAAAGTATTTTTACATCCTCTACAACGTTTTCAGTTCTAGATTGAAAGCATCAAAAGTCGCTCACGTTGTTTGTGAAACGCTTGAGAACGTCAACTATCTGTTAAAAGACATTGTACTACTAGAACAGTTATTATACCTCTATGTATCGTGTAAAGACAGTCATTAAACCAACATCAAATTGTTGATTATGAAGCAAAAATTGTAAAACCCAATTTATAACCAATTATCTTGCGATTTAATTGCATTTGTGATAACAAAAAAAGGCATGCAAGGAATGCATTGTATTCACCTAAATTAAATGTTCAATCATAAATACATATATCATCAAGATAAAATTCTTGTGCATTAAAGTTTTGTCTCTTTTTACTTTTGTGATTTACTTTCACCTCGATGTCGGGGAGCTAAATATTCCCGCCATAAATCCGTGGGAGAATGTCTTTTCTTGTTTCTGTTCACATGAAATTGAAATCACAAAAACATTTCCTGCTCATGAATTGGGTTAAAACGCAAATGCAAATTTAAATATTTCGCGTATAAAAAAAAAGAAATGTTACGAAAAGCGACATAACTCACCCCTAATCTGTCCAAGAATGATATATAGGTCTGACATTCTGCTCTAAAGTGCCACGTTTAAAAGAACGAGTAGAAAACTCTTACAGAGAGACCATGAGATTGAATTGAGTATAGATTTTATGATTCGAGAACTCCACAATTTCGTTTCACGAAAGAAGTTGTTGGAGTGTTTTTTTTTAGTTCTGCAAATAGAACTTGAATAAATCACAGCACAGAAACGTGAAACTTTAAATAGAGCAGTGTTCTCTTTTTAGAGGATATTTCTGAAATTTTCTTGCAGTAGATAGAGAGATGTGCACATTTTATATGGCTAGCTTTACAAATATTGATGGATATACCCTGTCTATTATTTCCAGGAGGGGCCATGGTTTAGATGGGGAGTCCCAGACTATTTGATGCTCATTTTGAGGTACGCAGACCTAATTAGGGTTTTCATAAGTTTCTTTCTTATTAAAAACTGTAAAAAGGAAAATGGCCTGGATTAATTTCTTTCGATTTTGAAACGTCAAAAAATTTCTAGCTTTAAGTTACTCCATCTCGAGCCTGTAAGGTCGGAACCGCGTCAAGTTCATAAAATAGTCATTTCAAAATCAGCCGATTCAGTCGTGGCATGTGTTGATCTAATCGTCCACAGTTACAGCAGCAGGAAGCCAGTGTACCAGCAGGACTGAAAATCGACATTTAAGTTACAAAAAAGCTCAAATTTTGTATCAGTTAATTTTTTTGTAATAAAAAATAAACGTTTATCTTTAAATCTTTTGGTTATATCCTTCCCATTTCTTTTTTGTCACTATTTTTATATTAGAATTTTAAATACATGTTTACGTGTAATATGTCAAACTTATCATACTTCCTCATCTTTGTGTGATTACCCCTTTTTTACAACAATTTTTTGTACACTTCGTAGAACAATTACGGTTTTACTAAAATTTGAAAGGACTTTTTGAAAATCAAAATTAGGTTAATAAAATTAATAGGACGACACAGATTCACTCAACCATGAAAGACTTGTCTATAAATTGGTTCTTAATGTGTAATAGGTATTAGAATTGTCAGCTGTTGGGTATTGTAGTGGTAAAAAAGATTTTGTGAAATTTACCATTAAAAACACTTTTCTGAAACGTTCACTTCAAAATGTTGGTAACGCGAATTTTTACACTGATGGTTATGTTTCATTTGCTGGTTTCGACGAATTGTAATAATACGACTCGAGAGATTGACGATGACGATGCTGAAGAAAAGGACGAAGATTTAACGGCAGTGAAACAAAGGATCGGTCCAGTCGTGGTGACAGGAGCAAGGATTTTGTTGCCAGCGGTGGTGAGTAAGGTTGTACAACCAGCAGTAAGAAGAATTGTGCTGCCGGTGGTTAGAAGAATTGTAAAACCGGTGGTCAGAAGAATTGTGCCGCCGGTGGTTAGAAGAATTGTAAACCCGGCAATAAGAATCATAATCCCAACAACAACAAGACGAAGAAGCTTGGTGCCGACAACCACAAGACGAAGAAGCTCGGTGCCGACAACCACAAGACGAAGAAGCTCGGTACCGACAACTACAAGAAGAAGGATCTCGGTTCGGATAATCACAAGACGAAGGATCTCGTTGCCGACAACCACAAGACGAAGAAGTTCGGTGCCCACAAGAAGAAGAATTCTTGATGGGAGGAGAAGTTTGCCTGGATCAAGTACTTCAGAGAAAGCGACAATGATGGTGGTTATCTCGCTTGTTTCGGTGACAATTCTTTTCATGTTCCTGACAAGAAATTAAATACAAGACAGTTTTATCCAAGTAAATTTACAATATAGTTTCTGGGATGTACTTGCACCCTCTTCCATTGATATTTTGAAATATATATATGAACATGAAACATATGTAGTCACATCTTTTTGTTTAACATAAAAATGAGATTGTATTTTCAAATCACGTATCCAAATATGGACAAAACAGTCAAATAGTCAATGCTCTGCAGCCGGCAGGCTGCAAAGTCGCAAGTAGGCCAGTAGTCGCAAGTAAGCCAGGCAGAGAGCGTTAAAAAGTTGCTAGTTACATTCTTTAGCACGCCCGCACACCGGAATAATTCACGTCGGGGACCACGAAGGCCCCAAAATTCGTGATTAATGGCCTTGCTGACGTCAGCAACAATTAGCACATTTTAAGAATTTCGTATTTACCAAATAACCTAAGTCCTAAGTCCACTCTGAACATTGACAAGTGAACTTTGACAAGTTCAAGATGTGTGAATCTAATATAGAATGAGCCTACGCAATTACTTGTGGTGGCGAACTTCGAAATTCGTTGTCTTGTCCCAACATATTGTGACCACGATTGTAAACCAATTCATATAATCATCTTTGGACAACACAGAGGTTAGAAAATAAGCGACTTCATCAAACGGCTCACAAAAAAGGATGCAGGGGGCGACGCAAATGTGTACCAAAAGTACGACTATATTGGTATTCTGTGCACCTACCCTGGTTGGCAAAAAACATTAATTCATTAAAAGGACTAGGGAAATGGGACAATTGGGAGAATTTTGGCACAGCAGAAATGAACGTCAGAAATATACAGAAATTAGTATGAGAATTTTAGTACTCTTAGAAATTTGATTTGACACCTTTTGCAAATTTACAATTTTATAAACGGCCAATAGCAACCTCGTCCCCAGGGCATCTTGTATCTTTTCTGACATCGGGACGGTGATAAGAGACAACAGGCGCTAGGAACGAGGTTGGGTCAATAGCAACAGCAAAATTCTTGCTGGACACTAAAGCCTCTGATAGCGGGAAAAATGTAAACAAAGTGATAAAAAATTGCAGTGTGCTATTTTCTAAACACGAATATGGCAATTAGACACTCAATTTTGCATTCCATCCAAAACGGTTGGCAGTCTCCATTTTAAAAGGGTTTATCACCATAAAACGTGACGCATGGAATTCGGTATTGCGCGTTTGGAAACTAGAATTAATGTTTGTTCCGTTACTAGAGCTCTGCTTAATGTTCTAATAAAACAAATTTGGTGACAAATGTTACAAACGCTTACAAAAATACTCATTATAGCCTAAGCTTTAAAAGCAATTTGCGAAATTTTTAAAGCTTAGGCTATAATGAGTATTTTAAGGAACAATCCAGATACCTTAAGGGAAGAAATTATTTGCGGAAGAAATTTGTGCGAAATTTATTTTTGCGGATGAGTGACCCAAAAATGGCATATTTTGCGGAACAAATTTTTGCGGATGCAAGAAATTTGGTAAATCGAAAGTCGGGAAAAACCTAATTTAGTACCTAAGTGTATGAAAAACATCCGATTTATGGAATATCATCTCTCTATTTTCATCAAAATATCAAAAAAAAGAATACTAATCTGCTGTAACATAAGAATACTAAGTTGATAACAAATGTAAGATCAAATATCGTCACTGAAAATATCGAAAATATTTCTGCATGGATCGTCCTCCACAGACCACTCCTCTTTTGCGGAATTTATTTTTGCGGATGACCAAAATTAATTCCGCAAAAAAAAGTTCCGCAAAAATTTCTTCCCTTAAGGTACGTTTCTCGTTTGATGTGGCTGCACTGCTACTTACTATGACAAAATAATCGCATTTTAATGAATTGTAAACATTGACTATCCTGCATTCGGGTTCTCGCTCTTGATTCAGAAGAAAACAGTAGCCAGTGTAGAACATGCGCTGTTTTGTGGACGAGTCCCTTCTTTTGTTAAATTTGAAGTTTTGGTTTATGACTCCAATGATTAAATAAAAAATTGTGCTTCTACGAAGTCACAAAACGACGTAAATTGGCACCATCGATGGTATTATCAACATGATCTCTTAAATGTTTGATCTATATCTATATTAAAATACTTTTCCACGGGCTAATGATTAGTCTTTTATAATGACATAATTACATCTTTTAAATACCGACGAATAATTCAGTTTTAAAAACCTGAGGATAAGTGGGATAATATATGCTGATTAGTTGTCAGATCACACTAAAATAAAAATCGACTCTACCAGCCCATAACAACTAAACCATTCCAGATTGTTCCACGTAGCAGAGATTCTGTCTCAATATAGAAAAGGTCTCAGGACAAGGTTGGAGCCTTTCGGCTGAATTTTTGGAGAAATTATGATTCGTACTTAGGTGTACGTGATTCTTTTTTAAGCAACTTATAATTTAGGTCAGATCTTATGTTGCTTATTTTTTAGTCAAAACCTAGATCTGCTTAATCGTTGCTTAACTTTATTCAACTAATTTGTGTAATTTGTGTAAGGAGAAAAAATAAAGTAAGAATAGTCATATTTTTTGTGAAAGAATGTTCTTGAAAATAAACTGAAGTATGCAACAAAAAATATTTTTTTCTTTTCTTTGATTTTTATTTCGTTTGTTTTGAATGTGTATTTTTTTTATTTTCGCAACAAATAATTTTTGGGAGGCTGTTTGCACTTGTAGCTACAGAACTGAAGTTTCTTAATAATTTTTTAAATCCAGTTCAGTTGCTTTTAAAAAAGTTGTTTATATAACAAAAACCGTGTAGCTATGTAACTAACCAGCTATACTTTCGTCCTATGTTTCGACGATCCTCAGGCAAGCATATGATTATCTAACACCAACCTTCTCTGCAATAAGAATGCTGAAATAACAAAAAGGAGCCAATGTGACTGGAGCCAGTATGATTTATTTCAAAACCACAATTGAATGTATTTTACTGAATTAAATTTCGCTATTTTGCAAGTTTTTTGAGCCTTTTGCGAAAAACTTTGACACTGTAAGTTGCTGAATTTTTGTCAATTTCGTCGAGAATGAAATTCATTCGAAATTTCCTTGTTCTTAGCAAAAATAGAGACAATGAGTCATTTTCTTCACGCAAATTCACCAATTATTGATCACATCAGCGAACTGAAATAATCCTTGTGATAAGAGCGTATTCATGACACGCCTTTGTCAAAATAAGAAGGCATTGGTTCCAGTAAAAAAAGGATAAAGACTATTTTGCAAATGAAAATGTTGCAGGATGAATGGTTTCTGATAGGAACGTTGATTATAGATTGGTTGTGGATTTATGTTTTCTGATTTCTTAATCTATCCATTGGACGTCAGTTCTCTTTGATTCAAAGTCGGTTTTCTTAATTGGACATCATTCCACATAAACATTCGCGATTTAAATTTTAGTAATTAACCATTCGCTTAAAATTCACTTAAAATTTCTACACAAATATTTCTATTCGCCACAAAATAATTTAAAAGCACTTAACGAAACAACCTTTTAATGATTTCTAATAAATAATTTTCTCATCACTTCATCTAAATGAAACACCGATACAATATTAAAGTTGGTTTCCATTTAAGCAGCTTAAAATATACTTAATCTCCATTATAGCACAGATGAGGCGTTTTTTTAAATTTGAATGCAAATATTTGGGTAGTTCACTCGTCTCAACTTTTAAGGAAATCAAAAGACAGGCGCCGCGAGCAGAAACAAAATCCGAGGCGTATTACAAGACTGAAGTTAGGAGCCGCTGCCAAAATCGCTAAAATGGAAACTGGCCTTAAAGCGCTGTACTACTTCACCCTTAGATAATAATATCTGAGGCACCACTCTGATATCATCTTAGCTACGGTTCTACAATGTCCATAATAACATTTAGACAGTATATTCATGACCATCATATAATTCAAACTTCAATCATCCTGGTTACATGTGCTTCACATCAAACGTTGCTCGAGATAGGTGTCTGTTTGCTACCTTCTTGACGGTGTGCTCGGTTTAATGCTTTTAGGGTCTGGTATGAAATGCTGGAAGTAACTTTTAGTCAAATCAGTCATATTGTCTTGAGTACACTCTGGTAACTCACCAACTGCTTGTGCTGTAAGAAAACCATACATTTAAAATACAGAAATTCATCAATTTCAGTCTTAGATCATGTTATAAATGATTCATTTGATTGTTTGTTACATGAAGTTAATTAATCTTCGCGAAAACTTACTCTCGTGAGGTCTAAAACGCATTTTGCGAAGATTAATCTTCGCGAAAACTTAATATTTCGTCATTTTAAGCTTTTTTGCGAGGAGTTATATTTTCACGAATTTTATTATTTATTACATTTAAGGCCTTTATGAAAATAAGGTAGCCCTTAATTAAATTGCTTATATCGCAGAGGCTAGCAATTATGTTTATCGGTCCTAGGACAATTCTACCTGGATAATTGCTCAACCGGATAACTTCCCCTAGATAATTGCCCCGGGACAATCCCCACCCAGGATAACTCGCACCGGATAACTCCTACCTAGAAAAATCCCCCCCTGGACAATCTAACCCCCTGCTAATTACCACTCAATACTTGCTCCCTAGATTTATAAGAAATTGTTCGTTTTTAGCGATGAGCTAATTTTCCAAAGAAGTTGACGCTGAAGTTTTTTATTCATTCCATATGTTATTACATTCTCAACTAAATATTTTAAAAATAAAAAAAAGCTGTCAAACTGTTTTTTACATAACCTTGTTCACTAATATCTAGTTTTAAACATATAAAAATTATTGTTAAATGCGTTTTAACAGTAAACATCGTAACTCTAATTAGCATATCCTTAAGTTGTTTTCACTTATTTCCCACATGTCAAACTCATGTCATTTTCTAACGAATCCAAAATCCTTGTGATTTAAAACCTTACTGTTATAATATATTTAGTTATTCAATGATAACGTTCTTTGGTTATACTATTATAACAATATGGATGTTTTGTCAAAATACAAAACAGCTATATTGTATCTGTATCGCATGAGTCGAGGGAAATTTATAAACTTCACCGTTACCGCCACACTTCTTATTCACGTTCTTAAGAGGCACAATTTTCGTTGGAAAACGACTTCTTTAGTTTCAATATGTTCTTTTTTAGTTTATCTTCTGCAAAATGTGCGAACACATTTAAACTCGTTTGCGAAAGTAAATCTCTAGAAATATGCGTTTCCTGAAAAATAAGACATCTCTATTGCAATTAAAAAAGATGCCGAATTGAACATCGTTATGAAAGACGTGCAAATAAGAAAATTCTGTTCAATTAGTGAATAGGAATTGCCACGGTGAGATTATCCAGGGAGGGGCAATTATCCCGGAGGGAATTATCCTAGTTGAGAGTTATCCAGGGAGGGGATTTTATCCCGGAGGTAATTATCCTAGTTGAGAGTTTTCTAGGGGGGGGCAATTATCCAGGGGGGGGATTGTCCCGTCACAATTTTTATCAACTTAAAAATAAATTTAACGAGATAAAATAGAAAAGAAAAATTCCGAAAAAAAGAAAAAATCCCTTTTTGTTTTCCCAGAAGTTTCGCGAAATTATTTTTAGTTTTTTTTTGGCGAATTGACCTTTCAATAAATTTTCGCGCAGATAAATTTTCGAGAATATAGATAAAATTCGCTAAATTCGCGAAAATTAATCAACTAAAGGTACCTGGCGAACCAGCCATTAGCGTGAACGGTGGCACAACTGTTTCCGGTGGCAGCACTGTGTTATCAGCAATGACGCAACAATCTTTCAAAATGCAACGTCGACCCTGAAGAAGAAACGTTCTTTAAACTATTAGTTGTTATTTGATAACCATGTTTTTTATTTTTACTATATAAAAAGAAATTACCAACACAAATTGGATACGATCTGCTCAGTTATTTATATTCTACATTCTTCGTCTATTGATCCTTTTCTGCTCCTACCACTTCTTCCCTTTCTTTGTTCTTGTTTTAAATTTCGGTTAAGCCTACCGTAATGGTACTAATTTTTGCAAGTACAGTTGAACTCATGTAAATCGACCTCCCATAAATCGGCAAATCATGTAAATCGGCCAAATTCTTCGGTCCCTTCAGAATGAAACCCTTACAACAAAACTCCTTTAATTCGACAACTCATGTAATTCGACCAAATCGTGAGACACCCTGAAGAGTCGAATTACATGAGTTCAACTGTACATAATTTTTGAAAAAAAAAGCCTTTCTCGATAAAACGTTCACAGAATTACAATTTGAAAAGTTTTGGCGTAGGCGTTCCATTTTCTTTAATACGTAGATAAAATTGTAGTTTTTTCGCTCCAAGATAAAATTTTATGATTATTTCTTTGATATTTTTCGCGGATATTAATCCCGAGGATGATGTAAAAAGAAAAGAAAAATTAGAATATCAAGCAGCCATTCATTTCATCTCTTAAACGCATGCCGCCTGACCTTTAAACCCGACTAACTGAGCATGCACAAGCAAAAGGAAATCCAAAATGGTTTAGAGAATTGTCCCAAGCAGGACAACATGCCGGCGAATCCAGAAACAGTGTTCCAAAGTTAATTTTCGCGGACACTTAATTTTGAGAATTTAGTCGAAATCCGAAAAAAGTGTGAAAATAAATACCCAATCAGTACGGTTAACGTAACTAATTTTTTTATGGGTTTTATAATATTCTACTCTGAAACTCTGAAAGGCTGGTTCTTTTTTAAATAAATCAGAAAACGCTTTCAACTATTTATTGGTCAGTATATAGAAAAACAAATGCAGATGTGAATATAAAACAATTTTAGTGAGAGAAGCTGCTTGTAATTAAACAGCGTTGTTTACAAGATTTCATTTGCAAATCATCACGTGTACGGCAGATTCCACTTTATGAAAAAAAGCAAGCTGAAACGTTAAGAAACTCACGATGACACAGTTTTTGCCAATGTAAACATAAGAACCAATCTGTGCAGCATTTATTATGGAATCTTCCTCGATGTACACATGATCACCAATGTGCAGTGGAAAGAAAGCACCTCTAAAAGAAATAATAACTATAGTTTACTACCCAAAGTGTTACAAGATGTACATGCCTTAAATCCTAAGGTTTTTAACCTGAATACAGTAAACTCTCTAAATATTTAAATTCTTAAAACTATTTCAGAAGCAGATAAAAACAAAAAACATACCCTTTACTAAATCTTTTAAATGGAGGTCTGATCACACTTCGTTTACTGATGACACAGTGTCGCCCAATCCGAACATTTGCAAGATCGCCACGCACAATACATTCAGACATGATGATAGTCTATACATTGATTTAATATGTTAGGAAAAAGCAAGTCAATTTATACAGTCAAGACGGTGAATCAACACAGTCACTATATTTTTATGTAGTTGCCCAACTGGTCAATTGAGTAGTTTTTACTTACAATGGCTAGAACAGTCTATGTATTATATTTTAAAAAAATAACATCTTACCTTTCCATTCAACACAATGTTCTGACTCCCGCATAATACTGACTGTCGACTCACTTTATTACCAGATGCCTAGAGTTGGAAAGAAAGGTTTGAATATTAACTTAACACAAATGTACATGAATTTGTAACTTTGCTAAACCTACAGAACCAAGCTTGTCATTTCATTAATTATATATATATTGATATATAATTCACAAGTTCCAAGTCACCATCAAGTGCTTTGAGTGCAAAGGATTTATTCATCCACTGTGCAGAGATCGCACCAATTCCTTTTACTAATTTATATCCTAACAAAAAGACAAACTTTAATTTCTTAAATGTAATTCTGTTGTTATAAAAGACTTTTGTAAGATAATTTGGAACCATTACTATCATAATTCTATATATATCTTTAAATGTTTCACAAGATGTAGCTACTCCAGTGGTGGAAACACTGTTTATCAATGCAGGCCCTGGGTTTTGAATGTTTACATTAGGTGTATATCAGCAATGCCTGTCCAATTTCCTTCGCATGGCATGGGTCAACCCTTAATTATGGTAAAGTCACTTAACATGCTTGCGCTGTGGACTGAACTAATATGCGGTTACAAAGCGAATGCCATAACCACTCAGCCACACCTAATTGCTTTATTTGTCTCTTATCATGAGTATATTTTGGGTAATTACATTTAATTGTATTATAAAAAATCTATAGATATCATGTTTTTAGTATATATTTTAATTCTTACAAAACTAGCTTAAAGGGAAATGCTATTATGCTAAAGCAGTACTGTAGAAACTTTGGATATGAGAAAGAAGAACACTCTTACTCTACATTGGTGTGATTGAGCCTTAAAACAAACATTAAAAAAATTGAGTAATTTATGTTGTTTAACCCATTTTATTTTTTTATTAATTTTATTAATTTTACATGAAGCAGTTTTCAAGCCTTTTGAGTGCGTTACCTTTAGATATAAGAAAAATAAAACTACATTAATAAGCTTATTCAGGCTCAAATCCTTCTGATGTAAAACAAGACCATTTCCATATATCAATTACAAGGCAACATTTAAGTTTGTTTTTAATTTGTTGCTGCATTAAGCATAACGTTATTGTAAGCATACTAAGCCTGATGGTGTTTTTTACATACACAATTCAATCTGATTTTGACTTTTCAAATAAAAAAAATGTAAATAGTAAAGTAGTTTTTACTCAACCTCCGTTCTAGCATAACATGAAAATTTATTATTATTATTAAAACATATTTATACAGGGTAAAAACCTTTCAACGTATATATACATTGCTATCAATAGGCGCCCTGTTAAACAAAAGATATTAGGATAAGTAAAAAAAAAAAGGTAAAAACATATCTAAATATGTATAATAAAGTATGTTCGCTATATGAGAGTGTAGGGAGAAATGTAGGGAAAAACTTTTTTAATTCAATAATAAACATAACAATTAAAGTATATACATGTTTGATTACTGTATGTGACAAAATTAGCCCCAACAAAGTCAGACAACTGGATTCTGGACCAAAACCATTTCATACATGCGTATGGACATAAGAACGGGTACAGTACAGGTAAATAATTTTTTCTTGGGTCGCAATATTGTACCACCTACAATAGTCTTAATGGTAATTAATTAATCAATCAATCAATGGTAATAACTGTCGTCAAAATATTTAGGTTCTTGTCTTGAAGTCCTTGCAAAAATGATTTGTCAGTCGGTCAGTAAGACTTTTTTTGTGAAAGTAAATTCGTTTCTAGGACTAATACAATTTATAGCTCCACTCAAACCTGTCTCCATTGGCCTTTTTAACATAAGCATTATCACAGAACAGCCCTGGAGACCAATTTAAAGGCCCACTAAAATTGGCTTGATCGGCTGAAACGAAAGAAAGCAGAAGCAACCTGATGGCTGTGAATGCACAATGTCACCACCTGTCAACTGCATGGGAAGTGATTTAAAAAAATACTACATCATTCAACAATCGAATTAAGGAACCGTGAATCGCAGCCTACTTTTACAACCCACAATATCAAAGTAAGCAGAATATATGCAAAATCACAAAACTTTTGAAAAATTCATTTTTGTGCTTGATCAAAACAATTATCAGTAAAACAGAAGAATTTCCTGATAAGGAAATCTCATAACAACTACATCAAGAAATAATTTGTTAAAAAGGAATAATTTCCATTTCTGTAACTTGAACCGAATTGTGTGTCACACTATTCTTGATTTTCTTCAACTTCGCTACCAACTGGAGTTTTTAACATGATAAGTGGGTTAGTCAAATGTGGGCACCATTATACAAACATCTGTAGGTGAAACCATTCAAGGCGCCAGCAGAAAATTATTGCTATATATATACTTTTTCTGTTGTATTAAACAAAGATGTCCAGTTAAACTCAGGGTAGTTATTAATGTGAAAATGTGTATTTTGTTGAAATTAATTGCAGAGCTAGCTAACTAAAGTGCAAGCAAAACCCATGTAGCCATTTAATTTTTTTATTAGTTTAAAAAAATTGTGGCACTAAAAAAAATGCACATTTCAGCTTAAGTGTGTGAATTTTGGAATATTTTGCTTTTAACAGTTTAAATAAGTGATTTGTCATATAAGTAGGATAAAATTGACGCCTAATAGATGAGTTTCAATGTTTACGTTTTTACACAGGATTCTTATCTTGCGTATTAGCATCTTTTCACTGTATGATCTAAATCTATAAATTTAAGATCAAGATTCCTCTACCTGAAAATAAAGTTTGGAATGGACTGGTCCACAGCTTACAGCGTAAGAGGTCTGGTGATTATAAACAACATGCGTCACGATGAAAGTCGTCTATTTGAAGGTGTAGCTGGCTATAGTTTATTTATGCTGTGAAAGCATATTTTTAAAAAACTGTATGTCAGCAGTCCGCCAACAAAACGTGAAAGTAAAAAACAATACCGTTTCTATATATTCTGCTTTGCTGTACGATACATCAGGCAGCTCCATGAACGTGTACCAAATTAGCGTACTAGGTACGCAAAGAGATGAAGACCTTACGCAAAATGATTGAATATTAACCGGATGTTGGTTTGAATGTTTACATCTAGTCGCCCATAGTTAGAAAACATGGCAAATAGTCTTTGCGCAAACGCGATTTTATTATCGTTTAAAATGCATATCAATGTCTTATTTACGTTGTTCAGTTACGTATTTTATATCGTTATATGTAACCTCCATAGTCTGCAGGGACCTCAAAACGTGAAAGGCATCAAATCTCTGGCTGGTTGAAATTGGCTATATAATCAACCTATTATGGTCGAGATAAGCGAAGCGTCAGAGGCTGACTTACAGCAACTTGAGGTATTCTTCCTGGTTTCATACTCTTCTGATATATCTACGTACTATGCCAAACCTTTGTGTGAATTATTCTCTTTTTATTTTAGTCTGTATCAAACATTCATGATGAAGACGACATTGAAGATGAGACCATAGCAGAACGGTTGTGGGCGTTAACAGAAATGTTTCCAGATTCTGTGCGCAACACATCTTGGAAGGCAGCAACTTCATCTGTATCAGGTGCAAAGAAGTTGTATAAGTTTTCACGCTCTGCAATATGGGTTGCTGGGACGTCTTTTGTAATCCTTGCTATGCCTGTTCTCTTTGAAATTGAGCGAGTGCAAACAGAGGAAGCAACCTTGATGCAACAAAGACAGGTATGTATCCTTAAAAATCATCAATAATAAAGTTTCATACATCCTGTGATGTTTATTTTTCAGCTAGCAAGTAAAATCATATGCCGTTTATCATTTTTAGATCCTTTTGGGACCTGGTAGTAGTCAATCAACTGGTGCTCCACCGTTAAATTTACAACCACAAAGAAGGTAGCTGTCAATCTTCAATTTTACCTTCGAGATGTAATTCTACATCGGATCTTGCTACTGTATGGCATCCATTGAGATATACTGTTGTATTGGGACATGTTTGACTTGTTTATAACAAAAATACTTTGTGTTCATATTTTATTATAAATATATTTTTTACTGATAGGTCTCGTCTCAGCTCTTGTCATTTTTATAACTTGTTAAAGCTTATACCTTGTTAAAGCTTATACCTCCCATGAAAGTTCAAGTGGAGCTCATATGAAAGACATATGAAAGTTTTTCAGGAATATTTTTTATTTTTTTGAAAAATCTTTATATGTTCTAAAGATAAAGGTCACAAAAGTTTCACTAATTATGCAATATTATAACATTATCAACGTAGTTCGAAGCATGTAATTGTCGTTATTAAGCATAACTATAGTTATTAAATATCAAAGTTTGTAAAATGTTCAACATCAAACTGAATGGCCAAAAATCATTTTAACCCCATATGCCATAGTAATACATCACCCTACTCTGGACTACTTTATGACGTCATGTTATTCAAGATTTTCCAAAAATGTATACAAATTCCTAGACAATTTTCCCAGCTCTTTCATTTGAAATTAACTAGTTTTTTTCGTGGGAAGTAAGCTATAAAGGTGGGTTTTCACCAAACGAATTCGGCAGCAAATTAGCTGCAATATATTTTTTTGATTTCTATACGTGAAACAAAACACGTAGCGAATTTTAAATTTTGGTTATTAAAAACAAGGCTGTTTTTTTGAATTCTTCCAGTGATGAGATTTTCCCAAGAGGATAGACACTGGAATATTGCGTTCTGATTGGTTAGTAAGTTTACAGCGAAATATTTCGGCGCTAAAAAGTAGGAACTGTTGCTTTTTATTTAACATTAAGAACAATAACACGTCCCTCAAATTTTATTGAAATAGAACAAAATAAGAATGAAAAAACTGCCCTAAAGGAAATTGTTTGCGGAAAAAAAGAATCCGGTAGAAAATTTTGCGAATTACCTATTGTTTTGCGTAAATCCAATGTCTGAAGTAAAGTTCAGACTGAATTTTTGATGAAAATTTACTGGAAAATTGCAAACGAGTAGGAAAAAATGCGAAATAAGAGACGTCCCAATATAAAAAAGAGACAACGAGGTTATGCCAACTCCGCATTCATTTATTCCATAAGGTATGAAAAAAATCAAATAAGAATGAGAATTATGCAGTATGTATATTTTAACTCTGTTCGACTACCGACAATTGTTCTTTTACTTGTTCTTTTCTCGCCTAGAATAACTGCGCTGGTACAGCAGAAAACACACCCTATTATCTCATACAAATAAGGACTTTAAGATGTAAGTTAATAAATACACCAAATGTACCTTAATCATACAAATCTTGGCATGTACTTAATTTGGCGATGCAGAAAAAAACAATTTTAGCGTTGATTTAATTTGGAGACGGCGAAAGTTTGTGAAATTGTCGTGAACTTAATTTGGGGCTTTCAAACTAAAATCGCCTATGTTGCCAAATCTTCTTTGCGCCAATTTTTTTTAAAGAGGTAGCCACAGAACAAAGAAAATAAATAACTACAAAATACAATTTGCTTTCGAAAAGCTTGAGATATTACGGTTTTAAAGTTGTTTAATGGCGTTATCAACCATCATTTTTCGAAACTGCCAGATTGTCTCAGACTTGGGAATTCGCCTAATATGGTCTCAGTTGGCCCTAGCTACGGACACAGATGATGTCAATTATAAATGCAACGCACTAATTTTGGCAAGGTCATTCTCATGAAATGACTTCGTAGTATAACGTCAAAATATCTCATTTATCAGATGGCATATTTTTGAAGAAAGATATGCATATCCACATTTCCTGTCAAATATACGGAATTGGCATATTATTATAGAGACTAGTCGTGTGTAAAAATCCACGGGGTAGCCCGTCCTTTATATATTGCATTTCGTGTTTCCGTAGCAGACGACGGCTATTATGATACGGACTGGTTGTGAGATCCATTTCAAAGCTTTTTGGCTTAAAGAAGTGGCCTCAATAATAAATTTGTTGCATTGACTTCAGTTTATTCCATTTACTGATTCATCAAAACAGTCAACAAATAAACATTTTTTGGTAACTCAATAAAAAAACAATACACAATCCGCTGATAATCACAGACAGACATCACGTTGAATTTTTGGTTGAAATATCCACTTGATTCGTGAAATAATTTAAGGCAAAAATTACTTGATAAAGTGCTAAAATATTAATAATAAATAGGATCATGTTTCGACCAAAAATTGAGGTGGCAGTAACCCTTTCCAAATTCAATTTTTTTTTTCCTTACATAATTAGTTACTAAGTGTTATTTTTATATAACACACTTGTAGCGGTTTTATAGCAATAATACTATTATCTTTCATCAAAAATGTTCAGCTTCAACTATATTAGCTGCACTCCTCCGTATTCTTTTTGTGGTTTTCAGTGGAACAAAACACATTCCGACCTCCAGCTTTACAGGTTAAATTTTCGCTTTTGTGTATTATCACCTAGGAAGACGTAACACCTTGTGTAATCCTTACACCATCAGTAATAGTTGAAAAATGATAATTCATCAATCTCGCCTACAGCAACTTTTACAGCGCAGCGACGTTAAAAAGCAAATAGGGACGAGTTTGGTAATTTATCTTAAGATTTTCTGCGAACCTTCATGTTAAAAAGCGCGAAATTACACAGTCGAATTTAAGAAAAATTTTAATACTTGCCTTGCATTTTATAAAATATCCAAATGAGTGTTAAAACCGGTACATATTTAAAATAGTTTTATTAAAAGTCGTGAGTTTTTTTTTTGACAAATATATTTTCTGAAAATATGTTATCTCTTTACAAACTTCTTTTTAAATTTGCTTCCTTTCTTTATTTTCTTCTGCTCTTGATCGTGTTTCATTTTTTTCGTTAAACCCTCCACAGTGGATGAAGCGCTTTCATCGTCGATATCGATCGCTCGTTTTTTGCTGTCATGCATTTCTTTCAACTCCTACGTAAATACAACAAAATAGTATTCGCAACGAAAATAATAATAAACTACTCGTTAACCCGTGGAAAAATGCACGTCTTCAAATTACACGCTATTTCGGGCGATCGGTTGCACAACACTTTTTTTGCGGACAGACAGACAAAATACGGCTATATAATAAAAAAAATATTAATAAAAACAAAAAAGGATTCGCAACGAATGGTGGAATTGGTCGATAAGGCATGCGATTTCACAAACGTCTTTCCGAAATGTTAGCAGAAAAGAATGACAAAACAGTTGCACAAGCAACAAATTTTATAAGAACGAAGATTTCGTTTCCGTTAGTTAGACCAACTTTATTGTGTGTATGAGGTTCCAGAACATTGAACATTATTTAAATAATATAGAATACACCTTTCCCGAATTTCATAAATTATAATAATTATGACGTCATCCAAAATTTCAGAATGGTTCTATGCTCTTTAAATAAGGATATTCAGATAGAATATCAAATTACCATGACAAAACTGAAGTTTTTGGAGCAATATAGTATTCTGGTTGGATTTTATTTTAATTTAAAAAATATAATTATTTTGAAACGAGGCTATTCTTAGAAAGCTCGTCTATAAGAAGGGTTTGACCGTAACTTTCAGCTCGCAGTTGAGGCACTTAAGGAACAAAAATATTTACGAAATTAGGTAATTTGTTCTACCTTTTGATAAGGAACTTAGGGATGAGAATCATTTTTAGTATCGACCTATTTAATTAAGTTTGGCATAATTAGGAAATTCTATCTCGGATATTCGGAATAGCGTTTCATTAGTTCTCCTTAGTTATAACTTATAGGATAAACTTATTTTACGACATTTTTTTTTTATCCTTCCACGTATATTGTCTCTGTTCATTGGTGTCATATTTTGTAAATTAAATTAATATTTGCCGACATATCTGCATTGTATATATTATCATGTTTTTAACACTTGCAAACAGATTGTAAAAATACAACAAAATCTGCAGGCTATCGTCATCAGAAAACTATTAAAATGCCTTGTCGTAACAAACAACAATAGGAATTTATCAATTTCTTTTTTAATTCCGCAATATTACCTATATCCTTAGCCTTGTATAGCATGTTTCGTAAAATTGTTAAAAAAAACAACAAGATATACCAGTTTTGCATGTCGTTGTGCCTCGGTTACTCGTTCAACTAACAGCATAACCTCTTCTTCAACCATGGGGTGTACAGGTAACTTTTTTCCAATTAGCTGCTCGATGCGTTGATATAATTCCACATCGTATCTAAGATTGAAGAACAAAAATTGACAAGGCACCGGTTTCACAGAATTCATTTCAATAAATAAATTTTTTCTTTCTATATATCTGTTTCAAAGGACGAAACGATAGCCACAATAGTGTTAAATTACAAATAGAACAATTTTCATTGGCACAAAAAACTAAATTTTATTCAACAGTAACTGGATAAGAATCATTGTGGTAAAGATCGTTTGCTTCTTGAAAAGCACGAAGGCAAGTAAGAAAAAACGTACTGCGTTACAAACGTGATTGATCTTCCGGACCTTCCAGCTCGAGCTGTTCTTCCGACTCGATGTATATAATCCTAAAGCATTAATTTCACGTATTTTCTATCAAGATTATTTTGTTAATGCCGTAAAGAACAAAATGCACAAATTTCCGGTCAAAAGGTCGCAGGAAGCGACCTTGCTGGGCCCACAATTGTGAAATTTATTAAATTGACAATCCAGCAGAATATATTTTTGCAAAAAGGTGGACCAAATTTTGCAGTTCGAAATTGTGAAAGTTTACTTGTCAATGTTCACAGCGGACTTTGGACTTAGATTATTCCGTTTTTCTGAGTTTTTAGTTCAGTGACATTCACTTTTACCGCACCCATAAATATGTCAACAATTGTAGATCAGGACCTATTCACAACATTTTGGTGCTTAAACAATAGAACGACAGATATTGAAGAAAATTTTATGTTTGCTTTATACCTTGTCAATCACAAAAAATTTATTTCGTAAATTTCAACATAAACGATCAGAATTGTTCGGGAAATTTCACACCCATCAAAGCCAAAAATTAGGTATATTGGCAATTGCAGTCAAAACATTCTCTAACTGCTGTTCATAAGCCATCTTTAATTTTACAACGAAAATGCTTTTGATTTGAAATTTGAAATATTCTCTTTGTTACAAAATGTAAGAAAGATCACGAAGGAACCAGGCTTACCCTGAGGTTAAAAAAAATCTCTTCACTTCACAAACTTAATCATCAATAAGCAAGCTACAACCTACCTTTGAATGGGTAGGAATATCAAAGTTGATCACGATGTCCACATGAGGTATATCCAAACCACGACTAGCAACATCAGTGGCCACCAATATAGTACGTGTTTTTGATTTGTATTTATTTAAAGCTCCAAGTCGCTTCGACTAAATGATATCATAGATATGATTGATGTAACAAAGACAAAAAGAACATTTAAGGTACCCTCCCAATGTCTATCACAGAATATCAAAAACAACGCCGTTCTTGCGTTTCATCTTCAATTCTATAATCAGTATTTATTTAACAGACGTTTATCCATAGAAAATCAGCAATGGTGAAAGTAACACACAGTTGATAAAAGATTGCCTAGGAAACAACTGCAAAAGCTGTGCAAATAATGATTCCCAAAGAACGGCTTGCTAGAGTGGCAAAACGTTTCTTATATGTGACGCAGCTTTAATAGTACGAAGTTTTGAGTTATATCAGCTGACTAACACGTGTAAACTCAAAATTTGTCTCGGTGACAAAAAGCAAACACACTAAAAGTATTTTTATGGAAAATTACCTGACTCATTTGGCCGTGCAGCGGTATTGCAGGAAAACCAAGATGGCGTAAAAGTAAACAGATTCTAAACAATCCAAGATAAAATTCACAGTAATAAAAACAGTAATAAGAACAATGCCATGCAACAAAAATTTTTCGGAGACTGCGAATTTGACAAACAAAAAATAGTCCCGTTAGTACCTTTGAACGTTATTACAAGTTCCACAAAAGATCATAAAGGAATTGCCAGCCAGATCGTTCATGATGGAAACCAAATAGCAGTCCTGAAAAAGAATTAGTATTCGTCAATAAACTGCGTCCCGATTAGTCAAGTTTCTGTTATAAAACGCAATGAACTGTTCAGGTCTAGATAATAAATTTAAATGTAAAAAAAAGACTGAATAACAGTTCTGACAGAACAAATTAACGTAAGTTTCAGGCTTCGTCTTTGGTGAAAAACTTTCTTATCTTCTACGATCTCAAATTCTCAAAGGTTAATCTACACATAAAGAATGTTAAGTAGAAAATTGGTACCTTGAATTTATTTGGAATGAATATATAACTTTGTTGTAGTTTTTCCACAGTTTGAAATCTACCAATAAACAGAGCACAATACTCAAATATTGAATTTTCTTGGTATGTCAAGGTAACATTGGGGGAGGGTGGGGGATGGGGTCCGGAGAGGTCACGTTATAACGAACAAAACCGAACAAGGGAAAGGGGGATTTCTTTTGCGTACGTTTGGATACCACAATTTCTTCTTTTATATGCTTTTGTATTGATTGTTTATTGTTGTGTGTTTATAGCGATATTGGTCAATTTTGGCGAGTAATTGCTTAAAATAAACGCTAGGTATGTAAACATAAACTGATCTGATCTGATACGACCAAGAGTCAACGTACACAGCTAGCAAACATAGTATGCTTAGAACAGTGCACTAAACAAATCATTACTTGTTTCTTACATATACCACTACGTTTACAAAAATTAAAGAATTCGTTTACAATTATTAGCCAAAACCTCTAACACGTTGCTTATATAAACAACGCACCTATGTCATGCTTAGTATAAATATTTTAAAACTCGATGCAACACAATATGCTGTGTCAAAGAATGTACTGCTTAAAAAGATTACATACTTGGTGGAGACCTCAACTTTCACAGGATTCTGCAGCGAAGCTCTTTGTAACTTTTGAACTTTTTTTGTCATTGTGGCTGAAAATAAATACGTGTGTCTTTCTTTCGGAAGAACTTTTAAAATTTTATCAACCTAAAATGAAAATTTTACATTAGTTATATGCTTTAACCCTTTTGCCAATGACGTCATCATATTTGCAGAAATCAGAAGAAAATTAGCTTAAATTTGAGATTCGTAAAATATTTATATTTTATATGACTACACTAATGTGACAAACAAGAAATAATGCAAAAATATCTACTAACAAGTCCTCTGAAGCTTATAAAACATTTTTAAAGCATTCTGTGAGCAAACTATGTCACTCAATTCTAAAAAATGGTTGCCATGACAACACCCATTTTTATTTTCATCATACTTTCCAAACAACCTTTCCCGGAAAAATAAAGCTAAATAATAGTTTTGAAGAGCAAAAAAATATTTGTACGGCACGAGTTTGGTTTTTGCCAATTTATTACAAATTTAAGGTATTTTTTACTATTTTGGGGGCGTTTTTTTTTAAAAGAAACATGGTTACACAAAAGATAAAGCAAAAAAATCCCAAAAATGGCAGTACTGAACATAACTTACGAAAATTAATTATTTAAAAATGTTAAGCACGACATCTGAAGGCAAGATACAGAATTTTTTTTTAGAACTATTCATATTTTAGTGTTTTCAAGGTTTTTCTCTAGATGATGGATATCACGGTTGTCAAGGTCGCCCTAGTCTCATTTCAAGATTTTTAAGGTCTGGCAGACACTGTATAAGATGATGCAGCGAGACGCATTAAGGTGATCAAAAAAAATCCACGTCAATAAGCATTTATTACCTCCTCTTCGAAGTCCATGTTGAGTATCCTATCAGCTTCATCCATTATCTACAAAAAAGATTCCAACACTGCACATCTTACTTTATCAGTTACTTGTTCAGTAATCGTGCATGCAAATACACCAAGACAAGTCATTAGAGTGCAAAAAATTATTAGATCCTTATTATCACAGTTGTCAATGTCAATGTAATATATATTTTTTGTAGGCTTATTTCTACTGGTACTGTCATCAATGAGGGTTTTTCAAATAGGGGTCCTAGTGCATTGCTATTTGAGCCAAAAAAAGACGTGCAAGAATAACAATCGTTTAAATAGACAACTGTTGAAGATATAAAAACCTATTAAACACTAAGAAGAATATAACATTTCACACTTCTATAGCTTTTAGCATGACCCGCCAGGGTTTGAACCCACAATCCTCAACCGTGGTAGCAAACCCTTTACAGGGCTACCAGTGGGTAAATATTTTCATTCATTTATCAAACTCCTAAAATTAAACTTGAATTTTATACAAACGTGAAAATTTCGCAAGTTTTGCTTTGTGTATTTACCCCGAATGCAGCAAATAGTTCTTGATTTTTGAGCAGCTAAAACGTTTCTTTCTGGAAACGTTTGATGAAACTTTTATTACAGTAGCCTGTCCGGCTATTTACAATTTAATGCACAACTTACTAAATATTTTAACGACCGTAAGTTAAATCCTTTTGTGTTTTCTAAGTGATCAACCAGACGTCCAGGCGTGGCTAAAAATAAAACGATATCCAATTTTTTTTGAAACTATAGTGCTCTATAATTTACAGAAAAAATAAAACATCTATGAGGGAGAAAACAGATTATTCGTTTGTACTTAAAGTTTCATGCTACCGCAAGGGTCACAATTCTCAGCAAATAATATCTATATAGCTAATACACCAAGGCAAAAAAGTAAATAATTTGAGATTAAAAAAAGATATCCAATCTACCTATAATTACATGTGGCTTTTTCGTCAGTGCAAGGCTCTGCGTCATAATATCTATTCCACCAACAATAACAGCTGAAAAAAAATATAAAAAGAATCATGATTTGCTTTTTGTGTCATTTAAAGCAAAAAAGTAAAGAAAATCCAATCTAGATGATAACAATAATGCATATAAAAATCATACCACATTTTATTCCAATTGATGAACCAAGCGCTTCGAATTGTTCTGATATTTGAAATGCCAATTCCCTGATAGAAATAAAAAGGAGCACAAAGTTCTGTTAACATACAAAATGTGTGTACCTTCGTAGTCATGATAATTTTCAGGAGTATTTTTAAAATCACTTTTTAATTTAATTTCAGGAATAGTAGAAAGAAACTTGCAGGCATAAACTTTAATGAATTTTGTTAAGAAAAAAAAATCCAAGGTCTGGATTATTTCTGGGGACTGGTTGGCAGTTGCAGTTGGTAGGTAATTTTATTCCATCATTTAAAACTAAGAGATATAAAGTAAAAAAGGCAATTTTACAGATTATAGATTTTTGATTTATTTCGTGTTTGGAGACATTTGAGATTAGTTATTCTCTTTAGAATTTCTTCTCCATTTTTTCCTTACACTTTACTAACAGTGTTGATGCAATTAAAGATATAACAATTAATCACAAAAGAGTAGTCCTATTGACATGAAGCTTTCCTTTTCTAATATCCTATTTCTGCCTGCGCTGGAAAAACACATTGCAAAAATTTTATTACATCAGTATTTGTATTGGACATAAACCAAAGTTCAAAATCTAAAAACCAAGATATGCAATAAAAAATACGACTTTTTAAATAAGAACATACCGAGTTGGTGTTAAAACCAAAGCATAGAGCCTTTGTGGATTTTCAAGTAATGTATGTAGAACAGGCAAAGCAAATGCACCTGTTTTACCAGAGCCAGTCTCTGCCAACGCTATAACATCTTTTCCTAATGTGAATATTACAATTGGTTTGAGTCTGATATTTGTCTAGCAGGTAAGTAATAAGCTTGATATTTAGTTTGAAAATGTTAGTCAGAATAAATGAACAGGCATCAGAACAAGGTACTTCCATGGTGGTATTATGAGTCAACTTTTTCTTCTGGGAAGTCAATGTCTAAAGCAACTGTTTAATCCAAATTGCATAAAAACGTTTACCTTCTAATGCAACTGGAATAGCCTCTTTTTGTATTTTTGTTGGATTTTTCCAACCTAGTCTTGTACAAGCTTGACATAACACTTCATTGATCCCCTAAAATTTGAAATAATATTTATTAAATCCTTTGTTTTTTACACAAATATAAACTAATTTTTTTAAGAACTCGTTTTTTGCAGCAATCCAAATGAAGAAAAAACCTACATTAATGATATTTTCCTTTCAGAAAAAATTGGTTGAAAGTTTTTGTCTACAGATTACCAAAATACAAACAAACTAAAAGCGGCTGCAAAGGGGTTGCAATATAAGTGATCCAGTAGTCTTTCGTGCATCATTTTGTGAAGTTTTATGCTTGGAGCTTCAGGATTTTGTAAGATAGTATTAATTTGGTAGCATTGGTAGCATGAAATTTAAAGGGACATATTGACATGCAAAATCAAATCTTGTCACTACAAAAAGTCATGTAGATATGTTCACAGAAGTTTTTTTGGGGAAGAAGATATACCATGTTTTTGGATTTTCAAGATATTTAACTTGAGTTATGGTGTTAATGTTCCTGCACATACAAAAACTAATGTTCTTATAGCTAGCTAGCCTAGCAAAATAAATGTGTGAAAGATAGCGTGAAAAAGTTAGTAAACAAATCAAAAATGTGACTTAATTTATCAGATTTTGCTCTACGAAAAATAAAAACTGTGAACTATGTGGTCAAGGTGATTGAAAAAGTGGTATAGCTAGCTATAGATTTAAAATTGGTGGGTAAAATGACATACTGAAATTTTCAAGACTTATTTAACATGAACAAAGAGTTTTTACCAAGATTTTATTCCTCTGGTCCTATGGCTATTAAACATTAAAGTTTTGTGGAAATCATGTGTTTTAAATTTTGGATGAGAGCAAAGTGACAGTGGATTTAATAAAATGTCAAACCCTCTGTGTACAGAAACTAAAAACTCAGAAAATATTGTCAAAAAACTAGATCGTTCTCACAACAAATAAAAAAAAACAGTATAAAGCACAAATACTTTCTACTTTTATATTTAACGTTATTATGTATTCAATGCTTGAAGCTCTTTGACACTTCTCTTTTTGAACATAATGCATATACGTACTGGAAAAAGGTTGTTTAACATATCGAGCGCGCAACGTGAGCGGACTCCCTCGATACGCGATGTACCGCGTTTATAATAATTAAAATAAATTGTCGCGATCTATCGAGAATCTAGTATCGTGACAAAATCCGTCTCGATGTGTCGCGATGGTAGGTGATAATGAGAATAAAGAGAAATTTTTTTTTATTTCAAACACATCACTGCTTTATCTTTTTTTTTATTTAAATAGGTGTATATTATAAGAAAATTTTTAACTTTCGTATTTATTGAAGTAATTCTAGCGCATTACTTTTTCAACGTATTTTTTTTTCTATCGCTGCTTTTCATTCTTAAACTTTTAAAATGCAATCTCTAACGAAGCTTTTTTTGTCGCCGCTTTTCGTTCTTAAACTGTTAAAATGCGATCTCAAAAAGCATTTCTATCGCCGTTCTTCGTTCTTAAATTTTTAAAAAGCGATCTAAAAAAGCATTTCTAAGATCGCTCTTAAACTTTTAAAGTGCGATATAAAAAAACTTTTCTATCGCCGTTTTCCCTTCTTAAATTTTTAAAATCCGATCTAATGAAGCTTTTCTATCGCCGTTCTTCGTTCTTAAATTTTTAAAACCCTTCCAAAAAAAACTTTTCTATCGCCGTTCTTCGTTTTTAAATTTTTAAAACGCGATCTAAAAAAGCATTTCTATCGCCGCTTTTCGTTCTTAAACTTTTAAAATGCGACATAAAAAAACTTTTCTATCACCGTTTTCCGTTCTTAAATTTTTAAAATCCGATCTAATGAAGCTTTTCTATTGCCGTTCTTAGTTCTTAAATATTTAAAATGTGATCTAAAAAAGAAAGATTAACGCTAGCTGTATACCCTAGATTGTTATGCATAAGTTAAAAAAATATAACACAAAGGAAGTATAATTACATTTAAACATCAGCGATCATTGTTGAATACACTCTTATTTTTAAAATAGTTCTATTATAAGAAAGTGTTAATGGCCTCGATAGCTTCGAGAATGATAACGAGAAAGATGCATCGCGAAGCCCTCTCGATACAATTTGAAAGTAAAAAATCCGTCTATCGCGGATCGAGAATACCGTCGCGATACGCGAAGCGCGATGTTAAACAACATTTTTCCAGTACTACATCATGAATGTCTGGTATAGTTTTTTTTTTCTTAAAATTTTTTAAGCATTTCCTTAAAAGATTTACTTTACAATGCGAAGCCTGCTCTTGACACATTTTGAATATGGAAGAGATGACATGATTGCTTATCGATTTTGACTCTGTGGGGAATTGTCTTTTTTTCATGAACACATGCTCTTGTTTTATTGAATTAAAAATAGAATTGTCATGGTAGCTGTTATATTGTAACTTATAATACCTGTTTGCTATATAAGTAGTATAAAGGAGTACTTATGGATCAATTTTCTACAGTAACATCCCTCTGCCCTGGCTAAAAGTCATAAAACAAGTGTATAACAGTGGTCTCTTTACTTGCAAATATATAAACAATGGAAATAACATTTTCCACTGACAAATGTATAATATAAATACTGAGAAAATAATGCACAAAGTGTTGTTAGCTTCTCCTGCTAGCTCAATTTTGTTGACAAAGAAATAAAAAAAGAAGATAAAGAAGATGGTATTTTAAATGGTATTTGAGTGTCTTCTATATATAAATCAAACAACTCTATTTTAACATTTTTGTACTTGAGGTCATAAATAATTGATTTTAATTTCAGCCATAAAGTTTAACGTATTACAGTGTGTTAAGTAAAAAAGGGCTGAAATTTTGTTTGGCTACTCGCATTTTGGGGTTCTTTTCTGTCATTAATTATTTCCTACGAAAATCTTCCAATTGGAAATCATATCTAAATAATTTGTTGTTAAAACACTCTCTTTACTATTATTATGTAGTAAAAAACAGCAAACGTGGGGCAAAGGAAACAATCTTCAAAATTTTTTTTTAAAACAAATCATTTTTAAAAACAATATTGAGCACTTCTTGCTCCCTTGTCCCCTGGTTCCTATGGCAATTCTATCTATTATTTAGAAGCCTTTGAAGAAAAGTCTTGTTTACCCCATGCAAATGTGATTGTGGAACAATATCACGTCACAATTACGTCCCAAGAATAAATAAATTGTATAATCATACAACTCCGGACAATTCTTTCTTCAAAATGACCTAAACCCTGTCCCATGTCAACCACAAGATCAATAAAATCGCTTAAAACGGTAGTACTATTCCTTTGCTACACATCATTATCAACAAAACCTGGTAATCAGTTAGATGGGTTTTGGTTGCATTTACTGCTCGTCAGCTACGTATATATGTACTTATAACGATTGTTTAAATTAAAAAAGCTACCCAGGCCTGTAAAATGATAAAAGAACTACTAATTATGTATGTTCTGAATTATATATGTTACCTAAAAATTAGCATTATCCATGTGGTCCATAAAAAGATAAATGAAGGTTTGACAAAAGGTCTATCACGCTGGATGACATTCTCAGAAAGAGTGTTTGAAATGAGGCTATATTTCGCTATGGGACATCCAGGCAAAAAACTCATTGAGGCACTCTACAAAATGCTAGACTTCTGAGATGGCATATATATATACAGTGGTTTTTAGGCTGAAATACAAACACAGCAAAAGAATATTATTTATTTTATACACTGTCCGTAGCTAAATATGTCTGGAGTTGTACGATTTAGCTGATAATAAAACTATATTGGCAAAATAGTTTTGCCAATATAGTTTAGTTGCGATGCATTGAGCCTAAATGTTAACAGCAGTTCCCAGCAGGTTGCTATTAGCTGGTAGGATTAACTAACATTAGCTAAAATAGGTAAAACACTTCTTAGCTTTATTACAGGTGCATGGTGCTTTGTTACCCACATTGAGTGTTGTCTCAATTAACCAGTCCTTGCTCCTCTTACTAGTCTATGGCATATAAATTTAGGATTTTACATCAAAATGGCCTCTGACCTAAGCTGACAGGAGTGCCTTGAGAATTTCACAAATTTCTCCATTCATCCACCCAATGCATTGTTAATATTGCTTTTAACATTGCTTTATTTTTATTTTTATATTCATACACTCCTTACTACTAGCTTGCTGGATGCTGGATGCTGGACTAGTGATAACCTCATTCGGTCAGCATGGATACGAATCTTCATCACCATGAAACATGTCCAATAACTTTAAGGTTTCCTTGCATTGGTTCAATTTTGGCGCCATGAATCTACAAGGATTTTGTCCAGTGGGGGAAGCAATTTGCCAATACTCGTTGCTACATTTAATGTGATGCTGGGCTGTATTTACAAGTGACGTGTGTAATTGTTGTGTGTGTATCCTTCTGGGAATATATGGTGATTACAATTCAGGTCTGTGTGCAAAAAAATAATAAAAGAAGGAAACAACCAGAAGTTATAAAGAGGAGAGAGAAAAGAAACAAGGAAGTTGTAAAAAAGTGAGAAAAATTAAACAACAAGAAGTTGTGAAAAAGAGAGAAAGCAAACAACAAGAAGTTGTAAAAGAGAGAGTTACTTAAAGAGAGATCAGGAAAAGTGTTGATTGGAGAAGAGTGTTTTTATTTAAGTATACACGCATAGGGGAGAGAACGAGGGTGCCGACTCGCCGGAAACACCGCAAAAACCACGGGGCTGTCGGACGATTTTAAAAAAACTTAAAATTTCGCCGAATCAACCCGAAACAACATTTTTTTTAAACATTTATTACCATGTATAATTTATTCTGTGGTAGTGGAAGACTTCAGAAAAAAACTGTCTTTTATATCATTTATTCCATAAATAGCTGCAATAAAATCCCACAAATAATAAACCGAGAGTACAACGACAAAATAGCACCTTCCTTCTTCTCGACAAAATTTAAATGAGAACAATGAGCTTGGGCGCGTTGTATTTTGGGCGGTTTCGGACTGGGCCCAGGCTCTTCCGGGCGGTTAGCTACAGATGAAAACCTTGAAAAATACCCGAAAAAACACCCGCGGCCACCCTCACATATACGGCGCTTTCGGCTAACAGGCACCCTCGTGGGAGAGATTCTATTGTGTGTGTTTACCTACGGGACATGAGTCAAGCGCTCTGCTGGCTGAGCTACTGATCCTTAAAAGGTGGTATACACCTAAGCATATTACAAGGTACACAAACATTAAAATGTATCAAAATTCCCAATATCGCATGTCCGCTTTGCCTGACTGCTTCTTTTCTTAGTTTTATTTTATGAAAATACTTTTCTGTTTTACAATTTCTTCATGAAAACGAAATTAATTTTTAAAAATGTCACATCCTAAAAAAGTTTTTTGGGAATCGTGTGGATACTTGTGTGGAATGAAAATGGTAAAAAACAATTGTTTATCAGACATACCAGATCTTCAAAATTCGATTCGTCGATGTTACCTTCAGCCATTTTTGCCAGTATGATCATGTGCGATCAAATTCAAAACAAACGAGGTTGTAAAATACATAACCGTTTTGTAGTATAATTTGACGGAACAGGTCTTCCCTCCACCACCAGGCTGCGTGAACCCTTATTACGGAAGTAATACAAAATGTTGGGGTATCGCTAATGCCTGATTCACACCTATAAAACACATGCAGAAGCGTGCGCAAGGAATGTTATAGAAAGTCAAGAGAAAAAATGTGCTTTAAAGTACAAAATGGCATCTCAGCCATCAGAAGAGAAAATCTATTTCGTAATTCCGATATGTTTTTAAGGTTCGATAGAAAAAAGGGGGTTTATATTACAAAGAACAAATAAAAATCGACGATGTTACTAATTATTGATTTAGCATTGCGCGACATAAAAATTAGGGATTGTTGGCTACCCACATACTTTAGACAAAGTCTTTCGGACGCAGATACAGTCTTCCGCAAACGCAAACGCACGTTAATATTACCGAACAACCAATTACATCCAGAAAATATTAGAACGATTTAGGGTGTGGAACATATATCTTGAGAAACAATCCGAAGAACAAAAAGAGTATTAATACCAACAAAA
The DNA here is from genome assembly GCA_030067915.1 of Hydractinia echinata. NCBI lineage: Eukaryota > Metazoa > Cnidaria > Hydrozoa > Anthoathecata > Hydractiniidae > Hydractinia > Hydractinia echinata. Next base: position 721,849 of record JASGCC010000133.1, read on the forward strand.
TGTATTAAAAATTTGAGGACGATTTGTAAAGTATGATAAATATCAAGATTTTCTTCCTGCTTAAAAAGTTTCCTCGCATTTCTCTGATTTTTGTCCTTTTTCGCCGATGCGCTCAGTCACTTGAAGAGTACATTTATTGTATTGTATTGTTATAGTCGGGAAAGTACATTTATTGGCATAGAAGGTGAATTTTTAAAAAAATTCTTTGTTACGTCGAACCCAATCAGAATGGGTTATTCTACGTCACTAAAATACGCCCCCCTTCATCGACTTCTATCCCGGTGTCGACGCCCGATTATATTCGCTGCTGCTGTAACTCCCAGCTTTAATGAAAAGCTGAAAGTATAATGAGGTGTGGAACTTATTCTGTTTGCTACGTAAATTTTTAAAATGCGATCTAACGAAGTTTTTCTATTGCCGTTCTTAGTTCTTAAATTTTTAAAATGTGATCTAAAAAAGAAAGATTAACGCTAGCTATATACCCTAGATTGTTATGCATAAGTTAAAAAAATATAACACAAAGGAAGTATAATTACATTTAAACATCAACGATCATTGTTGAATACACTCTTATTTTTAAAATAATTCTATTATAAGAAAGTGTTAATGGCCTCGATAGCTTCGAGAATGATAACGAGACAGATGCATCGCGAAGCCCTCTCGATACAATTTGAAAGTAAAAAAACGTCTATCGCGGATCGAGAATACCGTCGCGATACGCGAAGCGCGATGTTAAACAACATTTTTCCAGTACTACATCATGAATGTCTGGCATAGTTTTTTTTTTCTTAAAATTTTTTAAGCATTTCCTTAAAAGATTTACTTTACAATGCGAAGCCTGCTCTTGACACATTTTGAATATGGAAGAGATGACATGATTGCTTATCGATTTTGATTCTGTGGGGAATTGTCTTTTTTTCATGAACACATGCTCTTGTTTTATTGAATTAAAAATAGAATTGTCATGGTAGCTGTTATATTGTAACTTGTAATACCTGTTTGCTATATAAGTAGTATAAAGGAGTATTTATGGATCAATTTTCTACAGTAACATCCCTCTGCCCTGGCTAAAAGTCATAAAACAAGTGTATAACAGTGGTCTCTTTACTTGCAAATATATAAACAATGGAAATAACATTTTCCACTGACAAATGTATAATATAAATACTGAGAAAATAATGCACAAAGTGTTGTTAGCTTCTCCTGCTAGCTCAATTTTGTTGACAAAGAAATAAAAAAAGAAGATAAAGAAGATGGTATTTTAAATGGTATTTGAGTGTCTTCTATATATAAATCAAACAACTCTATTTTAACATTTTTGTACTTGAGGTCATAAATAATTGATTTTAATTTCAGCCATAAAGTTTAACGTATTACAGTGTGTTAAGTAAAAAAGGGCTGAAATTTTGTTTGGCTACTCGCATTTTGGGGTTCTTTTCTGTCATTAATTATTTCCTACGAAAATCTTCCAATTGGAAATCATATCTAAATAATTTGTTGTTAAAACACTCTCTTTACTATTATTATGTAGTAAAAAACAGCAAACGTGGGGCAAAGGAAACAATCTTCAAAATTTTTTTTTAAAACAAATCATTTTTAAAAACAATATTGAGCACTTCTTGCTCCCTTGTCCCCTGGTTCCTATGGCAATTCTATCTATTATTTAGAAGCCTTTGAAGAAAAGTCTTGTTTACCCCATGCAAATGTGATTGTGGAACAATATCACGTCACAATTACGTCCCAAGAATAAATAAATTGTATAATCATACAACTCCGGACAATTCTTTCTTCAAAATGACCTAAACCCTGTCCCATGTCAACCACAAGATCAATAAAATCGCTTAAAACGGTAGTACTATTCCTTATTACAATTCAGGTGTGTGTGCAAAAAAATAATAAAAGAAGGAAACAACCAGAAGTTATAAAGAGGAGAGAGAAAAGAAACAAGGAAGTTGTAAAAAAGTGAGAAAAATTAAACAACAAGAAGTTGTGAAAAAGAGAGAAAGCAAACAACAAGAAGTTGTAAAAGAGAGAGTTACTTAAAGAGAGATCAGGAAAAGTCTTGATTGGAGAAGAGTGTTTTTATTTAAGTATACACGCATAGGGGAGAGAACGAGGGTGCCGACTCGCCGGAAACACCGCAAAAACCATGGGGCTGTCGGACGATTTTAAAAAAACTTAAAATTTCGCCCGGAGAAACCCGAATCAACCCGAAACAACATTTTTTTTAAACATTTATTACCATGTATAATTTATTCTGTGGTAGTGGAAGACTTCAGAAAAAAACTGTCTTTTATATCATTTTTTTTAAACATTTATTACCATGTATAATTTGTAGTCGTTCCATTTGATGTCTTTCATCCATCTCGTCATCACGACCCACAACCAATCCAACAAGAAACGATCCAATGACTACTTGAATTCTTTCAACCAGTTGATATTCACTTCCTTGGCTTGATATCTCAGACTAAGCGATTTCTGCTTCGTTGTCTTAGAAGCAGATGCAGCGTCATAATTTGGTGTGTATAATACAGATTTTAAAATAAAACATCGCGAATGGAGAAAATTGGAGAACATTTCTTTCTGGGGAATATCTTATCTTGGTTTCTATGAAGCACGATGAGAGACATATTTCAGTTTATCAAGCTGGAGAGGCGAATAACAGATCTTCGATCTTGATAACAGATAGCAGGTCATGGGCGACAATCAACGATTTTCTGTATGAAGATCACCATATTTGCCCCGACAAATTATTTAAAATATTTATTTAAAAACTTATAAGCTAGTATTTCCCTTCTGAAAAATTATTAGCACTTTTCCAACAATGTTTCCCCTGACAAATAAAAGATGCTATAAATTTAAACGCTAATGCAAAAACATTTTAAAGAATTTATACACACAAAGTACTGCGTCTGAATCACTGATGCTGTGCAACGATATCAGCAGTAAATTTGCTATCTTGTGAAGGAGGCTTAAATTGAACAATGTGACGCGAAAAAGTCGCATACCATATAGAGTGTTTTAATTAGTAGAGAATATCTTCCCTTTATTTCATGTTGATAGAGTTCCACAAAGTCAACGTTGATATCTTTTAATCCTCTGTCTTCAAAATACCATATTACTTACAAATAAGGTGTGTCAGTGTGGTTGCCTAGGAGACTGATAATTTCCAAGGCAACAAGTTGACTATAGTTATTATTTGATTCTCTTGTTTTTAGTTTTCGTGCAGGCGTTATAGATGAAGGCTTTCAGATCGCAATAAGCAATAAAATTTTTACTGAAATTATTTTAATCAAAATATATCTTTTACTGAATCTGAAATAGGCAGACATCTAAAACAGGTTCGAAGTAGATTATGTTAAAAGACATCCAAAGAGAAAAAAACACAGCAAAGTAATGGGAATGACAACTTCCTCTCACAATTTCAAAACATCATTTTTCATAGAAATATGGTAATCAAAGTCATGCGATATGCAAAAACTCGGACTGTAATTTAATTACACTGAATAAACCCATCATGAATTGAGGTCCGATCGGGTGAACCATTCTCAGAAGAGAGTAATACTCAAACAAATTGTCTTTTAGCTAGACATATAAGTTTTTAAAATTTAGAAAAATATAGCCAAAAAATATAACCATATTACTGACTTTTATAAACTATTAATATTAAATCATCAAAAGTATGAGAAAGGTCTAACATAAAAGTATAACAGTGACTTGCAATCCGTCTCCTAAACTGATTCGAAGATCTGCTATTCGCCTTTCCGACTCGATAAACTGAATGTCTCACATCCTGCGTCATAGAAACCAAGATAAGATTTTCCCCATTAGGAGGAAGAAAATATTTCTAGTGATGAAAGAACTCTTAATAGGACGTGCTAAAAAAAAAGAGAATTCTTCGACGAAAAAGTTGTTTGCGATTATAAGTCAAAAAAGTCCAGGCATAGAATGTTTACATCACAGCAATGTTACCATTTTTACCACTTATTTAAATGTTATATAATTTAAAAAAAAAATCAGGAACCTGCAGAAAATTTTCAGAAATTTCGTTGGAACTTCAAGGAGAATCATGAAAAAAATTTAGTCATAAATCAATTTCTTTGGGTTATATTTTGGTGTCATTATGAGATTATCATTTGCGTTTCATTCGCGTTCTATTTACCCTAATCAATTCTAAGATGACCATCAAATTTTGGTGTGATCAGAAGAAATCAAGATTATGATTTTATAACTGTCTTTTCACGCTTTTAAGCAAAACAAAATACCGTGACAAAAAACATAAAAATAGTGATAGTTTTAAAAATAAATAATGACGTAATGTTCGGACGGAATTCATCACACCACGAGTGCAATGTGGCATGAATTTAAGGTTCGAAGGAAATTTTTAATTGGCTAGGAAATATGACGTCATTATAAAATTAGACTCCATTTAATCCTTCAAATGCACTTGTCCGTTTTTCCTAAAAAGGGGATTCCCTTATCCTAGCGAAAAAAACAGTGGGAACGACATTAAAAATTTGTCGATGCTTAAAAATGTAAAGGCCATATCCTGTAAGCGCATTGATCAAAACCAACCGCCGCTCTAAGGTTATAAGAAATAATTTTAACCAGTAATTTAAAAAAAATATTCCATCATTTATTTATTGTACAAAGTAGTGTAGTATTAAAAAATTTCTTTCGTGCTATGGTTTTTTCTGTCTTATATCTTCACCTTGTATGCTTGAAGCAGAACAGAAACAAGAAAAATTACTCTCAAAAATTCCATTATCTAGATATAATCAAAATAAACCTAAAAAACCTCAACAAAATACTGAATACCGAGAGTCAGCTAACATTTGTCATCCTAGTTCCCAGACCTTCTTTTCACTTGTGGCTCAGATGCGCTAGCCACATATCAAAAATCCAAAAAGAAGTCCTGGGGACGAGATATAAAATATGTTGAAGCTTGGAGAATTCATTATTTATTTACGTTTCAGTTGTTTTTTCTATTTGTCAAGATTTGTTTTGTCAGTTACCAAGGTTTTCCACTGGCGATCTTTATCTACTTGTAGCTACAGATTTGTACAATTAAAAAATATAATAACATTTAAAATGCGGCCAACGCTTTTTATTAATCACCCTACGCTTTTAATACACACCTCCCAACATTCTTCTAATCGCTATTAACGATTATCATTGTCCACCCCTGTAACGATTTGTGAAATCTATTACAGAAGGGATGGGGCGTTATTTGTATTGAGGCGTTTAAAAGAGGGAGGCATTAAATAAAATACAGAAAAGATGGTGACTGTTACTTTCACACAATAGTGAGTGAGATAAGGAACGTAATGAACTCCTAATCATGAGTGACAATTCAAGCAAAAAAGAAGATCCATCCAATATGCTTTCAACTGCTTGTAGAAAATAGGAGAGTCGCGAATCATACGTACATATGCGCTTCCTTATTTATTCGTCTTGTTAAAACTACCAGTCCAGTATATTTTGCTCAAACAGGATATCATTCTTTATAATTGTTTCTCTCAGGAATTTACGAATATCATAGAAGTGGAAAATTAAAATGATAAAGGAGATAGCAGTGTTGTAGTGATATGTAATTAGGGGGGCGCAAGAGAAGGATGACTCTCAAAGTTGTGTGTAGAAAAGTCAGGGAGTTCAAAATGTCGGTCTTTCGCGCGTAACTTCCATAAATATAAAAACATTAAGTAAAGGGGTATCTAAGGAGATCAATGAAAGATTTTAAGTTCCAAAGTAAGACCTCTGTTAAAAAGACGGGTTAAATGGAAGGAGAGATGTTACTGGAGAATCTTTGGTAATATCTTCCCCTGAACATACAAATTGTAAAATGGAGGAAAACTTTCTTTCTCAGAGCAAAAAGTGAAGCGAGCACGTGCTTCCTTCATTACTATGCGCACGGAGCGTAACAAACACTTAAAAAAATGAATGATGGAAACGAATTTAATCAAAAGATGAAGGAAATATGATTACACGAATACTGAGGGTTTTTTTGCAACCTTACAAAACCTGCGCTTTCTGAAGGGAAATTTTGGCACTTGAAATGAATTCGTGGCCACAAGTTTTAGTAAAATCCTCGCTTCAAGTTTTGCATACTTTTATTTCGTATCATTATCAAATTACTTTTATTGTGAAAAAACGACTGATATATGCACGTGCGAAGAGGGAAAGTACCGCGCGTTAATCTGCGTTTAATAATATGTATTTATTGTTGTACGAAAGCAAGGTACTCGTTATTATTAAATCGAAACTATATTTATATATATAGAAAAAGTTAAAGTGGAATCCAAATTCTCTGTGATAAGGAAAATACAGAAGGAGCGAGAAGTTCAAATTAGTGGGAATGGCGGAAAATTCTTGCAACTGTAGTGCATCCGAACAATTGGGAAAGGTATAAATAAATAAATATATTTATTTTTTGATGCTGTATATTTTATTTATGTTTAGCTGAATCATTTATTAGTTGCTCCTAAAATGAGAAAATGGTTGCCAGAAAACAAGTAGGTAGCTAGTAAGAAAGAATGAATGAATAAAATGGACATCTCAAGTTTTATTTTTTTTCAAAACAACATGATTAAACACTGAGATTTTAAGTCTCTTCAATTTTTTTGCTCCAGTCACCAACTTGAAATCTCTTTAGGAAAATAGCACAATAAATTCAAGTCTCCAGAGAGTGTGTCACAGTACAGTGTATGTGTTTCCTTAAGGGTTAGCTTGTTGCTAATTTTTTGCAAATTTTTTTAACTTTTGCATCATCTTAAAAACTTTGTAATTACATTGTAACATGGTAAAAGCCATGTTAAAATAACTTAAAAGTGCAATATAAAAAAGGGTATAAAACGTCTCCAGAAATAACTCAACTAAAGCTTTAAGTCTAAATGTTATTGACATTTTCTTCCACATTTCCTTGGGATCAGCTGGATTTGATGAAGGCGGGGTAATAACAGTGAATAAATAAAGAAAATATTTTCCTTGTTCTACCGATTTGTTAAGGTAATTAGTCTCTATTAACTTTTAGAAAATCTCTTTTTAAAAAAGCCACATCAGGAAACAAAACCCCATGTTTAGCATTCCTAAATTTATCAAAATGCAACAGCATTTTGTTTCACGTGACAATAAATATTTTTCGAAACTTTAATAACTCGATTGCTGTGTTTGTCAGACCGCTAGAATTCCCTGGTAGAGGTCCAATCTACCAGATGTTCTGCTTCGACAGACAATTAGTTTTGAAAGGGAATTACAGTGCCTGTGACAATACAATTGTTAATGACTTAAATGACCTTTTCTGAAAAAAATACAGCTTAGGATCTGTAGTTACTTATCTAAGAAACGAGCTATAATTTGCTGCATTACTAAGAAATATTATTATGTACTCTAACTCTGTATACGAGTACGAATTTTCTGCCACTTTTTGTTGTTTTGCATGTGAATTTCGCTGACACGTCCATGCAAATTCTCGTTCCTTTCTTTCTTTGTCCCATATTTTCAAAACTGCGTATGAAAAACAGAGATTCAACTATACGTCAACAAACTGGAAGGCGAACGTAATTATATTGTTGACAATATTGATTAATGTTCTAATTCCCAATTACTTATAAATGCAAAGGACCTTTACTAGGGAGATCCACACTAGCAACGTTGGTACCCTTGGAAGTTGCTAAGTAAGAACAAACAACAATGACGAATAAGGCTTTCCACCGGTAGGCTATAGGAATCTGGAGGTAGAGAATCAAAGGGAAAATCTAAAACATTACTTACTGTTACGTTATTAAAACATTTAGCTCATGAAAATCAACAAGTCCTGGCATTCAGAATTTAAATCACTTTCGGAAAGACATCAAGCATTAGAATTACGTTATTTACGGGAGGTAACAGAACGTCTTGAAGCTAGAGAAAGTCAAGGAAATGATAGTTGTACCGAATGTGATCAAAGAAAAGAAGAGAGAGGGAGGGAAAATGATGTAGAAGTTCTAAAACAGCAGGTAAACACGTTTTTTTCAAGTTTTATTTATCTATGAAGATTTTTCTGATATGTATTTCTTCAACAACAAAGCCCCCCTCCCCCCTATCTCAATGTGGAATCACCTTTACGTAATCCCCTGGGTTTTCAATATTAAAGAATTGGGGAAGGATTTTTAAAACACAATTTGAAGCTGACTTTTTTCCAATATATTATGCACATGATTGTAGATAACCTGATTTAAATTTCATTTTAAAAGAACCTATCTACTTATACACTGGCAAAAACCACTAATTTTATGCAACTGGTGATGTTGTAGGTGGTGTTGTTAAATGGCGTTTTTAGGCTATATCTGTGAATCTGTAAATAAATGGCTTTACCCCTGAAGATGTATCGTTGGTAGTCAACTTCTAAATTTCATAGTTTTCCTCGCTAAAACAATGGTTAGTCGGTCACCTAAAATTTGTTTGTCGCAAATTATCAAGTCAAACATATTTTAACTTTATAAAATCTATTCAAAATTGTTTATCCGAAATTTTGTAAACTGTATTAATTTTTTCGGCGACACCATGCGAAAGTAGCACGGAAGAAAATTTGGCTTGCAAGCAAATTAAAAACAGGAAAAACCCTTGTAATTGGATACTTTGATTGTACCTAACGCGAAACAACGTGCAGGACACAAATGATTATTAGAGATTAACTTAACAATTTTGAGATGCTTAGCCCTTTTCTCGCCAGGCTATTTTGGGGCTCTTCAATCCCTGGGGTGGGGGGGGAGGGGGGCAAGACAAACGCTAAACCTCTCTCATCAAAACACGTTTCTAGTAAACAATCATTGGAGGTGAGAAAAATGTATTACAACCTTCAGTACGCAGAACAATAAAGAAGTGTCCGAATTAGTACGAAAGGGTTAATTAAAATTATTATCAGCCGTATAAAAGCTTGTTTATGTTCACAGGGAAGGCAATTAACTCTAGCGTTTGGATTATATAAAATCCTTTAAAATGCTTTTTTGTTCTGATTTTTTTAATACCATTTTAATAATACTTACTATTATTGTGCTGTGACCTTTTAACAATCCTTTTTATTTTATTTTTTTTAACTTTAAAAGCTGAGCCACAAGTCAAAAAGCGAACACCCAACGTCATTTAGATGTTTACATTTTATTCCACAGCCCCATCCTAGGCGTTAACGTCAAAATAAAAAATGTAAAATTTGAGTTCCTCGATCCTTGAAATCGTAAGGACGCCGACATATGCTCCTCTGCAGTATGCAGATGAAAAATCACTTCAAAATGCTTTCGATTTTATACCAAGTATTATACGTATAAAATATTTAAATTCAAGGGATTTCCTCCCTCCCTTTTTAACTTCGGATTGACGTTTAGGGGACATTTTTCGATAGATGTGTCACACGTAAGATTAAACTTTGTAAGGGGAAAAAAAATTTCTTTCTCTCTACTGTACTCTGATACATTAATTTTTTAGTTTCAAGTTTTTACATAACACTTAAACACGTAAAGTTTCTGAAAGCTATCTTAACTAAAGACATCTTCTATAACTAAAGTTTTGGTTAGTAGTGAAACTCACATCCTGTTTTTACTTTCTCCTTCATATTCCATTGGAATGTAAACTGCTGAAGACACGTTTAGCTTTATTTATTGTTCGGGTTTCAAATAGATTTAAGTGTGTGTTTTCCGTGTACTTCTTTGCATTTTCTAAAATTACGCAAGTCATAAAAGGACACATTACTTCTCCTTCCCCAGGCCTAAAAAAGAATCTCAACAAAGTAGGGGTGTAAATACTCGCACGTCAAAATTACTAAAGAATTGAGCTTAATATGTTTATTTCCTTTCTTTACAGCTTATCGTTTACAAAGAAGATTTCTTGCAAGAACAAGACGAAAATAAAAAACTACGCAAACAAAACGACGAATTACAAGAACAACTTCTACAACTAACTCGCGTAAATGAAACATTAACGAAAGAAAAATCACATTATAAAAGAAACTTTGAGCATGTGAATCGAGAAAAATCATACATAGTGGACGAGCTAAAACGCTTATCGTCATCTAATCCGTACGCACACAGAAGTCATTATGATATTAGGTAATCTTGTCTGGAAATTTAACAAAACAATGTCATCCAGCATATCTTGACATTAAGAGTAGCAGTAAGTTTGTTGCGGATTAAATTGCGCAGAAATCAAAAACATGATCTGGTCATGCAAGAAACAATGATAATATTTATCACATGTGTACATGATAGTTATGGTTTTCAAGACCTACAGTCTTTTACAAGACCTTCTGCGACATACCTTTTCAGATGGTAACAGAATAATTCCCCATGGTCAATGTTCTCCCCTTTCTTTACTCAGCTAAAAGTGAATGTCTAAGATTTTGGAGTCGGTTACATACAGATTAATTTTTAGACAACAAACAAACAACGTTCTTTTCAACAACAGCAATTTTGTGTTGTATGACTCAAACAGAGGAGTGTTGTAAACAGATGAAATGTTTTTGTAAACAACAAAATTTTTTTGTTGAACAAGTGTTGAACAAGATCACAGTAGTTAGTGGTTAGCTAACTTACACATATAGACGAATTTTTGTTTGAGGTATTTTACATATTCCTGAAATATTAAGAAAAAAAAACTTTAAAAAATCCTATTTCGTCAAGACTTAAAAGACTTAGTTAGAGATAACCGTATTTTTTTCCTTGCTTTTAGCTTTAATATATCCCTTTCAATAATGAGTGTGTGTGTCCATCTATGTATGTGTCCAAGTATTATTCGTTACTAGCCGTATGACCGTGAAAGGATCCACTATATCCCTCATTAAATCCATGTAAAGTATACCAAAGTGCTGCAAAAACATACAAAACAGTAATTTGAATTTTTAAAACTCACAGTCTGCATTATTTCATATTTATCTCCGCTGAAACAAAACATCTAAAAATATAGGTGCCACCAAAAATAAAAATAAAACACAAAATCTCAAACGAAATCGAAAGCTAAATCTACCAAAACAATGTACTTGCTTTACCCATGGCAAAAGTACACCAGGGAAAAGTATATATACCAACAAACACATTCAAAAACTCCAACAGATTTTGTTAAGTCGTGCAAAAAAGGTTATTACAAAGTTTCCATAATCTACAGTTTGTGACACATCATTTCAAAATCAGCTTTTCAGTCTGTTGCATACAACTTGCAGGATGTAAAATCTAAATACAAAAAAGCAGATTTTTCGGTAATATTGCATATTGTCCTCCCCAGCAAAAGTTGATCACAAAATGTGAAATTACAAAATTCAATTATTTTTTATCTATCCTCCAAAATTTAAATCTAACAATTTACCATCCCCTTTCACAGACGTTTACACAAAATATAAACAAATAGTTAGCCCATGGAAAAATCCACCTAATTACGGAGGCGAAAAGTTTTGATGACGATGTCAATGACCCGTTACCACTTTTGTCAGAAGTTTGTGACATTGTTTCTTCTATTGTTTTCAGCTTGACGCGACGACCAGAATAACGCATAGGATCACGTTTTTTTATGAAGTGTTAAAGAAACATCATGATTGGCTCACTTTCTTTCCACGAAGTGTTAAAGAAACATCGTGATTAAAAGAATTAAAAGAATACAATTTTTGGTTTGAGAATCTTATTACTCTACTGTGTAAACCTAAAAGAACCATTCCGCGAGACTTTTGCAAAATTTAGTCGGCATACGCACACATTATAAGATGCAAAAAATCATGTTTGACATATATTCATAGGACCTAGAGATAAGGGTAAGCTTAGCAATGTAATATAGTAAGCGCTCAGAGCATCACAGGTCAGATTATTGTCGGCTTTTTATCCTATCAAGAAAACAGCGCAAACATGCCAAGCCTCTGATAACAATGCGGCGTTTTCGAAGTGTTAAAAACAGTAACAACGGAAAAATTACTTTTTTACAATTCATACTTCTTCTCTAGGAGATACGCGCTGTGTTATATAAGAATAGTATTTTTTTCATTTAAACCTTAATATTCTTAACTTTTTGACAAATATTATTCTTATTATTATTAATACATTCTTAGCACGACTAAAGCCTGAAAATTATATTGCCTTAATAAAATAAAGTTGCTGTACTTTTCTGTAGCTAATGAAATTCTGCTACGTCCAACGGCTCCATTGTTGCTTTGGCCGAATAAAGAACCTCACTTGATATGCAATAATATTCTTAACTTTTTTTTATTATAATACGCACAGAAATCACGGGCCACTTTCTTACAACGCATTGTCTTCCTAAAGCGTGGCTGTACGCTAAAATTTACTAAAAAAATAAGTAAGCGGCCAAACGCGAAAACAGGGGGTCTATTTGTTATTTATGCTACAGCGCCGTACGTCTCCGTAATGTTTAAATAATTTATTTTTACCCCCGCTTTATCATGCGCGTGGCGTATCTCACGGAAACAAGTTGTTTATCAACTGAAAGGAGAAGCGAAAAAGGGCTTTCTCTTTTTTTATATCTTTTGTACTCATTTCCTCAAAATTAATCCTCAAACAGTTATTCTAAACAAAGCATGCTAATGATTACTCATCACGAGGTTAGATTAAGGTTGGTTTGTTCTTCTGTTTGTGTTCTGGGACCGAGGTTGTTACTTTTATAAAAAATCTATCGAATATAATTCGAATATAAAATATCAAAAAAACTGTTGTTGTCGAGTATAAAATGTTGGTGTTGTTAGTTAGAAATATTTTTTTATAAGAAGAAAAACGTACGAAAAGAACTGATTGGAAATTGCATATCAGACAATTGCATACATTTCCAATCCGTTCTCTTTGGGATAAAGCGAAGTTTAGTGATCGAAGTAAAAAATTCTGTCGAAAGGCCACAAAATCTCTTTGGAAATAATCAATCAGTGCGGTGGGAAGGCAATTTTTGCTGGGTTTTAGGGGTTTAAAAGCAGGAAAAATGGTGCAAGATGTATATCTTTTCAAAGACATTTAACTGTGTTGGGACTTTATATCCAAACTAACGTACAAAAACCTTCATAGAAACCTTCATTGCTTGTTACACGATCAAATCCATATGATTAACTAAGGTATGTCTTAACGTCGCGACGGATGCGATGGAAAATCTTGAAAAAGAAAGTTCATCTTTTCAATCTCTAAAATTTAGAAAATTGGCTATTCGTATGATGTACACCAAGCTTCTCTATACAAATTTTTGTGTTATTATCACAATTATATTCCCTAAATTTGCTTATCAATGTTTTTCTGCCACGCGAGGTTTTAATTTTCTAAAAAAAAAAGTGCAATGACGACAGGTTTTTGTTTTCGATGAGTAATTTTTCAGTTTACATATCGTTTTCTACCTTACTACCTGCGAGTAGAAACATCCAAACATAGGTTTAAGTTTAGACAAACGTACCACTGAATATCCAATAGTAAAACACCTCGGCCGTACCCCTTTTTACTCACATTAGAAAAATTTGTATCCCTGGCTTACAAGAATACAAAAACCTTAAGTTGCTGTTGCGGGCTCTAAACGTGGCTTTAACCCTAGCAGCACCCGCAGGGTGCGGGGGCACGTTCACGCAGTCTCGTTGATAAACAATAATTTGCTTAAGGAAGGCTTCTAATAAAAATTTTTCAACTTTGCGGAGAGTAATATATTTTTGGGAAAGGGGTGAACTTTAATAAATCCTTGTAAGAGCGTTGCTGTATTGGTTATATACATATTTATCTAAAATATGCTGGTCAAGTTACCAAGACGTTTCTACGGGTATATATGGGAATCAGAGACTAAATAATGACCAGATTTGAAAGAAATATCCATCCACCAGAATAGCGTCATTTATGAACCCAGTGACGTCATTATATATTATATTTATATTTATACTTTTATATGACATATTTCATTGTTTTTCCAACTTTAAAGGGGCTACAAAGCGAGCTGTTGATTTTTTATTTTAGTGACTTACACGAAATTCGAGATCATGACGACGACGTTTATGAGCCGTGAGGTCAAAAACAACATATTATATTGACGCTCAAATATAACTTATACAGACAGAAAAGTACCTTACAAATATTTGATGTCCATAATTTATTTTATTGAATAATATTGTATTAAAATTTATTTATTTGGAGAAGCGTTGTTTCATGATTTGCGCAACGAAATACCAATGTTCACCAAAAAGTAGTTGTGTTTTTTTTGCGTTTGTCAGAAATATATAAAAAGAACGAAACTTTTCGTGAATACAAATCATCAGGTTGAAATTAAACACAAATGTACAATATAAAAAAAGGTTTAAATTTAATCTCAAGTGATCCAAGTGTCAAAATTACTCATTTAAAGAGGGTCTGTGATCTTCCTTCTTTTAAATGTTGTTTCTTGGTCATAGATTGGCAGGTATAGACGTTTTTTAAACTGTATAATCGCATGTTTTCAATCCTTTCTTTTAAAACGCTAGTAAATACACGTCAGGACAGCTTTTGGGTTTTTCGAATGCAATCTGAGTTTAAAAAACTGAATGAGAAAATTCAACACTAAAATTGCCAAAAATTAAGAAACTGCCAGGTTTAGAGCCACATGTTTCTTTTAAAATGAATACGTGTCATTTATCATGTTTAGTCCAACAGACTCCCGAATCACGTGAATCACGTGTTCTTTGTCATTTATGAATTGTTTGCTCCTGTGGTGAAAATCAAAGAAGCGAAACTGCAGTTGTACGATGGACTGGTCAATATTTTCAGAAAAACATGTCTTCATATTTTTATCGGTTAAACAAGAACTTCCTTGCAGACGTCATTCTTATCCGAGCTACTTCACTCAAGTTTGATTTTTGCGAAATTAATTTTTACCAACCTGTTTACGAGGAGAAATTACGAAAATTTGTGAAGGATGATAGGTTTTCGAGACATATGACGCTACTTCTGATCTCATTGACGTCATCAAATATTTTTTTAAATTAACAAAAATTCTGTCACTGGTAGCTACCTAGTTTTATGACTTTAAGTTTTTTAGTTGTTCAGGTTAAATGGTCGAAACCATTCTCGTCCCTATAGCTCTTTGAGCTTAAAACCTCGAGTTTATCCCAAAGAGCTCTGGGGTCGAGAATGGGTCGCAACCACTCTATGCCACTCCAGGTGCAGCACAAGACCAAAAAAAGTCTGGTGTAAATAGGGTTATTAAGCACAGAACATCGGCAAATGGCTAGGCTTTAGCAGGAACCTTTTGCTTTGTATTTTGTATTTGATGATTTGAATTTTTTATGTTAAATCTGTGTGATAACAGTAGGAAGGCTTATTTGAGTAATAATATAAGTCATTCTTAAATAGTAAAATATTTTGCAATGAAAAATTATTATTGAAATTCTTTTAACAGTTTATTGGAAGTTGATTTGAGAAAATAAATTTCTTACAATTTTCGATCTCCTTTTACTCCTCAAAAATTTGCGGACAATAGCTAATCCAATGTGGGATAGCTACATTCCTCTCCTTCTCTAACTTCGTGGTATACCGCTGCTTTCCTTTCAAGTGGGAACACGACAGGGAGGTCGATCAACGTTGTTGCCATATGGCTACCGTTGCTAGTGTAAGGTTAACGGTTACTAACTTATTTCTTTACAGAGGTGTTGAACCTATCATTGTCTCGCTTCAGTTTCAGTACTTTCTAGGTGATCCGAAAACATCAATGTTGTAATCCTTTAAAACCGTGACAAATTATTCACATTACTTCTAATTATGTTTGTAGTTTCTTGTTGTTTTAGATCTCTTTGTGTAGGTGTAAAAGCTGAAACCTGAACTTCCCCGCAGAGCCTTTTTGTTGGATTACACCGCGATTTCTATACAAGGAAAGAAAAAAGCAGTTATGCCGGAGTGTTTACGTACTTGTCGACTATGCAAAAAAATCGACTCAGATTTCACTCAATTTTTGTATAAATCCACAAACAAGGGACAGATGCGACAGGTAGAAAGATGACGGGTGCACGTTGTGGGTGTGCGCATTTGCTCTGCTTCTTTTTACAGTCGCAGCCGCTCCTCTTTCTGAAAACGAGGTAAGTGAGATACTTATATTTTTTCTAACACGCTATTACATGTGAAGAAAGTGTATATGTAATGGAATAAGAATGTTTTCATATGAACGTCTAAATTTCAGCTGGGGGTTAATACGCATGTTTTTTTCTTTGCACTTGTTTATCCTCAAATGTTTTTTATTTGTGTTCTTCTAAAAGTAAGTAAATTATGGTCAGATTTGGATGGTGATAAAGAACTTTATGGTATTTGAAAAAAATACGTGGTGTTAAATGACAATTTTTTTGTAGAGACATACATATTAGTAAAACGCAAAACAAATGTTCAGACCTGAATACGAAATTCTCAGCATTGTTGTTCTTATATAGTAAGTAACTCGTGTAAACGATCAATTTGAATTTGCAAAAATAAGTGGATTAAAAAAATTGCTGGTTCTTCAGACAGCTAATCCTTTCAAGATTTCTGATATTTCTTCTTCTGAAATTAGAATATACCAAAATGTCAACCTAGAGATAGATACAATTCCAATTTCATTTGACTCAAAATTCTGGATTGATTCTCTCGTTCACGTTAATTTTTCGTCCAGCTCCGTTGTTTTATCAAATATAGGCTGTTTTTTTTTGCTCACATTAGCTTGTGTTATTTTCAGTTGAGTTGAAACATCTTTTTTCTTTAGCGCGCAGAAGCCTTTCACAAGGAAGACTCTGATCCCCTTCTAAAAGATTTACAAGAAATCGAAGTATCACAGAATCGAGACACACCAAACGAAGATACTGCAGGTAATCAAGTCTTAATGTTTACATCTTTGTCACACGAAATTTTGACAAAACTATTTTAAGATGTTGTTGAAAAGCTTCTATTTGTTGAACAAACATTGTTGAAATAAACAGTTAGTAATGTAAATATGTTTTAATTTGTTCAAGGGGATTAATTTCTTTTGAAGTGGTATAAGTTATCCTGCACCAAATTCATTTTTTTCTTCACAGACTCACATTGGCATTTATAATTAACATTTATAAAGAGAGTTAGTTTGATGCAGCAGAGTGAGAAAAAATGAGTGTTGAAAATAATTCAAAGCAGTTGAAACAACGAATCAAATCGCGTTGTATTGTCTGCAATTTTTTGAATAAATTAAAATTAGAAAAATAAAAATATGACGGATTTAAAATGTAAACAAAGTTACAACACAGGGATTTATACCTGTCTACGGCATTTTCCTTATAAATCTGTGTAATTTTAAACATGCTTAGCATGCTGTAAATAAAGTATTCAAGCAGGAATATTTTTATTTTAAAACTTTTTGAAAAAAGTTAAACAACAACCGCAAACTACTTCACATTCACCTCGTGCAAGCGCCTCACTATTTTCTGTTTTTCTTTTCACGGCCACACTTACCAAAACGATATACGATAAAACGGTACTTAGCTCTGGCAGCAAAAAAGGCCAGTTATTTTGAAATAAATTATACGTTTTTCAGCCAATTAGAGCGCGCAGTTTCGTACCCGACGTTTCAGATATCAATTTTGTTATATAGCTGACAGCAACGGTGAAGACGATGCCGATTCTAACGATGATCTAGATTCAGAGGGCAACTTAGAAGACCACGTCAGTAATGACGACGATAGCGAAGATGAAGTTGATGCTGAACTAGATGTCGACGACGATGAAAATGAAAGCGATGAAGAAGATCCCAACAGTGACAGCCGGGAAGAAGACGAAGAAGAAATGAATGGTGAAGAAGATGATAATGATGCCAGTGATGACATAGAACAGATTGAGAAAGAGTTAGAAGATGAGGAAAAGGAAGACAAAAATACAGAAAACGCACAAGAAGGTGATGCAGATGAAACTAAGTCATCTAATTCAGTCACATCTGATTTGTCAAGTCTCGAAAATGACGTCCCTAGTGAGCAAGATAATAACGATAGTCCTGCTGAAGAAAATGAGGAGAGTGATGAAGAAAAAGTTGGTAACGATGAAAGTGCAAAATTGGTACAGGATGGTACAGAGGAGGAAGATGAAACGAAACCTGCCGAAGAAGATGAAGTGGAAATTTTGGATGAAAATGAAGGGGAAGATGAAGATGAAAACGACGCTGATGACAACGACGCCGATGACAACGACACTGATGACAGTGTTGACGACAATGATGAAAACAACGATGAAAGCGTTAGCGAAGATATACCGGTGGAGGAAAATGAAATTGAAGAGCCTGAAAGTACGCCAGAGGAGAAAGCTGATAATAGCGAACAAGAAAACGAATCTGATGAAAGTGCGACAAATGAAGCGGAAGACGAATTAGCTGACGAAACAGATACAACAACAGAACCAGCTGATGGAGAAAATGACGAGGAAGATGACGAGGAAGATGACGAGGAAGATGACGAGGAAGATGACGAGGAAGATGACGAGGAAGATGAAATGAAAAATCCTGCAGAAGAAAATGAAACTAAAGATCAGAAAGATTCTGAAAATAAAAATGAGATTGCAGCGTCAGTTAATAATGAAGCGACCGTGGACACAGCAGTAGTTCCATTGAACATGCCAACAACAAGTGACGTTGAATCTTCTGACGAAGACATTGTTAAACGAGGTAAGTTTCATCTCTTTGCTGTATTTGTGTTTTTGCTCATGAAGCAGGAAACTTGATGTTGTTATAATATTGTTAATTATTGTTGTTAGGTAGTCGAAGAGGCGGACGACGTGGTGGTCGCAGATCGAGATCGAGAAGAGGCGCAAGACGATCACGAAGAAGTTCGCGACGATCGCGAAGAAGTTCCCGACGATCGCGTCGCTCGCGGAGAGGTATCCGACGATCCAGAAGAGGTCACCGACGATCCAGAAGAAGTATTCGACGATCAATAAGGAGAGGTATTCGACGTGTTAGAAGAGCTGTACGTCGGGTAAGACGTCCCATCCGTAGAACTATCCGTCGTATTCGAAGAACAATCCGTCGAATAAGAAAGCCAATCAGAAGAACCATTCGTCGTATTAGAAGAACCATTCGCCGAATAAGACGACCCATTCGTCGTTATGTTCGACGAACTATTCGTCGCATAAGAAGACCTGTCCGCCGCTACATTAGACGTACAATTCGTCGTATTAAACCCGTTCGAAGATATATTAGACGAACCATTCGGCGCATAAGACCCGTTCGCCGTTACATTAGACGTACGATTCGTCGTATTAAACCCGTCCGAAGATATATTAGACGAACAATTCGTCGCATAAGAAGACCTGTTCGACGTTACATCAGACGTACAATTCGTCGTATTAAACCCGTTCGAAGATATATCAGACGAACCATTCGTCGCATAAGAAGACCTGTCCGCCGCTACATTAGACGTACGATTCGTCGTATTAAACCCGTTCGAAGATATATTAGACGAACAATTCGTCGCATAAGAAGACCTGTTCGCCGTTACATCAGACGTACAATTCGTCGTATTAAACCCGTTCGAAGACATATTAGACGAACCATTCGCCGCATAAGACCCGTTCGCCGTTACATCAGACGTACGATTCGTCGTATTAAACCCGTTCGAAGATATATCAGACGAACCATTCGTCGCATAAGAAGACCTGTTCGCCGTTATATCAGACGTACAATTCGACGTATTAGACCCGTTCGAAGATATATCAGACGAACCATTCGCCGCATAAGACAACCTATCCGACGCTATATCAGAAGAACAATTCGACGTATTAAACCGATCCGAAGGTATATCAGACGAACCATTCGTCGCTTTCGAGTCGTACGTCGACCTGTAAGAGTTCGTTATCTAAGACGTGTATTGCGACGTTACAAAAAACCTGTTACTGTTAGAAAATCATGGTGGAACAAATGTAAGTAATTTTGTGATATACTAATGCTGTTTCCCTTTTTTCCTTACCCATCGTTCATAGTACTGGAAAATGGTGCAATAATACTGAGTAGTAAAAATCAAATTTCTTTATTTTAGACAAAGCCAAAATAGGAAAAACACTTGATAGAGTTCAAGTTGGCTTGGATTTAGCTGGTCTAGCTCCTGGTGTTGGAGCTCTTCCTGATGGAGCAAACGCAATCATTCATGCTTTGAGAGGAAACAAAAAGGGAGCTTTGACATCATTAGGAGCGATGGTTCCAATCGCTGGCCAAGGTGTAACAGCTGGTAAATATGGACTTAAAGGCTACAATAAATACAAATCTCTATCAATCGACAAGCTAATCAAAAACTCCAAGATCGACAAGGTTTATCCACGAAACGGTAAAACCATCAACGAAGGCCACACAACTATGTCCTTAAAAGAAGCTGTAGCAGCCTTCCGAAATTCTATTGATCCAAGTAAAGGAATAGGCAAGTATCCAGGTGTGCGTGTTGGTAAAATGCCAGATGGAAGAACTGTTACCTTAAGAACAAAAGGTGGACATGGACCAACTATCGAAGTGAAAGAAGCAAATAACGTGACGAACAAAATCAGACTCAACGGATAAGGATTTTAAGAAGAAAAGTGTTTTACAACTTTTATAATTAAAATTTAATTTTTTAATCCAAGTCATATTTTGAAAATAAAACTTTTCTTGTGCAATTAAAAAATGAAACAATAGTCCCTTGTATTTTTTACTAGTTTATGATGAAAAATGAAAAATACAATTTCGAAAATACAACGTCTCAATATCCATTATTTTTTGGTCTTTCCTGAAAAAAAAATATTTGAGAACAATATTTAATCTCTATAACAATGCCCGCATACCGTCTGTTCGCAAAAATCACTTTGTGTCGGAGAAAAACTGGTCGGGGAGAAAAGTACAGTCAGGAGACCCAGCATAAGTTTTTTTAACACCGGGAAATCGGAATAGTTAAAGTGGGAATAATTACGCTGGGCCGCAAACGATTTTTCTGCAGTCAGAATAATAACCGCTCCTTTTGGTTGGTTAATTCTATTGTTCTTTACTCACGTGATCATTATCGGGTAAGCCTTTGTTTTAGGCGTGACTAGGCTAGGAAAGGTAACGAAAATTTTTCGTTCATGCCTAACAACAAGGGGGCAATTTTGTTACTTTGGTTGCCCGATAAAAACCTACGTCAATTGACTAAGAAAACTAAGAAAAATATTAAGAAAAAATACAGTCGTAATACAACGTGACGAAAACTTTCTCTGCAAATTTTTTCTGGTTAAGGTACACGATATACGTAATACACAACATAATAACACAATAATACACAAGTTGTTGTGAACAACTAGTCTACAGTATAACAAAACCATTTCTGTGAGTCGAAATTCTAACCGGAATTTAACAGAACTAGTTGGTGGCTCGTTGAAATCCACGGGTTTGGACTTCCTTTTTATACCGCAATGCGTTCGTCTTGCTACTTGCGGTACCATTTTGCGTGACAGACAGACGTATACGGGTATTGTAATATAAACTAGTCGTTAGTCCGTCCTTTAAATTTACCTGTCGCAACAAAGTAGATAAAAATATATCGCATTTCATATTCGTGCTTCCGCGCAGAGACAGACAAAATACGGCTATTATTAAAGAGACTAGTCGTTAACCCGTGGAAATATCCACAGGGTCGCCCATCTTTAAATTACACGCTATTTCATGTGCCCGTTGCACGTCGCTTTTCTCGCGGACAGACAGAAAAAATACAGTTATTAGTATAGAGATGCATAAGTGCTGTTTAACAGGACGGGGTATAATTCAGTGTGTTTTTCTTTGCCTAAAACCTTGTGGAGTGTAACTATGTAAGAATTCTCTAACAGGAGCTTTAGCTAAATACAAGACTATCATTATTAATAAGCATTTGGGAAGATTTAATAAGGTTTCTTAAACCGAATTGCATCAACAAAAAATAATAATAATAAAAAACAACGGCGCGTGTCCTAGTGGTTATGGAGTTAGCTTTGTAATTACAAGGTCCGTGGTTTCGCCCACAACGCGGACATGTGTAGCATGTCCCTTTTCCACAGCTACGGTTTTGATGAAAAGTGGCTGTTTAGGATATTTTATCATGTAAGGAAGTAGAGGAAGACGTAGAAGAAAGGACTCGTGCAAATTTATCCGATTCTTGTTGCTGTCGTTGTGCTATTTAGAATGTTTCGGAAGATTTTTAGTTTACGGATGCCGTGAAATTAAAAAAAATCCTCTAAGTATGATTTTATTTCACATGGTCACAATATTACAATACAACCTTGTATTTCGTTTTACTTCGCCTCTACAACTCTTCTTTAAGGATACCTGAAAGATAAAAGTTGAAGAATTAATTATGAAGAAAAAAAGAAGAAGAAGAAGAAGAAGAAGAAGAAGAAGAAGAAGAAGAAGAAGAAGAAGAAGAAGAAGAAGAAGAAGAAGAAGAAGAAGAAGAAGAAGAAGAACAAGAACAAGAACAAGAACAAGAACAAGAACAAGAACAAGAACAAGAACAAGAACAAGAACAAGAACAAGAACAAGAACAAGAACAAGAACAAGAACAAGAAGAACAAGAAGAACAAGAACAAGAAGAACAAGAACAAGAACAAGAACAAGAACAAGAACAAGAACAAGAACAAGAACAAGAACAAGAACAAGAACAAGAAGAACAAGAAGAACAAAAAGAACAAGAAGAACAAGAAGAACAAGAAGAACAAGAAGAACAAGAAGAACAACAAGAACAACAAGAACAACAAGAAGTTTGGCTACTCGCATTTTGGGGTTCTTTTCTGTCATTAATTATTTCCTACGAAAATCTTCCAATTGGAAATCATATCTAAATAATTTGTTGTTAAAACACTCTCTTTACTATTATTATGTAGTAAAAAACAGCAAACGTGGTGCAAAGGAAACAATCTTCTAAAAATTTTTTTTAAAACAAATCATTTTTAAAAACAATATTGAGCACTTCTTGCTCCCTTGTTACCTGGTTCCTATGGCAATTCTATCTATTATTTAGAAGCCTTTGAAGAAAAGTCTTGTTTACTCCATGCAAATGTGATTGTGGAACAATATCACGTCACAATAACGTCCCAAGAATAAATAAATTGTATAATCATACAACTCCGGACAATTCTTTCTTCAAAATGACCTAAACCCTGTCCCATGTCAACCACAAGATCAATAAAATGGCTTAAAACGGTAGTACTATTCCTTTGCTACACATCATTATCAACAAAACCTGGTAATCAGTTAGATGGGTTTTGGTTGCATTTACCGCTTGTCAGCTACGTATATATGTACTTATAACGATTGTTTAAATTAAAAAAGCTACCCAGGCCTGTAAAATGATAAAAGAACTACTAATTATGTATGTTCTGAATTATATATGTTACCTAAAAGTTAGCATTATCCATGTGGTCCTAAGATAAATGAAGGTTTGACAAAAGGTCTATCACGCTGGATGACATTCTCAGAAAGAGTGTTTGAAATGAGGCTATATTTCGCTATGGGACATCCAGGCAAAAAACTCATTGAGGCACTCTACAAAATGCTAGACTTCTGAGATGGCATATATATATACAGTGGTTTTTAGGCTGAAATACAAACATAGCAAAAGAATATTATTTATTTTATACACTGTCCGTAGCTAAATATGTCTGGAGTTGTACGATTTAGCTGATAATAAAACTATATTGGCAAAATAGTTTTGCCGATATAGTTTAGTTGCGATGTAATGAGCCTAAATGTTAACAGCAGTTCCCAGCAGGTTGCTATTAGCTGGTAGGATTAACTAACATTAACTAAAATAGGTAAAACACTTCTTAGGTGCATGGTGCTTTGTTACCCACATTGAGTATTGTCTCAATTAACCAGTCCTTGTCCCTCTTACTAGTCTATGGCATATAAATTTAGGATTTTACATCAAAATGGCCTCTGACCTAAGCTGACAGGAGTGCCTTGAGAATTTCACAAATTTCTCCATTCATCCACCCAATGCATTGTTAATATTGCTTTTAACATTGCTTTATTTTTATTTTTATATTCATACACTCCTTACTACTAGCTTGCTGGATGCTGGATGCTGGACTAGTGATAACCTCATTTGGTCAGCATGGATACGAATCTTCATCACCATGAAACATGTCCAATTACTTTAAGGTTTCCTAGCATTGGTTCAATTTTGGCGCCATGAATCTACAAGGATTTTGTCCAGTGGGGGAAGCAATTTGCCAATACTCTTTGCTACATTTAATGTGATGCTGGGCTGTATTTACAAGTGACGTGTGTAATTGTTGTGTGTGTATCCTTCTGGGAATATATGGTGATTACAATTCAGGTGTGTGTGCAAAAAAATAATAAAAGAAGGAAACAACCAGAAGTTATAAAGAGGAGAGAGAAAAGAAACAAGGAAGCTGTAAAAAAGTGAGAAAAATTAAACAACAAGAAGTTGTGAAAAAGAGAGAAAGCAAACAACAAGAAGTTGTAAAAGAGAGAGTTACTTAAAGAGAGATCAGGAAAAGTGTTGATTGGAGAAGAGTGTTTTTATTTAAGTATACACGCATAGGGGAGAGAACGAGGGTGCCGACTCGCCGTACACGGCTGTTTCGCTACGGTCAAACCGCGGACAAAATTAAAATGGCTTCCACAATTTTTTTTGAAATTTTGTATTTTTATCATTTTTTAAGTTATTGAAACTTTTTTTGTATTTTTTTAATTTTACTGAATTAAAAAGTATTAAAACGATCTACTTTTCTCCTTTTTAAATATATAAATATGTTATACACGTGTGTTATAAATTTCGAGTTATTTCGTCGAACAAAACACACAAAACTAAAAAAAACATTATTTTTGGCGAAAGTATACCATCTTTCCAGCCTTGTGCCAACGCCGCACTACTAGCTACGGACTTGAAAATTGGTATGGGGGGCCTGGAAACATGGTTCTATCGGCCGGTACCGTGCACCGTTCGTCTCGCAAACTATAAACTACTTAAATTTTAAGTTAAAGTCTTCTTCAGGCGCTAAAAAAGAGGAGAAAAAGTTTCCAAAGTGGTGCTCGGGAATTTGATTAGTGTGATCCCTTTTCTGTCTAATTAAATAATTATCTAAACTTCTAAGCAAGTCACAGCGATGGCGTTTAATGTTTTGGTAGGTATGGTTTTTCCCAGCAAAATTACGGCGACCCGGTGTTTACTTTGGACTTGATTGCTCGAGCCGGGAATCCCAGTTCGTAACCGGGATTTTTCGAAAATGTTGGAATAAGCGAGACAACGGTGTCTTATCAATTTTGAAGCTAGCTAAAGTTTGGCAGAGCACGAGGTAAGGGACAAAACAGTAAACTACTTTATTTTGCAGGGATTTTAATATTATTTTTTTGCTATAACACCACCCTTGATTTTAAGAAATTGTTTTATAGCTTGTAAAACTTCAAACGTGGCTAATTGTTATCTTTTTTAATCTTTTTTCTTCTGTTTTGTATTTTTCTGTAAAGTAGCTATTTTTTGGTCCTACAGTTTTGCATTTTGCATCGTGTTTTGTAGCTAAGTCACTTAATACTTCTTTTTTATATTTAGTTAAGACTTTGGTGGGCTTTCTCAAGATGAAATTGTTGAAATCAAAGATGTTTATGGCTAGCTAGCTAGCTAATCTTGGCTTTATCACAAGATTGGGTGCTATTTTATACAATTTATAAAGAAACACAAAATGATTGCTTTGTATATATTTAATGTATATAATAAATAAACTATTTATGCACAACTTGAGATATTTTCTACTAGCATGATAAACTAGAATGTTGAAACCGTCGACTCTGAATGACGTTTTATTTAATGTATGATGTCACATATTTGGCCCGAAAACCCTTAGGACCAAAAGTGACCCTTTGGACAGTTAAATATTACATCTACATCATCTTTAATGGCCTCAGAATCCAAAGTAATGTTTTTTATTCAGTTAATAAACGAATTTTAAGCATACATTGAGGCTCTAAAGTCCGTTTTTCACATAGGTCTCACATTTGGCCCAAAAATAACCCTTTGGACAATTTCGGACAGTAATAAAATTAAGTAATTTTCATTCCAGATACTTAACCTAACCTGTGGACCATAAAAAACATGTTTCCTTAACTTTATTCCAGAGATATTGTGGAAGACATTCATCTAAATGATAATTTTTAAGTCATTTTTAGACATTTTGGCCTAAATATACCAATTTCGGACAGGTGTCCAAAAAAATTTTTCTTTTAATAATATGGACAATTTATCTGAGATTATTATTCTTTTTACAGAATATAAAATTTTTGTTTCGTTCTTGAGATATCCTGTTTTAACTGAGAGGGTCATTCGAATTATTTTTTCGTAACATTTTTGTCCGCTTCGAAACAGCCGTGCGTAAACACCGCAAAAACCACGGGGCTGTCGGACGATTTTAAAAAAACTTAAAATTTCGCCCGGAGAAACCCGACTGTCTTTTATATCATTTATTCCATAAATAGCTGTAATAAAATCCCACAAATAATAAACTGAGAGTACAACGACAATATAGCACCTTCCTTCTTCTCAACAAAATTTAAATGAGAACAATGAGCTTGCGCGCGATGTATTTTGGGCGGTTTCGGACTGGGCCCAGGCTCTTCCGGGCGGTTAGCTACAGATGAAAACCTTGAAAAATACCCGAAAAAACGCCCGCGGCCGCCCTCACATATACGGCGCTTTCGGCTAACCGGCACCCTCGTGGGAGAGATTCTATTGTGTGTGTTTACCTACAGGACATGAGTCAAGGGCTCTGCTGGCTGAGCTACTGATCCTTAAAAGGTGGTATACACCTAAGCATATATCAAGGTACACAAACATTAAAATGTATCAAAATTCCCAATATCGCATGTCCGCTTTGCCTGACTGCTTCTTTTCTTAGTTTTATTTTATGAAAATACTTTTCTGTTTTACAATTTCTTCATGAAAACGAAATTAATTTTTAAAAATGTCACATCCTAAAAAGTTTTTTGAGAATCGTGTGGATACTTGTGTGGAATGAAAATGGTAAAAAACAATTGTTTATCAGACATACCAGATCTTCAAAATTCGATTCGTCGATGTTACCTTCAGCCATTTTTGCCAGTATGCTCATGTGCGATCAAAATCAAAACAAACGAGGTTGTAAAATACATAACCGTTTTGTAGTATAATTTGACGGAACAGGTCTTCCCTCCACCACCAGGCTGCGTGAACCCTTATTGCGGAAGTAATACAAAATGTTGGTGTATCGCTAATGCCTGATTCACACCTATAAAACACATGCAGAAGCGTGCGCAAGGAATGTTATAGAAAGTCAAGAGAAAAAATGTGCTTTAAAGTACAAAATGGCATCTCAGTCATCAGAAGAGAAAATCTATTTCGTAATTCCGATATGTTTTTAAGGTTCGATAGAAAAAAGGGGGTTTATATTACAAAGAACAAATAAAAATCGACGATGTTACTAATTATTGATTTAGCATTGCGCGACATAAAAATTAGGGATTGTTGGCTACCCACATACTTTAGACAAAGTCTTTCGGACGCAGATACAGTCTTCCGCAAACGCAAACGCACGTTAATATTACCGAACAACCAATTACATCCAGAAAATATTAGAACGATTTAGGGTGTAGAACATATATCTTGAGAAACAATCCGAAGAACAAAAAGAGGATTAATACCAACAAAATGTATTAAAAATTTGAGGACGACTTGTAAAGTATGATAAATATCAAGATTTTCTTCCTGCTTAAAAAGTTTCCTCGCATTTCTCTGATTTTTGTCCTTTTTCGCCGATGCGCTCGGTCTCTTGAAGAGTACATTTATTGTATTGTATTGTTATAGGCGGGAAAGTACATTTATTGGCATAGAAGGTGAATTTTTAAAAAATTTCTTTGTTACGTCGGACCCAATCAGAATGGGTTATTCTACGTCACTAAAATACGCCCCCCTTCCTCGACTTCTATCCCGGTGTCGACGCCCGATTATATTCGCTGCTGCTGTAACTCCCAGCTTTAATTTTTTTTCCCGTTATATATATATATTATATATATATTTTTTTTTTTTCGTCAGAATAATTTTTTTTTTTTTTTGTACATGTTTGTTCGTGTTTACAATCAAATAATGACTGGAGCAAGTAGAAGACATATTTTGTCTTATCATCAAGCCCCATCTAGTTGAGATAGGTTAAAGAGAGGAGGTTAAAATTAACGTAAAGAAAAAATATTTACAATACCTCTAGAATTGTAAAAAATTACAAAAATGTGATACTAAAAATATCGCGAATAATCTAAATCATTAAATAACAAGAAATGTTTTGTGGTTTTCTTAAAATGCGTCAACAAGCAAATAGTTTTTTTGTCTTCATCTAAGATTGTGTTCCATAATAATGGCCCACGAGAAGATATTGAGTATCGAGTGGTCAATAGAAAGGTCTTTTGGAATGTTAAAATTGTTCATTGAATATCTTGTGTCATACCTGTGTTTTATTTCTAGAAACTGATTTGTGAAGGCCTTGGGTGCAATGCCATATCTAATTTTATGCATAAATAATAAAACCTGGTGTATGTTCAGTTTATAGATACTCAAGGCCCTTATTTTTCTCAATAACGGTTCGGCTGTGGTGTATCTGTCCTTTCCAAATATTATTCGACATGCGTGCTTCTGTTTACTGTAAGTTTTTGTAAGTTTACAATGATTATTGCTAGCCCAGACAATGTTACAATATGTTAAGTAGCTGTGAATAAATGAAAAGTATAAATTTTTAAGACAATGAAAATTTAGTAGTGGCTTCGCTTTGTATAATATTCCAATATTTTTGGAAATCTTATTCTCTACTGTTTGTATATGGCTTTTCCAAGACAGGTTTTCGTCAATAAGAACACCTAAAAAGTTTAAAGAGCTTTCCCTTTTTATGCTCATTTCATTTATACATAGATCTGGAAGTTTCAATGGCAAGTCGTCTGATTTAGACTTTTTGCAGAATAGCGTATATTTTGTTTTATTTACATTTATGGACAGTTTGTTTGCTTTAAACCATTCATTAATACTACTCAGTTCTTTATTTACCGTAGTAAAGAGTGTTTTAATATCTTTGTGAGCGTAGAATAAGTTAGTATCATCTGCAAAAAGAATAAAGTTTCGATAAAGTGTCGATGCATAAGGCAAATCATTAACATATATTAAAAAAAGGAGCGGTCCAAGTATAGAGCCCTGTGGAACTCCACATTTTACATTTTTGAGTTCGGTCGTATGATTACCGTGAGGAATACATTGTTTTCTGTCCGTAAGATAGTCTTTAAACCAAAGTAAGTTTGAGTCCTGTACTCCGTAATATTGCAACTTTGATAGTAGAATTTTGTGGTTCACGGTATCAAATGCTTTTGAAAGATCAATGAACACCCCAAGTGTAAACATATTTTTATCAAAACTTTCTGAAATCTTATTTACCAGTTCGCTTACCGCGTGATCTGTAGAATGACCTTTTTGAAACCCAAATTGCTTAATGTACAACATATCATTATCAACAAAATATTTGTAAATTCTATTGTACATAATGCGTTCTAAAATTTTAGAAAAACAAGGTAGTACTGAGATAGGTCTATAATTAGTAAGATTGGTGCGATCTCCTGATTTAAATATTGGTGTTATTCGAGCAATTTTTAATTTTTCGGGTACAATTCCTTGTGTTAAAGATAGATTAAATACATAAAAAAGGGGAAGCTTAATCAGATCAAACACATTTTTTATGACGTTGACACTTATTTCATCAATACCAGCACTTTTGTTGCTTTGCAAGCTGTTAAAAGCAGTATTCAATTCGGCCATTGTTAAATTATATTCTTCCATCCTACTGTCATACCTTTTTAGATATGAGACAAAATGCTTGCTACTCGATGGGATTTTTTCCGAGAGGCTTAAACCAATGTTTACAAAAAAATCGTTCAACCCATTTGCTATAGATGCTGTGTCATTTACCATTTTCCCATCAAGCGACAAACATTTAGGTAGATCATTGTTGACATTTTTAGATTTACCAATAATTTCCTTAATAATATTCCAAGTTGTTTTAGTGTCATTTCTAGACTTTTCGAGTAAAATGGAATAATGATTCTTTTTAGAAACTTTTTTCAGTTTTTCAAATAAATTTTTGTATCCCTTGTACCTCTTTTCATTGAAGTATGTTTTCTTTTTTAAAAACTTTTCATATAATCTTTGCTTTTTCTTTGAGGATATAATGAGTCCTTTTGTCATCCACGGGCTTAACAGGCTTTTGCTTTTGACAGTTACACGTCTTTTCGGAAATGCTTTTTCGTACTGCGTGTAAAAATATTTTAAAAATAACTCATACGCGCTATTAGCATCTTCGCTTTGCATGACTAACTCCCAGTCTAATTGTGGATTAAATTGAAGAATAGTATCCACAAATTCTTTGACGCATGTGTTAGAATTATAATGCAGAATGTTTAAATTTAAATCACCAACGATGTAAACGTGTTTACCTGTACGGTTAGTCTGTGTTAAGTGTATTATTAAATGATCTTTGAACTGTTTAAATGTGCCAGCTGATGGTCTATACATTGTGGTAACAATTATGTTTTTTTCTTTGCTCATTATCTCAATGCTTAATGACTCACAATCGCCATTGTTAATACTCAAGTTTTCAATTGTTTTATAGTTTAGTGAATTATGAATAAAGAAAAATACACCACCATCATGTTTTTTACCAGCACGTGGCTGATGTACTGAAGTATATCCTGGAATTTGAAAGTTAGAGTCTTGCTCTATATCCCTTTCCTTACACCAGGTTTCAGTGAAGCAAATGACCTTAAAATTATAATTTAAAGTAGGAAATAACGATTTAAAATCTTCAAAGTTTTTTTCAATACTTCGAATATTCACATTCAAAATAGAGAAATTTAGAGGATTAGAGTTAGCTAAGTAATTTTTTGCTTGAGAAGGAGAAAAGGTTTTGGTTTCGAAGGTTTGGGAGTTGAAATAATTAGTATCAGGATTGATACCATTGTTTAAAGTAATATTATTGTTTTTGTCAAATAAGTGAAGTACTGTTTCGTCATCCATATTAAAGCAGTTAAGGGCAAAATTATTGTAAGAAAATCATAATTATACCTATGATTGGATTTGTCCACTTCGTTTCTTGGTTTTAAATTCTGCTGTAATAAGTCTATCATAAACTATTTTTGAAAATTTTCCAGCTTCCCTGTTTTCTTTCATCTTTATTCTTAGTTCACGCCGAATTTCGTTTGTTTCGTCGGAAAAATCTTCGTTTATATAAATGCCAGTGTCTTTTAACTTATTTGAGTTTCTTAAAATATGTTCTTTGTCCTTGTAATTTAAAAGTTTAAATATAATTGTTCTTGTTTTTCCACCATTTTCTCCTTCTTTGTTGCTCTTTTTTCCCATACGATGTGCACGTTCTATCACAATTGAATCTTGTAATTGAAGTTTATCCCTAAGCAAGCTATGTACTTTCTCTTCAGTTTCTTCCCAAGTTTCATTTTCATTTTCTTTTAGACCATCTACACGTAAGTTATTCCTTCGGTTTCTGTCCTCCAAAACACGTAGCTTCTCCTTCAACACATTTTTTTCTTGCGTTTGTTCGGCCAATTCACCTTCATAGGTGTCAAAACTTCCTTTAAATTCGTCATTAAGAACCTTTATATTTTCATTTACTTCCTTTGCAATGTTAGTTATTTTCTGGTCTATCAAATTGTCCTGCGTGAACTCCAAACTCTCTTTTAGCTCTTCTACTTTTTGGTGGAGACCTTCATACTTCTGTTCCATGCCTTTGATTTTATCGCCTAGAGATTGTAGGCGACTTTCTATCCTGTCCATTTTTTCATTTTGTAACTTTGTTGATCCAGTAATAAAATCTATCATGGATTTTTCAAATTTCACCATCATCTCTTCATTTATTATGCGTATTTCTTCCTTTGTAACAGCCATATTTGTAATGTTTATGTTATTATTTTAATTAATATAAATATATAAGGTTTTTGTTAACATTTTTGTTAAAATTGTTATTAAAATTAAAAATGTTCGTTAACGTCAAAAAACACGTGTGCTCTCTTTAAATGCTCAATATATATGATGAAAAGCTGAAAGTATAATGAGGTGTGGAACTTATTCTGTTTGCTACGTAACTTTTTAAAATGCGATCTAACGAAGTTTTTCTATTGCCGTTCTTAGTTCTTAAATTTTTAAAATGTGATCTAAAAAAGAAAGATTAACGCTAGCTGTATACCCTAGATTGTTATGCATAAGTTAAAAAAATATAACACAAAGGAAGTATAATTACATTTAAACATCCGCGATCATTGTTGAATATACTCTTATTTTTAAAATAGTTCTATTATAAGAAAGTGTTAATGGCCTCGATAGCTTCGAGAATGATAACGAGACAGATGCATCGCGAAGCCCTCTCGATACAATTTGAAAGTAAAAAAACGTCTATCGCGGATCGAGAATACCGTCGCGATACGCGAAGCGCGATGTTAAACAACATTTTTCCAGTACTACATCATGAATGTCTGGCATAGTTTTTTTTTTCTTAAAATTTTTTAAGCATTTCCTTAAAAGATTTACTTTACAATGCGAAGCCTGCTCTTGACACATTTTGAATATGGAAGAGATGACATGATTGCTTATTGATTTTGATTCTGTGGGGAATTGTCTTTTTTTCATGAACACATGCTCTTGTTTTATTGAATTAAAAATAGAATTGTCATGGTAGCTGTTATATTGTAACTTGTAATACCTGTTTGCTATATAAGTAGTATAAAGGAGTACTTATGGATCAATTTTCTACAGTAACATCCCTCTGCCCTGGCTAAAAGTCATAAAACAAGTGTATAACAGTGGTCTCTTTACTTGCAAATATATAAACAATGGAAATAACATTTTCCACTGACAAATGTATAATATAAATACTGAGAAAATAATGCACAAAGTGTTGTTAGCTTCTCCTGCTAGCTCAGTTTTGTTGACAAAGAAATAAAAAAAGAAGATAAAGAAGATGGTATTTTAAATGGTATTTGAGTATCTTCTATATATAAATCAAACAACTCTATTTTAACATTTTTGTACTTGAGGTCATAAACAATTGATTTTAATTTCAGCCATAAAGTCTAACGTCTTACAGTGTGTTAAGTAAAAAAGGGCTGAAATTTTGTTCGGCTACTCGCATTTTGGGGTTCTTTTCTGTCATTAATTATTTCCTACGAAAATCTTCCAATTGGAAATCATATCTAAATAATTTGTTGTTAAAACACTCTCTTTACTATTATTATGTAGTAAAAAACAGCAAACGTGGTGCAAAGGAAACAATCTTCTAAAAATTTTTTTTAAAACAAATCATTTTTAAAAACAATATTGAGCACTTCTTGCTCCCTTGTTACCTGGTTCCTATGGCAATTCTATCTATTATTTAGAAGCCTTTGAAGAAAAGTCTTGTTTACCCCATGCAAATGTGATTGTGGAACAATATCACGTCACAATTACGTCCCAAGAATAAATAAATTGTATAATCATACAACTCCGGACAATTCTTTCTTCAAAATGACCTAAACCCTGCCCCATGTCAACCACAAGATCAATAAAATGGCTTAAAACGGTAGTACTATTCCTTATTACAATTTAGGTGTGTGTGCAAAAAAATAATAAAAGAAGGAAACAACCAGAAGTTATAAAGAGGAGAGAGAAAAGAAACAAGGAAGCTGTAAAAAAGTGAGAAAAATTAAACAACAAGAAGTTGTAAAAGAGAGAGTTACTTAAAGAGAGATCAGGAAAAGTCTTGATTGGAGAAGAGTGTTTTTATTTAAGTATACACGCATAGGGGAGAGAACGAGGGTGCCGACTCGCCGGAAACACCGCAAAAACCATGGGGCTGTCGGACGATTTTAAAAAAACTTAAAATTTCGCCCGGAGAAACCCGAATCAACCCGAAACAACATTTTTTTTAAACATTTATTACCATGTATAATTTATTCTGTGGTAGTGGAAGACTTCAGAAATATCATTTTTTTAAAACATTTATTACCATGTATAATTTGTAGTCGTTCCATTTGATGTCTTTCATCCATCTCGTCATCACGACCCACAACCAATCCAACAAGAAACGATCCAATGACTACTTGAATTCTTTCAACGAGTTGATATTCACTTCCTTGGCTTGATATCTCAGACTAAGCGATTTCTGCTTCGTTGTCTTGAAGCAGATGCAGCGTCATAATTTGGTGTGTATAATACAGATTTTTAGAATAAAACATCGCGAATGGAGAAAATTGGAGAACATTTCTTTCTGGGGAATATCTTATCTTGGTTTCTATGAAGCACGATGAGAGACATATTTCAGTTTATCAAGTTGGAGAGGCGAATAACAGATCTTCGATCTTGATAACAGGTAGCAGGTCATGGGCGACAATCAACGATTTTCTATATGAAGATCACCATATTTGCCCCGACAAATTATTTAAAATATTTATTTAAAAACTTATAAGCTAGTATTTCCCTTCTGAAAAATTATTAGCACTTTTCCAACAATGTTTCCCCTGACAAATAAAAGATGCTATAAATTTAAACGCTAATGCAAAAACATTTTAAAGAATTTATACACACAAAGTACTGCGTCTGAATCACTGATGCTGTGCAACGATATCAGCAGTAAATTTGCTATCTTGTGAAGGAGGCTTAAATTGAACAATGTGACGCGAAAAAGTCGCATACCATATAGAGTGTTTTAATTAGTAGAGAATATCTTCCCTTTATTTCATCTTAATAGAGTTCCACAAAGTCAACGTTGATATCTTTTAATCCTCTGTCTTCAAAATACCATATTACTTACAAATAAGGTGTGTCAGTGTGGTTGCCTAGGAGACTGATAATTTCCAAGGCAACAAGTTGACTATAGTTATTATTTGATTCTCTTGTTTTTAGTTTTCGTGCAGGCGTTATAGATGAAGGCTTTCAGATCGCAATAAGTAATAAAATTTTTACTGAAATTATTTTAATCAAAATATATCTTTTACTGAATCTGAAATAGGCAGACATCTAAAACAGGTTCGAAGTAGATTATGTTAAAAGACATCCAAAGTGAAAAAAACACAGCAAAGTAATGGGAATGACAACTTCCTCTCGCAATTTCAAAACATCATTTTTCATAGAAATATGGTAATCAAAGTCATGCGATATGCAAAAACTCGGACTGTAATTTAATTACACTGAATAAACCCATCATGAATTGAGGTCCGATCGGGTGAACCATTCTCAGAAGAGAGTAATACTCAAACAAATTGTCTTTTAGCTAGACATATAAGTTTTTAAAATTTAGAAAAATATAGCCAAAGTGCTATAATTTGCTATAAACCATATTACTGACTTTTATAAACTATTAATATTAAATCATCAAAAGTATAAGAAAGGTCTAACATAAAAGTATAACAGTGACTTGCAATCCGTCTCCTAAACTGATTCGAAGATCTGCTATTCGCCTTTCCGACTCGATAAACTGAATGTCTCACATCCTGCGTCATAGAAACCAAGATAAGATTTTCCCCATTAGGAGGAAGAAAATATTTCTAGTGATGAAAGAACTCTTAATAGGACGTGCTAAAAAAAAGAGAATTCTTCGACGAAAAAGTTGTTTGCGATTATAAGTCAAAAAAGTCCAGGCATAGAATGTTTACATCACAGCAATGTTACCATTTTTACCACTTATTTAAATGTTATATAATTTAAAAAAAAAATCAGGAACCTGCAGAAAATTTTCAGAAATTTCGTTGGAACTTCAAGGAGAATCATGAAAAAAATTTAGTCATAAATCAATTTCTTTGGGTTATATTTTGGTGTCATTATGAGATTATCATTTGCGTTTCATTCGCGTTCTATTTACCCTAATCAATTCTAAGATGACCATCAAATTTTGGTGTGATCAGAAGAAATCAAGATTATGATTTTATAACTGTCTTTTAAGCAAAACAAAATACCGTGACAAAAAACATAAAAATAGTGATAGTTTTAAAAATAAATAATGACGTAATGTTCGGACGGAATTCATCACACCACGAGTGCAATGTGGCATGAATTTAAGGTTCGAAGGAAATTTTTAATTGGCTAGGAAATATGACGTCATTATAAAATTAGACTCCATTTAATCCTTCAAATGCACTTGTCCGTTTTTTCCTAAAAAGGGGATTCCCTTATCCTAGCGAAAAAAACAGTGGGAACGACATTAAAAATTTGTCGATGCTTAAAAATGTAAAGGCCATATCCTGTAAGCGCATTGATCAAAACCAACCGCCGCTCTAAGGTTATAAGAAATAATTTTAACCAGTAATTTAAAAAAAATATTCCATCATTTATTTATTGTACAAAGTAGTGTAGTATTAAAAAATTTCTTTCGTGCTATGGTTTTTTCTGTCTTATATCTTCACCTTGTATGCTTGAAGCAGAACAGAAACAAGAAAAATTACTCTCAAAAATTCCATTATCTAGATATAATCAAAATAAACCTAAAAAACCTCAACAAAATACTTAATACCGAGAGTCAGCTAACATTTGTCATCCTAGTTCCCAGACCTTCTTTTCACTTGTGGCTCAGATGCGCTAGCCACATATCAAAAATCCAAAAAGAAGTCCTGGGGACGAGATATAAAATATGTTGAAGCTTGGAGAATTCATTATTTATTTACGTTTCAGTTGTTTTTTCTATTTGTCAAGATTTGTTTTGTCAGTTACCAAGGTTTTCCACTGGCGATCTTTATCTACTTGTAGCTACAGATTTGTACAATTAAAAAATATAATAACATTTAAAATGCGGCCAACGCTTTTTATTAATCACCCTACGCTTTTAATACACACCTCCCAACATTCTTCTAATCGCTATTAACGATTATCATTGTCCACCCCTGTAACGATTTGTGAAATCTATTACAGAAGGGATGGGGCGTTATTTGTATTGAGGCGTTTAAAAGAGGGAGGCATTAAATAAAATACAGAAAAGATGGTGACTGTTACTTTCACACAATAGTGAGTGAGATAAGGAACGTAATGAACTCCTAATCATGAGTGACAATTCAAGCAAAAAAGAAGATCCATCCAATATGCTTTCAACTGCTTGTAGAAAATAGGAGAGTCGCGAATCATACGTACATATGCGCTTCCTTATTTATTCGTCTTGTTAAAACTACCAGTCCAGTATATTTTGCTCAAACAGGATATCATTCTTTATAATTGTTTCTCTCAGGAATTTACGAATATCATAGAAGTGGAAAATTAAAATGATAAAGGAGATAGCAGTGTTGTAGTGATATGTAATTAGGGGGGCGCAAGAGAAGGATGACTCTCAAAGTTGTGTGTAGAAAAGTCAGGGAGTTCAAAATGTCGGTCTTTCGCGCGTAACTTCCATAAATATAAAAACATTAAGTAAAGGGGTATCTAAGGAGATCAATGAAAGATTTTAAGTTCCAAAGTAAGACCTCTGTTAAAAAGACGAGTTAAATGGAAGGAGAGATGTTACTGGAGAATCTTTGGTAATATCTTCCCCTGAACATACAAATTGTAAAATGGAGGAAAACTTTCTTTCTCAGAGCAAAAAGTGAAGCGAGCACGTGCTTCCTTCATTACTATGCGCACGGAGCGTAACAAACACTTAAAAAAATGAATGATGGAAACGAATTTAATCAAAAGATGAAGGAAATATGATTACACGAATACTGAGGGTTTTTTTGCAACCTTACAAAACCTGCGCTTTCTGAAGGGAAATTTTGGCACTTGAAATGAATTCGTGGCCACAAGTTTTAGTAAAATCCTCGCTTCAAGTTTTGCATACTTTTATTTCGTATCATTATCAAATTACTTTTATTGTGAAAAAACGACTGATATATGCACGTGTGAAGAGGGAAAGTACCGCGCGTTAATCTGCGTTTAATAATATGTATTTATTGTTGTACGAAAGCAAGGTACTCGTTATTATTAAATCGAAACTATATTTATATATATAGAAAAAGTTAAAGTGGAATCCAAATTCTCTGTGATAAGGAAAATACAGAAGGAGCGAGAAGTTCAAATTAGTGGGAATGGCGGAAAATTCTTGCAACTGTAGTGCATCCGAACAATTGGGAAAGGTATAAATAAATAAATATATTTATTTTTTGATGCTGTATATTTTATTTATGTTTAGCTGAATCATTTATTAGTTGCTCCTAAAATGAGAAAATGGTTGCCAGAAAACAAGTAGGTAGCTAGTAAGAAAGAATGAATGAATAAAATGGACATCTCAAGTTTTATTTTTTTTCAAAACAACATGATTAAACACTGAGATTTTAAGTCTCTTCAATTTTTTTGCTCCAGTCACCAACTTGAAATCTCTTTAGGAAAATAGCACAATAAATTCAAGTCTCCAGAGAGTGTGTCACAGTACAGTGTATGTGTTTCCTTAAGGGTTAGCTTGTTGCTAATTTTTTGCAATTTTTTTTAACTTTTGCATCACCTTAAAAACTTTGTAATTACATTGTAACATGGTAAAAGCCATGTTAAAATAACTTAAAAGTGCAATATAAAAAAGGGTATAAAACGTCTCCAGAAATAACTCAACTAAAGCTTTAAGTCTAAATGTTATTGACATTTTCTTCCACATTTCCTTGGGATCAGCTGGATTTGATGAAGGCGGGGTAATAACAGTGAATAAATAAAGAAAATATTTTCCTTGTTCTACCGATTTGTTAAGGTAATTAGTCTCTATTAACTTTTAGAAAATCTCTTTTTAAAAAAGCCACATCAGGAAACAAAACCCCATGTTTAGCATTCCTAAATTTATCAAAATGCAACAGCATTTTGTTTCACGTGACAATAAATATTTTTCGAAACTTTAATAACTCGATTGCTGTGTTTGTCAGACCGCTAGAATTCCCTGGTAGAGGTCCAATCTACCAGATGTTCTGCTTCGACAGACAATTAGTTTTGAAAGGGAATTACAGTGCCTGTGACAATACAATTGTTAATGACTTAAATGACCTTTTCTGAAAAAAATACAGCTTAGGATCTGTAGTTACTTATCTAAGAAACGAGCTATAATTTGCTGCATTACTAAGAAATATTATTATGTACTATAACTCTGTATACGAGTACGAATTTTCTGCCACTTTTTGTTGTTTTGCATGTGAATTTCGCTGACACGTCCATGCAAATTCTCGTTCCTTTCTTTCTTTGTCCCATATTTTCAAAACTGCGTATGAAAAACAGAGATTCAACTATACGTCAACAAACTGGAAGGCGAACGTAATTATATTGTTGACAATATTGATTAATGTTCTAATTCCCAATTACTTATAAATGCAAAGGACCTTTACTAGGGAGATCCACACTAGCAACGTTGGTACCCTTGGAAGTTGCTAAGTAAGAACAAACAACAATGACGAATAAGGCTTTCCACCGGTAGGCTATAGGAATCTGGAGGTAGAGAATCAAAGGGAAAATCTAAAACATTACTTACTGTTACGTTATTAAAACATTTAGCTCATGAAAATCAACAAGTCCTGGCATTCAGAATTTAAATCACTTTCGGAAAGACATCAAGCATTAGAATTACGTTATTTACGGGAGGTAACAGAACGTCTTGAAGCTAGAGAAAGTCAAGGAAATGATAGTTGTACCGAATGTGATCAAAGAAAAGAAGAGAGAGGGAGGGAAAATGATGTAGAAGTTCTAAAACAGCAGGTAGACACGTTTTTTTCAAGTTTTATTTATCTATGAAGATTTTTCTGATATGTATTTCTTCAACAACAAAGCCCCCCTCCCCCCTATCTCAATGTGGAATCACCTTTACGTAATCCCCTGGGTTTTCAATATTAAAGAATTGGGGAAGGATTTTTAAAACACAATTTGAAGCTGACTTTTTTCCAATATATTATGCACATGATTGTAGATAACCTGATTTAAATTTCATTTTAAAAGAACCTATCTACTTATACACTGGCAAAAACCACTAATTTTATGCAACTGGTGATGTTGTAGGTGGTGTTGTTAAATGGCGTTTTTAGGCTATATCTGTGAATCTGTAAATAAATGGCTTTACCCCTGAAGATGTATCGTTGGTAGTCAACTTCTAAATTTCATAGTTTTCCTCGCTAAAACAATGGTTAGTCGGTCACCTAAAATTTGTTTGTCGCAAATTATCAAGTCAAACATATTTTAACTTTATAAAATCTATTCAAAATTGTTTATCCGAAATTTTGTAAACTGTATTATTTTTTCGGCGACACCATGCGAAAGTAGCACGGAAGAAAATTTGGCTTGCAAGCAAATTAAAAACAGGAAAAACCCTTGTAATTGGATACTTTGATTGTACCTAACGCGAAACAACGTGCAGGACACAAATGATTATTAGAGATTAACTTAACAATTTTGAGATGCTTAGCCCTTTTCTCGCCAGGCTATTTTGGGGCTCTTCAATCCCTGGGGTGGGGGGGGAGGGGGGCAAGACAAACGCTAAACCTCTCTCATCAAAACACGTTTCTAGTAAACAATCATTGGAGGTGAGAAAAATGTATTACAACCTTCAGTACGCAGAACAATAAAGAAGTGTCCGAATTAGTACGAAAGGGTTAATTAAAATTATTATCAGCCGTATAAAAGCTTGTTTATGTTCACAGGGAAGGCAATTAACTCTAGCGTTTGGATTATATAAAATCCTTTAAAATGCTTTTTTGTTCTGATTTTTTTAATACCATTTTAATAATACTTACTATTATTGTGCTGTGACCTTTTAACAATCCTTTTTATTTTATTTTTTTTAACTTTAAAAGCTGAGCCACAAGTCAAAAAGCGAACACCCAACGTCATTTAGATGTTTACATTTTATTCCACAGCCCCATCCTAGGCGTTAACGTCAAAATAAAAAAATGTAAAATTTGAGTTCCTCGATCCTTGAAATCGTAAGGACGCCGACATATGCTCCTCTGCAGTATGCAGATGAAAAATCACTTCAAAATGCTTTCGATTTTATACCAAGTATTATACGTATAAAATATTTAAATTCAAGGGATTTCCTCCCTCCCTTTTTAACTTCGGATTGACGTTTAGGGGACATTTTTCGATAGATGTGTCACACGTAAGATTAAACTTTGTAAGGGGAAAAAAAATTTCTTTCTCTCTACTGTACTCTGATACATTAATTTTTTAGTTTCAAGTTTTTACATAACACTTAAACACGTAAAGTTTCTGAAAGCTATCTTAACTAAAGACATCTTCTATAACTAAAGTTTTGGTTAGTAGTGAAACTCACATCCTGTTTTTACTTTCTCCTTCATATTCCATTGGAATGTAAACTGCTGAAGACACGTTTAGCTTTATTTATTGTTCGGGTTTCAAATAGATTTAAGTGTGTGTTTTCCGTGTACTTCTTTGCATTTTCTA
This sequence comes from Hydractinia echinata, assembly GCA_030067915.1. Lineage (NCBI taxonomy): Eukaryota > Metazoa > Cnidaria > Hydrozoa > Anthoathecata > Hydractiniidae > Hydractinia > Hydractinia echinata. Next base: position 763,193 of record JASGCC010000133.1, read on the forward strand.
AAATTACGCAAGTCTTAAAAGGACACATTACTTCTCCTTCCCCAGGCCTAAAAAAGAATCTCAACAAAGTAGGGGTGTAAATACTCGCACGTCAAAATTACTAAAGAATTGAGCTTAATATGTTTATTTCCTTTCTTTACAGCTTATCGTTTACAAAGAAGATTTCTTGCAAGAACAAGACGAAAATAAAAAACTACGCAAACAAAACGACGAATTACAAGAACAACTTCTACAACTAACTCGCGTAAATGAAACATTAACGAAAGAAAAATCACATTATAAAAGAAACTTTGAGCATGTGAATCGAGAAAAATCATACATAGTGGACGAGCTAAAACGCTTATCGTCATCTAATCCGTACGCACACAGAAGTCATTATGATATTAGGTAATCTTGTCTGGAAATTTAACAAAACAATGTCATCCAGCATATCTTGACATTAAGAGTAGCAGTAAGTTTGTTGCGGATTAAATTGCGCAGAAATCAAAAACATGATCTGGTCATGCAAGAAACAATGATAATATTTATCAGATGTGTACATGATAGTTATGGTTTTCAAGACCTACAGTCTTTTACAAGACCTTCTGCGACATACCTTTTCAGATGGTAACAGAATAATTCCCCATGGTCAATGTTCACCCCTTTGGAAGAGGTGGTAACGAAATTTAGTACGGAAGATTTTCAAAACAGATGAAGTTACCTTGCATTAAAATACCTGACACATTTAGACAATTTCTCTTATTTTAAAGTTTTTATAAACAGGTGGCCATGAGGTCGGATACAGTGCTTGCTTTGTACAAATTTATAATAAGATGATTTTACCAGTCGTATAGCACACAAACAAAATATAACTATAGAGAAAATATTACTTGTCTTAATGGTAATTATCTTCAGTTTTTATCAACACTCACTCGCACGAGTTTTAGGAAAAAATAAAGAGTAAACAATTTTTATATCATTTTATTTTTTTAATTTAACCAATTCGCATCTCGTTTTTGCAAATATGTCGAGAAAGTATAGTAGAAAAGAAAAGTAAAAAATTGCTCATTAAATTGCTAACTAATCTTGGAAACAAATTATCTTTGTCATTACCAATGCTAACATATGGGGTACTTACACCCCATTCTTGGAATCTTCATGTCTCATAGTTTAACATACTTTACAAGTATGGCACCCTGTTTTCGAAGAAATTTGCTCTACTGAAACAAGTTTTAGATATTTAATATTTAAACTGTGGCATACTTTATTACTTTTTCACAAGTAAAACCAATACAGACCGAGTGAGCTCAATACATGTTTGAACCTTTTTAAAATCGTATACAATACAGTTGCAATATTCACTCTTCTTTACTCAGCTAAAAGTGAATGTCTAGGATTTTGGAGTCGGTTACATACAGATTAATTTTTAGACAACAAACAAACAACGTTCTTTTCAACAACAGCAATTTTGTGTTGTATGACTCAAACAGTGGAGTGTTGTAAACAGATGAAATGTTTTTGTAAACAACGAAATGTTTTTGTTGAACAAGTGTTGAACAAGATCACAGTAGTTAGTGGTTAGCTAACTTACACATATAGACGAATTTTTGTTTGAGTAATTTTACATATTCCTGAAATATTAAGAAAAAAAAACTTTTTAAAAAATCCTATTTCGTCACGACTTAAAAGACTTAGTTAGAGATAACCGTATTTTTTTAATATATCCCTTTCAATAATGAGCTAAGTGTGTGTGTCCATCTATGTATGTGTCCAAGTATTATTCGTTACTAGCCGTATGACCGTGAAAGGATCCACTATATCCCTCATTAAATCCATGTAAAGTATACCAAAGTGTTGCAAAAACATACAAAACAGTAATTTGAATTTTTAAAACTCACAGTCTGCATTATTTCATATTTATCTCCGCTGAAACAAAACATCTAAAAATATAGACAGGTGCCACCAAAAATAAAAATAAAACACAAAATCTCAAACGAAATCGAAAGCTAAATCTACTAAAACAATGTACTTGCTTTACCCATGGCAAAAGTACACCAGGGAAAAGTATATATACCAACAAACACATTCAAAAACTCCAACAGATTTTGTTAAGTCGTGCAAAAAAGGTTATTACAAAGTTTCCATAATCTACAGTTTGTGACACATCATTTCAAAATCAGCTTTTCAGTCTGTTGCATACAACTTGCAGGATGTAAAATCTAAATACAAAAAAGCAGATTTTTCGGTAATACTGCATATTGTCCTCCCCAGCAAAAGTTGATCACAAAATGTGAAATTACAAAATTCAATTATTTTTTATCTATACTCCAAAATTTAAATCTAACAATTTACCATCCCCTTTCACAGACGTTTACACAAATTATAAACAAATAGTTAGCCCGTGGAAAAATCCACCTAATTACGGAGGCGAAAAGTTTTGATGACGATGTCAATGACCCGTTACCATTTTTGTCAGAAGTTTGTGACATTGTTTCTTCTATTGTGTTCAGCTTGACGCGACGACCAGAATAACGCATAGGATTACGTTTTTTTATGAAGTGTTAAAGAAACATCATGATTGGCTCACGTTCTTTCCACGAAGTGTTAAAGAAACATCGTGATTAAAAGAATTAAAAGAATACAATTTTTGGTTTGAGAATCTTATTACTCTACTGTGTAAACCTAAAAGAACCATTCCGCGAGACTTTTGCAAAATTTAGTCGGCATACGCACACATTATAAGATGCAAAAAATCATGTTTGACATATATTCATAGGACCTAGGGATAAGGGTAAGCTTAGCAATGTAATATAGTAAGCGCTCAGAGCATCCCAGGTCAGATTATTGTCGGCTTTTTATCCTATCAAGAAAACAGCGCAAACATGCCAAGCCTCTGATAACAATGCGGCGTTTTCGAAGTGTTAAAAACAGTAACAACGGAAAAATTACTTTTTTACAATTCATACTTCTTCTCTAGGAGATACGCGCTGTTTTATATAAGAATAGTATTTTTTTCATTTAAACCTTAATATTCTTAACTTTTTGACAAATATTATTCTTATTATTATTAATACATTCTTAGCACGACTAAAGCCTGAAAATTATATTGCCTTAATAAAATAAAGTTGCTATACTTTTCTGTAGCTAATGAAATTCTGCTACGTCCAACGGCTCCATTGTTGCTTTGGCCGAATAAAGAACCTCAGTTTACTTGATATGCAATAATATTCTTAACTTTTTTTTATTATAATACGCACAGAAATCACGGGCCACTTTCTTACAACGCATTGTCTTCCTAAAGCATGGCTGTACGCTAAAATTTACTAAAAAAATAAGTAAGCGGCCAAACGCGAAAACAGGGGGTCTATTTGTTATTTATGCTACAGCGCCGTACGTCTCCGTAATGTTTAAATAATTTATTTTTACCCCCGCTTTATCATGCGCGTGGCGTATCTCACGGAAACAAGTTGTTTATCAACTGAAAGGAGAAGCGAAAAAGGGCTTTCTCTTTTTTTATATCTTTTGTACTCATTTCCTCAAAATTAATCCTCAAACAGTTATTTTAAACAAAGCATGCTAATGATTACTCATCACGAGGTTATATTAAGGTTTGTTTGTTCTTCTGTTTGTGTTCTGGGACCGAGGTTGTTACTTTTATAAAAAATCTATCGAATATAATTCGAATATAAAATATCAAAAAAACTGTTGTTGTCGAGTATAAAATGTTGGTGTTGTTAGTTAGAAATATTTTTTTATAAGAAGAAAAACGTACGAAAAGAACTGATTGGAAATTGCATATCAGACAATTGCATACATTTCCAATCCGTTCTCTTTGGGATAAAGCGAAGTTTAGTGATCGAAGTAAAAAATTCTGTCGAAAGGCCACAAAATCTCTTTGGAAATAATCAATCAGTGCGGTGGGAAGGCAATTTTTGCTGGGTTTTAGGGGTTTAAAAGCAGGAAAAATGGTGCAAGATGTATATCTTTTCAAAGACATTTAACTGTGTTGGGACTTTATATCCAAACTAACGTACAAAAACCTTCATAGAAACCTTCATTGCTTGTTACACGATAAAATCCATATGATTAACTAAGGTATGTCTTAACGTCGCGACGGATGCGATGGAAAATCTTGAAAAAGAAAGTTCATCTTTTCAATCTCTAAAATTTAGAAAATTGGCTATTCGTATGATGTACACCAAGCTTCTCTATACAAATTTTTGTGTTATTATCACAATTATATTCCCTAAATTTGCTTATCAATGTTTTTCTGCCACGCGAGGTTTTAATTTTCTAAAAAAAAAAGTGCAATGACGACAGGTTTTTGTTTTCGATGAGTAATTTTTCAGTTTACATATCGTTTTCTACCTTACTACCTGCGAGTAGAAACATCCAAACATAGGTTTAAGTTTAGACAAACGTACCACTGAATATCCAATAGTAAAACACCTCGGCCGTACCCCTTTTTACTCACATTAGAAAAATTTGTATCCCTGGCTTACAAGAATACAAAAACCTTAAGTTGCTGTTGCGGGCTCTAAACGTGGCTTTAACCCTAGCAGCACCCGCAGGGTGCGGGGGCACGTTCACGCAGTCTCGTTGATAAACAATAATTTGCTTAAGGAAGGCTTCTAATAAAAATTTTTCAACTTTGCGGAGAGTAATATATTTTTGGGAAAGGGGTGAACTTTAATAAATCCTTGTAAGAGCGTTGCTGTATTGGTTATATACATATTTATCTAAAATATGCTGGTCAAGTTACCAAGACGTTTCTACGGGTATATATGGGAATCAGAGACTAAATAATGACCAGATTTGAAAGAAATATCCATCCACCAGAATAGCGTCATTTATGAACCCAGTGACGTCATTATATATTATATTTATATTTATACTTTTATATGACATATTTCATTGTTTTTCCAACTTTAAAGGGGCTACAAAGCGAGCTGTTGATTTTTTATTTTAGTGACTTACACGAAATTCGAGATCATGACGACGACGTTTATGAGCCGTGAGGTCAAAAACAACATATTATATTGACGCTCAAATATAACTTATACAGACAGAAAAGTACCTTACAAATATTTGATGTCCATAATTTATTTTATTGAATAATATTGTATTAAAATTTATTTATTTGGAGAAGCGTTGTTTCATGATTTGCGCAACGAAATACCAATGTTCACCAAAAAGTAGTTGTGTTTTTTTTGCGTTTGTCAGAAATATATAAAAAGAACGAAACTTTTCGTGAATACAAATCATCAGGTTGAAATTAAACACAAATGTACAATATAAAAAAAGGTTTAAATTTAATCTCAAGTGATCCAAGTGTCAAAATTACTCATTTAAAGAGGGTCTGTGATCTTCCTTCTTTTAAATGTTGTTTCTTGGTCATAGATTGGCAGGTATAGACGTTTTTAAACTGTATAATCGCATGTTTTCAATCCTTTCTTTTAAAACGCTAGTAAATACACGTCAGGACAGCTTTTGGGTTTTTCGAATGCAATCTGAGTTTAAAAAACTGAATGAGAAAATTCAACACTAAAATTGCCAAAAATTAAGAAACTGCCAGGTTTAGAGCCACATGTTTCTTTTAAAATGAATACGTGTCATTTATCATGTTTAGTCCAACAGACTCCCGAATCACGTGAATCACGTGTTCTTTGTCATTTATGAATTGTTTGCTCCTGTGGTGAAAATCAAAGAAGCGAAACTGCAGTTGTACGATGGACTGGTCAATATTTTCAGAAAAACATGTCTTCATATTTTTATCGGTTAAACAAGAACTTCCTTGCAGACGTCATTCTTATCCGAGCTACTTCACTCAAGTTTGATTTTTGCGAAATTAATTTTTACCAACCTGTTTACGAGGAGAAATTACGAAAATTTGTGAAGGATGATAGGTTTTCGAGACATATGACGCTACTTCTGATCTCATTGACGTCATCAAATATTTTTTTAAATTAACAAAAATTCTGTCACTGGTAGCTACCTAGTTTTATGACTTTAAGTTTTTTAGTTGTTCAGGTTAAATGGTCGAAACCATTCTCGTCCCTATAGCTCTTTGAGCTTAAAACCTCGAGTTTATCCCAAAGAGCTCTGGGGTCGAGAATGGGTCGCAACCACTCTATGCCACTCCAGGTGCAGCACAAGACCAAAAAAAGTCTGGTGTAAATAGGGTTATTAAGCACAGAACATCGGCAAATGGCTAGGCTTTAGCAGGAACCTTTTGCTTTGTATTTTGTATTTGATGATTTGAATTTTTTATGTTAAATCTGTGTGATAACAGTAGGAAGGCTTATTTGAGTAATAATATAAGTCATTCTTAAATAGTAAAATATTTTGCAATGAAAAATTATTATTGAAATTCTTTTAACAGTTTATTGGAAGTTGATTTGAGAAAATAAATTTCTTACAATTTTCGATCTCCTTTTACTCCTCAAAAATTTGCGGACAATAGCTAATCCAATGTGGGATAGCTACATTCCTCTCCTTCTCTAACTTCGTGGTATACCGCTGCTTTCCTTTCAAGTGGGAACACGACAGGGAGGTCGATCAACGTGGTTGCCATATGGCTACCGTTGCTAGTGTAAGGTTAACGGTTACTAACTTATTTCTTTACAGAGGTGTTGAAACTATAATTGTCTCGCTTCAGTTTCAGTACTTTCTAGGTGATCCGAAAACATCAATGTTGTAATACTTTAAAACCGTGACAAATTATTCACATTACTTCTAATTATGTTTGCAGTTTCTTGTTGTTTTAGCTCTCTTTGTGTAGGTGTAAAAGCTGAAACCTGAACTTCCCCGCAGAGCCTTTTTTTGGATTACACCGCGATTTCTATACAAGGAAAGATAAAAGCAGTTATGCCGGAGTGTTTACGTACTTGTCGACTATGCAAAAAAAATCGACTCAGATTTCACTCAATTTTTGTATAAATCCACAAACAAGGGACAGATGCGACAGGTAGAAAGATGACGGGTGGCACGTTGTGGGTGTGCGCATTTGCTCTGCTTCTTTTTACAGTCGCAGCCGCTCCTCTTTCTGAAAACGAGGTAAGTGAGATACTTATATTTTTTCTAACACGCTATTACATGTGAAGAAAGTGTATATGTAATGGAATAAGAATGTCTTCATATGAACGTCTAAATTTCAACTGGGGCTGAATGCGCTCTTTACACTTGTTTATCCTCAAATGTTCTTATCTGCGTTCTTCTAAAAGTAAGTAAATTATGGTCAGATTTGGATGGTGATAAAGAACTTTATGGTATTTGAAAAAAATACGTGGTGTTAAATGACAATTTTTTTGTAGAGACATACATATTAGTAAAAACGCAAAACAAATGTTCAGACCTGAATACGAAATTCTCAGCATTGTTGTTCTTATATAGTAAGTAACTCGTGTAAACGATCAATTTGAATTTGCAAAAATAAGTGGATTAAAAAAATTGCTGGTTCTTCAGACAGCTAATCCTTTCAAGATTTCTGATATTTCTTCTTCTGAAATTAGAATATACCAAAATGTCAACCTAGAGATAGATACAATTCCAATTTCATTTGACTCAAAATTCTGGATTGATTCTCTCGTTCACGTTAATTTTTCGTCCAGCTCCGTTGTTTTATCAAATATAGGCTGTTTTTTTTTGCTCACATTAGCTTGTGTTATTTTCAGTTGAGTTGAAACATCTTTTTTCTTTAGCGCGCAGAAGCCTTTCACAAGGAAGACTCTGATCCCCTTCTAAAAGATTTACAAGAAATCGAAGTATCACAGAATCGAGACACACCAAACGAAGATACTGCAGGTAATCAAGGCTTAATGTTTACATCTTTGTCACACGAAATTTTGACAAAACTATTTTAAGATGTTGTTGAAACAGCTTGTATTTGTTGAACAAACATTGTTGAAATAAACAGTTAGTAATGTAAATATGCTTTAATTTGTTCAAGGGGATTAATTTCTTTTGAAGTGGTATAAGTTATCCTGCACCAAATTCATTTTTTTCTTCACAGACTCACATTGGCATTTATAATTAACATTTATAAAGAGAGTTAGTTTGATGCAGCAGAGTGAGAAAAAATGAGTGTTGAAAATAATTCAAAGCAGTTGAAACAACGAATCAAATCGCGTTGTATTGTCTGCAATTTTTTGAATAAATTAAAATTAGAAAAATAAAAATATGACGGATTTAAAATGTAAACAAAGTTACAACACAGGGATTTATACCTGTCTACGGCATTTTCCTTATAAATCTGTGTAATTTTAAACATGCTTAGCATGCTGTAAATAAAGTATTCAAGCAGGAATATTTTTATTTTAAAACTTTTTGAAAAAAGTTAAACAACAACCGCAAACTACTTCACATTCACCTCGTGCAAGCGCCTCACTATTTTCTGTTTTTCTTTTCACGGCCACACTTACCAAAACGATATACGATAAAACGGTACTTAGCTCTGGCAGCAAAAAAGGCCAGTTATTTTGAAATAAATTATACGTTTTTCAGCCAATTAGAGCGCGCAGTTTCGTACCCGACGTTTCAGATATCAATTTTGTTATATAGCTGACAGCAACGGTGAAGACGATGCCGATTCTAACGATGATCTAGATTCAGAGGGCAACTTAGAAGACCACGTCAGTAATGACGACGATAGCGAAGATGAAGTTGATGCTGAACTAGATGTCGACGACGATGAAAATGAAAGCGATGAAGAAGATCCCAACAGTGACAGCCGGGAAGAAGACGAAGAAGAAATGAATGGTGAAGAAGATGATAATGATGCCAGTGATGACATAGAACAGATTGAGAAAGAGTTAGAAGATGAGGAAAAGGAAGACAAAAATACAGAAAACGCACAAGAAGGTGATGCAGATGAAACTAAGTCATCTAATTCAGTCACATCTGATTTGTCAAGTCTCGAAAATGACGTCCCTAGTGAGCAAGATAATAACGATAGTCCTGCTGAAGAAAATGAGGAGAGTGATGAAGAAAAAGTTGGTAACGATGAAAGTGCAAAATTGGTACAGGATGGTACAGAGGAGGAAGATGAAACGAAACCTGCCGAAGAAGATGAAGTGGAAATTTTGGATGAAAATGAAGGGGAAGATGAAGATGAAAACGACGCTGATGACAACGACGCCGATGACAACGACACTGATGACAGTGTTGACGACAATGATGAAAACAACGATGAAAGCGTTAGCGAAGATATACCGGTGGAGGAAAATGAAATTGAAGAGCCTGAAAGTACGCCAGAGGAGAAAGCTGATAATAGCGAACAAGAAAACGAATCTGATGAAAGTGCGACAAATGAAGCGGAAGACGAATTAGCTGACGAAACAGATACAACAACAGAACCAGCTGATGGAGAAAATGACGAGGAAGATGACGAGGAAGATGACGAGGAAGATGACGAGGAAGATGACGAGGAAGATGAAATGAAAAATCCTGCAGAAGAAAATGAAACTAAAGATCAGAAAGATTCTGAAAATAAAAATGAGATTGCAGCGTCAGTTAATAATGAAGCGACCGTGGACACAGCAGTAGTTCCATTGAACATGCCAACAACAAGTGACGTTGAATCTTCTGACGAAGACATTGTTAAACGAGGTAAGTTTCATCTCTTTGCTGTATTTGTGTTTTTGCTCATGAAGCAGGAAACTTGATGTTGTTATAATATTGTTAATTATTGTTGTTAGGTAGTCGAAGAGGCGGACGACGTGGTGGTCGCAGATCGAGATCGAGAAGAGGCGCAAGACGATCACGAAGAAGTTCGCGACGATCGCGAAGAAGTTCCCGACGATCGCGTCGCTCGCGGAGAGGTATCCGACGATCCAGAAGAGGTCACCGACGATCCAGAAGAAGTATTCGACGATCAATAAGGAGAGGTATTCGACGTGTTAGAAGAGCTGTACGTCGGGTAAGACGTCCCATCCGTAGAACTATCCGTCGTATTCGAAGAACAATCCGTCGAATAAGAAAGCCAATCAGAAGAACCATTCGTCGTATTAGAAGAACCATTCGCCGAATAAGACGACCCATTCGTCGTTATGTTCGACGAACTATTCGTCGCATAAGAAGACCTGTCCGCCGCTACATTAGACGTACAATTCGTCGTATTAAACCCGTTCGAAGATATATTAGACGAACCATTCGGCGCATAAGACCCGTTCGCCGTTACATTAGACGTACGATTCGTCGTATTAAACCCGTCCGAAGATATATTAGACGAACAATTCGTCGCATAAGAAGACCTGTTCGACGTTACATCAGACGTACAATTCGTCGTATTAAACCCGTTCGAAGATATATCAGACGAACCATTCGTCGCATAAGAAGACCTGTCCGCCGCTACATTAGACGTACGATTCGTCGTATTAAACCCGTTCGAAGATATATTAGACGAACAATTCGTCGCATAAGAAGACCTGTTCGCCGTTACATCAGACGTACAATTCGTCGTATTAAACCCGTTCGAAGACATATTAGACGAACCATTCGCCGCATAAGACCCGTTCGCCGTTACATCAGACGTACGATTCGTCGTATTAAACCCGTTCGAAGATATATCAGACGAACCATTCGTCGCATAAGAAGACCTGTTCGCCGTTATATCAGACGTACAATTCGACGTATTAGACCCGTTCGAAGATATATCAGACGAACCATTCGCCGCATAAGACAACCTATCCGACGCTATATCAGAAGAACAATTCGACGTATTAAACCGATCCGAAGGTATATCAGACGAACCATTCGTCGCTTTCGAGTCGTACGTCGACCTGTAAGAGTTCGTTATCTAAGACGTGTATTGCGACGTTACAAAAAACCTGTTACTGTTAGAAAATCATGGTGGAACAAATGTAAGTAATTTTGTGATATACTAATGCTGTTTCCCTTTTTTCCTTACCCATCGTTCATAGTACTGGAAAATGGTGCAATAATACTGAGTAGTAAAAATCAAATTTCTTTATTTTAGACAAAGCCAAAATAGGAAAAACACTTGATAGAGTTCAAGTTGGCTTGGATTTAGCTGGTCTAGCTCCTGGTGTTGGAGCTCTTCCTGATGGAGCAAACGCAATCATTCATGCTTTGAGAGGAAACAAAAAGGGAGCTTTGACATCATTAGGAGCGATGGTTCCAATCGCTGGCCAAGGTGTAACAGCTGGTAAATATGGACTTAAAGGCTACAATAAATACAAATCTCTATCAATCGACAAGCTAATCAAAAACTCCAAGATCGACAAGGTTTATCCACGAAACGGTAAAACCATCAACGAAGGCCACACAACTATGTCCTTAAAAGAAGCTGTAGCAGCCTTCCGAAATTCTATTGATCCAAGTAAAGGAATAGGCAAGTATCCAGGTGTGCGTGTTGGTAAAATGCCAGATGGAAGAACTGTTACCTTAAGAACAAAAGGTGGACATGGACCAACTATCGAAGTGAAAGAAGCAAATAACGTGACGAACAAAATCAGACTCAACGGATAAGGATTTTAAGAAGAAAAGTGTTTTACAACTTTTATAATTAAAATTTAATTTTTTAATCCAAGTCATATTTTGAAAATAAAACTTTTCTTGTGCAATTAAAAAATGAAACAATAGTCCCTTGTATTTTTTACTAGTTTATGATGAAAAATGAAAAATACAATTTCGAAAATACAACGTCTCAATATCCATTATTTTTTGGTCTTTCCTGAAAAAAAAATATTTGAGAACAATATTTAATCTCTATAACAATGCCCGCATACCGTCTGTTCGCAAAAATCACTTTGTGTCGGAGAAAAACTGGTCGGGGAGAAAAGTACAGCCAGGAGACCCAGCATAAGTTTTTTTAACACCGGGAAATCGGAATAGTTAAAGTGGGAATAATTACGCTGGGCCGCAAACGATTTTTCTGCAGTCAGAATAATAACCGCTCCTTTTGGTTGGTTAATTCTATTGTTCTTTACTCACGTGATCATTATCGGGTAAGCCTTCGTTTTAGGCGTGACTAGGCTAGGAAAGGTAACGAAAATTTTTCGTTCATGCCTAACAACAAGGGGGCAATTTTGTTACTTTGGTTGCCCGATAAAAACCTACGTCAATTGACTAAGAAAACTAAGAAAAATATTAAGAAAAAATACAGTCGTAATACAACGTGACGAAAACTTTCTCTGCAAATTTTTTCTGGTTAAGGTACACGATATACGTAATACACAACATAATAACACAATAATACACAAGTTGTTGTGAACAACTAGTCTACAGTATAACAAAACCATTTCTGTGAGTCGAAATTCTAACCGGAATTTAACAGAACTAGTTGGTGGCTCGTGGAAATCCACGGGTTTGGACTTCCTTTTTATACCGCAATGCGTTCGTCTTGCTACTTGCGGTACCATTTTGCGTGACAGACAGACGTATACGGGTATTGTAATATAAACTAGTCGTTAGTCCGTCCTTTAAATTTACCTGTCGCAACAAAGTAGATAAAAATATATCGCATTTCATACTCGTGCTTCCGCGCAGAGACAGACAAAATACGGCTATTATTAAAGAGACTAGTCGTTAACCCGTGGAAATATCCACAGGGTCGCCCATCTTTAAATTACACGCTATTTCATGTGCCCGTTGCACGTCGCTTTTCTCGCGGACAGACAGAAAAAATACAGTTATTAGTATAGAGATGCATAAGTGCTGTTTAACAGGACGGGGTATAATTCAGTGTGTTTTTCTTTGCCTAAAACCTTGTGGAGTGTAACTATGTAAGAATTCTCTAACAGGAGCTTTAGCTAAATACAAGACTATCATTATTAATAAGCATTTGGGAAGATTTAATAAGGTTTCTTAAACCGAATTGCATCAACAAAAAATAATAATAATAAAAAACAACGGCGCGTGTCCTAGTGGTTATGGAGTTAGCTTTGTAATTACAAGGTCCGTGGTTTCGCCCACAACGCGGACATGTGTAGCATGTCCCTTTTCCACAGCTACGGTTTTGATGAAAAGTGGCTGTTTAGGATATTTTATCATGTAAGGAAGTAGAGGAAGACGTAGAAGAAAGGACTCGTGCAAATTTATCCGATTCTTGTTGCTGTCGTTGTGCTATTTAGAATGTTTCGGAAGATTTTTAGTTTACGGATGCCGTGAAATTAAAAAAAATCCTCTAAGTATGATTTTATTTCACATGGTCACAATATTACAATACAACCTTGTATTTCGTTTTACTTGCCTCTACAACTCTTCTTTAAGGATACCTGAAAGATAAAAGTTGAAGAATTAATTATGAAGAAAAAAGAAAAGAAGAAGAAGAAAAGAAGAAAAGAAGAAGAAGAAGAAGAAGAAGAAGAAGAAGAAGAAAGAAGAAGAAGAAAGAAGAAGAAGAAGAAGAAGAACAAGAACAAGAACAAGAACAAGAACAAGAACAAGAACAAGAACAAGAACAAGAACAAGAAGAACAAGAAGAACAAGAACAAGAAGAACAAGAACAAGAACAAGAACAAGAACAAGAACAAGAACAAGAACAAGAACAAGAACAAGAACAAGAAGAACAAGAAGAACAAAAAGAACAAGAAGAACAAGAAGAACAAGAAGAACAAGAAGAACAAGAAGAACAAGAAGAACAAGAAGAACAAGAAGAACAACAAGAACAACAAGAACAACAAGAACAACAAGAACAACAAGAACAACAAGAACAACAAGAACAACAAGAACAACAAGAAGAAGAACAAGAACAAGAACAAGAACAAGAACAAGAACAAGAAGAACAAGAACAAGAACAAGAACAAGAACAAGAACAAGAACAAGAACAAGAACAAGAACAAGAACAAGAACAAGAACAAGAACAAGAACAAGAACAAGAACAAGAACAAGAACAAGAACAAGAACAAGAAGAACAAGAAGAACAAGAACAAGAACAAGACGTACATTTGCAAATACCACATGTTCTTGGGCAGCCTCGTTTCACTTCTTCTGTTTTACATTCCGATGAATCGACCGTCAGTTCTCCACAAGACAAGAAATTGTCGCGACATTCTGCAACAACAACAAGAAGAAATAGTACGATACACCGTGTGCATACGTCAGCGTTTTGAAGCACTGTTTTTAATCACTACGTTGTTTTTTGATATTAAAAAATATTGGCTTTATTTTTTAGGTTTCACAAATATATTTTAAAATAATTTCCTCTATTATAATTGCAATTCAGTATATTGCTTCCTTCCTTGAGACAATGTCTCCCGAGTGAAACAAATTTACATCTCAAAAATCTGTATTTCATAATGGAATGAGATTTAATTGTAAGCAGTTTGAAGACGGACGTTCTTACTCACTTGGACAAGAATATTTCTTGCACTCTTCACAACGCGTTTCCCACCGAATGTTATTCATGCACTTGTATTCGTCCGCTTCTTCGCAATTCACTAAATGTAGAAGAATTTGTTTTATATGTTGATGCATTGGCTAAATCGCCAATCTGTGCAAGGCTACCACTACGTGTATCATATCAATAAAGTGAACAGATTGTTAAATAATCTTAACAGAACGGGTGTCGTTTTAAATTCGCGCGATTATTTAGGCGCAATATGTGCAAACTTGGAGGGTGCAAATAAATCTGTGCAAATTTGAATGCAAAATTTGATTGGCCTAAGTAGACTGACAACGAGGCCAGAATCGAACATTTATTTTACCTTTATTTTCATCAGCTTCTTTGTACCAATCCCGCACACTTCCAAATGTTAATCCAATTAAGAATATAACTGAACAAGCAAGCCAAAGTAAACGAGTCATTCTCCACGTCAAAGTATTCGAGCAGATATAAAACCGATTGCTTTCTAAGGAGGACGATTTTTTATGCGTTTCTGTAAGAGCTATAACGGAATCAGTTATATACCATTTGCTGAAAAAAACCTCTTTTTGTAGGAATAAAGATTTTAAAATTTGATAAAGGATAATAACAAGGAAATATTACTGGTTGTAAAGGTAAATTTCGTCAAGTTTTGTCAAAGTAAGCTTTCTGCATTTAAATTACATGCTTCTTATTTAAGCAATCGACTGTGACAAAATTCTTCTCAGAAGCATATATCAATATGTGTGGACACCACACAAACTAGTAGCTACTTTAAGGAAAATGTGTGGGTCAAAATAGAATTCACGTGCTGTGTTAGGAAAAGTAAGCACTACGCAACCAGATAAGCAATTGAAGGACCAAACAGATTCTTCTTCTTTACCAACTTAAAGGGGCTGCGAAACGATTCAATAAGCTCAATCCCGGCACATTCTGAAGAATGGCGTGTAATACACGGACCACTCAAAAGATCAAGGTGCAAAAAATTATACACACATTTTAGGACCACATAGACAACCTATTCATGAATAATTACTTTTTTATGATGAACTTGCTACTTTTTTATCCTTTTTTTTATTTTCTAAAGAAAAAAAATCTTTTCTTCATTATTCTTTTTGGCGGTAAAATAAGCTACGGTCTGTAAAATATATTAAATATCCGTAAATCGAAAGTTTGTTTTGACGAGCGAACAGAGACAGCACGACGAGCTGTATTAGTTAAAAAATGCTACGTTACCAGCTTTAAGAAGGTAATTAATACCTCTAAAAAGATTTTAAAGTCATTGTTGTTGCTTTGATTGGGCTTTATGTGCAATAAATTAGTTTTACTTTCGTGTGAGTCACTAAAGTCGAAAACTAACAGCCGTTTTGTAGCCCCTTAAGGCCTTATATAAAAAAGATGTATCTTGTATCTTGATAAAACTAAGATTGATTCAATCGTATTTCATTTTCAAATATCAAATTTTAAAAATTTAAAAATAAATAAAAATTACCTTCAGACTATCTCAAGTTTTTCTTCCTGTTTGAAAAACATTCTACTACTACATGTTCTAACGATAATTTCATAAATTATGACGTCATAATGCATATATTATACTATCACAATATGGCTTCTGATATGTTGTTATGGGTACATTTCACATAGAATCAATCTATATTTATTTTTTGTATACTGTTTAATATTGTATTATTTTGTTACTTTGGTGCATCCATAGATAATTTTACACACAAACCTCTCCTAATCAATTATTAATGAACTGTGTGCGCCCGGGCGTTGAAGGGATTTTACCATTTCAGATTGGGTAGTTGTTAAAACAGGCGCTTGTGAAAGAGAGAAGAAAGGGCAGGTTAGCTTGCCGCTTGATCAATTGATAGGGGTAAACTGCAACCTCGTCCCTAGGGCATCTTGTATCTCTTCTGACCCCGGGACGGCGATAATGTTCGTATCGCAGTCCCGGGGTCAGAAAAGATACAAGATGCCCTGGGGACGAGGTTGGGTAAACTGCATATTAAAATTTGAAAAATAGAGTTTTTGTTGTTGACAATTTTTTATCCTTGGAATCGATGGCCTAAAAATCAGTTTCTTGGAGAGCTTCATTAACAAAAAATAGGCAGAAATGATTGTTGTTGCCTTTCATTTTAACTAGCGTTTTAATAACTGTTACATTCCACTAGCTTGGTCTGCCTTATAATAGTCAAAAAGTTTGAAACGAAGGCAAGTTAAAATTGTTTGAGAGTTATTATTAACCCTATTCTGAAAAAGAGACACTGTGTAGATGCCAGAATATAAAGTTTTATTTTATTTAGTCATGAATGCGCACTTCTCTTCTATTCAGTCAAACACTGAGTCTCGCGGGGCTCATAGCGTTTGACAATACAGTTTTACTTTATACTGTTTTTTCTTTATCAATTTTCATTTTCTTTAACCTTAGTTTATTAATATTTTAATTAAATTAATCGAAGTCATATAGCAAGCATGAAGTCTTCGCACCTAATGATAATAACTTCTCCTTTTTGTTTAATTGTTCCTGAAGTGATAGGATACTTCACATATAAGAAAGTGATTCTATTTAGCTTGATGAACTAACACGGGATGGGATGGGAAATCCGAAATTCTTAACGACGGGTTTTAAATAATCTGAAATAACTTTAACCTCGTAGCAACCATAATGGTAGCTATAAATAAAATGTCGTTATAATTCATTGCCAAGGAAGTTCCACAATAATATTTAGATCTGGAGTGAATATCTATTCTATTTCAAGATATAACTTAGGATAATAAATGAATCTATTTCGACCTGACATTCCCTTTTTTGCTGCAGCAACCCTTCACTAGATAATTGTCCTTTTACTGAGCAAAATAATAGACAAGAATCGCTTAAACGCGTGACAAGCTAACTCTGTTTACAATAACACCTAACTTAGGAAGATATTTTGAAAATATAGATATTTTAAAATCCGTTCAAAATGCGAAGAGTCGCTGCTTTAGTGTTTATTTCTGATCTCTATATCGATATCTTCCTACTGTTTTTGCAAGATTTTTCTCTACATTATGCCATCATTTTGTATTTTAATTTCTTGCTAGATCACGTGACAAAACTTTCGACTGACATTGACAAGGCTGCAATTCTAAATTCAACATGTTGTTGCCGGTTTCTCAGTTTACTTCTAAGTTTACTCGGCCAAAAAAAAGACATGTTGAATATATTATTTACAAATTGTTGCCAAAATATATAATAGCAACTAAAAAGAAAACATGTCATAATGGCACGAAACTGACGGTTTTGCCGCCAGTAATCATTTCGTCAAACTGTGAAATTTTTTGACAAGGAGGAGGGGTAGAGCGGAGTGGCAATTCCATCATCCTCTAGGAAAGGACAAATACTATGACTTTTAAAATTAAAAAAGTGATGTGACATCAAAAAATCCATGCTGACTTCATCGTTTTTACAATAAAGATTTGCATAATAATTATCACTCAGTATTAAGTGTTCTAAATCTGAAAAAACCTGTCACGAAATTTATTTTTCTTTATAATGTTCATGTAGACGGGATTTACTCTAAATGGACCTACTGCGCATGTGTACATAACAATTAGACATGCGTAAGTGCAACTTTGACATGATAACCCTGCGTAACCCTGGTGTAATGTCATTCTTGTGGTTTAAAATCTCATTATGTAAATTGGTGGTTAATAGTGATACATAAAAAGACGGTTTTTAAATCATCGAATGATTTTTTGTCATGTCGACAATAAGAAATGTACATTAATGTATATTATTTCTGCTTGGAGATGTACGCACCACACAAGTGCAAATTTATATGCATAACTGAAGGATTGCGACTTATTTTTGAAACGGCGCCCTTTACGAATACAAATTAATCAGTAATTGCATTTCTTGAAAGTGCAATTTCTGAAATTCTTATGGAGCGCTAAAGCAGCGAAAAGAAAGATATGTTTTCATTTTTTTACATTACTTCTTTAGGTGTATTCACGTACTTATTTTTATGTACAATTTTAAGTCTAATCAAAAAAATTGAATGCTAATGACTTTTAACTTGTCTATTCATTTATTTTTAATTTTTTAATTTTTGCGTCTTCTTACTTTCGAATAAAATGGACATGTAGCAATGACGAATAAAATTAACGCGAATCCTACGCACTTAGAGAATTTTTGCAAAACTAGGCGTTAGCCCGAGTCCAGGGGGTCGCAGGTCCTCAGATTTCCCCCTGTTGTACTTATTTCCCGCACCTGTATTTTTTCGCCTTTTTAACAGAGTACGGATATATATTATTATAGAGATGAACTGCTTAGAACATTGATAAAACGATGCAATTTACGTTTATATTATTTATTAATAGCCTTATTTTGTCTCTGCGCGATTTTGTAGCCGTGCTAAAAAGACACGAAACACAAGATATGTTGTAGTACACTAAAATTTTATTATTTTAATTCTAAAGACGATATTAAGACACTCGTAACTACTAACTCGCAAAATATTGAAAAGTGGAACAGCATTTTTATAAATTGTTATCGCTCTTGCTGAAAAGCATTTTAACATATAGGGGTCAATCTCTATAATTTTTCCGACAATCTTGAACGTGTTTTGATGGTCTTACTTGTTTTACAGTTATCGCAAATTGAATGTTTAACCTTATGCAGTCAAATTTCTTATCGGAAATGTGTCAAGATATTTTACCGTTTTGAAAAATTTAGCTTTGTTGCACGACAACCAATCCAGAATATATTTGTAGCCACCCACAATAACCTCTTCTTAATCTGTTCTTATTTCCTGCGGTTTCGTCACCTCGTAACTTTGTCGCCATTTTGGCAGAACAATAGCAACAGAAACGAAGATTTATTGGGAATTTTTATAGCCTCAATTATATTGTAGGGTGCATAAAATACCGATGTAGGATTAGTTGACATGAAAACAATTTGTTTTTGTTTATACAAACATTTTTCTTTTCTCTTGATATTCTAAGTTTCAAATTTAAAAGTTTTGATGAATCAGTTGCTGACCCTCTTCGTTTCCAGTCCCACTTAGAGATGTTAACTTTGTTCTCAGATTTATTTACTGTTTTACTAGAATGGGCGCATGGGGCGCTCATTTAGATTTAGGAGTTTGAGAACAACCGGTCATTCGAGAAAACCGTTCATTACCTATATTAAAAAGAGATTGATATATGTTTTTAACATTTTTATGCGAATTAAAGAAGAAACCATAAACAATATTTTTTAAAAGAAGGAGGGCGTTCATACAACAGAAGGGGGGGGGCTGGGGGAGAGGAGGAGGGTTTTATCAAGCAGGGTTTTTGAGTAAATACGTTATATTAGGCTATGGTTGACTTCAGTAATTAAAACTTTCTATATGGTTTAAAATATCTTTTCTACGATATATTCGTATGTGAAAACCAGAGGAAGAAACTCGATATGTGGTTAAAGTCAATAATTTTTTGTGTTTAACGAGATAATTTGACAATACCATCACGACCACAGTTATTTTTACCAATCTCTTTATAAAATAAATTATTTTTAAATTGAGTGTTAATTTCAGTCCTTGAATACTTTCTGAAAAAGCTGACGTATGGTCTGGGCAACAGGTAAACATCACTACGAACACCCTCGTTCAGGATTAATAATAATACGTTATAAAAATGGTAGCAAATATTTTTTTTAACAATGTCTTACAAGAAATATGTTTTAATTGCATTCAAAGAAAATAATACCAAAGAATACATAATTTTTTACGTTTTTACGTCATTGAAAGCCGCCATTTGTTGAAAGTGTCATTAAATAATCAATACTTAATTGGTAAAATATAGCGTCATTACAGTTTCGTAATAACAATAGAAATTCCGTTTATCTGATCGTTTAGGAAATGATTGCGCACTGACGTTCTACTAATGACATTTTTGACTTGATAGTGTATTATGCTCATCACCATAACACTGAAGCTGAAGAATGGCTAACATTTTACAAACTTTATTAATAATTTTTCAACTTTTATTCGTTTCGTGGAGTTTTGATATTACTGTTGCAAGACATAAAACGGGAGATTTGTTCAGTATCCCAAATGGCAAATGTCCTATTGGATCTGAGGAAAATGATGTTACATGTAAATGCAAAGAGGATACTTCAACATTTCATGTGTTTGAAAATAAAACTTATGGATGTTACAAAAGACGTGATATAGAACCTAGTAAGTTCATTTTATATTTCATTATTGACTATACTTTTATCTCTCTTTTTATAACCTTTAAATATTGTTTATTGTTCTATCTGCATGGCTATTTTTAATTACTATTGCCTTCATTTATATCATTTTTTTTGCTAAATTCAAATGTGTTATTGTTTTAGACTGTAGGCTAAACATTATGCCTCAGGGAGAGAGTGTTACTCAGTTACGAAAGACCACCAATAATGAGATCATTATAAACACACGTTTACACCGTGATGATGAGAAACCATTCCTGCAATGTGGTTTTCTTGACAACAGGCAGGTGTCACAACGTCTATGGAGAAATACCTGGCAAAACGTTTCGCGTGCTTACATGACATTTTTGCATGAAAACAAGATAACGATTCGTGTAAGAACTTTTAGTCAAGCTCGCATCCCTTTTTACTGTTAATATTTCGTTGTTGTTTTTTCATAAAAAGATTAACAATACCATTTCGTTATGTGTTGCCATGTCGTGATTTCGTATTCACAAAGTCAATTCTTATTATAGATGGATACTGAAGCCGTAAAACTTTTTTCAGGAGGGTTGTATTATTCAGTGTTATCCTGTAAAGGAATTGTAGAAGGATGCTTGCTGTTGAAAATGCCTGGCAATGGTAAAAAAATTTTCTATATTTGCTGCAGTAGTTATCTTCACAGTCCCAAAGCAACCGGGGGAGCAGGGAGGGTGCATTTGGTTACTATATCATTGCCCATCCGTCAACCTCTCGAAACGCATTTAATGTGCCTATCTAACTCATAATAAGCCGACAGAGAGTACAATGTCAGTTTCCAATTTCTTGTGGTTTTTATTTTACTGGCGTGTAGTATATTGATAGTATCTTTGTTGTCGGAAAATACTGTCAAAATCATGTATTCACCTCACGCAGTCAACTTTTTTCGTGATTATTTTCTACGTCATTGTTACCTAAAACATTTTACCAAGGTGTGCCTCAAGCCAACATAAAAGTTCGTTCTGAATGCTCAATGTAAATGCACCTTTTGTTTGGAGACACATTAGGAACTGTGTATGTTTTTACTATAACGTAAAATTGTGCTACTTTGTTTTATTATTTTGACAGTAACTGTATCGATAACTCCAACAACCATCCCACAAACCACTGAAACCACAACCGCCACCACTGGGACCACAACCGCCACCACTAAAACCACTAATACAGCGGTAAAAACAACTACTTCAACTCAAGAAAGCACCACAACCCATACCACCACAACTGCTCGCACCACCAGATCCTCCCCTCCTACTGTTACGACAACAACGTTTAGCAAAGCAACTAGTGATGCTATCTTAGTATCAACAACGACTTCTTTAACAACAGAAACAACGACAAGAAATTTTACAGTAGTGAACCCCGAAAAACAAACTTCTTCTTCTAAAACAGTAATGATAGCTATTGGTGCAGCAATAGCACTAGCTGTCTTGTTACTGGTTGTCTTACTGGTCTTGCTAAAGAGGTTAGATAGTTTTTATAATGTTTGTACTTATTCCTTGCTTGATGCTAATGAAAAGAGAAAAATCTGCTGTAGGCAATTTTCAAACCTTAGTTATTTTCTAAAAAAATGTTTTGTGTCACCAGTCAAACAATTGTTTGGAAAACCGTTTTCAAGATACGAACAACTACGGAGCTAAAACGAATTTTGAAACGACTTTAATTGTTTTTATTAATGTTTAAAAATGCATTTTGAATATCACTCGGTTTGGTAATAACTTCCACCATTTTGTCTGTGTTATGTAACCTAACTAATTTTAACTTTATTTATTTATTTTCAGGAACAGAAAACGAGATATGGTTAGTAATGTATTGTATTCCAACCTCGTCTCCAGGACCTCTTTGGTTTATTACCTAAACTGATGTTGAAAGCCTAAGAAACTTTGGAGACGAGATTTATTGTATTTGTGAAAGATGATTCACAGAACTATCACTCTTCTATGATTTGTGAATAATTTGTCCATCTCGTGAGATTTACTGTTTAAGATTGTGAAGATAAAAACATTCGTAGAGCTTCCCTTTTGTCAAAAATTGTAGGGTATATTTAAGCTGAGAAAATGTCTAATGTGATGTTTTGCCCTTTTAGGATAATGTGGAAAGTAGCGGACAAGCTAATACAGCAAGTTCTGTACAAGAATATGATTATGCACGTTCCGAAGAATTACGACGACCGCCTATAGGTTAGTACATGATTACTGGAAACAAAATTTTGTTTAATAAATAACTATTACAAGTTATTTATATAAACAACCAAGTTGCTAATGGTTGAGATTTGAATTAATGTTAAACCAATACCTGAACAAGTAAGGTTGAAAACTTGGAAAGTTAAGCAACCAAGGCCTAAACCTGAACAGTCATTTTACAAGACAGTTATATAAAGAAAAAAAAGGTTTTTCTTCTCATAAATAAAAAACATTAAATGCAAAAAGCGACAAAATTTTATCAGCAACTGGACGTCACTTGAAAAAAACAGTCCCGAAGAACAAGGGAAAAAATGTAAATTTCGCAAATTTTATTTTCACAGCGTTAACAGCTTTAAAAAGTATTAAGTGTCAAATCGTATAAAACTTTTTTTTTTTATAGGTGTCCCAAAATACAGTGGTTATCCTAAGAGACAAAGTACAATGAGACTACCACCCCCTCCTCCTTCCACAGATGAGAAGGTAAGGTTTTTCTTGCTGTCTTTACTTGATTATCCAACGTTTACACAATAGGACGGTCAATTACAGTTAGCTCCCAGTAACTAGAACAACGGATAACTCGAACTTTTATTATCTCCAAACATTTTCTTAGGTCCCTTTAACTTTCGTTAATTTTTTAACTTTCGTTAAACTATTCTCCTCGGTCCCTTGAAGGTTTGAGTTACCAAGAGGTAACTGTATTGTGCATGTGTGGACAGAAAAGGCGACAAGGTTATTCTGTTTATAACAGGTTCGCGTCTTTGAACTCGTAAAATCGTAAAATTAATTTTTTTAAAAATCTGGTCAAGTTTTTTAACCGAAAATTTTTAGTTCCACGTTTTCCTTTTTTTTCAACTGAGTTATATTGGTCTTATTATGATTGCAATATTCTTGCCATGAAAATAAAGATTGATTTTTTATCGAACATAAAAATTGATTGTCGTGAATTTTTATTTCTTACATCGAATGCTAAATTTATTTCACGCAATTTTTTAAATGCTTACAGAAGAGAAAAGCAGCATAATATCTAACTGTAATTGTAACTTTTAGCTGAATCCACTTCCCGACAATTCATACGCAAGTCTAAACTTCGTCTCCAGGCCAATAGAAAGTTACGGTACTCTGCAGAGAAAGCAGAAGCAGGAAGCTCTGGACAACAAAAACGAACCTATATATTTTGAGACAGTTCCGGAACCGATTTATTTTGAAGCAGAATCAACTTACGATGAAGTTGGTGGTGTTGACTCGAAAGACAATGAAACTGAAGACAGCGAACCTGTTTACGTGGAAACAGAACCTGATGTCTATGCGAAGGTCAATAAAACGAACAGGTAACCGTTAGCAACTCCTAAATCTGCGCAGCTTGAGTGTCGCAGCTATTAGTAGCAGATGAGTCCGTCGTAGTGAAAACGTCCTAAGATTATTTGTAATATAAATTTAATGTACATACAAAAAATTGTTAATATCAATGCAAATTAAAGCTGTTTTTTCGTTTTTGTGCATACGTTCCAACCTCATCTCCAGGGCTCTTGTGTCTTTCTGACATCCGGGACGGCCATATAAGATACCCTGGGGTCGAAGTTACATACGTTCATGTATTGTGTGTGTGTGTGTGTAGAGCGGATTCGATTAATTCTGTCTCACGTTTATAATTCAAACAGTAGGTGACTTTCTAAGAGACAGCAACCTTAATTCTAGGGCGAAACGCGTTTTACCTTCATATCAAAAACGTTACAGGCGCTGGGATCACGATATTATATTTCCAAATGCTCTAAAATGGGATTATTTCTAAGGGTAAAATCGAAATCAAGGCAACACGTCTTCAATCAACTTCAGTATTGTATTTCACAGTTCAACATCAAATCTGGTCAGTATCCGTTTAATACAAAGCATTATTGGCGCGTAATTACATTGTTCGCAAATTGAACCATACAAATCATCGGATTTTTTCATATCAATCAGGTAATAATAAACAATATTGCATAACGAAGCCAAGCTCCAGCTAACATTTAGCTCAGCCAGTAAGCTCAGCCTAAATTTTCGCATAACTAACAAAAAAACCCAGCGTATATTCAGCTCGACCTTTTTATTTTAAATACGGTAAATGAAACAAAATACGCGATACATTCAAACAAAGGGAGGTAACAAGACCCTAACTATGAGTACAAACACGAAGAGGGATTAGTCAGTAAAGCTAAAATTTACGCGTGTCATGGGACGCTACATACAGGGATGGTAAATTGGTAATATTCCAGCAGTAACCGTTTCTCTTGACAATTTTTGTAGGAGAAATCAGGTACTCTCTGTCTGGATTAAATTCACAAATATTATAACGCCAACCAGAAATCTACTCACTTGCTCTCATTAATTTATTTAAAAAACATTGATATAAACATTGGATAATTACAGATAAAAAAGAAGTCACACAGCTTCAGCTAACTTTTGAAAATATTCATTCAGTTCATTATACTCTTTACATTCTCTCGCATGTTCCTCATAATTTTCTCTTATATATTCACGTGACAAAATATCTGCCCATCTGATTGGTTCGGGAACACGTACTTTACAACAGTTCGTCACTAAGTCAATGCAAGTCTCGAGACCTATTTTGTGACCAATCGAAACGTATATCGGATTGGACGCACTTGCTGTGCTACGCAGTACTTTACCAAACGTAAAACCACTGTTACCAATAATATCGAAAGATGATCCCGCCACTTCTAAAGTTTTAATACGATCTTTAAGCTTTGGATTCTTTTCTAATCCATCAACATGAAAAAGCTTTTTGGCAACACCTATTGTTGGCGTATCCATAACCACACCAAGATGGCACGCCAAGCCAAATTTCCGTGGATGCAGAACACCGTTTCCATCCACAAGAATTACTTGTGGGAAAAGTTCTGGATGGAGTGCTTTAAGTTCATCGCACAATGACTTCAGTGGTACCACTTCACGAAAGGCTAAAAATTCTGGAACGTAGATTGACGTTAAATGAACGATTTTGCATTGTTTATAAACAATGTCTAAATCAGGGTATGACATCACAACAAAGCAGGCGCATGCGTGTACTAAATCGTTTTTGTTTGAAGGAAACGATATGTCAACACCACCCACGTGATGTAGTGATGGAACGAGATCAATGTCGCCTTCTAGTTTATGCAACAGCCGAAGTTCGTTTTGTATAGCTTTCCAATTTTCAATGAGTATTTTACACTTCTCATCAAATTTACTTAATTTTTCTGCGACGCTTTCATTATTTGACAGTTCCTGTTCATGACTTGTCAGATTTACATCCTGTATGCTGATAACTGTAAACTCTTCATTGTCATCATCAGTGTCCTCATCATCAACAGGGCACTCCCTACTGACTTGAATGCTTGACTTATCTCCTCTCACCTTTCGCAACCAATTTCCCATATTTTTCTCATAAATGCTTTATTATATTGCTTCCTTAAATATTATCACTAAAAATACAAAAAATGCATCCGTGTATTAATTAAAGAAACGCTACATGAGTGTCAACGGTAAAAAATATGCATAATTTAAATTTGCGGTTAAATTCTGAAAATTAGCGAAAAAAGTCTACTTAATTTTATTTTTTTTGATCTTTACAGCGTGCTTCACTGGAAAATATCACAGAAATAACAGGCTTCTTCGGTCAAAAGTCACCGCGCTTTTTGTGTCTGAGATAGAATGTTATTGTATATAATCTGCTGTCTTTAAGCGACAATGAAAGATGGTACAAGTTCTTTTATTATATAAGTAAGTTTCATAAAAACAAAGGCTGGAATGTGATTGTAAGAATTTACCACAAATATTCTTAACATGCATTACTTACACAAAATTCTTCTACTGATGTAAAGAAAAATTTAAAGCTACTGCAGTTTTTTTTACCCCTGGTTTTTCGAACTTTGATTTTTAGAAGAAATCTCTCAGTCCTTTGAAGCCACTTACACCGAATTTTCGAATGATTAACTAGGCAAATTTTAAAAAACAAGTATTTTTGATAATAACGAGATATTAAATAGTTTTTTTAGTTTTTACGAAGTATATATATCCATAAATTCTACATATCCTTTTAACATAAGAATGCAGGGTATTCTCGTACCTAAGCCGTCACCTTTGTTTACAACTTTGCCGGTCACCTTAGTATTAAATTCGTTGTATTAACACGCATGTTATTTCTTTGTTTTCGAAAGAGTTTTGGAAAATCCTCTATCTTTCTAACCCCCGTTTTTTCGAATTTTATCTTCGCGGTCCCCGTGTACGATTTGCAGCAATTCGGCAATTGTTTATATGTTTTGTAATACCTTAAGGAAAGAATGTAGACCTTTTTCTTGTGATTTTAAACCCTATAAAACCAAAGTTTCAAAAGATTACGTTTTTCAGAGGAAAAATTCGTTAAATTCTCGAAACTAATTGATATAATAGTTAATCTCATAAGGTAGCCTTCATTTGAGGTAGATAATAACAGGAGTTTTGGGTTACCTGACGAGGAAACCTCATTATTTGACTATACTTTTACACGTATTACGTATTGCTCTTATAAAATTTCGATCAAGCACTATTGAAAAGGTGACGAGTTTAAAATAGAAAGAAAACGCAAAAATTAACACAATAGTTTTCTTCGGCTTTAAAACTTAAAACAATATTGACACACTTCTTCTTGAAAAATGAAATAAAAACCCCGAAATTATTTTTCCTAATTTAAAGAATAAGCAAAAATTTGCATTCCTTTCGAAAACTAATTTTATACCTACACAACACATTGAAATGCTATTAATTCGAACAATTCGAACATCTGCTATTTCAAACAAATTTCTTATTCACTTGCTTAATAAAACTCCTCCGTTTTCTGATAGTTAATTCGAATATTCGTTTATTCGAACATATTTAACTTTCCATGTTCGAAAAAGCGGTGGACACAGTCTTCAGTGAAGCGTAAACAATATGCTCAAACCAACTGCAGTACACCACCCAGTGGCATTACAGTGGCATAAGGTTTGTGGAATAGAAAATGTTTCAGCGAGGAACAAAAAAAGAAAAAAGAAAGGAAGCGCAAAATTTGTTTAAAAATAGTAAAAGTTCGAATTAACCAACCAAAGCACTAGAATTATCCATGTATGCCACGTGACACAGCTATGTATATACCAAAACATTTAATATAAAAAGTCTTCTTTATATAAATGTTTGTGCACACAGTCACCATTTATGAAATTACCATGACTGTTAGTAACATTGAACATGGGTTATCTGGATATTTTCTTTTACCAACTATAAATACCACAGGCGTTAATAAAAGCATGAAAAGAAAATTGTGTATGTATGTATAAACACAATTTTTACAGTCAGAAAAATAGGTTGCAAGCAAACTGCTTTATAATGGCAAAGGAAGTTCTTTTATGGCATCTCTAAGTTCAGTATACGCATCTGCGTAATCGTCGCCTTTCTTTACCATCACAACGCATGTTGCACGCTTCGTTTGACTCGCCAATCCCAAATCAATACGCGCTGGCACAAAACAGTAAGGCAATTTGTTGTCTTCACACATGACTGGCATGTGTGAATAAACATCTAATGGAGACACATCTCCAGCAAAGATAACTAAACCTTTCTCTTTCTTACGGATAGCTTTTCCCACTTCTTTTACACCTCTACGTAATTCCTTCTTTTTTGCTGCTTTCTTAACAATTTTGTATATTCTCTTCGTCATTTTCTTGCTTGCTAAAGGCTTGGAAATAATATTTACCATCGAGACTAGCTCATCGTAGTCGGGACGCTCGGCATTCACTACACTAACATCCAAAGTTTTATCTGCATCTTCAGTGATCGATTTATCTTTTGACTTTCCCATTTTTCAGTTTTCTTTAACCTTAAAAAAAAACTTTGCTTAAAACATGTTAACAAAAATTTGGAGAGAAGCATTTATCCAATCAACAAATTCCCTAATTTTCTTTGATTTGTGAAACTAAATTCTGCCTAATTTTTTTTGATTTCCCTAATACCCAAAGAATCAACGTTGAAAAGGCATTATTTACTTCTCTCAAAGAAATAAGATTTCATATGTAAACTAACACTGAAGAAAAATATATTCAGATGAAATGCCAAAAAAAAGATAAAATAATAAAGGACATATAACAAAGGACAAATCTGCAAAGTTTCCCTGAAGAAGAGGAAAAATTCAGAATTTTCTTTTTCTCGTTCTGCTTGAAAAAAGTTAAGAGGGTTACTTCCTTTGTTGACTAGCAGAGTCTTGTCAATTGAGGTAAAAGGTAGGTTATATGAGGTCTGTGTGATAGGTAATATGCTGTATGGTAGTGAGACATGGGAAGTGAAGAAGGAATATCTTAACCGTTTAGAAAGGAATGGTATGAGAATGGTTAGGTGGATGTGTAACGCCAGTCTGAGAGACAGGAGTTCAGATGAGGTAAAAAGGGGGGCTAGGTATCTGTAGCATTAAAAATGTTATCCAGATAAGGATCGACTGAGTTTAGATCTCACACAATGGTCCAAATAGGGGATAGCACGTGTCGTTTTGAGGTACATTTCAAAATTAATAATGCATGCACAACTTATAAAAAATAATTAAATTAATGCAATTTAGCTCAACTGACTTACAAAAAGCATTAAAATAACGCAAATCAGGAAATATATTTATCTTTATTTTAAGGATAGGTTCATTGACAACCAGTTTCTCTTGTTTTCTCCAGAACTTTTATAATATGAGATGCCCTGCAGCTTGTCATAATTACATTGAATTAGTGAACCGTATCAGGATGATCCTTTATTTTTTTTGAGTCAATTACACAGAAAGAGAAAGAAAATGTGTGTGTGTGCATTGAGCTTTATATGCAGTTGCCTGAAAATCTATAATCGGCTGATTATAGATTTTTAGTCAGTCAATAATCACCAGCAGATAGAGCCACATAAAAAAGACGTGTATCATGGATGTCAAAATTATGTTCTCTATTTTAGGCTTAGCCTGCACGTGCTTATTTTTATGACGGGATTAGGGATAACATTGTTTTTTTTAAAAACAAAGTCAAACTAAGGCTAAAGAATTTAGTATCTTTAAACCAACTTGTATAAATAAATGTATTGGTTATAGCTTAAATAAAGTAGAGATGAGAGGATCATTTTTTTGAGAAAGTCGGTATGGACTTTGAACCTTCTGTTCTTGGCAGTGAAGCATTACAAAAAGTGCTAAAAAGAAAAGGCTATTTAAGAGACTTTTTTGTTTATCATATTGTGTTGTATATAATTCGTACATTGCTGAATTGCATTGGATTTGGCAAAGCAAAAACATCACAAGAAAAGCTGCAAATCTGACATAGCAATTTTAATTTTTAACTTTTTCATATTTCTGGATACTGTAAGAATTCTCATACTGGTTAAACAGTAGCAAATACACTCTGGATACGTCGCTGCGAAACGTTTCCACTTTATTGATAAGTTTGTTTGCCTACAATTCTTGAAAAGTCTATACAAGTGTATACAAGTATCTTGATAAATATTCAAACAAAAGA
Organism: Hydractinia echinata; assembly: GCA_030067915.1. NCBI lineage: Eukaryota > Metazoa > Cnidaria > Hydrozoa > Anthoathecata > Hydractiniidae > Hydractinia > Hydractinia echinata. Next base: position 793,433 of record JASGCC010000133.1, read on the forward strand.
CCACGCAGATCAATAAAAACAACTTTAATTAAAAATTAAAACTCGCTTTTAAAAAGAGAAGTATATATATATAGTTACGGGTTGTCAACAAACAGTTTTTGTCTCCGTTAACGGCAAATTGGCCACTAGACTCGGACCCCCCTCCCCCTGCCCCTTAACGACAAGCCCATTTCCCCTACGTTAGTTTTCGTCTCCGTTAATGGCAAATTGGCTGTCTCTGCTATTGTTTTATTATATATACATGGTCTCCCAACTTCCGTTGCAAAATTCCTTGCCAACATTGTCTCTGCTGGAAATGACTATGTACATGTTCATAAATACCCGATATTGATTGGTCGCACTTTACGCAACAATCTTCGTGGAGACTTATACGAACACGAGATCCATTTTTACAACAACCAATTCTCGATTATGGCAGATTTTTACTGTGGAAACATTTTCTAATTTGTTGAATTTTTTTCATTCTCCTTAAAAGAAAAAAAGGTGAGAAAGTGAAATTCATCTCCATTTTTATATTTTTAACGGATGATGCATGACCCCCTCCTTAATCTGAATCAATAGAGGTAAAAAAGACAATTTTCGAGGGTCTGTTAAGAACAAAATAATGACAATCAGGCTAAAAAAAGTTCAACAAATAAAAACAGGCAGCATCGTCTGTGTCCAGCAAAGTTCTTAGTTCTAGCTAAAGCTAGCTAGCTAAAAAAAGAGGGTATAGCTAGCTAGCTAGCTACATGTCAAATCAACTGGATTCTTCTAAAAAAGCAAACGAAATATTTTACGAGGATTCAATCAATTCGGACGCACAGAAGCAAAAGTAAATTTTGAAGTAAAGCAAACTTTTCGTCTTTCAACATTCACGTGGAGCAGCCATCTTTGTAAATGATACCCTATCCCTGTGACCCTTTGTGAAAAGTTTATAATCAAATCCATTGGAATTAAGGGGTCCTTTCTTCGCATCCCCGTCCCGCCCGAGGGCAATAATATGACTTTATTTAGCACCGGGCTAAGTGGACCCGACACACGACGTACAACATATAGTAATACCGCATTTTTTTAACCCTGATAAGCGAAGTATATTAACTAAATAATTTTTTACAATGTAACACTAAATGGACGTAGACATTAAAAGTTGACATTACTAAACGACACAATATAAACTAAAATATTATTAATAAATATATAATATTTAACAGTTCAATTTTCACGGATAATTGCCAACTCATTTGAAATCAGCACGTCGTCGTCGCACATTCTGCGGACAGAATAACTTCTGGAACCATGCAGACATAAAATTGCCGAACGCACGAAAATTTGCGTCTCAGCCACGCTACAACTTCTCCCTTTGTGTAATCTCTTTTTTCCGTGATCATGTCGGCTAGTCTTGAAATAAAAACACTTGTTTCTCAAACTCATACCACCGGTAATGTTGAATATCAATGGCAACAACGTCCCGGTTTTAGACATGCGTCTGTTGTATGATCTTTTTTTTCCTCTTTTTCTTGAGAAGCAAATCATGATGACAGTTTTTACTGGTTGCAACATCTCCGAAATAACATGTAATGTTCGAATATAATAGTTAAATTTATGCCTGTATCCAGACAGAAAGGCAGAATAACAGCTTGAGGTTGAACTTCTGCAATTGCTGATACCGCTTCTTATCTGTAACGACACAAAAAGCGCTGCACTCGCCGAATGAATTACCCCAACCAAATGGATCCGACACACGAACCCTTATTATCCGACATACTGACAACACAAGCATATTTCCCTGTAGAAGGGCCTTAATCAACATATTTTTCTTTTTCGATTGGGTGTCCCTGCTGTACTCTACAGTGGAGGATTCGAAGTATCGTATATGGAGAAAAAATGTTGTGTGGGTAAAGAGATGACCTAAGAAACAAGGGTATTAGACGCACAGGCCTTGTTTCTTTTACCGCTTTCTGCTCGGGTAGTGAAATTGATCTATGATAGAATCAAAACAACCCGACATGACGTTAGCGGTCGGTCATTATAAAGGGTCTATCAGGGTTTATAACAAAAAGGTTACCTCTATATAATTCTTTCTCGATTTTTTTGTTAGCTATGGTTAAGGTGGTTACTACAGAAATAAACTATCTAGAGGACTGTCTTTTCTAAAGTTATCTGATAAGGATATCATAGTACGCGACAGTAAATCAAAATTAAGTCAAAAATTTAATCGATTAGTTGCCATGGTTACTCGTTGCTAGGCAAAATATGACATTTCCACACTTAACGACAAACCAAATAACTGAATAACGATCACAACTACAAGTATGTTTCGCAAGGGTCACGTGTATGGATGGTAGCACCGACAATTCTGGAGCTTGACTCGTATTCCAAGGACAAACGTCTTCCGACAAAAAGGCTAAAACAGGGCGAAACCGGCAATTTCTCGGCAGAATAACTGAAGGGCAGAAGTTCGATTTGGGAAGTGGGAGGTACCACCACTAGGCCGTACTAATCAACCTCGAATCCAGGTCCTGTAGCGTTTTTTTGATATAAAGATGAAACGCGTACGAGGTATACATTCTTTGTATTGACAGATTATTGTTAAGGTTCTTATTCCAAATATAATATGTTTCATTCTAGTCACTGTTTATATATATATATATATATATATATATATATATATATATATATATATATATATATATATATATATATACATATATATATATATATATACATATATATATATATATATATATATATATATATATATATATATATATATATATATATATATATATATATAGTAAGCAGTAAGCCTCGTCAATAACACAAGCTTTGACATTTTTTGATAAATTTCTAATTTCATTAAATTTCTTTCTCTTTTACTCAAAATTGCCCCAATACATGGAATCACAGTCCCGATATTTACTTGCGCGCATCTAAGTGATTACGTAATGCCCGATGCGCGCGCAGAAATGGAGGTAAAAATGTAAACAAACCAGGCGGACACGGAGGAAAACGTTCAAAACAAACAAAATCCACAATAAAAACGTGGGGGAATTTTAGGTTTCAACATTTGTTCATAATATGTTTCAACCATGCTGTACTGGCACATTTTTATTTTAACATTCACACAAATAAAACATGCATTCAAAGCGTAACTTCTTTCGCGTACCGCTCCGAGCACAGCATCTATGCACACTTTGTTGTCACTTTTATGCTTGTTTAGCAAAGTAATTCTCAGAAATGGATTACGCAAAGTAGATATCTAATCCATGCTCTGAGAAAGTGATCTTTTAACTATAATTTGAACCATAGCATGTGCCTTAGCGAACGGTGCTTTGCACGAGCATGAAGGATGACATAAACCCTGAATTGAACATTTAGTCTATTTTCATTTTTCCAAGGAATATTGGCTGTTTGTGCATCCTATAACACAGCAGTTAGTCTATCTTTTTCTTTTTTTCGCTCCGCTAGCCATGTTTTTTTTTCTGCATTAATGTTTTCGTTACCTCCATTTCTGCGCACGCATATTTTTGGGATAGCATTACGTAGTGTTATATGATGCGCGCGCAGGAAAAATACGGCACTATGATGGAGTGTATAATGACCATCCAATACAAATGATGACAACTTGATCTTTAATAATTGCATTTGGTAGCTAGCTAGCTAGCTAACAGTTGAAAAAAATTAAAGATTTTCCATATGCTTTTGATTAAACTCCAATGACGTCCTTGTCCTCATACTATTGACTCTAAGCATTTGACTTGTTATGGTCAGAAAAATTTCGGCCCTCTAAAGATCTCTGAATTCTTTCCAACATTGCTAAGTGGTCCATCCTTTCATCTGTTATTTATCTGTTAGCTGGTGTAAATTAATTTACTACATGTATGATACACCACAAAATGACTAATAAGTCACTAAGGGTTGTATCTATTCTGGAATTGTACGGTGTATAGCTAGGTACCTCTAGCTACAAAAACCCAGCAACACCATCTTTGATCGAAACGTCAGGCACACATTACTTTTCTCTGCATGCTTAATTTTGGGCGAATTTCAAGTCTGTTGTACCAGGGCCTCGTACGCGTTTCATCTTCATATCAAAAAACGCTACAGGCCCTGGGTTCGAGGTTGCGTACTAATACCTGCAGCGACAGAAGGAATTGTAAAGTATGGGTGTTTTGGTCTTGAGAAATCTTCATTCCCCTGGTTTCCGAAGTTAAACGGCAAAAAACGAGTTTAAAGTTATTTTTTTTGGAAAATCTTTCCTTGCGGATCAACAAAAGGACTACGGCAGCAATATTATGACCTGCAATGCACAAAATACCTAAGACCTTCTTAAGTCTAATTGATGACGAGTAAACTCTGACGAGTTCACTTCGGAGGGTGCATTGGTAAGACAGCTTTCTGACTGCGTGTGGAACACCACATTTAATATTCAGAGCTGTCATATATTGTCCTAGGAGGCCCTAAAGTAACATCTAGCAATTGCAAAGCATTAAACATCGACGGAGGGGCAAGAAAGCTGTCTAAAAATGGGAAAATGATTGCTGTGGGCGTTGCTATGCACTTATATTTGCGATTGGTTGGAAAAAGTGCCAGATTGCGCAATAAAAACCGAAATTTGTCATAAGCACTACTTGCCACGGTATTCTAAGATGAATTTGCTGTCTGAAAACGGGTAAAACAAAATTATTGAAATTCGGTCATTTATTTCTATAGTAACCACCTTAACAGATTTGGTAAGCGAACGATAACAAAATACGTGCGGTGATTAGCGAGGTTAATAAGGAAAGAGTGTCTTCTCATTGTTAAAGAAGACTAAGTCACGTGACTGTATGGGTAATTATAATTGGTAGGCAAGGCACCTGTAATAGTGACATTTTAATTTGTTGAGAGAACCACTGCGCCTCGGATAAGTGACGTAATATACAGTGTGTGAGGTAGGGAACATCATTCAAGGCAGATGGGCCGTGCTAGAGATGTGAAACACGCGCACCTAGGGGTAATCTAGATGAATAAAAAACTAGACTGACGACCGAGCTAGCGTGTATGGACAGCGCAAACAGTCAATAAATGTGCACTCAAGGATAGAGGATTCACTATGAAAGGGTAAATAATAAGGTGAAGGTACTCATGCACACTTCCCTCTCGTGTATACGGACTCTCAAAATGCGGGTCCACCGAAGATCAGTCGTGCGGAAGTATAAACGATTCACCACAAACGGTTTCTGTGGCCCAAGCTGGCTGTATTTGCTGGAATAACAAATTTAGCAGACGCACATGGAGTACGCGGTCTACGCGGCGAGTAAAGTCTGTACAGGGCCAAATGTGCAAGAGAGGGCTGGGAAAACTGAAATTAAAATAGCCAAAGATTATGTGTCAAAAATATCGGAGCAATTTTAAACCAAAAATCCGGACATAAGTGGATATAAGTTGTTTCTCGATTTGGTGTCCCTACTCTCTAGTGGAGGATTCAAAGTATAGTATGCACAATAAGGGTTCGTGTGTCGGGTCCATTTGGTTATGGTAATTCATTCGGCGGGTGTGGAACTTTTTTAGGGAACATCATTCAAGGCAGATGGGCCGTGCTAGAGATGTGAAACACGCGCACCTAGGGGTAATCTAGCGGGAGTAAACGATTCACACAAACGGTGTCTGTGGCCCAAGCTGGCTGTATTTGCTGGAATAACAAATTTAGCAGACGCACATGGAGTACGCGGTCTACGCGGCGAGTAAAGTCTGTACAGGGCCAAATGTGCAAGAGAGGGCTGGGAAAACTGAAATTAAAATAGCCAAAGATTATGTGTCAAAAATATCGGAGCAATTTTAAACCAAAAATCCGGACATAAGTGGATATAAGTTGTTTCTCGATTTGGTGTCCCTACTCTCTAGTGGAGGATTCAAAGTATAGTATGCACAATAAGGGTTCGTGTGTCGGGTCCATTTGGTTATGGTAATTCATTCGGCGGGTGTGGAACTTTTTGTGTCGTTACAGATACGTATGTTTACATATATATTTAGTATATACGTATATAGTGATTAGTTCACTGATTATCACGCGACTTCTACCTCGCGACACAGTCAATACACAAAAATGCGCAAAGAAGAAACTGAACCGTGTCCCACTACAGCATTCTATCCACTGGCGGTATTTGCACAACGAGAATGGCAGCCTATCGCAAATATTCAAAAGCAACAGTATGTCGTCATATAAAAAATTAATTGGAGATTCTGTAATTGACAAACGCTCGTTTAATTAAGGTCGCCCACCAAAACCTAAGTGAACGTGACAGTAGAAACAGGCTGAGATTTATGTCGAGGTAGTACGAAGAGTGTTGAAGGCAGAAAAATTAAAGTACTGCCATTCACGAAAAAAGATATCTTCAGCATAGGTGACTTGAAACTACGGCTAGAATTTTCTAAAAACGTTAGATCGCGGTTGTCTCCAACTATTTGGACTTAAGGCATAGCCTTTCTATCTTGATGGTACAGGATTTACACACAAACATAATCCTTAAGAGTAAGCACTGGCCCTAAGAACATTGGCTTGGAGAAGACCATCAGATGGTTTAAGTTTCAATCAAACGGCTAAAGGTTGCCACGAAGGTAGTGGCAAAGTAGAGCATTTTCTTGTGGCGATTTCCTACAATCGTGGAGTGGTGCTAGCGGAACAGTACAAGGGACGTTTAAACTGCCAGTATTTTTCGGATTTTAAGCTTACAAATTTCCTGATCTGATTGAAATCAGTGCTACCCCGAAAGGGAAACTCTATCTGCAGGATCCTGCATAAAAAAGCAAGGAGGCTATGGATGCTGCTAGCGATGTTGGTGGTCGAAAATTCACTATTCCAGGGCGTAGCACGAATCTTAATCCGATTGAAAACGTTTTCAACAATGTAAAGAGAGAACATTTTTACCTAATATTACATGTGTTTTTTTATAAGCAATTGAAATTACAAAATGAGGCTTGAGGATGCTATGAAAAGTACTTTTTCAGGCTCAAAATATGCTTAAGTTATGCTTAATGGCTTCCACATTTTTGTCATGTATACCTATATACTAGTAATTTATTTCTTATTCTTTTACATTCTATTTTAGATGATAGCGGTATGCACGTGAAGCAACATTTTGTGCGTTATCATACGTTATTACTTATTTTAGTAAAATGTATTATACTGTACATACTGTTTTTAAAGTAAATGTGGATTACTTCGACGTGCGGGCGTGCTAGAGAATGTGACTAGCAACTTTTCAACGCTGTCTGCCGGACCTACAATCGTGGACAAAAATATTGAGACTAAAGGCCGGTTTCCATACAGCTGCATTTTGCGCCCAGTCGTAAAATGCGCCGCGACTTTTATCACATATACCGAACCATTTCCATTTAGCGATTTTTGCTCACGTGTTTTTTGCTAAACATGGCTGATGTAAACAGACGATATTTGTTGCTGCAAAATTTGAGAGTAGTCCTAGCAATATTTTTATAGCGTAGAAATAAACAACGTTGTAAAATACGTAAGAAAAACATGTGGATGAGACGACTTTCCATAGAAAGAAGAATCAAAGGACTATACAACGTTTTGCTTAAGGATTTAATGTTGTCAGATCACGAGTAGTCTTTTTAAGTTTGTTTACAACGTTGTTTCTTTGTACCTCCACAGACTTATTAATGTTATTTTGTTTTTCATCTGCTTCACTTGATTGATATATATTCTGATTCTCTACATTCATTTGGCTTTGACAAAAATTTAACACAGAAACGAGATGTTGCCAGCCATCTTGAAATGATCTAATTAAAAATTCTTTCGTAATTCATGTAGATTTCTACCTTTTGATTGGCTGTTAAGTTGAAGCGCAAAATGTAGTAGAGCCTGTTCAACTTTTTTTAAATCGCCCCAGCGCATGCAAAAGCGCGAGGTCAGCGGCATTATTCTGATAAAGCGCATGCGTAGATCAAAAGTCACGGCGCTTTTTACGACTGGGCGCAAAATGCAGTTGTATGGAAACCGGCCTTAAGGCAGTTTTTTACTCATTATCCAAATATGGACAAAACAGTCAAACAGTCAGTGCTCTGCAGCCGGCAGGCTGCAAAGTCGCTACTTTTGCACACAAGTAGGCCAGGCAGAGAGCGTTGAAAAGTTGCTAGCCACATTCTTTAGCACGCCCGCACACCGGAATAATTCACGTCGGGGACCACGAAGGCCCCGAAATTCGTGATTAATGGCCTTGCTGACGTCAGCAACAATTAGCACATTTTAAGAATTTCGTATTTACCAAATAACCTAAGTCCTAAGTCCACTCTGAACATTGACAATTGAACTTTGACAAGTTCAAGATGTGAATGAGCCTACGTAATTACTTGTGGTGGCGAACTTCGAAATTCGTTGTCTTGTCCCAACATATTGTGACCACGATTGTAGGTGTATGTAAAAGTGACAGCAAGCCCAATGGGAAACTTTTACGTGACCACTACCTCGTTGAATTCAGTTTCGACTATTTCACCGAAACTGTCTGGTTCGAAGTTTTTCCTCGTCTGCCTAAGATGTTGCTAAGTATTGACCACACTCAATAACTTGCTTAAATTGTTAATTTTTTTACTAATAGGCCACCGACAATAAATTTAAAAATACTCTCAAAATTTGCCACAATGAATAAAAAGAAACACACAGAACATGATGGCGACATTAAAATTTCATTTTACGCAACTTAGTCTAAAACTGGTCCAAATATCGTTTTTGACAAAGTTTTACATAGTAAAGCATGCTGAAAACTATGATAATGATTTTGTGTCGCGTATAAAATACCATTTTAGGCCAATAAGGCAAATATTTTATATTTTCACACACACTGCAATTTTCTCTCCCGACTGCACCAGTTGGTTAATCTTCTCTAACATTCTCCAACATTCTCTATCAATTTCGTTTACATGAGTCAGCTTTTGTTCTATTTACAAACTTAAAATGTCTTTGTCGCCCCATGATGGATAAAGAGCATGAAAAAATGACAAGAGCTTACTGCTTTGTGAGACAATATATAAATGATATATGGCACACAAACTCGTACATAAATTACATACAGTACAAAAAATCGTGCATAAAACATATACAGTACAAAATCTTGAACATAAATGATATACAGTACAAAAACTCTAACATAAATTATACAGTACAAAAACTCGAACATAATTAGTACAAAAACTGGAACATAAATTATACACAGTACAAAAACTGGAACATAAATTACATACAGTACAAAATCTTGAACATAAATGATATACAGTACAAAAACTCTAACATAAATTATGCAGTACAAAAACTCGAACATAAATTATACACAGTACAAAAACTGGAACATAAATTACATACAGTACAAAAACTCGAACATAAATTATACACAGCAGAAAAACTCGAACATAAATTATACACAGTACAAAAACTGGAACATAAATTACATACAGTACAAAAACTCGAACATAAATTATACACAGTACAAAAACTCGAACATAAATTATACACAGCAGAAAAACTGGAACATAAATTATACACAGTACAAAAACTGGAACATAAATTATACACAGTACAAAAACTCGAACATAAATTATATACTTAATCTGAATACCATAGAAGTACCTTTTTAACATGGCTAAGAATGTCAGATTATGCAGACTATTCTTTCTCTTGCGACGTTATATCGTTTTCGAACCTCTTCTGCTCTTTAATATCATCAGAAATAGGACAATATAATGATGTTAATATATTTTAACCTAAAAAAAACCTTTTTATCCATTTTTATCCAAAATAATTAAGTACGATCTGCGACCTTTTTTTTCTGTTTATATTTTCAATAAAGTACCTACCTTCAACGTAGTTCAGAGATAGCGGGATAAAAATAGCTGACTTATAAACAAACATAAATTCAGATCTATTGAATATCAAAAATAAATTCAATATATAATCGTTTGCAACATTAAATATTTCAATAAAAAGTTAAGGGATTGAAATTTTAACTATATTTATTTTAATTGAATTTTAACAAATAAAATGAACTATCATTCCCAACCCTAACCCTTAAATTTTTAGTTCAAATAAATTTTAAAATTTTACTATAGATAGGATTAATATAAAAAGTCAATATTTTAATAAGCCTAAATGAATGAAATCAGGCAAAAATTTGGATTGGGTCACATGAAAGTAACCAATATGCTATGGAGCTCATTGTTGATTGGCACTGCTTCTTGTTTCTTTACAGACACTGCTATACAAAGTCAAGTTGCCAAATCGTTTTAATAGAAGCCACACCATTTATTTATTATGAAATTCCAATGAAATACTCTCTCCCAGGCTTAAATAAAAATAAAAAAATGTAAAAAATATATAAAAATAAAAAAATATAAATATAGCTATAAAATATAAAAAATTTACAAGATTAAATAAAGGTATAAACAAACAAAAAAAATAAAAAAATAAAAAATGACGATAAAATTAGATTATAAAACATAAAACGTTTTGACAACAACGAAAGCTGTGTATTACTTTGTTTAAAACCATATGTAGATAAAGAAGTTCGTTATCGTTTATTCAATATTTTAATTTTCTTCGTTTGAAATGATATCTTTCCGAACGAAGCTACTAATATCGATAAAAAATACAACATCATAAAGTCACCACGTCGCGCAATCATGTTATGAGTGGCTGCAACTCTAGGTCTGAAACACCGTTTTCATTACTTAACTCTCCACTGTTATAATTAGAATTTCGACTTAAACTGCCACGGAAACTGTCATTTCTCTCCCACAAAGGTGCTAATGCCGTGGTTTCTCGAAGTGGTTCTTCACTGTGTGTAAGCCAGTATGTCTTCACATTACCTTTACCCTGAAGAAACACACAACGTTTAGTTATACTATTCTATCTTAGACTTAAACTGAATACGAATTGAGTTTATTACAATCACAAGGTGCAAATGTCCAAAATTTAAGAAGAACAATGAACAGGATATTTTGATATGTTGCGAAGGGAAAAAAGTTGTTTCTTAGGTCTTTGGTGGAATTTTTTAGAACCAATGTTTTATTTTATATCTCCAAGTTTTAAAATTGTAACTTATTTCAATATTCAACTTATTATATCATCAATGATACTGTCACAAGGTCATTAGTGTTATTAGTGCAAATTGGGTTAAAAATCGCACAAACGCCTGAAAATTGGCACTTCGTACTAATAAACTTTGCACTGCGTGTCATAATAAAAACGTAAATTGAATTAGTCACTTATGCTTAAATACTGCTTAAACTATCCCATAGAAACCCCCAAATTGCATAAATATATCCTGTACTTCCGATTCGCACTAATTACTTTCGACCAAGTCTAAATTTTTAAGGAACAAAACGCACTAATTAGTTCCACACTTTTTTTACCCTTAAGGTAGGCTGGACTAAAAAAGTATGACTGAAAATAGCAACGGCGCCTAAGTACCTTTAGAAATGTTTCTCCTCTTTCTTCAGTTGTGAAACCACCAAGTGTTTGTAAGATATCTTTCAAAGAAGGACTGATATGAATCTTTAAGGCTGAAAAGATAGCAAAATAGATGAATACATTTACAAATCGCGTAAGGTGTGAGTGGTGTTTCACTATTCAATAATTCACTTAGAATTAACTTCAAGACTTTTCAGACCAAAACAAGCATTTTGAGGTTTCGATTCTGTAGGTACAAATAATTCGTTGGTAGGAGGTGGAGGACAACGCGGTACATTTACAAGCAAAACAGTTGCTTGTAAATGTACCGCGTTGTCCTCCACTGGTTAACAAATTTCCGAACAGATAACAGTACTGACGGAAAACTCGACGATTTATATCTTATTTACTTTTTAGAACATTTTGTTTTAATCATTTTTACTAAAAGGATACTGACCAGTTTTGAGGTTCTACTGTGAAATACAAAGCCGGAGATCAAAAGTACAGACCAAGCTTGTAAGGTCTGTGCGCTTAACCCCAGGCTTTGTATATTATAGTGCAACGTCAAAACCGGCCAGTATCCTTTTTATGACGTGACTGCATCTCTGAAAAATAGATTGCCTTATGTAAACAAAAAATCAAAGCTATTATTATAAGTTATTTCCAAGTGACCAAGGAATAAAAAAAAACATGTTCGATTTTGACACTTTTGGAATTCAAGATCTTTAAATTTTAATTGAAACGAAAAAGATGTTATTAGGTTGGCGACTTTTACAAATCTATTTTTTATTTGTTTACGTTTTTATGGCACCATTTTAATAATAGCTGCCGAACAAAGCCGGCTTGAAACTATATGCTCTTTCCCAAAGCAATAAATCGTAAAATTAACATTCAATTGATAATTTAAAATTTTCTTTGACAACACACAATAAAAAAGCCAACGATTAATAAAGGCGATTCGCTAAAATATAAATAAAAACTTACGTTCACCAGTTGATTCCATTCTGGATGCAAAATTAACAGCATCACCAAACAAACAATATCTTGGCATGGTCGTACCAACGACTCCTGCAACTACAGGTCCGGAATGCAAGCCTATTCTAACTAGCAACGACTGGTCTGGTTTATGTCGTATTTTGAACGTCTTGACTGCAGCAAGAATATGCAGCGCCATAGCAGAAATCTCACGCGCGTGTTGACGGCCATTTCTGATTGGTAGACCGGATACAACCATATAAGCGTAACCGGCGGTCGCAATCTAAAATTACAAGTGGGTAGTGAACTTCATGCGATCTTACCAAGCATATTTTACCGACTGGTAGCCTAGTGGTAGAGCGTTTGCTTCCAGTGCAGAAGGTCTTGGGTTCAAACCCTGGCCGAGTCATGCCAGACACTATAAAGGTATGAATCTATCCTTTCTGCTTAGCGTTCAGCATGAGAATAGGATTGATATCTTAGGCAGTTGTCTCGTTTAGCGATTGCTGTACTTGCACGACTTTCATAGCTCAAATAGGAGCTTTAAATGCCCTAGGACCCCCTCCGCAGGACCCTCGTTGATAGCAGTACCAATAGGAACTGAATAGGCAATCCTGGGTAAAAAAATTTCAATAATAACAATAATATCAAAAACCACTGATGTTTACTAAATTCTTTGACGCTGTTAGCCTGGTTTTCTTGTTTCCATAACTTTCCATATGTATTTGATTAACACTTGAGAAGACATTATTAAGATTGTTCTTTCGCATTAGAATACCCATAACAATTACTATGCTCCATTACAACATGAATTGCCACAAAAAGAAGGGGAAGAGAAGGTGAAGCTGGAGGGGGAGGGGTGTTAAATTTACTGCCCGTTATCAAAATTTGATCGCCTGAAATCTAAGTTGTTAATTTTATGTCTTGACCTGTTGCGTAATGTCTTGTGTTGTCATGGTTATTGTATGGTTCATTTATTATTATCAAATGCTCGTTATATATATTTGTGTCATTAGGGGTTTAATGTTTCTATATGTATCTGTTTTATGTTCGAAATAGTTAGATTTTCAAGATTCTAATCACTTTGTAACACGAATGCGTCCGTAGAAAAAGTTTGCAAAAAGGTTAACATATTCATATGCTAGTGCAACTTATTTATTCATTCAAATCAATACTTATATTTAATATGTAAACTGAGGCAACTGGTGAGTTATTTTTCTGTTAGCTTTCGGTAATATTTCAGAATTATGTATTTTAAAATTTGTATCAATATCATTTAGTTTGAACATTATTTACATTCACAATAACTGCGTTACAAACAAGCCTTTTGATTTGTCTTATCAACCCAGCTGTGTTGCTGATACAGAGGGGGAGTAGCCCAAAAAGGCTTACAGGAAAATCTCATTTTACATACCTTATATACATCGTAATGAGAAATCACATTGTCGAAGAGGGTGTACAAGTCATTCAATAGGGTAACCACCTACGAAGAATAAATAGGTAGATAATTCATTAAAGGGAACCCATGATGACAAATAATGTTGAACTTATGTTGTAGAGCTTAAAATGTTTTTAACAAGTCATTTAACAGAAAAAATCTTAAAAACAAGACATATTTATATATAAGAAAATCTGAGGAGACAGAAGAATGTAAAATTAAATAGTGGAAAAACTTATAGAGCTGTAGAGCTCAAAAAATTGAGCTGTGATCATTAAAAACGAAAACTTGATCAGGTGTAACTTGCCATGGTTAATGATCAGTGGTAAAAAACAGGAAAGTACACTATCATTTTAATGATCAAATCATGCTCAATAACTGCTTATTGTTTTTTTGCATATTATAAGTGTAATCATAGCATGTAGAAACCTGTTCCAGTCTTAGACAGATGATTAAATATCAATTTTGATGGTGCGCAACAAAGAGAAATTATGTCGCAGATATAAAAGCAGGTACACCTATCTAACCACGTACCTGTAACGGTGAACAAGAAGAACACAACGATGCAAAATCAACTATATCACTGAAATAGATTGTTACTTCAGCAAAGGATTCAGCTTTGACTTCCTGACCTTTCATTAGCTGTTGTGCCACAGGTTTAGGTAACATCCTAGATAGTAAAGACTCTGTGCGCTGTTCAACAACTTCTTCTAGATGATTTGTGTATTTTTCCATCATAGCTACCATGTTATCTAACACGTTTGTTTTCCTAAAAAAAATCGAAGATGAAGAATACACTGTACTTGATAAGTTTTTTGCTACAAGGCCTAGTTAAGTGATCTTAAAGGAATTAACTTTCACACAAAAAAAAGCCTTTTGAAAAAAAATAATTAATTTTTGCGAAGTTAGCAAGTCCAAATCTTTTTTTTTTTTTTAATTTTGCGGCTAGTGAGTTACTCCAAAAACTTTTGCGGAAACTAATTTCCCCCAAATTGACAAAAACAAATTTACCAGCAAATAAAAAAAAACAAGTAGCAGTAGAAATCAGTAATTAAAACAATTATTATAAAAGTAAAGAGAATTACACAAAACGAAACAAAACTTACAGTCCATTTTGTTTCATCAGATTTTCTATTTCTTTCCTGATCTCAGGGAAGGATGGTCGCTCATCTGCATTCTCATCCCAGCAACGCTCCATAAGATCACGTACTTGCTCTGAATTTTCAACTAACTGCGGCACATGTGGTCTGAATGGTGGGTTCTCAACTATTTTTACACGCTGAACGATGTCTAAAGTGGGAAAAATGGTTGTTACGTTGGACACATCAGGTAATCAACATAGGGCGGGTAAAGGGTGGGGGGAGGGGTATTCAGCAATACTTAACCCACTGCGGGCGTAACATGTAAAAATTACTACACAAAGCATGTAGGTTTCCTAGTTTGGTGTTGCAACGTAAATTCTATTGCACAGTGTAACCCCACACCAACGTCAGCTGGAGGGTGGAATTATTTCAAAGTTTCCCTTACTAAATGACTGGAAAGTTCAGAAAATAATGGTGGGGGACACGTTATGTAGTGTATTAAAATTAATGGAAGGGGGTGTCTAAATATTTCAAAATAGTTTGAATTTGTTGAAAAGTTTATCATTTTGTGCACCTTGCACATCCTTTTTTTATCACTCCATATTAAATTTGTCAAGACACGGTAAATATAATATTGGCATGTAACTGGGGGGTATCTAAAAAATAGGGGGATGGAAGTGCCTATGGTTGCTTACAAAAGTAACATGCGGATAATTTACATTTCATTAATTGTTGAGCAAGCTATGCCATCAGTGTCCACTGGACCAGCCACTGTGACATGACCAAGTTTAATTGAAGGCTACCTTCTCTTTAATAATTGCCGTATTCTGTCGGTCTCTGCGCAAAATGGTACCTCGGGTAGCTAGACACACGAAATGTGGTATATAAAGGACGGGAGAACCCATGGATTTATCCACGGGCCATCGACTAGTATCTTACTGATAGGCATGCCATACATTAGAATTGCGAAAAAATACTAGTTTCGTGAAAATAATTCTTTGCAAATAACCTTATTATAATTCATTCGCGAAAAAACATATATAAAACAAAATATCTCGACATAACTGATTCGCGAAAATTAATCTTTGCGAAATGTATTTGCAAAGATTAATCAACTTAAGATAGTAAACAAAAACAATTTCTTCTTTTCTAACTCTTCTATTTTAAAACGTCACTACAAATCACAACGCGTCAAAGGCAACGCCTTCTGATTGAAAGATTAGAGTCTGTCAGAGTTGATTTTGAAGACTAAAAGAAGTCCTTATTGAATATTTTTTTTGCTAAAAAATACCAGTTTTGTTTACATCAATGTGTGATAAAATTCTATTTATAGTTTATCGTTTTTACACATTTACCAAGCAAATTCAAAAACAATACAAAACAACTTTCTTTATTGTGATGGCCACGCGACACTGATTAACACTTTTAATCAAAAATAATTAACAAGAAAAAAAATTGAAGATCAAATTAGCAAAACATGATGAATATATTTTTTTTTCTGAATTTTTGCAGAGCAAATTCGTATTAACAAAAATATATTTATTCACATTTGTTAAAAGTTAAAAACAGTATACAACTGACAGTTTCACGCTACATGCGATCATCAGATATAAAAATCATAAACAAAAATATAATTTTTCCTTCGCTATATTAATCGTTCGGTAATTAAAAGGTTCTGGCCTGTAAATTTAATAAAACAATGTTACGCACTTAAAAAACACAATATCTTCAACTAAAGTGGGTCATTTATGTTTATAAACAACACTGATCCACGCTAAAATTGTCCATACAAATTTCTACATGTATATAGATTAAATAAAGCATAAAAAATTTGGATAATCACGTAAACGAAATCTTACCTTTTGGTTCTAAATACGACGTGCTCCATGGTCCTTCCCGTGTGTGAAATTCTTGGGTAATTATCGCAAAACTGTACACATCACCTTTCTGTGTTCCACGAGCTGGAGGATTACTTAACCGCAACAATTCTGGTGCTTTATACAACAAATCTATAAAAACAATGGGTTCGTAGTGAATATGCAAAGAAACAACAGCATCACAGTTACTGGAAGAAGACATGCAAAACATGCAGGTTAAATGTGTGGAGAAATTAGTTAGTACAGTGGAAAGTGAACTGAGGCAGGGGAGACAGATTGGAAGTCCCTTGTAATTATTGCTTGGAGAGTCAAGAAAATGTCAGACTGCATAAGGATGTCTGCTTTATAGAAAATAACTAAATCTATTGAAAACAATCCAGTTAAACTACTGATGGAAACAGGTTATTTTAAAAGATTATCTCTATGTTAACATCAACTGTTGTCCGTCTGTCACAGGGAAAGGTTTCGTGTTAAGATTGTATTCTCTTTTAACGACTAGTCTATATTATAATTCTTGACGCCTGTCTGCCTGTCTGTCTGTCCACGTGAACAGGACAGACCAGAATTTCCTTAATTTTTAATGGAAAAAACAGAGAAAAGTTCAAATTATTTTCTGTAAGCAACAGAGCAACAAGAAGCCAATAACGTTTTTCGTTTAATCAAATACACAATAGGAACCTTATGTCAACCAAGAATTGTAAATTAGATGCAATAAGTTACAAAATGTGCACAAAATATTACAAATTTAAAATACATTTTCTCAACAAAACTTGGAAATCTTTTACTGCCCCTAACAAATAATAATTTATATTTATATTTAAAAAAATATTGCAAATACTGTGCAGATTTATAAAAAATCTGTTTTTAAAAAGAAGCCTCTACGTGTTTATATTAATTCCCGCTTTCCTGTGTTTTTTTCTTTCCTTCCTTCCCATTTGTCCTACTCCATTTTCCTGTTCGTGTAACACAACGGACAAATGAAAATTCACTTTAACATAGAATCAAAACTTACTCCAATTTAATTGATGAGGTTCAATGTGAGAGAGATCTTGTTTGCTTTTAAATTCAACCAGGCCGAAGTCGGTCACCTTTAGCACCCACCGACTGTCTATGATGCAGTTGGACGACTTTAAATTGCCATGGGACCTTATATCACTACAGTGTAGGTATTGCATCCCTTTGACAATATCATGTAAAAGGGATAAACAGACAACTGTATCCAGTTTAATGTCTTTGTTTTCAAGAATATCCTACAAAGAATGAAATAAAAAGTAGGATTGAAGAAAAACAAATCTAAACTAAAAAAAAAAATGAATAAAAATGTTTTGTAAGACAACTAACTTCCGTTTTCGACACCACTTTTCGGAAATCGATTACAAATAACATTAAAAGTTGTCAAACTTTTACAATTTAATACCAGCGAATAACGCTAATTATTTTTAATACCTGTAGACTTCCTCTGGCACCATACTGTGTGACAATATGCACGTTATCAGTCTCGACACATGCACCCAGAAATGGATTGATATTATCATGCCGAATATCACGCATCTAAATCAAACGTTTACCTATGTCATTTTTATTCGATATCTTTGGCACTACAATCAAACAGTTACATCAGCAAACAACATGGCACATTTTTTTATGAGGGGAGCTGTTGTAATAAATTTTTCCTTTGTGCAATTTCACAGGCTAGAAAACTAAGTTAAAATTCTTGATCATTTTAAGAGATGCGTGAATGACATTTGATGACAAAAGCAGCAACATTGAAAAGATTAAGAATCTACTTCTACACTATCAAAGTTTTAATAAGAACAGAAATTTGGCCCTTTTAGGCGGTAAACTATTCGATAAATTATACATCAAGTTTACTAAAAATAGAATACTTAACGGTATAGTTAATAGTGTATTGTACCGAAAATTATTTTAAAATTATTACTAGAATCAAAAAAATAGTTTAGTTTAGCTACGAATAAAATCAAAACGTTTTGATTTTATTCAGCAACAGTTAAGCAAAGATCAAATAATACCGACATCTGATAGTACATGTGGCTCCAAATTTAGCAACTTGTATAGAATTATTGTGCTGTAAAGTTTTACTTTTGAATAGAATGAGTGAGAATGAATGAAGCTTTGACTTAACAAACTCAACAGATGAGGAATAATTTATTGAATAACTGATAGTGTATTTGAACGTAAATTAAATTATTATTATGTTTTTCTGTTACCATATTTAGTAACTTTACGCGAATAAATTATCTTATAAAAGGGCCTTAACACAACATTAATAAGGTAAACCTTGTTTAAATGATAAAGACAAGAGTGTGTACCTGTTTTAATTCCATGAGAACATTTCGATTTAATTCAACAGTTCTTTTATACAGTTTCCTTACAACAACAAAACTTTCCTTATATTTTGCAACAACTGTGAATTTCTGTCTAGTCATGCCATCTGTGCCAAGAGTGGGGCAACTCTGTCCACCCTAAAGATTACAAGTAAACCATTTTACCATTTGTTACATGACATTAAGACGCAAGAAGTTTTTAATTAATCAAATTATTCTGTTGATGCAGGTATTGTGTTTTTCCTGCAGATTCTTTGCCCCTAAATAATCTTATTCTTGTTATATATTAAACGGATATTTTAGAGCCTGATTATATGAGGCAAGTTGGCTCCGTGTTGGCCCGGTTGGCGGGTCAACCCGTTTGAAAAAAATGCATATTATAGGGGAAAAGTCAGCCCGGGACAAGACCTACACTGCTGCCGGGTTGAAAAAAAATGCGCATAATTTTTTAAAAATGGCGGATGCAAGATGTAAACAAACAACCGAAATTAAATCAAAATTTTCATTTAGGGAATTTATAAGCTGCTCCACAAGTTCTGAAGTCTAATTAAACTACTAGTATGCTGCTTCACTCACCATTATTGTTTTTCTTTTGTTTTTGATCGCAATGCGCATGCTCTCCTTTTACAACCCAGCGCCTGGCTCAGCAAAGTGATATTATATGAACCGAGTCAACCCACCTAACCAACCCGTGCCGGGTTGAAAAAACGAGCCTAGGCGGGTTGACTCACCTCACATAATGTCAAATATGTTTTAGTAGTGATCTGCCATTATGCCGAGCTATTTAATTTTATCATGCTGAGCATGTGGCGAGCCAGCACCGAGCCAACTCGCCTCATATAATCAGGCTCTTAGTACGTGATATTTTTATTTGCTCAATTTTGTTGCACTTATATATTAACAAAAAATGGGGAAAAAACACTGGTTTTAATAACTTTGTAGCCTAACTGCTATTACACATTCGGTGCATAATATACAAATACACAAGGCATTGAGAACAGAACAAATAAAACACTTACAAAACTGCCGTACGAAATTCGCAAATGGTGAAAGTCCCCGAAAAACAAATCATCGTAGGGTATCTTCCACAGTTGACTTTTTAACACACGCTCAAGTTTATTTTGTCTATAAAATACAAAAAGAGATAAACAATGAAAACCTAATAAATAAAGGATTACTCCTATCATTCTAGAGGATTTTAAAATGTTTATGCTTTTTTTTTACACATGTGTGACCTGAAACCATTTAAGTTATCCACCAGGAAAGCTTAAAGTCCAATTGGCATAGCCTCTCCACACTTTTTCGTTTACTAACTGTCGCTCATACTTGAACATTGATTAATCTGTTTTATTATCGTATTTATTTCACGCAAATTTAACACAGCCTTTTTTATTACTTCAAAATGATGACATTGATGCTGGTGTAAACGCGTTCAAATTTTGAGATGCCAACAACAAATTAGATTTGATAAAATTGCGTATCACTGTGCAGCATTTTTTAAGAGGTTAACTTAAAATGCTAGCTACAAAATTGTAATTATAAATCTTACCTCAGCATAACAATTGGTATAATGATCAAAACGACTGCAACAATTGTTACAACAACAGCTACGGCAAGTATGGTCTTACCTAGAAGGTAGATATGTATTATCTTTTGTACTTTTACACTTTGATATTAAATACAATCAGGTGAAAGGAATCAAGTATTTCTAGTCTATTCTACCTATTTTCAGATAAACAAGAAAACCGTCCGGTTTGATCACACATTCATATTGTACACATACTTTATACTTTAATATTGTATTGATTATGTTTATATATCTTGTATCTATGGCAACGTTCTTGTTTATATAGAAAATAACACCAGAGCAATAAATCGCTCCCCCAAGGTTAAAATAATTTAAACTGGGCGAGCAATCTGAATAAATAGAATAAGATTATAAACGCATATTTTATCACAAAGTCTTTTTTATTTATTTTATTTTATCTTTTTTATATCTTTTTGTTCTTTTTTACTGTAAATAATAAGAAAACATTGATTTCCATGTGAGATGGGGGAGCAATTAATGGCTCAGCTAGTTTCTTATTTCTCAGAATTGGGCGAGCCTTTGCGTGAGCAAGAGCAATTGCTGTCCCCTTATTGATAGGCCTGGTGTATGACACCTGAAACGTCGTAAAATGTTGTTTTAATTTGTACACATACACATGAATGTCCAAGTATTAACATAAAATATTGTCAATCGAATTTCTAATGTATCATGTAAAAACAACAAGAACTGAAGCGGTTTGAACACAACACTATGATGATAAATATAAAATATACAATGATAAAACTTGGTATAAAATATTAAGGCACAAACTTAGAGAAAGAGATGATGATAAATTGAATCATACTAGCCAGGAGACCCGGCGTCGCACGGCCACAAGTAAAAGCGTTACCTAGCATTTAAAAACCCTGTGGCGCAATAAATAAGAACAGTAAATTGTGCCACACATTCAGGTGGAGTTCAAAAATGAATGTTACTCCAGGCAGCGCGACATTGTTTACCTTAGTACAGGTAAACAATGTTGCGCATTCATGTAGGTATAATACCTTTTTCCAAAAAAAAACTTTATCGCAACTTAGATTTAACAGAAACACAGGAAACAGCCCATCGTTAACACCGGACTGAGCACTTAGTACAGGTAAACCGTGTTGCACATGTGTTTTTGCTTAATACCCTTTTAGCACAGTTTACAACTCGTTGTTACCCCGTCATAGCAAAAAAGATTAGTAAACGTTAACAAATTAATTATGACACATGATACACTCTGTTAAAACGCTGGGTTAAGCCACAAGTAACTGTGTTACCCGGCGTTGAACACCAGAATTTTTTTTTTCGGAGGATGTTCCCAGTGAAAATTCAAAAGAAATGTTACTCCAAGCTGAGTGCTTAGTACAGGTAAACAATGTGGCATATCCATATAGGTGTAATAGCCTTTTCTGAAAAAAAATGTTATTGCAACTTCGGTTAAACAGAAACAAAGGAAACAGCTGTTGTTAACACTGGACCGAGCGCTTAGTACAGGTAAACCGTGTCGCACATTTTTTTAAAAAAAATTTATCGCGACTTCAGTTAAAAAAAAGTCATGAAACCGTCTGCCGTTATCCTGTTCAGTTAAAAAAATACTCATCAATTTTATTTTGCAGCATACGTTTTCTTAACAGTAATAAAAGTGGTAGCTGTCTAACTGCATTTATTTAGCATAAGAATTGTGTTGCAGCCAAACAATGCATTTGGCTTCTTTCACTTTTTATCCAGAGGTAGCTAAGGAGAGCTAGATAAACACAACTTCGACATAAAAATAAATAATATTGGCTAGGTTAAAAAGCTGTTATACCAAACTGAATAATAAGTAAGGGTAGCTAGCTAGCTGGCTGTAGCTAGAATGATCCTAAAAAATCTTCGTTCCTAGCCAAAAATCCTAAAAATGGTACGTTTAAGATTTGTACATGGCTAAAAAACGTGACAATATATTTATTTTAACATGTTAGAACATATAGATCACAAATATCACAAAATAAAAAGCTTTTAGAAGACAAAAAAGGTCAAACAGACCTTCAAACCCAGCACTGGCCACGTCCACTTTCAAAACCAAAATGGCGTGAGATATGGCTGGAGAGCACACAACACGAGTCAATTTCGAACATTATAACATTGTCAACATACAGTAAATCAAAACAATCATTTCAAGACAATGAACACTCTCATTTGATGCGAGATTTCTCAAAATTCGAATAGAATATATATCTACTGGTTTGCATTATCTTGGATATATACCTATATAAAGCTACACGATAATAAGAAAACAAAAAAACGCTGCTATACGCAAAAAAACAATACATAAACAAAAACATTTGGTCAATATAGCGCGCTATTTGTGGTGGCTTTGATTTTGATACTATTCGCGCCCTTTTCAACTTTTCGTTACCACCATGACAGAACGCAGCCCATACCAAATCACACATTTCTACGAATGTGTGAAAAAATACCGATATCTCCATAACCTTTGAATCCTTAAGGCTAGGCTCACATGGGTTTAGTCCACCAAACAACAGTGTTTTTAAAAGTACCCATACCAACTATCTTCAACGCAAATTGCGTAATAAGCAAGTTAAACTGAGAAGTTTGTTTACGTCTTTTAGAAATAATAATCGCTCAAGATAGGTTATGTTTGCAACAGTTGGATCATTTTTTCACTAACTCCTTGGATTATAAATTTCATACAATGATTTTTGCTGCATTGAAGTCATGTTGAGTTTAATTTAAATGATATTTCTTTCCTTGTATTTTTATAATCCAAGTTTTAGCCCAAATGTTTTTGTGACCTTTTAAATCTGCTATACGGCTTCTACAAGGCGTATCTGTACTTAGTTGTATTGTGATTGATGCTGTTATAGGTAAAAGATTAGTGGAAGCTGGCTCATCATCAGGTGATAGTCAGACCATTTAAAGGCTACGTGTGTGACAACTGATTTCGAGGGAGAGGGTATTGGTCCAATTGCAAAGCAACAATTTTAACCAAAACTTTCAAAACGTTGAGCAATTAGTATACCGATCAACAATTGTTTGCAACACATGCAGCTTCTTAGTTTATGACTATATCCAGGCTTACACTCTCTACAATTTAAATTTTCTTTAGTAGATTTGTGAAAATATCAACGTTTTACTTTCACTAATGTAAAATGTTATATATCTTGGATCCTTCCTATAATAATTTTTACCTTTATGAATTCTCAATAACTTACTTATTACTTGTTCTTTGACACACCTACTCCCATCAAAACCACACCGTGGTGCATCTTTGATATCTTCAAGATTCATACCATTTGGCCAATACATAGATGCATTTGGTATAGGTGTATACTTAAATAGCCACTCCTCTTTTTCGTGCCTTAGCTGCATATCACCTATAGCTTCCATTCTTGGAAAAGGAAACTTACATCCGTGATTGGCTACAAAGAAGATATACAAAAGTCTAAAGCATTTAAAAAGATACAAACAAACAAACACTCGAAGTAAAAATTCGAAACTATACAGAATTTAAAAATCCCTATAGACTACAGCCAACAAAACATTGCGATGTTCGACACTTACAAAAGAATGTATAAAGTTGAATGGTCACTAAAGTTTAGTTACAACGAATATTAATGCAAATTTTTTGACTTGCTTGATTTTTATATTGACTAAATAACCAAAAAGGTAATTATTTGTGTTATATGGTCGTTGTTCTGAATTCAGTATTTTCGATAAAACTGGATATCTCATTATCGTTTTTCATAGAAAATTTAACTAGCTATTTTGAAAAAACTTCCAGACAGAATAATGACACTAAATCTGGGTACTTTAACAGTAAAATTTTACATTGTTGTATGAAATGTTTTTATCGGTAAATGTATTGTAGGAGTTAGATATAAAATCATTTCCAGTGCTTCTTGGAATTTGTTTTTTCATGCTAGTTTACGTTTTAAGCTACCATTTTTCTTGACAACGGGCAATATCATCACTCATGAAATTAATTACTTTTAATTACTTTTTGTTTAACGACTTTATTTTGTTAATGTATGTGCGTTTTTAACGTATTTTATTTACAACTGATGATCGCGTACTGCATGAAACGCAGTAAAGATTAATTTGGGGGGCTTTAAAGGGCTTTTTACCTTGGCACCCAAATAGAAGCATCAGTAGTAAAGTGCAAAACACAAAAAGGCTAAAAAATCGTAAGGTAATGGTAACTGCTTTCACTTTATATATTCCGACTTTATTTTACATGCACTGTGGCAACACCGATAAGGAACTAAAAGCAATGAACCAGGTGGTCGTTATGCCTGCCATAAACATTCGTAAAGAAGCCTGCACATGAAGCTGCGAACGAGATGCTGTATGATCTAGAACTCCTTTTGAATATAATCAGCTCTATTTTTTATAGATTACCTAATGTCACATGTGACAGATTTCTTTTAAAACATTGCTGGTGGTATATGCAGTAAAACTTATTTTAGAAGTGAAACAAAGAAGAGAAGTTATCAATATTTAATGGATATTTAAAAATGACATTTGACAATTCTTACTTAATAGCCAAAAACAAACTTAAAATTTTATATCAGAAGTTGAATGATTTAACTGCTTATCTCAATTGTCATAAAAAAGATAGGGTAGTAAAAACAAAAGTATCACAACACACCTAAAGATAGCTTAAAAAACAAAAAACAAACAACCACCTCTTACATTTTGTCCCAAAATGATAAACCTGAAAGCTGTAATGAACTTCTCCATTTTTATCGAGAAACATCTCATAACCATGGATACCTAAGTGACAATACTACATTTATTCTATGTAAAAAAAAACAACGTTTCATACCAATGTTACAGTAGTTACAATTATTAATTATGAATTAGCTACAGCTTTAGTTAGCAAAATCTTCCAGTAGGGGGAGGGCGTAATGATATATGCTGCCCACTGAGGGGCTACCATGCTTGACTGTAAGAGGCAGAAAATTTCAAAATTGTAAGGGAGGGGGGGCTGCAGTTGCCCCATCGACTTACCACAAAGATGATTTAAAGAGCAATGATAACACACTCTCCCATACATTTTAGCTTTTATTTACAGAACGACATTCTCAACTTTTTAGATTATCCCAGCCAAGAGAGATGTATATATTATTAGATGCACATTATACATATGAGGGAAAAAGTATTATAGTATCCTAAAGGCTTTTTAAAATATACTATTTCAATAAAAATCTTCTTTGCAATAAACTTACTTGAAAAAACTTTGTTTTCCATATTTTTAATGACTTGCAATCCATTGTGATAATCCTGTCCCTTATTCATGGTGTCATTAACAGCAATTGAGTAAAACATGATGGCATCATACAAATTTTGAGCATAAGTGGGAGGCTATGATTAGAGACAATTATTTGAATTTTAATAATGCCAGCTCAGATTGGTGACACTGATCACACAACGAAATCACAGCAAAAGAAAATATGCTAGATTCAAAGGACATAATTGTTAAGTAGGCAGTCGGGCATCTAGCTGAAATGAAATGTCATGTATAAAATCACAGTCTTCAGAAAAATGTTCTACTGTATTAAATCTTGTGTGAAATAACTATTAAAAATCTTTTCAACCTACAACCTTATATAGTATGACAAAACCATGTAAAGTGTTTTTAAATTAGCCCCCACTTCTTCATTCACCAACAATAAGAATAATATGAAATGTTGGAACATCAATTTTTTCTTGCCAAGAACATTTTTTTAATCAAAGATAGGAAAAAGAAGTCACGAGGCGCTTGCAATAGTAAAAACCTGGAGTTTTAACTCAAACACAACGTGTTGTAGCTCAAAACATGCACTCACTTTTTAGGCAAAACTATATAAAAGTCTCCTAGTTATTGCAAGTCACTTGCAGGAAGTGACTAACAGTTCAAGAGCAATTTGAGTTACAACAGTATGTGAGTTACCCTTGAATTGTGTTTTCCATAACCACCTACGAATCCCTGGTAAACTGAAACATTAAACATTGTTTTCATTCCAACCCGAACACGATCATGGAAATCTGCTAGATTACTGTTACTGATAAGTGTCGTTTCTGATGGTAATTTGGTCATCATGAGCAAAGTTGCTTCCCCAAGCTTTGCACAATTTTCAGATCTTTTAATAAATGCCTGATAGCTGTCCGCTGGATCCTCTACTTTAACTAAACAATAAATAACCCAACTTTAATTATTTCCATAGTTTTTAATTGTAATAAAAATAAAACTGTGCTTCTGGAAAAAACATGCAATGATAGTGACATGCATATTGTTTATGGAAAGCACATGCAAATGATGGTAATAGAAAAATCATGCTCTTTGAGTAAGTTCTTTGGATCTTTTAGCATCAGACATGCAATAATCAGTTGGTTACTGAACCTTATTAACCAAAAGCATTTCTTAATTGTTTGGAAGAAGATTTTGGGGCGAAGAAAAAAAAAAGGTTCCTCAGGCAGTTATTGTATCTACGAATGATAAAATATATTTTAAGTTTTGCGTTACTTTATATCACACAACCTTAAGGGAGGATATTTTCACATTAATTTTATGTATTTTGCTTTAAATGTTACATGCAAAACGTTACAAATGTTTCAGAAAAAATGAATTCCTGATAAATTTTCAAAATCAGTTTATTTAGTTGGTTAAAATTGTATTAAAGGAAAAGGCTACTAAACAGGTCACAAAGAATTAAATCATGGATACATAACAACATGTACAGAATGCTTTTTAAAAACAAGAATTTTGTTGTCTGCGAAACAAAAATTACCAAAATTTACCAGATCTTTTTTATTGTTCCTCTGCATAAATGGATATCTCCACAGGTTTATCAACTAAAAATTACTATTAATACACAAACTGTGTCTGTCTGTGACTTTCGTATACAGGATGTTTTTCTGTCACATTATTTTAGAAGTGAAACAAAGAAGAGAAGTTATCAATATTTAATGGATATTTAAAAATGACATTTGACAATTCTTACTTAATAGCCAAAAACAAACTTAAAATTTTATATCAGAAGTTGAATGATTTAACTGCTTATCTCAATTGTCATAAAAAAGATAGGGTAGTAAAAACAAAAGTATCACAACACACCTAAAGATAGCTTAAAAAACAAAAAACAAACAACCACCTCTTACATTTTGTCCCAAAATGATAAACCTGAAAGCTGTAATGAACTTCTCCATTTTTATCGAGAAACATCTCATAACCATGGATACCTAAGTGACAATACTACATTTATTCTATGTAAAAAAAAACAACGTTTCATACCAATGTTACAGTAGTTACAATTATTAATTATGAATTAGCTACAGCTTTAGTTAGCAAAATCTTCCAGTAGGGGGAGGGCGTAATGATATATGCTGCCCACTGAGGGGCTACCATGCTTGACTGTAAGAGGCAGAAAATTTCAAAATTGTAAGGGAGGGGGGGCTGCAGTTGCCCCATCGACTTACCACAAAGATGATTTAAAGAGCAATGATAACACACTCTCCCATACATTTTAGCTTTTATTTACAGAACGACATTCTCAACTTTTTAGATTATCCCAGCCAAGAGAGATGTATATATTATTAGATGCACATTATACATATGAGGGAAAAAGTATTATAGTATCCTAAAGGCTTTTTAAAATATACTATTTCAATAAAAATCTTCTTTGCAATAAACTTACTTGAAAAAACTTTGTTTTCCATATTTTTAATGACTTGCAATCCATTGTGATAATCCTGTCCCTTATTCATGGTGTCATTAACAGCAATTGAGTAAAACATGATGGCATCATACAAATTTTGAGCATAAGTGGGAGGCTATGATTAGAGACAATTATTTGAATTTTAATAATGCCAGCTCAGATTGGTGACACTGATCACACAACGAAATCACAGCAAAAGAAAATATGCTAGATTCAAAAGGACATAATTGTTAAGTAGGCAGTCGGGCATCTAGCTGAAATGAAATGTCATGTATAAAATCACAGTCTTCAGAAAAATGTTCTACTGTATTAAATCTTGTGTGAAATAACTATTAAAAATCTTTTCAACCTACAACCTTATATAGTATGACAAACCATGTAAAGTGTTTTAAATTAGCCCCCACTTCTTCATTCACCAACAATAAGAATAATATGAAATGTTGGAACATCAATTTTTTCTTGCCAAGAACATTTTTTTAATCAAAGATAGGAAAAAGAAGTCACGAGGCGCTTGCAATAGTAAAAACCTGGAGTTTTAACTCAAACACAACGTGTTGTAGCTCAAAACATTGCACTCACTTTTTAGGCAAAACTATATAAAAGTCTCCTAGTTATTGCAAGTCACTTGCAGGAAGTGACTAACAGTTCAAGAGCAATTTGAGTTACAACAGTATGTGAGTTACCCTTGAATTGTGTTTTCCATAACCACCTACGAATCCCTGGTAAACTGAAACATTAAACATTGTTTTCATTCCAACCCGAACACGATCATGGAAATCTGCTAGATTACTGTTACTGATAAGTGTCGTTTCTGATGGTAATTTGGTCATCATGAGCAAAGTTGCTTCCCAAGCTTTGCACAATTTTTCAGATCTTTTAATAAATGCCTGATAGCTGTCCGCTGGATCCTCTACTTTAACTAAACAATAAATAACCCAACTTTAATTATTTCCATAGTTTTTAATTGTAATAAAAATAAAACTGTGCTTCTGGAAAAAACATGCAATGATAGTGACATGCATATTGTTTATGGAAAGCACATGCAAATGATGGTAATAGAAAAATCATGCTCTTTGAGTAAGTTCTTTGGATCTTTTAGCATCAGACATGCAATAATCAGTTGGTTACTGAACCTTATTAACCAAAAGCATTTCTTAATTGTTTGGAAGAAGATTTTGGGGCGAAGAAAAAAAAAAGGTTCCTCAGGCAGTTATTGTATCTACGAATGATAAAATATATTTTAAGTTTTGCGTTACTTTATATCACACAACCTTAAGGGAGGATATTTTCACATTAATTTTATGTATTTTGCTTTAAATGTTACATGCAAAACGTTACAAATGTTTCAGAAAAAATGAATTCCTGATAAATTTTCAAAATCAGTTTATTTAGTTGGTTAAAATTGTATTAAAGGAAAAGGCTACTAAACAGGTCACAAAGAATTAAATCATGGATACATAACAACATGTACAGAATGCTTTTTAAAAACAAGAATTTTGTTGTCTGCGAAACAAAAATTACCAAAATTTACCAGATCTTTTTTATTGTTCCTCTGCATAAATGGATATCTCCACAGGTTTATCAACTAAAAATTACTATTAATACACAAACTGTGTCTGTCTGTGACTTTCGTATACAGGATGTTTTTCTGTCACATTTTTTAGCTGACAGATCAGGTTTCTCTAGATGTTAATAAATTAGCTTGATACTAGTTAAATGGCCTATGGAAACGTCTTCTTAATTTAGGAAAAATAATGTTTGCAAAAATAAAACTTTGATGGCACCAGCAATAACCCCATTCTTTTGTGAATTGTTTTTGAGAAATTTGTTGTCACTACTGTTTACAGCTGGAAATGTTGATCAAGATATTGTTCAGGGTTTTGATGATTGGTTATATGTGGTTTAAAAGTTTTAATGATGTCAGTAGATCAATAAATATACAAGAATTTAGCTATTAGCTCTAACATGTAGACCTTGAGACACTAATCAAAAATAAGTGTTCTAATCAAACGGATTATTCTGCAGGTTATTTAACTAGTTAATATTTAAAAAATTAATTATCATACTTTCAATATATCAGGAGAAATTTTCAGAAATCCTTTTTTTCATTTTTTTAAAAATTTTTTGGAATACTTTTTTTGCAATCATAAAGATAGCACAGAAACGTATCACGCAGATTTTAAAGAGTATTTCATAGATTATTTGTTAAAAATAGTTGTGTAGCACCAGATTATATTTTATAAGGTCACCAATACCTTCACAGCTAATTTAGATATATCCTAAGTAATGCTTAAACAGAAATGTTGTTACAGGCAATTATCACTGCGACTTAAATTTCACATTAATAATGCATCACTCAATCATTAGGATAATTATTCCTGAAATATTCTTGAAGTTACTCGAGCAATATACCAATGCCTATTATCGAACACAAAAGAAGAGTAAAAAAGGAGTTAGCAAGAAAACAGCAGAACATTGGCAGTTTCCTAATAGCTTAAGTGCAGCAGATAACCTACATGTACCAATTGCAGAGAATTTAGGATTTTATTATAACAACAAAGTGTTTCTGAGCATTGCTTGTCATCGTTGTTGGCTGCAAAAGACATATTATTAATAGTGTCTACTGTAATTCCACCTACTACAAACGACCTATTGAATTTATTACATCAATTTCATAATCCAGTGAGACAGACAGGCAGGCAGGCAGGCAGGCAGGCAGGCAGGCAGGCAGGCAGGCAGGCAGGCAGGCAGGCAGGCAGGCAGGCAGGCAGGCAGGCAGGCAGGCAGGCAGGCAGGCAGGCAGGCAGGCAGGCAGGCAGGCAGGCAGGCAGGCAGGCAGGCAGGCAGGCAGGCAGGCAGACAGACAGACAGACAGACAGACAGACAGACAGACAGACAGACAGACAGACAGACAGACAGACAGACAGACAGACAGACAGACAGACAGACAGACAGACAGACAGACAGACAGACAGACAGACAGACAGACAGACAGACAGACAGACAGACAGACAGACAGACAGACAGACAGACAGACAGACAGACAGACAGACAGACAGACAGACAGACAGACAGACAGACAGACAGACAGACAGACAGACAGACAGACAGACAGACAGACAGACAGACAGACAGACAGAAAGTTACAACAACAACAGTCACAACATCGACACTCACAACACCAATGATCACAAAACCAACAGTAACAACACTGACTGCTACAACACCGATGATTATGTTGAAAACCCTCAGTGTTTTAATCTGTAATGTCAAAAAGGAGGCCTGCAGGAGTTAGCACAAATCAACAAAAATAAGTTCTTTACGCATTTTAAATTTTGTCTTTCCCCTAAAAGCTTATACAAAAATATCAAAAAGCCATGGTTTGGAAAATATCAAATTTAAATCCAGAAAAATCATTCATTTCGGTTGCATACCATCCTCGCCCACAAAGATTTACACAAAATGTAAAAATCAACCAGTCAACAACACAAAATTAATTGTTTTTTTTGGTATGATGATCCATACTGCCCTTTACCAAAAATTTTAAACCGAAGTGTCAGAAGTGCGGTGAGCAAGGAGTAAATTTCAAATCAACAAAGATCTTTATTTTAAAGTCCTTCCTCACAAACGTTAACACAAAATGTAAAACAGAACGTTTTTTGAGAAGAAAATCTAAATCAACAAGAATCAGTTCATTTAACATGTTGTATATTGTCTTTGCCCATAAAATTTTACACAAAAGTCAGTCATTTCAGTATATTGCATACAGTCCTCGGCCATTAGATTTTATACAAAAAATAAAAAATACAACTTAAAAGGCGTAAAATGTTATTGTATAAAAATTAACTATTATTTGCATATAGTCCTCCCTTACAAAAGTTGAACATAAAATGTAAAAAAACAAAAAACAGTGTCAGTCATAGCATTCAGTAATATTTAATCATCACCAAATATTTATTTACGCAAAATCAATTAAACTTTGTCAAACATCATTATTTTATGCCCATAAAAAATTGTGACAATAAAGTACAGAAACGACTAATTTTTCTAGATATAAATTTAATGCGTTTCGAAGTCTGGTTTTTGACATTGGTTTTAAAAATAATGTTGAAAGAACTGTTATAATGGGTTGGACGCATTGCAGCAGCAATACTATATTTGAACAGTATCAGCCTTGGTTGGAAATCTATACATTACCATCGCCTTTTGCATACAATCTGAAATGTTAGACAGGTGTATAAAATATGCACTGTCATCATCATCATCATCATTCTCGGCTTAACGTCCGTTTTCCATGCTAGCATGGGTTGGACGGGGTATATTAATGACCCTCTTCCAATCTGATCTAGACTGTGTTAGATCTAAACTCAACTTCCTCTGTATCAAGTCTGTCCTTATAACCTCCTGCCAAGTCCTTCTCGGTCTGCCTCTGGGCTTTGCCCCAGGAACTATTAAGTCTCTACACTTTCTTACCCAATTATCCTCCTCCATTCTTTCCAAGTGCCCCAGCCAATTCAATCTTCTTATCTGGATAACATCTTTAATTCTACGGAGACTTAGCCTGCTTCTTAGCTCATCTGTATCAGCTAATAACCCATATTTCCCTTTTTTATTTTTACCTTCTGCAGTCGTGATACCTTTCTGTCAAACTCTCCTATAAACATTCTGCATTTTTATCTTAAACTTGTTTAGCATTTGCTTCTATGTTATTTTTCTTATTAATCTTATCAATCAATAAAGTAATCAGTGCCCTGATTATTTATTGATTGCTTACTACATCTCGTTTCACTTATATTCATGTGTATCAAATGCTTTGATTTGTAGACATGTTAAAATGAATCAGCAAACCCATGACGAATTGAAAGAAAGATGAAAAAGTGTTTTTCTGAGAATAACTAAAGTAATTTTTCAGTAACACAAATTTGTTGCATGGTGTATTACGTTGGTACCCACATTGATTTCCTCATTCTACTATTCCTTATCTCCGTTTTTGATTGGGTGAACAATTTTCTTTCCCAGGTCACCAGAATTTCTATCAGAATTGAGATTGGAATCTGATTCCTTCACTATTGACACCGCTAACATGTGACTGCAATCTCATCACTATTGACCACACTGTCCAGCTCATAGTTGTTTAATTTCTAAAATGTGTTGCTTTAACATAAATATGTTACCTGTCCACACAATTAAGTCACTGAGAAGTGGGTAAATTATATTTTAGTGAACTGAAACATCGTGAGTTTGCTTCTTCCTTTGTGGAAAATTGTCAGCTGTGTAACTTTAACCTTGTGACATATTTTTGTTCTAAAACGAATACTATAAAATGTCTTAGCAAGCGAAGTTTATCATTAAAAAAACTTGAGCCTTCAGACAAATCACCTACTTTGGAGACCATGTACTGTTTAAGCTAAAGAAAATTGTCAAATACATTTAATGCTGCAATCTACCCTTCGTCTTGTCTCCTCCCTTAAAAATACAATAAACTTTTGGACACTTAACTTTTCTATTTTTAGTAACTTTATGGAATACTTATGGAATAATAGTTTACCATTTATTTTATTTTGTATTTTATTTTCCAAATGCTAAAACTTACAGTGCTTGTGACAAGCCCAAGAGTTTATGATATGTCTACATTTTCAAAGTAAAGAATAACTCCTGCCACTTATTACTGACATCATGCATAGCTACTTTCATTGGTTTAAAAAATCCTATTTTATTGATTCATACAAAAGGATTAGTTCACTCTAAGCCCCATAAGCCACGTTACATCTTAAGCAACAGGTGTTTTAAAAGACTAAACAGACACACCTGATTAAGATAGTCACTCAAGGAAAAAACAAAACAAACATCTTAGACAGGTTCAAATTTTGCATCATGGTTGGTATAGAGGTGGCTGGCAGTGAAGCATTTAGCATGTAAGCATCAACATAACATTGTTACTGGCCTCGAAAATTACCAAAATCAGCAGTTGTCCATTTGAATGAGCGTTCTTGACGGGCGTTTCCACCAGAAATATCAGTTTCAAAGGCAAGGAACACATAGTCTCCATTAACCATATTAAGGTCAGCAGCTGCTATTAAACACTCTTTGACAATGCGTACACTCGTCAGCAACAAGATAACTAGAAAAGATAAAGATTAAGACAGGTGTTAAGAGTAGAAAACATTGGGTAAAATGCATTAAATACATCTACTTAGGATATTGTAAGTTCGTTTTTAGCAAAAATCTGGAAAACTTTATTTGTCATATTCTTATACAGAGAAACCTGAGCTTTCTAATCAACAGAATCTGTAATTCCTATTCCAAACGTGTTAAAATTTCTCCCAACAAACACACCAAAACTGATTGTGCAATCAGCATTATGTGTTTTCAGAAAAACCTGAAGTATTTGAGCATTTCAATAGGAAAGACAAAAATTGACAAAAGTGATAAAGCTCTGAGGAAGAGAGTTACAGCATTGTGTTCACACCTGGGGTTTACATTATGCTTCCACATTTTTTATTTTTTTATTTTGAAATTAATGCCCCTAAAACTCATAAAAATGCAACAAAGCATTTGAAAAAATGTGATAGCATATTTTAGCAAGCATTTACGAATTGTGTGCAGGGTGACCAGCGTGCATGCAATCTAATAGCGTACATGAAATAATGTTTATGTTTTCCTATAATTTGAAGTATAACAATTTTAAATTCAGTTAAAACTGAAAGAAATTCTTAATTTGCTTATCCATACAATCGATGATAAAATCATTTTATCGCAACAATAAAATGTCAAATATACTGCGCTAAAATTGACCTTGTGCCTAGGGAACATTTTCTTGCTTTTGCTTATATTGCGAATAATAAAAGTTAAAGTGGTTTTTTGTAAGCATAAATGACCTGCAAAAAAAAATAGTTAAACATTTGCGTGCTGGACGTGAAGTTTCTGTGCAATAAAATTGTGGTGCAGGAATGTGCACGGTTTAATTATATAGTGGGCACAAAACCTTGTGGCTATAGGTTTTTAATTCACGAATCTCTGATTTTAGGCAAGACTGTGCTGAAAAGGAGGGCATTGTTTAAAAAACTAGTCCAATAGGCCTGTGGAAAAATCCACTCAGGCAGAAAAGTAGATTGTTTAAGGTGTTTTGCTTATGTCATCATTGCATATACAAAAAAAATTTATGCGTTGCCTGTGATGTTGAGAGGTTGGAACGCTGATTAAAATGATGTATAGGATTAAATGTTTTTGAAGAACATCTAAGGAGATTAAGGGTTTAAAAATTTTGCTGACCTCAACAAGGACCTGCAATAATACAAAAATTTTTATATGCGCTGGCTTTATCGTATAGATCTTGAAATGCTGATCAAGAAAATGTATAGGATCATGTACTTTTGATAACCGGTTACGGAAATATTGTGGTTTAAATGTGTTTTGATGACGTCATCAACCCGTCTAATCCGAAACAGATTTGGTGACCCAGGTTTAAGAAACTTACCAAAATTGGTCCCAGATGGTCCCTGGTTACCCACACAATGAAAAATGACTGACGTCACCACCTCGTTTCCAATTTATTTGGCCTCAAAGATTTAAGTGCATTGTAATGAATAAATTTTTCGATTACCATTTGAGACATAAATTTTTCAGCTACATCAAAGGAAATTGAATATTTCTAAATATTGTACTTATTTTTTGGGTATCCTGTGTAAATAATTGTTTATGATAATAATAATAATAAAAACTGCATGAACATGAAGTAAAGACTTTGGGATTATCACAATCATACTCAAAGACCTTACAGTATCCTTAACATTATCAATTCTTGTTAATCTTATTACATTTTACTCACATAAGAACTTGTGTTTCTGTTTCTTTGTTTTATCTATATAATAATACGCCAGTTCCGTGTGTCTGTAACAGGCAAAGTGGATGTGTTGTTTTTTCTAAAGAAACGGCTGCGGTCACATGTCGCTTTTGCTAAACTTTTATTTTTATTCTGTCTTTTGTGTGCTTTTTCAAATTGATTTAAAATTTTTGTTTTAAAAACTCACGGTTAATTTATTTTATTGTTCTCATAAAAACCTTTGTGTAATGATGTAAACTTTATTACACAAAAGTCACGGGTAATTAATTTTTATTACTCCCTTAAGCACGTGTCTATTGTCTACTGTTATATGAAAAACATATTGGTTTTATTTATTCCCGCTTGAATGGAATTAACAACAAAACGTTTTGACGAATAGAACAATGAATTTCGCTGTTTGGCTAAAACAAATTAGTTAGGAATTTTATTGCATGCGAATTTAAATTTACCGTGACGGGAGCTTTGTTATAAATTGTTATACGAGTAAAGTCACAGGCAATTAACGTTGTTATTATAGTTGTCAATTTCGTTCAGATGTTTTAATTGTTTGCGTCTTTAAAATGAAACTGACAACAAATCATTTTGTGATAAGAAACATAGAATAAATTTTAAATGTTTTTGAGTGGATATCTCCACGGGATTTCGCTTGAAACGTTTCTTTTTTAGCCTTCTTAATAAAATTATCAACAAACCTTTTTGTGATAAGAAGCACAATAAATTTAAGTGGATTATTCCACCGGTTTAAATAACTAGTATTTAACAATATTTACTTACTTCGAGCTCTCGAGGACAAATATCTCATATCTTTAACTGCTTTTTCGTAATGAACTTCATATTTATACTGTGAAGACATAGGTATATATTTTGTGGCTAATATTTGAGATGCAAACTTCTCTTTTATATTCTTATGTACTAACTGATACAAAGTGGAATTTTCAACTACCATTGCGAATTTTTTCCACTTGAAATACCTTAACAGCTCTTGGATTGCAGGAGTTAACTGGCGCCCACTTGGTTGTGTTCGTGCAAATGTTGGATATGTTTCCTTTTCTGAAAGCTCAGGATCAAGACACATCTAAATAGTAATGGAGTAGTTTCTTGATGAGAGACAACACAGACTTAAAGATTGTACATGACAGCTGGAAATCTTTTATGAGGAGTACATATTTAACTTGCTCTCACATCTAGAAATTCTAAAAGAACAAAGTCATGTCACAAAAAGGTTAATCATTAAACAGGAATACACAAAATATAATATGTATCCTTAACAAAGTACCCAAAAGTGGCCCAAACTTAACAAAGAACCGAAAAGTAGCCAAAAACTTAATGAAGGACCTAAAAGTAGTCAAAACTTAACAAAGGATCTTAAAGTAGACAAAAAACTTAAGGAAGTAGCTAAAAACTTAACAAAGGACCCAAAAGTAACCAAAAACTTAACAAGGACCCAAAAGTAGTTAAAAACTTAACAAATGACCCAAAAGTAGCCAAAACTTAACGAAGGACCCAAAAGTAGCCAAAAAACTTAACAAAGGACCCCAAAGTGGCCAAAAACTTGAAGAAGAAAAGAGAGAAGGAAAAAACCTAATAAGAAGTGTAAAATAAGTTGCGGCTACCCTCATTGATAAGGTCATTATAGAAAGATTACTTTATAAAGTGACAGGGTATTGGTTGAATAAAACTTAACTGCTTTAAATTTTTGGCAAACAACATAAAAATATATTCTAATGGTCTGAATGCATGTTCTCAACATTCAACAGCAATAAAAATTAAAAGAAAAGAAATTTAATTAAATTTAATTTAATTTAAAGCTTACCTCCCACTTTGAAAAAAGTAATCGAAAATCAACTCAAAATATTGTACTAATTACGAAAAAAAATTTCTTTTATACTTATTTTGATTTGTTCGCAAAAAAGTGGTAGTGGTTAAAGTGGTAAAATATTAGCTGGAGAAGAAGCTTCGTGCCAGTCGCCATCTTGTGTCCCGATTGTAAATAAATGCCTTCGCGGGAGGGCTTGTGATGTCAACTCCCGGATGATAATTTCGCTGACTCTGTCGTGGCCCAGGTTTTTATATATACAAAGCGGTTTTATATATACAA
Source organism: Hydractinia echinata (assembly GCA_030067915.1). NCBI lineage: Eukaryota > Metazoa > Cnidaria > Hydrozoa > Anthoathecata > Hydractiniidae > Hydractinia > Hydractinia echinata. The sequence goes on from JASGCC010000133.1 coordinate 831,786, forward strand.
AGCGGTTGTTGTTTTGTTTTTCAACATTTGTAACGGGTACTGAAGATGAGTTTGTAACAGGTATATACTGAAGATTAGTAAACACTTGTTTTTTACTTCCCTTTTTAAAACTGAGTTCCCGTGAAAAAGTTGTGGGCTTTCTTAGTTTTGAAGTTTCGGCCAGTAAAAAGTCTACAACACCTGGCAGTGAATCAGATTCTAGCTGGGAAAGCTGTTATGAGGATGAGAATGGAAGTGGAAGCAATAGCTTAGTAGTGAACTGTGGCCTTTTTCGCTTTTCCGATGCCCTGAGAACGAGATTGGCTCTTTCCGACTTGTGTAGAGACTTACAGAAATGCCCACAGAGACGGGTCGCGGCGCCGGGAATTATATTTTAAAGTGAAAAAGAAGCTATTTAGGGTTATCAGAGCAAACCATGGCGGGCGAAATTTTATTTTACTCTTTTGTAGCCTATCTTACCCCCTCCCCCAAAAAAATTAAATGCTGCGCCGCAATCCCTAAGAGTTTTTGTTAGTTAGAAGAGTTAGACTTGGAAAGCGTTTTTAATTTAGAAGATTAGTAGAAAACTTCATTCTATGGCTAGACTATTGGCAGCGTTAATAATCACGACTATGCGGAAGTAAATATAGAAAGGACGGGTGCAAGCTAAAACACAACCCAGGGCTTATTATAATAACAATTCCAGCAAACTCGATCCCAGGGCCTATAGCGTTCTCTGATATGAGAATGAAACGCGACACGAAAAATAAATTAAAATAGATTATTATAAGAAAGAAAGAAAGAAAAAAAGGAAAACGAAACAACAATGCACGCAGAACAAAATAAAATCCCGTAAATCCCTGCCTAGTGTACCATAATATAATAGAAAAGTCTTAGACGCAACGTAGAAGAAGAGCAAGCACCTATACCAGAATTTGCACATGGCCTAATGCAAAGACAAGTGGACATAGATTTAGAATTGCCAAAGCCTTTTTTGCCAGCGTTGATAAAAACATTCTATTGATTAAAACTCGACTTTGAAAGGGAATCGACTTTGTTAATGAGTACACACAGCTCGTTGTTTCTTGCCTGTTGGAAGACTGGCAAAGGAATGCTTTCTTTTAGTTGCAATAATTTACTCTTCTTCTTTTTCTCCGAGTTATCGTTTTACGGTAACATGTTCAAGAGGCCTTTTTTTGCCATCCGGGAGATGACGTCAAACTGGGTTTAATCTGAAAAAAATTTGATCACAAAATGGCAGCTTTCGAGAAGGAAGCATGCTGTAAACACAAGAAAATGTGGCTATATATTAGCTTTATTATTTCGAATTTTACTTAATAAATGTTAAATTACAAATTCTCAACATAGTATAAACAGAATAAGATGAACTTTTTTTGAAGTGGGAGGTAAGCTTTAATTTAATGAATTATTTTAAACAACAACTAGCTTTGTTACTGTAGAAGAATCCGTTTTACTAGAAAAGAAAACAAAATATATTTTGATTCTGCCATAATTGAATACTAAACATCTTTGAACTAATTGTTTAATCAATGATGCTTTGGTGAAACTGATTACAATAATGTATGGGACTATGACTTTTCATTGTATTGAGTTGAGAGGAATTATACACACTCAACATTGACTGTAAAACCTTAGACATATGTTCTCTTTTACAATCTACAATTTACAAAACAGTCATATTATTAAAACATTTTTGGTATTTTAAATTTTGGGTTTTGCAATTTTTTCAAAAAGAGGAATAAAAAAGAGAGAAATCAGAGAAATAAAAAAGATTCCATCTATCAGCTCTAAATTTTCCATCAACCATTACAAGCTCACCCCTATGCTTAATCTTAATAATATGCCTAATCTTTTTGTTGCTAGTCATGTTGTTCTAGTCATGTTAATTGTAATTTAGATATTAAAGAATGTATGATTGGTGAAAAAGTCATTTTCACACCAATCACAAAAAATAATCAGGTGAATTATTTAAAACATCAGGGTCTGTAAAAAAAACTAAAAAAAAATGGAATTGAAGTGTTAAATTTTTAAAGTTTGAAAGCAAAAAATAAAGATGGACAATAATTTGTTATTTACGCCAATCAAATTAAATTATCAACTGTGCTGTTTTTGCTCACTTTTGATTTGACATTTTGGAATAAGCAAACGAAAAAATTTTTGCGTATGAACGTGTGCACACATTACTTCACAGCACGACTGGACAAGCAAGTTTTTGCAATAGCAGGTAACAACAATGCCTATAACCTTACTCAATGTTGAAAACATATCGCATTACATTTAATTTAACACACACAACACAAAGTTAAAGTTTGGACTTACATGTGATATCATGGGAATGTTACTGGCCCCAGCAATGCGAGCCATCACTTTACATCCCTGGCACCCTCCTCCAATAAATGCATCAACACTTTCATTATGTATCATTCCCATTTGAATTGTGACAGCTTTTTTCCAATTACACATGGTGTCAGCCCAAACTATCTCTACCCTGTGATTCGGTAAGAGATTTTTGTTGTTATTTACATCCTCTACAGCTAGGTACATAGCTGAGGCATAATATTTTCCACTGTAGTAGGTTGTAAGGTGAGAATCACCAAGGGTGTAGGGTATTAAAACACCAAGTAAAATAACATCTTTTCCCTTTTTCGGATGAGGGAAGTGATGACATGTTAAATTGTACATTTGATCTGCTGTGTTAACACACCAACATTCTGTTGAAAAAGTGTCATTTACTCTTTTTAAACAGTTACAGATATAGTTAATGGAATTGTATCTATTGATGTAATATTTAGAAGACTCTGAACCAACAGTATTTGGCTTCTCACATTTGCACAAAAAATTATATAAGTTCTTCCCTGGATTCGGACATTGACAATACCGACCTAAACTGACATTCATAGGTACAATTTCATTTGTAGTCATATTCTTTACCATTATTATTGTTGAATTGTAATCTTCTTTAACACAAGTTGCATTTGAATAATGTTTTTTTTTTAATATATTATCATCATCTGCATTGTGATTCAAATGTGTTTGTACAGGACCAATCAAAAATATGATAAGTAACATCAGAAGGTTCATTGTGCTGATTGCATAAAATACAGTAGCGATTGATAACAACATTTTTCCCTTCAGTTTGGCCTGTACATTTTAATATCATCAGTTTAGCAATATCAATCTAGAAGAATAACTTAAACAAGTAATATATCTGATTAAAAAAGATAGCTCGCTTAGCAACATTAAAATACTTGTTAACATTAAAATACTTGTTATCAATCGTTAATTATTAATGATTGATAACAAGTGACAGCGTCAAGGTCAATATTCTGGGTTAATTACTTAACAACAAAGCAAAAATTATAATTTGTTATACAGCTGCACACACATTTTTATATTGTATGGAAAAATAGAATGTTTATATTGTGGTATTATATTCTTTTATTCAAATTTATTTTGAAAGATAAAATGATTTTAAAAGTTTTTTAATAAAAATGCTTAATATCCAGTAAAGGTTTTCGTAAATTTGAGAGGTAATAATCCTATTATATTTCAATTACGATTATATGGAAGGACTTGCCATCACCTACCACAGCTTATTATGCTACTTTTGTGACATGTCACGAAACAAAAAAATATATACAAACCAGCTTTTGTTCGATAATGGCAGCAACAGTTGCAAAATTGACATTTTTGGGGGAAAAAATTTGAACATAAAGAAACAAAAATGAAAGTTAAAAAACAAACAGCGAAACATAATTAATTGACATAGATAGAGCTTGGTGTTTGGCAATTAAAAAAGAAGAGAGAAAAAATTCTTTTGTGTTTCAAAAATTTTGTGATTATCAATTTTATCGAATTAGTCACTTTTAGTAATGTTGCAAATCTCTTTGTTCAAAAATAACTGTTCTCACCTAATCAATAGGTTAGACAGGTATTGTTGTTATACCAGAATACTGTTATTTTTGAAACATAGAGGTTTTTTCTCAAATTTCCACGTTTTCTATTTTTCACCCACTATTTGTTTCAGATCTAATCTGTTAAATAATGTTTTACTACATTTTCCAACCACCTGTTTAGATTTCTTCTCCAAGGTACGAATAAGATATATTTTTGAATTAAATGACCATTGTTCTTGGCTAAAAGTTAAAAAACAACAACAGACCTCAAACATTAAAAACAATAATTTTTAACACTTCTGTTGCTCTTATTTATTTTATTACATTCTAGCAAGACGTACCTTTTACCTGCATGGGTATTTTAATTTTTTAAGTATAATTTTCAAGACATCTTTTTTTATTTGATAACTAGAACTTGAAGTGGAGAGAATTTGTGTGTCAATAACAAAGAATCAAACATTCTTTCTACTATTTTTAAACAAAATGGTTTTTAAACTTACATAAAAAACAATTCTTTGTTTTTAATTTTCTTTATGCATTGATTTGTTATTTTACAATAACAAACAAATTGCAAATCACAATGACTTATTTTAAACTTGATGATAGGATTCTTCAAAGAAATTTTAGAAAACATAACAGATACTTTTAAGACTTTACAGGCTATTATTGTAGGTGTGGCCACTCCTCCTGTTGAAACAAGTATAAACAAAAACAAAAACTTATTATGTCAAGTTTAGAACAAAAAGAAACAGCAATAAAATTATCTTAATATATTTATACTTGCTAAAACTATTTTTATCCAAAATATTCAGGTACAACTTGCAATTCAACTTTTCTTTTGTTAAATTAAAGCATTTAGTTGGAATGCAATGAAGGGTCAAAGTTAATAGGATAAATAAATAACTGACTCATAAAAGATTGGCAGACGAAATATGAATCAGGATCTATTGGGTATCAAAAATAAAATTAATATTTATATATAATCACTTGCAACATAAAATATTTAAAAAAAGTTTAAATGAGTGAAATTTTAACCATATAGTGATGATAAAAAATAATATTAGAATATGAAAAGATCGTTGAAAAAAATTACAGTTAAACCTCTAATAACGTTTACATTTGCAAACCAAATAAAGGATGCGGACCAAATAAAGCAGCTGTTCAATGGAGGTAATTGTTGCACAAATGATTTTATTGGTCTTGTGTTAATAAAACATAAACACCTCTCTTGTGAAGATAGGTCGGAAAACCTAATTTTTATAGTTTTGGCTGAAATTAAGGGTTGACCGACATGAATTTTTTGACTGCCGTGGTGATGACGAGTGAAGTTTATCATTACAGGGAGAGTTTTATAAAAAAATTTATTCATATTGACGTTGTAGGAAGCAGCAAATAGAGGTTCAAATATAATACGATTAGAGACAAGATTGTGAACTCAGTAAATAAACCCAGCTTGATGAGTAACTTGGTGTAAAATCCGTTAGTGCGTTTTTCATTATTTTTTAACCTGCAAAGATTGCATGCGCAAAAAAAATACATAATATTATATACATTTATATATTTATATATATATATATATAAAATACTAAACATCCAGGAGATTAAACTAAGATTTATAAACAAAAGAGATGAGAATAATGCGACTCCCTCAACTCTTCAAAAATGAGTGTATACTGCATAAAGTCACTAACAAAGTTCTGCTTGAACTACAAAGAGAGAAGCTATAAACAAGAAACATAAAAATATAGCAAACAAACATTTAATAAAACAGAAATGTGGAGAGTTGATAAAGTTGTGTTTCTTTTACTAGACATGTATACTTTTGATATAATCATTGATAAGTTGTCCTTTTGTTACTTCTTTGAGTATTTTCAGTAATAAATATTTTATTCGCTTGCAACTAAAACCGTGTATTTTACATTGACGTAAACATGATTTCACAAAAGCAATTTCTGAATTAGGAATCGTTTCCTCAATTTCAACAATATTTCTTTAATTCTTTTCTATTTGGAATATAACCTTCAACATTACAGTTCTCCATCTTTTTGTAATTAACCTTCAGCTTTATCAATATCGATAAAAATACAACCTCATAAACATCATGAAATCATGTTATGCATCATGAGTGGTTCCAACTCCCCGTTCAAAACACCATTCTCTTTACCAAATTCCTTACTGTAGTCTTTACTATTATGATTTGAATTTCCTCGTAAACTGCCACGCAAACTATTATTTCTCTCCCACGCAGGTGCTAAAGCAATCGGTGAGCCTCTGTGGCTATTAGGAGTATTGTTCACTTGATTTATAAATTTCCGGCGTACTGAAGGAGAGTTGCGCAAAACGTTCATTTGGTAAAATGGGTTACTACCAAGAGAGTTGAGTTTGGTTACCCGAAGTGGTTCTTCACTGTGTGTGAGCCAGTATGTCATCACATTACCTTTACCCTAAAGAACAATGTTAATTTTAAAAAATAATTCCACAGAAAAAATAAAGAAACATGTACAGGTAATGTTTAACTTGGCTTATCTGTGTAACTATTCTCTACTGAGATTCCAATCAGAAATCTGGTCATAAAGAGACAGTATATTCAAGATATTAAAAGGAATAAGTGCTACTATGGTAAGGAAAAAACAACTTAATATTGAATCTTTGAACATTAACTCCTGGCTGAAAATGTAGGTTTCGTAAAAATCATTAGGCTAATATGAAAATAGAATGAATAAACAACAGTGTACAGCACAGTTGCCCCTCTCAGGCAAACAAAGATGGCTTATTTTACAATGTAAAAATACCTTTAAAAATGTCTCTCCTCTTTCTTCAGTTGTGAAACCACCAAGCGTTTGTAAAATACCGTTTAAAGCAGGACTGACATGAATTTTTAAGGCTAAAAAATACATTGAGTGTAAAGTACACAAATAACCGAATAACAGCAACCAACAAAAGAGCATTTTAAAAGTTTCAGCACAAAAAAAATTGCTAAAAGACCGTATTCTACCTAGGAATTTACAAAGCACTCCCAAACTTTTTTGGTTCTTGAAGACATTTTCAGGTCCCTGCACAGACCCGCAAAATACTAACAATTTTAAGCAATGTAAGAGATGAATGTAAGGAGGTTGAATAAACCGGTGAGAGTACTTTAATATTTCATTTTTATTAAGAAAACTGGTCATCAACTCATAAAAAATACAAAGAAATTTTCCCCTTGCAATTTGCAGCTACCATTGTAACAGACACACATATGGAAAACATTATAATAACATAAGTTGAAAGCAAATGCATTTGTTATTGCACAATTTAGCATTAACCATAGAGCAAACAACTCTCTTCTTTATCAATACTGGTACATTGTTTTGTGGAGAATGTAAGGCTGAATGACACATCAATATTTACACTGGTGGAAATCTTTAATCCTAATTACCTAACAGTTTTATTTTTTTATTTTTAGAAACAACACACAAATATGAATATTTGAATAAATATTAATATTCGAATAAGAAAGCCATTTTGCATTTAGAGAAAGGCTTAGAGAAAAATGGAGAAGGCTTGAGAAACAGACTTGGAGAAAACTGAAGAAAAAAGATGACTAGAAATATCTCAATGCTGATAGAAGATAATGCAGTCCTTATTTACAAGAGCAATGAAAAATCCCTTGAAAAAAATACCCAAAGTGTAGAAATTTTACTGCAAATAAATTTTCACAGAAACTATTTTTGGGATTTTGCAACAGACTAACAACAAACAATTTTTCTGATTTTTTTATGTTAAAGAATTTTTAACTACATAAAGTATAAAATGTTTTAATACAAACTTTAAAAAAAATATGAAACTTATTTTCTTCAATAGATTAACTTTTGCCTTGTGCATTTTGCCTAATTCAGTTTTGTAAACAGGGTCCAAAATTGCAGACATAAGTTCCACAAAATTTCTTCCTGTAAAACTGTTTTCCTGTTAAGGTAGCATTTGGTTTACAATCACGCTCTACATTTTTCACTTCTTCAACATGATAAAAAAACAATGAAATATACATTGAAAATTTTTTTCAAAACAAAAACAAGAAAAAAACTTACGTTCACCAGTTGATTCCATTCTGGATGCAAAATTAACAGCATCACCAAACAAACAATATCTTGGCATGGTCGTACCAACGACTCCTGCAACTACAGGTCCGGAATGCAAGCCTATTCTAACAAGTAGTGGTTGGTCTGGTTTATGTCTTATTTTGAACGTCTTGACTGCAGCAAGAATATGCAGCGCCATGGCAGAAATCTCACGGGCATGTTGACGGCCATTTCTGATTGGTAGACCAGATACAACCATGTAAGCATCGCCAATCGTTTCAACCTAAAAGCAACAAATCTAGTAGTGAACTAAAACAGGTTTTCTAACAGGCAATCCAACCACACTATGACATATTTAACATGTTCTTTCAGACTTATACTTATAAACAAGAACACAAAATTCTTTTTAATTCAACCAAGATGCTTTTGAAAACATAGAGTCCAGTGAAATACTCAGACATGTAAGCAACAATAAAAACTTCTATGCTCTATCACAACATAAATCACTAAAATGGACGAGAAGTAAAAAGGAAGATTGAGGAGGAGGTGAAAAACAGACTAACAGGAAAAACTTATTTCACATACCTTATATACATCGTAATGAGAAATCACATTGTCGAAGAGGGTGTACAAGTCATTCAATAGGGATACCACCTAAAAATAGACATGTAGGTAATTTATTAAAGCGCATCCATGGTGACAAATAATATTAAACTTATATTGCAGAGCAAGTCTCTCTCAAGATATTCTAGCTAAAAATTACCAGATTTGAATTATGCCATATTTACCCAATAAAGTTGCTGGTAACTTTTAATGTCATAATTTCAAACCAGTTAGGATATGTATTCCAACTTCAGGAATAAATAAATGTTACAAAAACAAAATGGATATCATAAAAAAAGATATGTAAAAAAATTGGAGCACTAGTTTGCTTGTTTCATGCCTCTTAAATTTTTGCTGGCCAATTTGAATTGGCTTTTTCTGCTGTAAGTAAAAGTTTTTGGATATAATTATAGAAGCTATTAAAGCTGGTTTACGATAGCTTTACTTCTTTTTGCTCAACAGACCAAATCAAAATCCTATATGGTGTTTTGATGTTTAGATCATATATCAGACCTCTCAGTGCAAAAAGGGCGTATACAAGGTTAATACATATGTAAGTCAACCATGGCATGCAAAAACCTGTTCCAGTTGTTGCAGGAACAAATCTTAGATTGCCAATGTGACAATGTTAATGTACATGTTTTACAATGTAAAAATTGATTTTGATTTTTGCATCAAACGGAAATTATGTCACTTATATAAACTAAAATATCTTGCTAAAATATTAAGACTTTCAAATTCTGCAGACAGTAGCCTGCGGAAGAGCTACTTTTTTATATGCATAGGTTAGGTAAGTAGCATCTAAAGTTGATTTTCTACAGCTAATATCTAACCACATACCTGCAATGGTGAACTAAAAGAGCACAATGATGTGAAACCAACAATATCGCTGAAATAGATTGTCACTTCGTCAAAGGATTCTGCTTCAACTTCCTGACCTTTCATCAGCTGTCGCGCCACTGATTTAGGCAACATCCTTAATAATAGTGCCTCTGTGCGCTGTTTTTCACTGATTAGTTCCCCAGTACGCTGTTCAACAACTTCTTCTAGATGGTTTGTATATTTTTCCATCATGGCTACCATGTTATCTAATATGTTTGTTTTTCTATAAAAATAAATATTTCTCACATTGCAACAATATAAAGGTACCAGCTCAAACAACTAAAAAACAATTATAAACAAAACTCACAATCCATTTCGTTTCATCAGATTCTCAATTTCTTTCCTAATCTCAGGGAAGGCTGGTCGCTCATCTGCATTCTCATCCCAACAACGCTTCATTAGATCACGCAATTGCTCTGCGTTTTCAATTAGCTGTGGCACATGGGGTCTGAATGGTGGATTCTCAACTTTTTTTACACGTTGAACGATGTCTAAATTGGGAAAAATGGTGGTAACATGAGTGATTTTAACATAATGCAGAGTACACATAAGGTTATTCAAATACAGAAGGTATATGTAATTTTAGTTTGTAAAACTATGACAAAGTTATTTAATGATAGCGACCCACATGTACTTTTTAATACCTTATTCCAGGAAATTAACGAGGCACAAAATATTCAAAATTTGCGTTAATTAAATGCCCCGTTTAAAGTGTAAAATGAATATCCAGATAAATATATTTCCTGATTCGAGTTACTTTAATACTTCGAGTTACTTTAATTCAGTTGAACTAAATCGTGTTAATTAAATTCTTTTTTATAAGTTGTTATAGACATTCATGATAATGTCCTTAATGTAAATTTGGTGATCTTTAATTTTTTGGCTCCTTAGTTTCTGGAAATAAGGTAGTTTTTGAAAAGACTTTTTAGTTAGCTTAATTTACATGTCATAAAGCAAAATACAAAATACATAAACATTCTTTTTACTTTTTTATTTTCAAATTTAAACACAAGGTAGGTAGGAAAGTTACATTTATAAACAACATTCATCCACTATTTCTTTCTATAAAATTGTGTATCCAAATAAAGTTTATATATACACATTTATATAAATCAAACACTGTATGTGAAATTTAAATAATTAAATATAATAACAATACTAACCTTTTGGTTCTAAATATGATGTGCTCCATGGTCCTTCCCGTGTGTGAAATTCTTGGGTAATTATCGCAAAACTGTACACATCACCTTTCTGTGTTCCACGAGCTGGATGATTACTTAAACGCAACAATTCTGGTGCTTTGTACAACAAATCTATAAAAACAATGAGTTCATAGTGAATATGCAGAGGAACATCAGCCTCACAATTACTAAAAGACACATGCAAAACATGCAGTTTATAGACTTTTGGTGTATTAATGCTTGTTAACCACCTAGTCATGCAAGCAGACAATACTTGTATTTACACATTTTGATTTGCTTCTTGCGCTTGACGGAAAGGTGGTATTGCACATAGCTTGTAAATAAGCACTAAAAAACATTTAAAAATGCAAAACAAAAGAATTCTGTAAGAAAAGAAATTGATTATTGGTGTATAAAAAATACTGTCCCAGAAAGTGGCTCAGGTGCTTATACAAGAAAACTTTTCTTTAACCTGTCGCAAAAGAAGTGATTCAGTAGCCATTGGACAAAAACTCTTGTCTTACTGGCGTCATCAAGAAAATTGAAAACCATAACTATTCTACAACACGATCCTAATAGATTTTCTTGATCAGAAATTGAAACCAATTGGTTAACAAATTTGAATTAAAAAAAAAAAAAATAAGGATGGGTTGGTGCTGACATCATTAAAATTTTAAAATCAATTATTTTTCTCAGTCTAAGTGGCTTTTGCACAGTACTTGACAATTATTACCCATAATAGTGACCTAACAATGGTCGTAACAAGTTAATAAATTTCTGAAGCAATTTTTTTGTTATAGGCAGCTTATTGCTGATGCCATCAAAATCTACTTCCTTAAAAGAGAACTAGCGTTGTTGAATATGGTAACAAATACCTTAAAAACGCCCTAGTATAAATGTTAGTTTTTAAAATTTTGTTCTTGAAATACCCAATTGTTTCATCCTACAGTCGTTGCCATTTGGTTGCTGCATATTTTTATTATTATCGCGTGATGCCACTATTGCAGGAGAGATGATAAATCGATCGATATAAACATTAACAGTTGGTGTGGTTTGAGGAACCTCTGAAAATAAAGTAAAAAACCTCTGTTTTGTTTTTGAAGTTCTATCTATTAATGATATGAGAATGGTTAGGTGGATGTGTAACGTCAGTCTGAGAGACAGAAAGAGTTCAGATGAGCTAAGAAGCAGGCTAGGTATCCATAACATTGATGTTATCCAGATAAGAAGATTGAGTTGGTTGGGACACTTGGAAAGAATGGAGGGGGGGATAATTGGGTAAGAAAGTGTAGAGTCTCGATAGTTCCTGGGGCAAAGCCCAGAGGTAAACTGAGAAAGACTTGGCAGGAGGTAATAAAGACAGACTTTATGCAGAGGAATTTGAGTTTAGATGTAACACAGTCTAGATCAGATTAAAAGAGGGTCATTGCTATACACATGCTAGCATGGAAAACGGACGTTAGGCCAAGAATAATAATAATAATGATGATGATGATGATGATGATATCAAATTATAATAACGTTCTGATAGTTATGATAATAGTAAATATATTATTTGTGTGAAATAAACTATAAAACGTAGCCACATCCTAACATGACCCAGGAAGATTTAGTTGTGTCTAAATTTTTACAAGAAAAAGAAAAGAAGTTCTGCATGTTTGTGTGACGTCTTTTACTGGTGAGATATATTTTTTATTCTTCGTACCCTTGTCTCCTACTTGAAGTTTCTCTCCTTCATATTAGATTATTATGTGCATGTGCATGTGTACATTTTTTATTCACAAAAAGTTGATCAAGTAAAGTAACCACTCTCCAACAGTGAAATTAGTTATTATACAATAACGCTAATCAATAAAGGAGAATTCTTTAAAAGAAAAGAATATGAATAACCAATGAGTTGAAATCTGAGAAAAAGTAAATGGGTTAAAATTCATAAAATAAATATTTGTTAAATTCTTTTAAATAAAAAAAATAAAAAAAGGATTTACTGTGTCATTTGCTAATATACAAGGGATAGGATAAGCTTTATAATAAATCTTAACATTATTTTTGGTTGCAGCAGTAGCAACCATGATATTTTTCACGTCACAAAATTGAATATTTTTCATCAAAAACCATAGTGATTACTTTTGTTTACAAATTAAATCTTGAAATTTTAATCAATTTTAGAGACTAATTACGTTAAGATATTACTACATTCTTGAATGAAAATGTTTAAAATATTTTTTAACATTCATTGCCCTTTAAAAGTTCGCCTCTCTGATCAAGTGGATATTTTATACTTCATAGCTATATCACTTGTGAAAGCAATATCTAACCTGGCGATCAAGCCTGTCCAAATAGGTAGATAGTAAAAAAAAGGTATAAAAAGAACCTTAGTCTAAGAACAGATAAACAAATAAAAAAAAACAACGTTTTTTTAACCTCAACAATCATTGAATATAAACAACGCCTCGCTAACTTAATTTCATGATGCAAAACCACACAAGAGAAGAAACCAATAACATCATAGATACTCATCTGAGTATCTGTGGTAAGATAAGTTTTTTTTCTACTCCATATAAAGAAAACTTACTTCGGTTAAATTGATGAGGTTCAATGTGCGACAGATCTTGTTTGCTTTTAAATTCAACTAGACCAAAGTCGGTAACCTTTAGCACCCACCGACTGTCTATGATGCAGTTAGACGACTTCAAATTGCCATGTGACTTTATATCAATACTGTGCAGGTATTGCATCCCTTTGACAATATCATGTAAAAGGGATAAACAGAACACTGTATCCAGTTTAATGTCTTCGTTTTCAAGAATATCCTACATTAGAATGAAAGAAAAAGTAGGATTACAAAAAAACAAATTTCTAACTCAAAAAAAGGGTAAAATTATGAACAATATTTTAGTCAAAAAGTCTCCAAAGAAAGATTCTGACACATTTTGGATGATATTCATAAAATGTACTTTTGCATTTTCCGGATCTGATAAATAATGTTGATGTGACAGTAAACTTTTGTTTTCTTACAATAAGGAAATTAAAAAGAACGAACCTATTTTTAATACAAAGTGCTGTACAAGACGCATTAATGACAACACAATATGAATCTTTGTGAAGTTATTAATCAATTTATTCATTCTTATAAAACAACAACAACAATAATTAGGTAAACAAATTGTAATACCTGCAAACTTCCTCTGACACCATACTGCGTGACAATGTGCACATTACCAGTTTCAACACATGCACCAAGAAATGGATTAATATTATCATGCCGAATATCACGCATCTAAATCAAAAGTTTATCTCTGTGTTATTTTTATTCATTGGCGTTGCAATTAACAGACTACCACATTTGTTTTAGACAAAAATGTTGTAATTGTTTTTTGTGTTGCTTGACAATGCAAAAAAGTCATCCAATAAATTTGCTATAAATAAATAACTCATAAACACATATTATGATTTCCATTTTATTTTATTTATTTATTTATTTATTTATCATCAATATTTACCCAGGATATACATTTCAGAATAAATTTCTGCTTTTCAAATGTGTCCTGCTTTTGTCTACAACAACAAAAAGGAGATCGGAATTTCATTTAAAAAAAAAATAGTAAACACAATTTGGCTATTTGTGCAACAGGCTAGTTCTATGTACAGGGGAATAAAAACTATTTTATGAATATAAACGTTTACACACAGGCAACTTCTTAAGAAAACTTAACCCCATTCGGCTTGGGTTTGAACATAAGAAGAACGGTAGGATCATTGCTATGCCACATAGCAAAAAAAATTTAAATTCATTTACTATAAATTTATTAAACATGCAAAGTTATATTACGTGTGCTTGCAGAATAAGTGAAACTCTGTATCGAATTTTTTTTTGCTGTTTTTTTTGTTGTTATTTTCAAATGCTGGAATTTCGAATTTTTAGCCCTTGCTATTAGAATCACTAAAATAGTCAAGTGTGTACCTGTTTTAATTCCATGAGAACATTTCGATTTAATTCAACAGTTCTTTTATATAATTTCCTTACAGCAACAAAACTTCCCTTGTATATTGCAACGCATGTGAACTTCTGTCTAGTCATGACATCTGTGCCATAACTGTTGTAACTCTGTCCACCCTAAAGATTACAAGTAATCCATTGCAGTTTTACTGCTTGTCACATGACTTTAAAATGCCAGAATGAATATTTTGTTGCAGATTTTCTGATAGATCGCCACCAATATTCTATGCAAGTTGGTGGCACAGTGACAAACCATTTAGAACAAAACAAAAGACAGACACTCACAAAACTGCCCAACGAATTTTGTGAAGATCGAAAATCTCTGAAAAACAAATCATCATAGGGTATCTTCCACAGTTGACTTGTTAATTCCCGTTCCAGTTTATATTGTCTAAAAGGTATAAAAAAGTTATATAGCAAGTGTTGATTGGCTTTACAACTAAGAGAGACATCAAATGGAACTTAAAAATAAATGAACCATGCTTGTGTTTAATCTTGTTATTTTGGCAAACCAGAAGGATGGTAGATTGGTAACCAATTGAATCAACATAATTGGGATCAATAAGAATGACATAATCTATCGAGCTTCAGGATTGGACAGCATATGGTTTCAGAAATGACCAAGACTTGGCTGATACGTTTTACAATCTGATGTGGTTATCTCTGTTTACAAAATGATTTTAGGAGCATTTTAATGATCTTACATAGTTAAAAATTCACGATTCATAATAAAAATCTTATTGTGTGTATATTTCTTACTGCAAGCATGATCACATGTGTTTTCATATTCTTAATTATTTGTGAAATAAAAATGGGGGATTGGGTGTCTTTTCTGTCAAAGTTGAAGAATTAGTTCGAATAATTTGCCCAGAATTTCAAAAAATGCATCATGTTGATGTAATCTTAACTTTTTGATAGTAGAATTTGTTGCTAAGATTCAATCAAGGACATCATATATTGTATTGACATTATTATTTTGAAATCTTGATATAAGTAATAAGCAGTAATATAAACATTGATAGGTACATTATTAACTTAGTTGTAGTTACCAAAAGCTAGCTACAAACCTGTAACTATAAATCTTACCTCACCATAACAATTGGTATAATGATCAAAACCACTGCAACAATTGTCAAGGCAATAGCCACACCAAGTATAATTTTACCTAAAATTTAGATATGTATTATTTTCCAACCACCTGGTACATAAACTCCATAAAACTATGTGCCATTTGCCATATATGACACCACTAGATAGGAACATGCGTTTTGATATTTTCTAAAACCTATATGGAGATCGGAGTGCGATATTTAGGAAATAATAATTTAGAAAGTCTTTCATTGTTTAATGGTATGGCAGCATGTATGTTTTCAGGTTGTAAACAATAGGTATAAATATTTTTTTACTTTACACCAGAATTTTTCCCACTAAAAAAGTTGCATTGGTTTCAGTGGAAATTAACTATGACAAAGCCTGCTGAACATTGGTCAAGACAGGTTTTATACATTTACATTTAAAGATTTTAAAATTACTCACTCTTTAATGGTTCTTTGGCACAACTACTTCCATCAAAGCCACACTCTGGCTCATCCTTGATATCTTTAAGGCTCATACCATTTGGCCAATACATTGGTGCATTTGCTATAGGTTTATATTCAAATTGCCACTCCTCTTCTATTCTTACAGTGCCATTTTTGCTAGTCACTGTTACATTTTCTCGATTTAGCTCTAAATCACCTATAGCTTCCATCTTTGGAAAAGGAATCTTACATCTGTTATTGGCTACAAAGAAGATATACAAAAAGTCAAAAACACGTACAACAACAAACAAGAAAAGCCTAAAGAACGATTCAACAGGCTACAATGTCCATGATTGTTTATACTGGTAAGCAAATGATCATACAAATAGGCTACAAAGCTAAATAGCTGTAGTTGTCAAATCAGTTCCTTTGGCTTTAAAGGAGCTACAACATGGAGTATTGGTGATTAATAAAAGATACAACAGACAAGTGAAAAGTTAGTCTAAGTTATTGTCACTTAATATACAGGAAGACATCAAATTCGTAGCAACTTTACACAAGATGATGTTAAACTGATTATAGCTGACTCATCTCCTTGTACAATTACTTCAATTACATTCAAATAAATTGAAGAATACAAAGGTATTGAAGGTAGGAATCACAGGTACAGCTAATATCTACCAGAATAACATCAACTCTTTTGGAAAAAATACACTGTAAGATAAGTATTAGTTATTCGATAGTTCAATGTTTAGACATATTGCCATTGACTCTCTATTATAAGACTCTTCACAGTTTGTATTATAAGACTCTTCACAACAAAACAAAAAACATCTATGCCTAAACATTGCATCTAACAGAAGCAAATTAATAATTTGTTAACAAACATGCATTGCTGGTCATGATTACTGTGCTATGGAATTAAACATGCATGTGTAAATTAGGATAAGCATGCAATTATTTAACATTCTGTGCAGACGTTCGGTAAATTACATATAATGGCAGCTGTATTACAATGAGAGATTTGTGCAATTGTCTGTCCAGTGTCCATATAATAGTACATGACACATCACAATTGGATGTGACATGTTTCTGCGATGAGAGTTGCCATTGTAGTGTTGATGTGCAAGTGCAAGGTGCAAGGTGCTGCTCCTAGTTTGAGTTTTGTTAGTCAATTAACTTTTAACATGATTAAAGTTGTTGTCACATGTTAATATTTGTAACTGTTATGTTGGTTAGTTTAAGTATGGTCTTCGGTGGTCCTTTGAGCATGGTTCAAACAAGTCAAACTTTGTCTACAAAAATTTTCTTTTTTTAGTACTTTACTTTCTTCTCACTTGTATAAATATCCAAACAAAGGAAAAAAATATTTAAAGAAATCCAGTGTTTTTCTTTTTGAAAAAGTCTGTGGATAAGTCTTACTGGTGTGAATCATGCTCAATTCTATTAGATAGATTCTATTAGTTGCTTTTCTGTCCGAGTTGTGGCTAAGTTAAAATGTTGAACTTTGATATCGTCTAAGTTATATCAGTCTCAGTACAGTTATATCATTAATACCTATGATTTCAAAAAGAAAAACATAAAGTCAAAAATATGGCTGGTGAATTTAGCTTCTCAGTATCTCTTCAATAGATGATTCGCAAATAAAAGCAGTATTTTAAAACACTTCATCGTTATTCTTGTTAATAGACAAATGATATTAAACTGCACTGAAATTATGTTGTTAGTTATCAGTTAAAAGTTACTCGTTTTAGTAAAAAAAATGTTAATTAATGTTTCATTAAGTCAATTTCCTCTGGACAATGTTTGGACAAAAAAAATGCTTCACTAGAAATTAATTCTATTTTTCTTCAAGGCAGTTTCTCTAACATCGTCTGTCGGAAATGGACTAGCTGTTTAGATAGATTATTATTTATGTGTATTATACGAGTTATGGATTTGTTAATTATTCTTGCATGGATAAGGTTAATTAGGAAAACACTTACGTGAAAGGGTAAGGGAACACGCACATATGCGACCAGCAGCTACAAAATATAAAACCATTCATTAACACCACAGTTTTACATTAAAATAACTACATTATACTTTGATTAGACAAAGTAAAAAATTATTCCTGTTTGCTTTGCTTTATACCACAGTACACCTCTGCTAAGCTAAACACACAAGTTGCTTGAAAATATTTTTCCATATTTATCATATATTCAAATTGACAGAGAATAAAAATTTGATAGAGGCCAAAAAATGGGCTGGCTATATTTGAAATAGAAGATGTGTACTCTATACTTTAATATTTACCAACAAAATGCAAACATATTAGGTTTTTTAAAAAGCTTAACTGGTAAATAACACTTCAATTTTTATATCAAACACAATCAGTACCATTTTTTAACATTTTACTTCATTTTTATTTAGCTGATTTATATTTTTTCAAATAAGAACTGTTCGCTAATGAAGAAATCCATAGTGAATATTAACTTTCTTTTTCAATGCTGCACAAAATACTTGCTGACTTTTCATAATTATCTAGATACTAGCCTGTCAAATTATTGGGCCCAATACTTTCCAGAGCCTAAAGAGATAACTTAAATAGAAGCTATCCCTTTAGTCTCTATTAAATCCTTATAATTGGTGTAACGTAATAACCTCCTTTAGGATTATTGTGAAAATAAGGGGATTGTTGTACAACTGTGTTTCCTAATTTTGGGGATTTTAAATAAAAATCCGGATATTGTTCTATTAGAAACTTAAACATCATCATCCACCACCACACCACCAGCACCACCAGCACCACCAGCACCCCTATTGCCACCACCACCTTAGGCTTAAGTCCTTTTTCCATGCTAACACGGGTTGAACAGGTATACTAATGACTTTTTTCAATCTGACCTAGACTGTGTTATTTCTTAACGCTAAAATTGCTTCTAGAACTGAAGTAAATGCATTTTTGGCAGAAAGTGGTATTTCAGATAAATTTCACACTGTTGACGTCATGAACAAAGTGGTTTATGGTCGGTCAGTCGGCGAAATAAAAATATTTTTATCGAGAATGTATGGTTGGAACAACCAAAAAATAATTAAAAAAAAATTAACAAGGGTGGTCTAAAAGGAACGTTATTGATTCACCTTGTTTAGTTTAATTATAGATTGATATTCAACAAACAAAAAATTGATCATTGATTATTTTCTATGCTCATTTCTATGCTTTCACGAGATGGGATGAGAAAATGCGGGTTGTTTTTCAGGTTTTTTTCTTAAGAACTTTTTGCTTGAGATTATTATTTTTGGGCCTGTGAAACAACTAATTAGGTTGGAGTCTTATCTTATTTGTTTGTCATGGAAGCATTAGTGGGTTTCTGCATGTTATTAAAGTCGGCACATGTAAATCGTCAGTCACCATCTAGTTACAGTGCATGAACATGCGGTTAAATGGTATTAATTATTTTCATGCAGGAAGTGATATATTCTTGTGCATGTTAATGTTAAGTTTTAATTGGTTAATTTTGTCCATGTTTTCAGATATTCTACACTCATCAAAATACTTCCAATTTTAATAATTTAACTTGTGTGGTAACACATTTAATGATTGATATACTATATATAACTTTTTTATATCATTGTTTACAAGCACATCCTTGATTTTGAAGGTAGTAAAACGATCCGTTCTTTGATGAGTGTAAAACTTAATGTTAATTTTATTTTTTATATTTATTAGAACCATCTCCAAACCTGATGTGTTGTTACAATTCAAAGGTTTTTCACCCTCCGCATAAAATGTTTTTTGATTATTCGGATAGCAAACCACTAGAAAAAGAAGCATTAAACAAGTGAACTTTTGCTTTCAGTCTTTATTACGTTCCAATTGTTGTCGGCCCAGACTAACTACTTTAATCTTTAGCTCTTATTTTGTCAACATTGCATTTATTAGCCAATGTTTTAAGTATCTTCCAATAATTACATCTATATTGGATTAGTCAAATGTTTACCATTAACTTTTGACAGTACTTAATGACAACGTAAAACTTGCATTTGTAACTTTCTTGATTAAAGCAAAACAATGTGAATTCGGCATAAGACAAATAAAAAAATAACGACAACTCTTACGTTTTTTTCCAAAATGGTGAAGTCGAAAGGGATATTGAACTTCACCATTTTTATCAAAAAACATCTCATAACCATGGATACCTAAAATGCATTTATTCCATGTAAAAACAATGTTAAATGTCAATGTTACATTGATGTACAGCTTCAATTAGCAGTCTTATATGGTGTTGATAATCTGATACATAATGTATTTTAATAACAGAAATCATTAGATGAAAGCCCAGGAAGCCACCACTTGTCCAAACTCTCATTTGGGCTGTTTGCAATTGCATTAAAAAAAAATTCTAAAAAACTTGTTTGTTTACTTGTTTTAATGACCCAATAGAAAAAAACAAAATCATACATGAACGACAAAGTGATGAATAATCTTACGTCTTCATGACAAAATGCAATGACTCTTATTATTTTGTAGTACACCTCACAAACCAAAGACTAAAACATATTATTCTAATCAAAATGAAGGATTAAAAAATAAACTGTACTTGAAAAAACTTTGTTCTTCATATTTTCAATAACTTGCAATCCATCGTGATAATCCTGTCCCTTATTCATGGTGTCATTAACAGCAATTGAGTAAAACATGATGGCATCGTACAAATTTTGAGCATAAGTGGGAGGCTGTGAATAAAAACAAAATTTATTTTCCTTACAATAACTAGCTTTTAGGCTTTTGTAATGAATGTACACACAGATTCTACACACATAATTTTAACAAAAATGGTGATCTTAATTTCACATGGGGGTTAACCATTTGGAACCATGTCACACATTCCTTACTATCTAACATTCTTGTTGGTTGCTTCAAGTACAAGGCACGCATATGGGAGAGTGAAGGTGCCCTGTGCAAAACACACAATTTTTAGATAAATTATGCTGTGGTTATAAGTTTTTTAAAATAAAACATAATTCTACACCTCATCCTGCTTAATGGGTCTGTAAACCATCAGTAGAAATGAGAGCTATAATACCTTTGAGTGATGTTTTGAGTAATTAGTGTTATCTATAATCCCATGGTAAACTGAGACATTAAACATTGTTTTCATTCCAATCCGTACACGATCATGGAAATCTGCTAGAGTACTGTTACTGGTAAGTGTCGTTTCTTTTGGTAATTTGGTCATCATGAGCAAAGTTGCTTCCCAAGCTTTGCACAATTTTTTACTTCTTTCAATAAATGCCTGATAGTTGTCCCTTGGATCCTCTACTTTAACTAAACAATAAATAACCCAACATTAATTATTCCCATAGCTTTTTAAACTATGTTATGTAAAATACATGCAATGACTTTGACATGCCTATTGTTTATTGAAAACGCATGCAAATGAATGTCATGTCAATGTTTTTTAGTAGTTTTTCTGCATCTTTTCTGCATAAGACATAAAGGAATTAGTAAGTTATTTGATTGAAAGATGAATGTACATTACTATAAGATTTATACTAACCAAACACATTCCTTAAACTGCATGGTTCAAATTTTTCAGGGTCAGTCACAGAATAAAAAAAGAAATTCCAGGACTTTCCAATTGAACGTAGAAACGGATATTTGGTACTGATACTGCCTTCAAAAAAAACTACTGTTTAGGTGAGAAAAGGTACTACGCCTCCATGATGGCTTCTGGCTGCTAATTGTTTTACCCACTTGTGGACAGGACGTATAACCTATTTTGAGAGTAGCTATATTCCGGAGAACAGACCTGGGTTGATATTGGAACAGAAAAGCAAGTTTCCCTTCTTAAAAATCCCTTGCCATTGAATAAAAATTCAATAATATCTGTACTTGGAGTTTTTAGAAACAACATGGAAATGATAACTATTGTTTTTATAAGACATTGCCCTGACGTTCTGTTCGTGTGTACAAACATGCATGTTTTTGATGTGAAGTATTAATATTATAAGCATAAACATAATATTAAAAAGGTTAGTGATTAAGTGTTTTTATTGACCTCGAAAATTACCAAAATCAGCAGTTGCCCATTTGAATGTGCGTTCTTGACGTGCTTTTCCACCAGATAGATCAATTTCAAAGGCAAGGAACACATAGTCTCCATTAACCATATTAAGATCAGCAGCTGCTATTAAACACTCTTTGACAACACGTACACTCATCAGCAACAAGATAACTAGAAAAGATAAAGGTGAAGAAAAATGTAAGGAATAGAAATTGCATGCACACACACACATGTGCAACAGCTATCCAGGCATGCAAAATATTTCACATGCTTAATTTTCTGTGTGAATAAAAAATATCAAAAAGAAAAAGAGAAATTGTTTTTCTAATGTGCTTCAAATAGAAGCATTTCAACACAAAAATTCTAGGTCAAAATTCAATCATCAAATATGTTCTTAAGCTTAAACTGAATCAATAAAAATGTCTTACAACCCACATGTGGTAAAATTACATTTTGTGGACAAAAGTAAAATATATTAAAGTAATATCCCTGGTTTTTTTTTCTTAAATAAAGTATTCAACTATTTATGTATATATACTGCAGATTAACTATATTATCATGCTTGCTGTACATCTGTTTGTTTTTGTTTCAAAATTAGGACTTGGGTAAAATTAAAATTAGGAGGTAGGTAAAACATAAAACATTTACATTAATATGTAGCTATAGCATTACCAGTTACGTTGGACTAGCCTTTGAATTTTTATTCCGGTTTTCTAAGACTCTTTTTTCTATCTGTATCTTTGTTTCATTTTAAATGATACATTGTACATGTGCAAAATTAGACTTACTTCGAGCTCTCGATGACAAATATCTCATATCTTCAACTGCTTTTTGGTAATGATATTCATAAGTATACTGTGAAGGTGCAGGTATATATTTTGTAGCTAATATTTGAGATGCAAACTTCTCTTTTATATTCTTATGTGCCCGTCTATACATAGTGGAATTTTCAACCACCATTGCAAATTTTGTCCACTTGAAATATCTTAACAGCTCTTGGATTGCAGGAGTTAACTGACGCCCGATTGGCTCTGTTCGTGCAAATGTTGGATATGTCTCCTTTTCTGAAAGCTCAGAATCAAGACACATCTAAATAATAAAACAGTTGCTTTTATTTAAGGAAACACAACAAGGAATAATGTGATATCATAATTCCTTTTAGAATTTTAACTAAGCAGAAAAGCAAAAATATAAACTTAAAAATTTACCGTATTTTATATGCTTTTTTGTTTGTTCATGACAATAATAATCAACTTACAACCTAGATTTACCCTTCAAAAGTCCTTGATTTTTGATTGTTTTGAGAACGTGCATATCTATTTTATGGAAGTTACATCTAAACTTGATGTGACTGGAGAATGCTTGTTACACTGAAAATGTTTGGTTGATGCCACAATAAAATTCCGGGCGTCCACTTAAATATTGACCTTGATTTTTCCGACATTCCTGACATTCCTGACATTTTTCTGACAATTTTCTTCCCTATCTTTCCTATAGTTATGGCTGATGAACTAGTTGACTGTTTAAGGAAGAAGAAAAATTGCAATATACTACATAAAGAAAGAAAGAAACAAAAGATGAAACAAATACAAGCGGAAGATAAAAACTGAAATTAGAGAACATTTGTATTAAAATATTAAGCATATTCTTTCCAGGGAATTAGTGAAAAGTTTAGAATTTCTGACATTACATACAAAGAGCAAATTTTCCTGATATTTTTAAAATTTATGACAGAGTGGACACCCTGAAATTATTTACACTGCATGACCGAGACAAGATACATTAAAAATAAAAACTGTTGAAAAATATCTGGCTAACTGAGGAGAGTTGTGACTTTAAAATTACTGGAACATTTAAATTTTAACAAAACATAATATTTTTAGCTCATTCAAAGGAAAATGAACACATCCCTTTTGTTTATTAGACACACACAACTTGAGTATTATTAGATTCATAATAAAAAATGTGAATCTTCCAAAAGCTAATTAAAGGATTATGTCAATAAGGGTATTATCAAAAAACCAAGGGTCAGAATATTTTACATTTATTTTAAGCAAGAGTAAGCTCTTTTAGATATTATCTTTCAGAAAAAGTTCTATACTTTAATACAGATTATCTGCCAATAAAAAAAAGATTGCAAAACACTAATAATGCCAGGATTAAACAAAATATTTGACAGCAAGAACTTACTTAACATCTTGACAGGAATAAACAGAATTTTTCTCCATCTGTGCAAAAGTCCAAGCTATTGCAATACTTAAATGGTACCAGAAAATCTGACAGTGGCTATGCTGCCATTTTTGGTCTACCCACCAAATTGAAGAATGACAATTTACAATGAAAGGTTATCAGGTTCTTTGTAATCTTAAATGTTGTATTTCCACCTCAAAAATGCCAAAATCTTATTTCTTATTAACACCACATTTTAAGGTGCCTGGAACAACTATATTTAAAAAAATCACTAGATCATAATAAAATTTAAGAAACAATAGTGCATTGATTTATGAACATGATCATTTAAGAGATTACATGATTAATTTTGTTAAGCCCGCTAATCCTGATTATTTTAATTGTAATAAAGTGAAAGTAATGAATACAGAG
Source organism: Hydractinia echinata (assembly GCA_030067915.1). NCBI lineage: Eukaryota > Metazoa > Cnidaria > Hydrozoa > Anthoathecata > Hydractiniidae > Hydractinia > Hydractinia echinata. Next base: position 856,577 of record JASGCC010000133.1, read on the forward strand.
TGATATATGAATAACATGCTCTGCCTAAATGAATTAAAAAATGAATTAAAAAAACTTTGGAATCCTGCTCTTTTAAAAACAGACATATAAATGTAAAAAAAACTCATGTGTAATACTGTAGAACGTGACTAAAAATGTGGCTACATTGACCTTTAAAATCTCTTTTTACACAGATTTCATGACTTCCTCTAATAGCATGCTTTGAGTATGAGCAAAAACCACATATTAAAATTTTCTTTGTTATGAAGTGAAAGTGACCTTGTTGTTTATGCTACAAGTCATTGCACATTACATTATTAACCTTTAACCGTATCCACAATATCCTTTAAAAACATACCCTTATACTCATAAAAATAATAATATACTAAATATCCTGTCACTTTCCTAACATGCAGATTTCAATAGAACAATTCTACAATCCCCAAAGACGAAAAACCAATTATGAAAACCCTAAAATACCTTATTAATGTTGTTATAAATGTGGTTCTTTTCTTTAAGAAATGTTTTGTTAACTCTTTATAACCTTTTTAACAAAAAAGAAGTAACAATTTTTTTTCATCATTTTCCTGTGGAAAAACATCCTTTTTTCCCTATTGGGTAAAATGTTGTGACCTTTAATTTAAAATCAAACATGGGGTTGAAAAATATAATATACTTATAAAAACGTTTTAAAAACTAATTTCTTATCTTGTTTTTTAAGTTTAAAAAAAATCCTTGTCCCTGTGAAACACTGAAATATAATTGATTATAAAAATTTTCATAATGCCATCATCAATAAAGACCCAAATGCAATAAGAAATGGTCCATCCATAGGTGAAAAATTCTTTTTCAGAAAATGATCCGTTTATATCTAGAAATTTGTTAACCTCTACTATGGAGTTCCTAGCAGTTACTCAAAACAAATTCCCTGACCTGTTGAAAAATCCACTTAGGCAGAAGAAAAACGGAAATAGTAATTTAAAGTTTTATGTTGTCAGTAATGACCCATAGACACCCATAAGTTTTTAACCTGTTGCATTTATTGTGGAGACTATGAAACTTTAATAAAAATAATGTGTAGGATGCATGCTTTTGACAAACTGTTAAGAAGATCTAAGGGTTTGAAAAATTTGCTGATGTCAGCAATGACCCAACAATACACAAACATTCATTTTCATTTACTTTCCAGCTTGAAACACTGATCACGAAAATGTATCAGATCATGTATTTTTGTTGAACGGTTGCAGAGATATTGAGGTTTACAAGTTTTTTTGATAATGTCATCAACTCGTCTGCTCTGCAAAGGGTGGGTTGGTCTAGCTTTTAAAAAATTGGTACCATTTTGATCTCAAGTTGTTCCTAGTTACCCACACAGGAGAGGTATTTTTCCACCCATTTCCAAGTTATTTTGCTTAAAAATATAAGTGCATTGTAATGGCTTTGTTAATTTAAATTACGCCATCAAGGTTAAATTATTGTTATCGATGTTGTGATGGTTAATTTGTCGATTAGCATTTGACACATGCATTTTTCTGCAACGTTAAAAAAAAATAAACACATTGACTATGCCTGTCGGACACATCATAATATTATATATAAGATATCACTTTTTTTAATGTTCGTCTGTTATTACAAGTTATATAAGTGCAACACGATGGCTTGAATAATCTTAATGACAATCTTTGACAGCAATGTTTTGATAAATAAAAAAAATTTAGGTGATGTTTAATAGATGTTACTGAAGCAAATTGGAAAAATATATTCCAATTTGCAAGTCATACACACATGGACACAGTAAGCATATACCACTAGTTAAGAAACAAGTTGGCAGGTCCACGGTGACTTGGCCTAATTTCAGTCACAGGTGACCCCTAGTTACCCAGTCAGAAGTTGAGATCAGTTCTATTTACTGGATTCCAAGTTATTAGGCCTTAACTTGTGTAATGTAATGTAAGTGTAATGCCACAGCTTCACTCATCTTGATTCATGAATTGACATTAGTTTTAAAGACTTTAAAGTTGAAATTGCCTGTTACACAGTTACTGTCATTATATATATATTGGTGTGGATTAATTAATACAAGACTATAAGGTTTCAATAATCCTTGTGATTCAAATTCTGTTTCTGACATTTTAAGTGATACATAAGCTTTATAATTGCTGTACAGTGTCACTTCTTATCTAGTTTTACATGGCATTTTTGGAATGAAAAAATAAGGAAGGGACAGGACAAAAAGGAATGGAAGCAAAAGTGGATATCACAAGTGAGAATGTAAAATGTAAAAGCACCTAAGTTGTCTTGAGTTTGTAAACAATCTTTAAAACACAAGCGTTAAATGCTGCTGAAAAATGAAAACAAAATAAGAATAGCACAAGGCTCATTTTTTGGTTTTAAGTTTTAGAACAATCTAGAATAAAAAAAATCCTTGCAATCCCCTCTCGAACTACCTATAAATGTTTTTTACTTTTCTCACCTACAGTATGCCTTTTATAAGAACCTAATTTATAAGAATATCAAGTTGAAATATTGCTAAAAATTAAAAACATATAAGAACATACTTAGCCTGAATCCCTTCATTGATTACAAAATACTGTGAGTGTAAAACTTCTAAAAAGCACTTTTTTTTCAGATAGGTTTTCGTTAAAACGAAAACAATTTCTATACTGTTTCTAAAGTTTTATATTATTAGTTGTATTTCCCTGTTTTTCAGAAGAATTACGAATAATGACATTTGAGGCTAAAGCAAGTGTAACAAATAAGCACATTCAGCCCCAATTTTAGATATTTTTATTAAAAATGTTAAACAGCAAAATAGTATTCATATCAAGGCAATTTTTTAAAGGGATTCCTGCATTGAAAATAATATATTTGTACGTTATAGAGGATAAAAAGTTGTTTATCAAGTTTTTCGGAATTTTTTTAAAATCTTTTTTCATTCTTAAGATATCAAGCTTAAAAAATTTCCAGCTGACCTTATGACATCATCATTGATAATGTAATAAGATAGTAATCATAAATTAATATATGAAATATCTTGCAAACTTATATAATATCAAAAGTTTTTAAATGTGTGGACTATTGATGATTCTTGACATATGTAAAGTTTTGTAGTTTAAGAAGGATCTCATCTTTAATCACAGGTAGAAATATAAAGTCAGCATTTTTCAAAACTTTCTGATGACATCATAAGATCTTGGATTTTGAATATTTAAAACCTTAAATATCTTGAAAACGAGAAAAGATTTTTAAAAAATGTCAAAGGACTTGATAAACAACTTTTTATTCTCCACAACATATAAAAATATCATTTCCAATACAGGAATCCCTTAAATGAACTCCATTTTAGAGCTGCATTTACAACAAAAACACCAATGTTCTACATATAAAACACATAAATCCCAGAGGAACTTGAGAGAGAGAAAATTCTATATATGAGAACAACAGGCTGAATTCTGAAATTGTGTTTTTACTGCTAAAAAATGAATAAGAGCAAATCAGGCAGAAGATAAGCACAAAAAATATATATCTTTTCAGTACAGTATAAAACTTTGGTCAATAAAAAATAATATTCCATCAGTCGAAATTTGGTTACTTCTTACAAACAACAACCAAAAGGTGTTATAATATCTGAACTTCTATCGAATGATGAATAATGATTTTCAACATGATGCATAATGCTGCAATGTGGGGAAAATTAAACAATTATTAAGGAAACATAAGTCAAATGAGGGATCACCTTTCTTTTGGTCCTTGCAAAACATCCCATGCCACCCCATGTCCTAAGAAAAATCCAACCCTGACAAAATTAACTTTCAAAAATAAGTTTATCCGTGGGACAAGGAAACTATGCTGATTCTTGTACTCAAAGGTGAAAATACAAGTGAAATTTTAAATTCAGCATTTCATTATTGCTAACTTGTCAACTCATTGGCCTTACCATCCTTTTGGTAAAACTTAATAAACTATTTCAGTCATTATGTTATAACAATTGTGCCAAAAAACTTTATAACAAATGTACACCACATATAGAGCATGACTCAAGGTGGCAGATCAACCTCCACTTTGCAGACAGAGACATGTTTCCTGAATTGGTTTTACACACAGTTAAAATGTCTAAAACCTCTTGTCAAAAAGGGAAGAAAATTAATTTCAGTTTTTTTCATTGTTTATTTTAACTTTTCCCACTAGTGATAAAAAAACCACAAGAAATATGATAAGGCCAAAACCCCTGTTGGTAAATAGATAAATTTTATGTTAAACAGACAATGTGATAATAACATATATCTCATTTCAAAATAAAAACTTGCAAAGGACAAATACCAGCAAGCATATGTCATCATAATTGACCGAATGCTTTCTTTGAAAGGCCCGTAGAATTTACAGAGTAAACAACAACATTAAATAAAAATGAAACCTGTCTAAAATTAAGCTTAATGCTAATAAAATAGTTTGAGTTTATTTATTCAGATAGCTGAGGTCTTAGCTGTTTAAAAAAACATTGTTAGTTCAAATTTGAACAATTGAAATGAAAACAACAGTACTTATATCGAATAGGCTGAAATTGTTTGTTTGTATGGTTATTTAAGGAGTAATAGACTAGATAAACAAACAATGTTTTGATTTTTTTAAATTTCGGCAACTCAAACAGATTGTTTTTATAAAATCTAACATGTTTTGAGACATAGTCTTTTTTAAGATTCTAAAAATAAAAAATTGATACCAATGTTGGAGAGAATATGAAATTCATATTTTCGTCAAACAATACAGCAGTGTACTCTCCCAATTTTTGATAGTATTGTATGTCATGTGCAATTTTGTTGGTTCTTAGTTTATGATAACCTGAACACTTCACTTGTGCTTTCAAAAGGCCAAGAAAACAACTTGGGTAACATGATTTTGTCAAAACAAGTTTTGGGAAACTGAAAACAAATGCATTTCCAGTATTAGCAAATGTTTACTCTTTTACTGTGTTATATTAAATTAATCTTTCATACATCAAAAATAAAAGAAAGGATTTTTGCAGGCTTTAGTAACTTTACTTATGGATAGAGATAGACATATTTTACATGGCTAGCCTCTATTATTTCCAGGAGGAGCCATGCCTTTGATTGAGAGTATTTAATACTCATTTTGAGCTAAGCAGACCCGAAGACAAATTCCTGCAATATCCAAAGGCCCACACTGTGTGCCATCTCCCAGACTTCCCTCACATGGCTTAGGTTAACCTTGGGCTATGGTAACATTCACTTGCCCATATTGAATTGCCATCAAGGGAAATTGAACAACGGTCTCCCACACAAAGTGAGAGAGTTATAACAACAAAGCTACATCGCCATAATGACACTAATTACTATATGTACCAGCCAAAAAATCAGACACCCTTCTCCACAGTGCTGTTATTTGGGTACATTCTGTTATATTATAAAAAGGAGAGTGTAGTGAGTTCAAAGTTTTTTTTTTCCTTTTTAAAAAGTCAGGCTCAAAGGGTATATGGTATCCTCACATCGAATTGTAATGGTTTATAAAATAATTAAACATTAATTAACATTTTAAAAATCATGAATCGTTCCTACAGTGACATCTTACTTTTGTTATCTAGAAACAAGAATCTTAGATAGACAAGTGAATGAAACTTTGATGTGCGGCTTTTAAAATACTCCTCAGAAATTGTGAATTACAAAGCTTTATTTCAAACAGCAAATTTAAAATTTTATGAAAAATTAAAATAAAAAATTGGGTGATGTGTACACTTTATTATTCTATTTCTTTCAGTATACTCTAAATCTTGTATATCTAAACTAAACAAAAAACAAACAAACAATAAAAAACTAAAATGTATTTTCACAAAACAAATTTATAATGCAAGCAGGTAGGACAAAACAGCACCAGCATTTTTTTTAGAGAGACGCACAATATGATATATAAACACAAACAAAATCGTTGCACCATTAAAGGAAATGCAAAATCCTAGATTTATAAGTTTGTCTATCATGCCTAAAATACTACAAAATAAGCATAAAGCTTAAGCACAAATATACTAGCGGATTCCCCACTTGTGTTTTTTGTTACAAACTCATTTCGCTATATTCTATAGCACCAGTATGTCAAATTCTAGATAGTTTATAAAATATTCAAGGAGAAAGGCCGAAAGGAATGTTTTAAAAAAATTCCTTGTTTTAATGCCTATGAAGATTATTATTTTTATTTAATATTTTTTCGACAGCAAATCTGGTTTATACAACTTTAGCTTGGTTTGTAAATTAAAATGAAAAAATTAATATTTTAAGCCCAGACATATTATTACATTATTTATTGAAATTTTTAATCTAACAGTGTTTATCATGTTTTATTATACAATTACATGTATTTTTCCTGATAATGTACTCAAGATTTATCTTTATCTCCACATGTGGTATATGGTATCAGACATTCCCACGATGTCATAAAAAGTTTAATAGGTTTTTGGTTGGTTACAGACAATCTAATGAAAAACAAAAGGACATATGGTGTAAACTTCATTTATGTATCAGCAAAAGAATTGCACAAGTCTGTGATAACACTATGAAAAGAGAATTTTTATTGCTTTTGGATTTCCACCCTGTATTATATACAAAAGACAGCGGATTACAATAATTCTATCATAAAATTTGAGAATGCAGGAAAAAAAACAAGAACATTGCTTGCAAAAGATGCTTTTTATGGAAAATTGGACAGTGGTACAGCAACTGCCACAAGTTAGCTCTAACAGCATTAAATAAATGGAAAAAAATAGTACTTTCAAAGAAAAAGCAAATCTCTTATAATAGCACAATAATTTAATGTTTGCAAGGGGCAATGCGGATATACACTTTTTCTCCCAAAAGACTATATCTTAATCCCTGAACGATGAGTTATTCTGACGCTACGTCAATGTTATTACATCAGGTTGACATTAAATGTTTCATTAAAATGTAAGAAGCAATCATATTACACTTATTGGTAAGTTTCTTTTAAGGCTGAGTTACCCAATATGCTTTGGGTGAAATGATCACACCATCAACAAATTTCTAAGAAAAAAAATTATGTATATGGAGGGGTCATTGCTGAATCATAAAAATTTATGTTATGTTTTGAATCGCTCAAAAATCCATATGATCCTGCAGATTTTTATCAGCACTTTAAGCTATACAAAATAGTGGTAACAGCCTGAAAAGTTTCTCAAAAACAATTTTTCTTTGCATGTTATTGCAAACAAAGTTATATTTCTAAAAACATTATGTTTTATAAATTAAGTGGATTTTTCCCTTAGACAATCTACCAGTTTTAGAATATGATAAAAATTTCTTGGGTATCCATACAAGTATTTATTACACTGAATACTAATGTTAATAGTAGATGTGTCAGAGGATTTATTAAATAGAGCTGGACTGGTTTAAAACAACATTTTTAAATATATACATATTGTAAGTGTTTAAATACAGTTTGAACAAAGATTCCCTTTTATGTGTTATGCTTTCAATATTGCAAGCTATAAAATGTTAACTAAAAAAAGAAACTTTGATTGTAAAAAATTAATAGATATTCAATTATTTAAAACCATGGTAATTTAATTTGTTTTAAAAATTGATTGCTTGTTACAAAGCTTGTAATATTGTTCTTTCTATTTCATACAATTTTGGATAAAAAATATTTAATATTATATTCTTTTTCATCACCTTTTACAAAAGACCTTTTAAAGAATTCAAGAACAAAAAGAATGCTAGGTTTTCTAATGGATTGCAATATTTTAGGCTGACCAGCTGCTTATTCCACAAAACAAATTAACAAAAATATACTACTTCAAAGCTTATGCAATAGCAGTTAAGTGCCTATAATCCAGTCCAGGCATCGAGAACAAGTCCCAAAATTTAACACACACACAAAATAAAATTTGTGACTTACATGTGATATCATGGGAACATTAATGGCACCAGCATTACGAGCTGTTGCTTTACATCCCTGGCACCCGCCTCCAATAAATGCATCAACACTTTCATTATGTATCATTCCCATTTGAAGTGTGACAGCTTTTTTCCAATCACACATGGTGTCAGCCCAAACTATCTCTACCTTGTGATTGGGTAAAAGATTTTTGTTGTTATTTATATCATCTATAGCTAAATACATTGCCGAAGCATAATATTTTCCACTGTAGTATGACGTAAGGTGAGAATCACCAAGGGTGTAGGGTATTAAAACACCAAGTAAAATAACATCTTTTCCCTTTTTTGGATGGGGGAAGTGATGACATGTTAAATTGTACATTTGATCTTCTGTGTTAAAACACCAACATTCTGTTGAAAAAGTGTCATTTACTCTTTTTAAACAGTTACAGATATAGTTAATGGAATTGTATCTATTGATGTAATATTTAGAAGACTCTGAACCAACAGTATTTGGCTTTTCACATTTGCACAAAAAATTATATAAGTTCTTTCCTGGATTTGGACAATGACAATACCGACCTAAACTGACATTCGTAGGTACAATTTCATTTGTAGTCATATTCTTTACCATGATTATTGTTGAATTATAATCTTCTTTTACACAAGTTGCATTTGAATAATGTTTTTTTTTTAATATATCATCGTCATCTGCATTATGACGAAAATGCGTCTGCATCGGAGGAATCATAAATATCATAAATAAAATTGCAAGGTTCATTGTGCTACTTCTTGGTCTTGGAGTACATATAGTAAATGATAACATTTTAAGTCAGTATTTTTCCCGGAAACCAGTTTGGGTTGTACATTTTATATATCATTCTCATATTATATCAATCTAGAAAAAACACCTTAAAACACATAATATATCTTATTTAAAAAGATGCCAATGTCATCCATGGAAAGTGCGACAAGCCAAAAAACATCCGACATTATCAGATTATGTTGACAGATTCAAACAAGGACTTTAGCTAGCCGATCAACATAAATATATTTATTAACTAAAACCATATCTAAAAAAACTTCTTTAGATTTAGAAAATATTAATGCATCTTGTGAAAAAGACGCATTGATATTGTGTGACATAAAATATATATTTTCACTACATTGAAAGTTTAACAATAGCAATATCACAGTGAGTGGCGAGCTAGCTGGTTCTCCTCCTTCGTCTGAAATCAATTGCATGAAAAGTATAAACAAAGTTCCGAACAGTCTGGCACTAGTATTCTATTAAAATGGCAGCTCAGACATGTGCGAACACGGGCGAATGACTGACTACATGATTTGATTCGTCAGCGAAGACATTCTATTTTATAGTTTGTTTTCTACTAAGCTATCTAAACTATCTTTCCTTTCAAGCATTTGATACGGTGTTTACAACATGATAAATAATTACTTCTTGCGGCGATTCAATATGGGCAATTGAATATTACCGTAGCCCCGGGTTAACCCAAGCGGTCGTTGATGTGGCTAGATAGATAGATAGATGTGCATATTTTACATGGCTATCCTCACAAATATGGAGGGATATACCCTATATATTATTTCAAGGACGGGCCATTGCTTGATGTAAAGTCTTGGATTATTTAATGCTCATTTTGAGCTACGCTGGCCTAATTTGGGTCATCGTTCTAACAGACAACTTCCTTCAACATCAAATGACACACACAGTGTACCATCTTGCCCATTTTCTTTATATGGAATGTCATCATACATTCACTTGCCCAGATTAAATCAACACCAAGAGGGAATCGAACCCCTGACTCCTGCACATACTGGGAGAGTTGTAACCACTAACCAACAGCCCAGGCCTTGCCATGAGTTTTAGTTGTGAGTGTGACAAATCGCACGAGCAAAAGGCCCTGGGCGTGCGATGACGTGCAGGTTTTTTTTAAATTGTTTTAAAGTCTCTGAACTTAATGTTTTTCTTCCACCAGGCTTTCTCTGGTTCTTTAACATATGTTACTTATTATTAAAATCCACATTAACTTTATATCAGATGCTGAAAGAAAGTCACTAGCTAACAAAACAAGAATAATATTAGAGCACATCGTCACCCTGGCATCGGCATCCTGCCGCCATCCAGGGTTCGAATTAGAAAAGTAAAGTCGGTTCGCAAAAATTTTGGCACTCTGTAACGAAGTAAACCACCATCTAGATGTGGCCTGGGAACACCGTAGATAAATTACCATTGGCTTGTTCATTAGAGTAGCTACTTGTTTTTAGACGAGAATTTGTATTTTTTTTTGTGACCTGTGAGCTTTACTTTTTCCTGCCTTATTTTTTGTTGTTGTTGGAGACAAGTGGGGGACGTTTAAACTCGTGAACCCCACACATGAGAACTGAGCGTCTGAACTAGCGACTCTCTCAGTTTTAACTTTCTTGTCTCCGATAGCCAAAATAATGTTGCAAAAATCAAAATGCGATGCATTTATATCGCCGCTTTTTGTTCTTAAACTTTTAAAATGCGATCTAAAAAAGCATTTCTATCGCCCCTTTTCGTGCTTAAACTTTTAAAACGCGATCTAAAAAAGCATTTCTGTCGCCACTTAAAAATATTCAATTCGCAATTTTATCATTTTCTTCGCAAAGTGATTCGCAAAAATGGCATTTCGATTCGCAAATTGAGAATTGCGAACTGCTAATTCGAACCCTGCCATCTTTATATTAAACTTTGGGAATTCGGTTCCGTACAATTCATTAATTTTTTTACCAAAGCGAACCATGTTCATATGTAATACTGAGCGGATACATTTTATACGAATTGAAACAATCATTTCTACGATCCTGTTTTCATGATTTTTAAACGATCTATGGCAATGTTTTTTCTTTCTACAATCCCATTTTCGTGATTTTTAAACAATCTATGGCGATCTTTTCGCTTTCTAAGATCCCGTTTTCATGGTTTTTGAACGATCTACGACGATCTTTTCGCTTTCTACGATGCTGTTTCCATCATTTTTAAACGATCTACGGCGATGCAACAAAAATTAATAAAACTTGGGATTCGCAAAAATGGCAAATTGCTTTATTTATTCTTCGTCAAGTAAGTTTAATTTGATAGACCGAAACTAGTATTCGAAATTACTATTTTTAGCCGCATGCACAAAAATCAAGGCACGTGAGTATCGAAACAGTGTTCTCAAAATAGAAATAAAAAAACAGGTAGCATGCGCAAGATACAAAGCTCTTGTAAAAAGTTTTAGTATGATCGCTTTGATTTTACATTCTTCACATAAACATGATTTTACATTAAACATAAAATCTTTAACGCTTTACGAGTTTAATTCATTTTTTTTTAAATATCTTTTAATAGTTTTCGTGATAGTTAACACTTTTAAACAATAGCATGCATGTTACATGTAAGACCAAAAGGATTCATCAAATCTTATTATGACTCGCGCACAACGATAACAATAGAAAGCAATTAAGTTCATAATGTAAACAAAAGATATGCGAAGGTTCTTTATGTAGACATGAGATCGTTACACGACGTCGTAAAACTCGCGTAAAGTAAGATTTAAGCAGTATTTCTCGTATGTAAATTATCTTTTCGTGGTGCGGCTAAAAGAAATAAAGATTAAAAATTAAGAAATAAAAATGCAAGGTAAATAAGGAAATCACTTTAAATTTTATACGATTTTGCGTGTGTGCTCAATCGCACGCCTTGGACATTTTGCGCATGTGTGGGCGCGTTTGCGTGGGATCGCACACCTCTCATGGCAAGGCCTGCAGCGCCTACACCCCTGTCAAAGTATAACTTTTGCAGCCTATTGACTACAGAAAGCACTGGCAAGTGAAGGCCTCTCATAAAGAAAAGTAGTAACAACAGTTTAAAACGTGTATGTTAATGTAACTGCATATGCAATCACGCACATACGTGATCACATACATACGTAACCTTACTTTACCCATGCAATTTAATTTTTTGCACACAGTGAAATTGCTTTGTATTTCCATTGCTTAGCAGTGCTCCTATTATGACTTTTACACTTTCTCTCTATACCAATCAAGAAGAACATTTTTTCTTTTGTCTTATTCTAATCTGTTTTTATCTTTGTAATATACTTTAGGTTTAACCCTGTAAAAAACTCAAAATTAGTTCTGAATGCTAGACGATCTAAAAATAAAGATTTTAACATGTGAGATTAAAGATGCACTTGGTTCTTATTGTGCACATCAATGAAAAAACATTCTAGATGACATTGCAGGGTTTCTTGTTGTTTTTTTGTCATATTGTTTCAATTTTTCTTAAAAGTAGAAGTGGTGGTCAAACTTTTTTCATTTTTCATTTTTTAATTAGGTCAAATGATGGCCCAGGAATGCCCTAAAAGCAGTAATATTCAGTCTTGTCATTTTAGCGTGTGCAAATGCACTCACACGCCTCCACACATGCCTAAAACTGAATTGGGCAAACAGTTTTAGATATTAATCACACTTGTAAAATCCAATATCGCTCCTGCAAAATTTTTTATGTGATTTATAACAAAACTAAACTGAGACTTTCTTACCAAAATAGGTAAAATACAAGTGAAAATCAAGACAGATTATTATTGTTGTAATTATTATATGTGGTGAATATACGCTAGCTAAAATGTAATATTGCAAGATATTCGCTGAAATAGTTGTGTAGGAAACCATGTAGGAAAAATAAGGCAGAATATGCTTGTTGTAACACCCTCCTCCGTTTTAAACTGTTGTCACTATTTTCTTTATTAAGGCAGATCAACATTATGGGAGGATGCATACAAAAAACAAGGCAGAATATGCTTGTGGTAACACCCTTATTCGTTATGAATTTTAAATAATTTTAATGATGCGAAACACTTTAAATATTGCCAACTAAACTATAGTCCCTAAAACGATTTTGCACTTAGATTTAATTGTTTTTTAAAAAATGCACAAAAACATTAAAAGAACACTAAATGTTTTTATAAAAATAATTTTCCTATTTTCCTGTTTTTATTATTTTAAGTGGGAGAAGAATAACTTGCTGTATAAAAAACAACACAAGTTTATTCTGTATTATTTTCAAAACAGCACAAAAATAATTCTTGCTGTATAACTTTTAAAACAGCACGAGGAAAATACTGGCTGCATAACTTTTAAAATGATAAGTAAACCTGCACATTATCTTCCCAAGTGCTGCAAAGATGATGGATCGAGTGGGACTAGAGCCCACAACCTCTCACTTGCTTGGGAAGATAATGTGCATTATCTTTGAAAGATTAATTAATTAATTTTGTTTCATTTGGAAAAAAAATATTAATTAACTGTGTGTGTAAAGCGAAAGTACAAGGAAAAATGTGCTTGTCATAACACCCTTCTCCGTTGTTGACAAAGTAATTGGAGAATTAAAAATTGCACGCCTTGACACAGTAGACACAATTTTGGGTGTGCGCACACCATTTTTCATTGACAAGACTATGAGTAGATATGCCAAAACTGACGCAATTTTGTAATTTTATGAGAAATTTTAGACAGATAAAAGATATAATTATCAATTTTAGATTAGTACCCTCAAAGATATCATCCTTTACCAGGCCACAAAATTTTGTTGTTTGAGGGGAACGGGGAACGTTTTTTTGTTGCCTCAATTTCATTGTTAAAACAAGGATAGAGTATTGATCTACAAATAGGGTAACTGGAAATACTGAAAAATTTGTTTTACTTTTATGAGTGCAATAAATACTTATTCTTACCATTTCGCAATAGCTGGCCAAGTGTTAGTGCTCATTATCCACACATGTGTAAAAGTTTTTGCACTATTTTTTTCTATTGGTAGAAGCTGAGAACGAGTTTAAAGGTTTTAAGGGACTTCAAGTTCCACCTGCAGTCACTGGTTGGCCATTAATTCCTCCCCCAATTCCAAAAAAAAATTTTTCTGGCTGAGCAATATTAATTCATCTCACATGGAAATTAATGTTCCCCTTCTTATTATTTACAGTAAAAAAGAATCAAAATATATAAAAAAAGATAAAATAAAATAGATAAAAAAGACTTTGTGATAAAATATGTGTTTATAAACTTATTCTATTTATTCAGATTGCTCGCCCAGTTTAAATTATTGTAACCTTGGGGGAGCGATTTATTGCTCTGGTGTTATTTTCTTATTGATAGGCCTGCGCATGTGTAAAAGTTTTTGCACTATTTTTTTCTATTGGTAGAAGCTGAGAACGAGTTTAAAGGTTTTAAGGGACTTCAAGTTCCACCTGCAGTCACTGGTTGGCGACAACGTCAGCCACACTATTGATATTGGTCACGTAAAATTATTAGCGAATTATTAGTAATAGTAAAAAATGAAAAATAAAATGACTGTTACAAGTAAATTGTAAAAATATACTCATGAAATATTAATACTCTTTGCTTACAAAAAATAGACTCAGGGCTATTTAAAGTTAGGGGTAACAGAACAATCGTTATCCCCAAATTAGTAGTGTTTTTCAAAATTTAACCAAATTCAGTTTTCTATGGATTCAGAATGTATTATCTGCTTATTGTCATCGTAAAGAAGGTAGTAAGTTTAATCACGATTTTATTGTTTTTTAAAAATATTGGGGTATTTACAGCAGCTTACTTAAAATCAGATGGGTTAATTTTTATTGTTTTTTTTTAAAAGAAGTATTATATTTTCAGATATCGTTGAATTTTTTATTGTCTAATTTTCGCAAACATAAGACATTATATTTTATATTTTTTGTTGGCTCAGGTTTTTGCAACATCTCTTCTTTATTTTTTTAAATTCAATACGATATATCCATAATTTTGTTTACTTTTTTTAGCAATCCGGATAAACTGCAGGTCGTTTCTGAATTATTTATTGATTGAAAATACTAAATGTACATTGGTATTTTAATGTTTTCCTCCTGTATGTTATAAGAAAATTTCTGTTTTTAGTTAAAAATGTCATTATCAGAGCAACTGCAAAAGTTACAGATTCCTGGAGGTCCATCTATTCACCAGAATTTGTCAACAAAAGACTCCTTGCTTTTTGATGCAAAAACAGCTGCTACATTAACCAATCATGCAATTTTTAATATTGGTAAAAGTGGATTTGATGAGTTGGTTTCTATTGATCCAATCTTCAATATGTTTTCCAGTTCCTTGTTTGGCAAAAATGCCCTCGATATTGATAGAAATATGCAAGATAAGAAATTCAATGAGAAACTACATAAAACGCTAGAAGAATTTTTGATTCTTCTCTCACCTTACTTGCTTTTAAAGCCTGCTCAAAAGGCATTGGAATGGTTAATTCGAAAATTTAGGGTTCAAACACTAGACAAAGATGCTCTTATGATATGTATTTTGCCTTACCATGAAACTCAACTCTTTGGACGCATTGTCCAGTTATTTGATGAAAAGAAAACGGGTGGTTTGTGGGATTGTTCATTTTAGCTGCTATTTTAAAGGTATGACAGACTTTTAAAACTTAATAATCATTAAATAAATTATTTAGGTAATAATCATTAACAAATTTATTTAGGGTAATTCAATCGACTAGTCGGTGGCCCGTGAAAAAATCCACAGGTTCACCCATTCTTTTATACAACATTATGCGAGTTTTGCTATTTGAGGTACAATTTTGCGTGACAGATAGATTGTATTTTGGGTATTATAATATAGATGATAACAAACATGTTATAAACAAACCAAATTTAATTCACTAAAAACTTAGCACAAAATTAACACTAAGAATTATAAAAAATTAAATTTCTTTTCATATGACTTTGGGTAATAATAGCCAACAATGTAGCTAATAAATCCTGGTTATAGCATGTAATTCCATGCCTACCTCAGTAAACAAGGCGATTCTATGGTTAACAAAACAAGATGATTTATCATTTAAAAATTATTACCACTTATTTGTTCAGTCATTGTTATTGAATAATATAGATAGTTTCGAACAGCTACAGCTGTCCATGACGGGCTATGATTGAAATAATCTGTGGCTATTATTGATTCAGGAGATAATTGGGAGGATCAAAATCAGCCAATCAGATCACAGTTATTAAAGTAAATAACTTTTGCCAGACCTGGAGGGGGACAATAGAGGATTAAAATTAAATTTCTTTTTAAAAAAGTTGGCTTTATGTTGCATCCTTTTTTCTAAAAGTTCGCTTTTCAAAGATGATTTCGAATCAATTGTACTTCAATAACAGATTTAGCTGTTGAAAACGTAGCCTAAAATAAACTTGCTTGACCTGAATAATATCATATATTATCCAAGTGATTTATCATGTTCCAAACCCATGATGTATAAAGATATAGAAAAAAAATCTGTTTCTAATGCGAAAGTTTAAAACTCATGCTAGGACAAACAAATGACAAATCTTCCATTACAACATATCCGTCGCTTCAAGTTCCCTTCAGAAAAATTATTTTTCTCACAAAAAATTGGAAAAGCTTTTAAGTGTGTCCCTAAACCTTTTAAATATAAAGAGAATAAGTTTATTTTAAAAGTATTACCACTTATCTGTTCAGTCATTGTCATTGAATAATATAAATATTATCATGTCATGAACAAGCGAGTTTATTCTTGGCTAAATTTTGACAGCTACAGCTGTCATCGACGGGCAATGATTGTAATCTTTGGCTATTTATTATTTGAAGAGATAATTAGAGGATCGAAATTAACCAATCAGATCACAGCAATTAAAGTAATTAACTTTTTCACGGACCCAGATGGAAGCAATAAATTGATTAAAATCTTTCCTTTTTCTAAAAGTTCGCTTTATGTTACATTTCTTTTCCTAAAAGTTCGCTTTTTGTTACGTTTGTCCCGAACCATTTTTTGCACTTTTTCCTACATGTTCGTTTCACGAAGTTCGGGTAACCATATTTCTGGAAGTTGATAGGAAATACTATTGATATGAGTATTTCTGTCTATGCTATTTATGGTTTCTTTTACTTTTCTTGCTGTCCAACCAGCCTCTCGGTCTATGATCGTTTTATTGTCCCAGTCAATAATATGATCATTCTTCCAGCTATGGTCCGCAATCTCATTTTTGTCTGTCAATAATTTGCACCCGAACACTCTAGTGTCTCGCATCGGTGGTAACTTATCCGTTATTATTAATTATCCGTTTCCAATCTGATCTAGACTGTGTTAGATCTAAACTTCAATTCCTCTCTGAACTTTTTCCAAGCAGAACCTATCCTGCCAGTAACACTTCTTTCAACCCCACCCCCCCCCCCCCCCCCCCACCCCCTTTTACTACCCAAAGTAACAGAAATTCTCAACTATCTCTATGAAGCCACTGTTGTACGTCATTAAAGCTGGTAAAACTTTGTTGTCTATAATCTCACATTTGCAGTGCTTGCATACAAACTGAATGTCAGCTCTTAACCTTCCTTCAATACCACTGGACTTCTTGTGTACATAATGCTTAAAAGTTTGACAAAAAATTGAGTTCCTGCCAACCCCTTTCCTGCAAACTCTAGGCCAGTTTCTCACAAGGTCACACTTGGTTCAATGCTACTAATCATGACTTTCAACTTTGCTGCATTCACTCTTAACCTAGGATTAAAAATGAATGCAGCAAAGTCTAACACTGGAAAAGTAAAAAAAAAAGAGAAAATGAACAAGTAATCAATAATAAGTTGTCTACAGTGTTCTCAGATCTTCCTGGTGGTTTGCTTCATTACAGAGTAGAAATATTTCAGAACCTACTTTATATTTCTAATTAGAACCCTGACCATTCCTCTTCTAGTCCTTTCTATCCACTTCTCAAAATTTTTTAACTAATTCTTCCATCGACTCTTGGTATTATCACTCCCATGGGCAAACCTGTTCTGAACTCCCATCAACAGCACTTCAAGCCTATCAATAAGAAAATAACACGGATCAATAAATCGCTTGCCCAAGATTACAATAATTTGGACTGGGCGAGCAATCTGAATAAGTAAAATAAGTTTATAAACACATATTTTATCACAAAGTCTTTTTTCCTTTTATTTTATCTTTTTTTATTTATTTTGGTTATTTTTTTATTGTAAATAATTAAGAAAGGTAACATTTTTTTTCCATGTGAGATTAAGCAGATATTGCAGGACCGTTCGTTGAATATCAAGATTTTATCCACTCGAGGTGAGGCAATATTCCACGAGCCGCAGCCGAGTTGAATATTGCCTCACCAAGAGTGGATAAATCTGATATTCGACGAACGGGCATGCAATATATGCTTTATTATATACCTAACATCTTTTTTTTTGTCAGACATTTTTTATTTTTCTATTGCATTTTTGCCAAATAGAAGGCCCATGAAAGAGAGTAACGATATCTCGATTTCGTTTTTGTTTACGGAAGTCATTGCATTTTACGGAAGTCATTGCATTTTACGGAAGTCATTGCATTGTAAATTGAAAATACCAAAACAAGCGGGGAATATCGCGTCAGTTATTGCACCGTTGTACGGAACATTTAGATTTATTGTATATAAAAAGAGTTGACAGGTATATAATAAGAATTGATATTGCTCAGCCAGTCAAACTTTTTGTGGAATTGGGGGATCAATGGCTCAGCTAGTTTCTCATTTCTCAGAATTGGGCGAGTCTTTGCGTGAGCAAGAGCAATCGCTTTCCCCTCATTGATAGGCCTGCACTAACTAAGACTAAAACAAACAACAAGGGTACACGAAACCCTGATGTACACCAACATTTACACTAAAATTCATCACTTAGTGAATTGTTTATCCTGATACGGACTTCTAGCATTGCTGTACATAGACTGTACCAGAAATGAGAAAGATATTCACTTTCTTACTTACTTTCTTCGAGCCCTGTAGAATCTCACAAATTTTACACAAAAACTATCACAAATTTTACACAAAAACTATCTGTTAAAAACTACCTGCCCGAACTATCTGTACCCTCCTTGGGTAAAGTACTTAATATACTGTTGCATCCGAAAGACAATATATGTCTAGAGAGTCAATGTAATATTGTCTACGAAATCCAGTGTAAGGATTGTGATGCTGTTTATGTGGGTGAAACAAAACAAATGTTTAAACAACGTGTGCAAGAGCACAAAAGAGCCGTACGCAACGCAGATACAGACAAAAATGAGATTGTGGACCATAGCTGGAAGAATGATCATGTTATTGACTGGGACAATAAAAAGATCATCGACTGAGAGTCTGGTTGGACAGCAAGAAAAGTAAAAGAAACCATAAATAGCATAGACAGAAATACTCATATCAATAGTATTTCCTATCAACTTCCAGAAATATGGTTACCCTAACGCACCTGAAACGAACATGTAGGAAAAAGTGCAAAAAATGGTTCAGGACAAACGTAACAAAAATCGAACTTTTACAAAAAGAAACGTAACATAAAGCGAAGTTTTAGAAAAAGGAAAGATTTTAATCAATTTATTGCTTCCATCTGGGTCCGTGAAAAAGTTAATTACTTTAATTGCTGTGATCTGATTGGTTAATTTCGATCCTCTAATTATCTCTTCAAATAATAAATAGCCAAAGATGATTAAGAATAAGTTTACATATAAAAAATAATAATTTGATACAAGGCCTAAAATGAAAAGATTTTCCCCACAAAATTAATTTCCATGCTCAACAAGAGTGGAAATTTTTTTATCTCTGTACCCCACCCCTATAAGTAGTCGAATTTCAGATGATATTGATCATTTAATAATATTAATGATTTTCAAATGACATTGATCATTTAAAGTGCCAATCTGTTGGTTTTGGTTAAGCTGTAAGAAATTAAATTAGGCTTCCACTACCTTATTTTGTTCATTTTTTATTATTTTTTTGAAACAGATGCTTGATTAATGAAGTAATAATAATGATGACAAAGAAGGCAACATGACCGCATGTTTCCTCAGAAAATTATTTTCTCCAAAAAAATTTTGAAAAATTTTAGTGTGTCCCCAAACCTTTTGATATAAAAAGAATAAGTTTACATATAAAAAACAATAATTTGATACAAGGCCCAAAATGAAAAAGTTTTCCCACAAAATTAATTTCCATGCTCAACAAGAGCATGGAATTTTTTTTGTCTTTGTCCACCACCCCCCTACAACTAGGAACGCTATTTTAATGTAGGAAAAATTAAGAAGATATATGATAGGAATGCTGTTAGGAATGATTTATTCAGGAACCAACAAAATGTTTCAGCATGATTTCTGCTCTAGGTTAAAAATTTATTTAAAAATTTTGATTGCGTTTATATGGAAAAAATATTTACCTGCCTACAAATAAATTCATTTTCCCATATGAAGTTTTCCTTGGTAGGCGGGATAAATCTATGTCAATTTGGCATAACTTTTAAAAATAAGCAATAGATTATTATCAAATTAGACAGCTATCCCATAGCACTTTCTCACCTGGTAAAAGTTTTCTCAGGCATGTCATATGAGCATAAAGTGAAAATGATATCATGCTGAAGCATTTCCTCATTAACTTAGAAAATATTTGCTACATGAACAGCCAAGTTAAAGTTAATTACCAGTTATAATGGCGAACTTAGTCATTCAATTAGTCAGTTAATGAGCAAAAACTTAAATAGTTGTGCAAGTGTTTGTGTTTAAATTTTGCGATTAATACATAAATTTTATACATATTATTTTTTACAGTTCCTTGAACCAGCTTGGTATGAAGAAGGAATTCTCTGTCTCATAAACATTATGGTATATCAAAATGTTCAAAAATTTTCACCCAGGTTGGTAATAGTGATTTGAAATTTTCTGAAGCATTTGTATAACTTGCAATAAACATAGTCTGTTTTGTGGAATTCCATATTCATTCTACAGACAAAGGAAATATACTAAAGCATTATATTTTACTGACATTTGTGACAGATGAGTTTTTGTGGATTTTTCCACAGAGTAACAACTGGTATTAATGCAGGGGTTAATCCAGGAAATTACTTTGGGCATCGGTAATCCCTTAAATTCTCTTCCAACCTTTTCAGAAAATGAGAAACTCAATTTGTTTGTATCAAACAGTTAATATTTGAAGTGAACAGTGAACCTACAAGATCTAGAACTGTTACCACCACATTTTTTCCCTATCCATCATTACAAGAAGTAACGCAGTTTTCATCTCTCTATTTTGGGTGCCCAAATTGGATGTCCCCAAAATCGGTATAACGATGTCTAAATTGACCTGTATTAGTCTGTGTAATGTGCAGCCATCGCATTTTTCAGAAATGTTCTCTTGTTTTCAATAATTACCTGGCAAAAACTACCTGTAGATACTATTCTTTTTTTAATCTTGGACTCACCTTAAGCAACTCAGGAGGGCCTAATCAGACTTACATATATACTAGTTGGATTTTAAAGGCTAGTGGATTTCATCTAGTTTGGAAATATTGCAATATGTGTACTTCTGCACTTCAACTGTAATTACATTTAGGATATTTGGATTTTTGTTGTCGCTCGAGAAGCATTTACTCATTGATGTGCTACAGAAATTAAAAAGAGAGCATAATATTGATGTGTTTATTAATTGCATAATACCCCCACTAGTTGAATCTATTGCATCTGCAACAGAACTGGCAGAGACTTCTTCTGTTTTGTTAACTAGCATTGTAGATGGTTTTGCATTGAGTGAAGATCAAGTTACTGAATTATTAAGGTAGTAGAGTAATTTTAATCATGTTTACTACTCTTTATAACATAAATTTCCTAGTTCTAAGGCAACATTAAGTTACATTAATGTTATTAAAGTACAACCAGCCAACATGAATAATAGACAAATGAATAATTTTAACTTTAGCAAAATACCTCAGTCAAACAAAGTTAGACATGGATATAGTTTGATGGACTAATATCATTTGCAGCAGTTTTATAATGAAGCAGTATAATGCTGTAAATGAGATTAATCATATTATACTGTGAATCTGTTGGTTTTGGTTAAAAGCTGTCAGAAATTATATTAGGCTTCTAATACCTTATTTTGTTTATTTTTTGATTAATTTTTTAATATAGATGCTTGGTTAATGAAGTAATAAAGAATGATGACAAGGAAGGCAACCTGACTACAGCAGAAGATATCATTCGCATCTTGGCAACTAGGTAATCGTATTGCACCTATTTTTACACTATTTTTCCTTGATCATCTTTTTTAAATTGCTAATGGATATGTAGTACAATTCCCTTTTTTTTTATAAACAATTGATATTTTTCACTTTTCCCCAAACATAGTTTAGCTCCTTTGCGAAAAATTCCCCCCAGCATTCTCTAGACATGTTAACGTGGGTAAGATTAGCCCTAATGTTTATTTCCAAAGTATTTTAAGTAAGCCAAAAGTGTTTAGTCACAATTTTAATTTTATGTATATATTTTGTTTCATTTTAAGTTTAAAAAAAAGACAGATTCTCCTTTTTTCTTTGATTTGCTTTGTCTGTTTTATGGCAAGTTCTTAAGTAGTGTCACTGCAAGTTAAATTTGCAAGGCTTGTTTTATTTCTGTTAAACTTTACTTAAATTCGCACCATGGAAAAGGCAATGGTTTGTTATTTGACCAATTATTTGCCAAGGAAATTGTTTAATTTCTAACTATTTATTTGGCCTATGCAAAATGTTTAGCAGTTGTTTAAAAGTTTAGCCATTTTTGGGGTGATTGTTTAAATTCGGTAATATATGATTACAATGACATTTTGGATTAATATTTTTCATCCTTTTTATTATTATCATTATTATTACAGAATATTTATACGGGATGATTCTACAGTCATATATGCTGTTATCACAGAAGTCCTGTTAAAAGAAAGAAATAATTTATTATTTATTATTTAAAATTTTGTACTTTTCATAGCCATTATGGTTGTATTGCTCATGAATAAAATCATCTGTCATATAATGTAAATAGACAAATGGCTATGACCATGTGATTAAAAAAACACATGTTTTCAACTGCCACCTTGCGAAATACAAACAAAACTTGAAAGTATAAATGATAGATTAACATGGCTCTAGCTAAAAAGCATCTTAAAGGTACATAACAGGGATCAGGTACTATAAACTTTCAAAAATATTTTTTTAAGTTAGAAACAACCGGGCTGGAACCCCCCAAAATATGTTTCTTAGAAAAAAGACATGTATATTCATGTAAAGAACGAGTTAAACAAAATCTTTCTAAAGACACATACAGCCTTATTTGATGATACTCCTTAGTTACATATTCAGAAAATCTTTCTTAATCGGCATAAGTTTACAATCTCGCTCCTCCATGTGAATGGCTATACCTCTGCCTTTAAAGTAACAGCTATATAGAACTTTATTATTATTATTTTTTATCTGTCTGCTTACCATTGCAGCAATGTTTTATTAATAGTATTTTTTCGATTAATCTAATACTAGGAGTGTGTTATCAGATATAATTTGCACAGGAAAATTGAATGACAATATCTACTAAGATATGTAAGGAGAACAATAAATGGCTATTTGAGTAGTTTTTTTTTTTTTTAGGGTAATATTATTTCGAAAATTTATATTTAGTCATTCTAATCTAAATAAATCTAAGTTTCATAGCAGCCATGATGAGGCTTTGCATTGTACCCCTCCTTCTTTTTGGCTATATTGAAATTTTGGTTTGTATACAGGGAAATAAATATACTTAGATGTACTAAGATTTTTTTCGTTACAATGAATGGCCACCCTGTTAAACAATGGTGTCCTTGGATTTAAAAATATGTTTATGGCTTTTATAAGTTGTTTAATTAACTTTTAGGAAGATTTTTTGAAAATAATTATTTGAGGAAACAATGTTTGCAAACAAAATACAACTGTTTATTTCTTTTCCAAAATCAAATGACAGTTTTGATTTCACTTTGACTATCCCCCGATCCCCAAATTTAAATTTCTTCTTACATAGGAACTAACAATCACAACCATTGTATAATGGTCACTTTTATAAGACATAGATAATTTTTGGAGGAAAAATGTGACTAGTCAAAAAAAAAAATTGTGTACCAAAGCACATACACAATCTTGCCACTACTGTTTTTCTGTTCAAATTGACAGGACTTATTTTCACCACTCATATTGGAAGAGGGTCATTAATATACCCCGTCCAACCCGTGCTAGCATGGAAAACGGACGTTAAGTCGAGAATGATGATGAATGATGATATTAAAATTATAAGTGATTAAAAACAATAGTTAAACTTTTTATACACTGAGAAAGTGGTATTTAGTGGGTATTAATAAGTATTTTATGTATGTATGGTCGATTAATATTTATTTCTATAATGACATAATTTACAATTAGATTACAGATTAGATACAATTAGATTACAATCATACATACAATTATGTATGTATGTATGTATGTACGTAAAATAATGCTAAAAATATGGTATACAGGTGCCCCTGTCACATTATTCTGTATGTGTTTTATTTATCAGATCAACAACACTCAAACAACAAACAAAAATATTAAGAATTAATCGCAAATTGAACTTTGCGCCATGTATTCAAAGTTAGGCAGTAAAACGTTGTTGTCTTACCATATCTTACTTGGATGATTGGCCAAATGCGCAATATCGCACATAAAATGCAAGGGGTGGCTATTTGATTAAAACATGCAAACTCATTCATAGTTTGGTTATAATGTTATGAATATGCAAGAAATAATTCATAAATTTCTTATTAGTTTTGGATTGAGAATTTGTTTACTGGCACAATCTTTTTTTTCAATTCTTTGATATTCATTGCCTTGTAACTTAGCTTCCCTAGTGTTACAAAGACCTTGAGTCAAGTGCAATACTAATGTTGATATCAAAATGTGCTGATTAAAAAATGTGCATAAGAAAGAGTAAGAAACAGTTTCTTGCATATCATCATACTTTCTTTCTTCTACATCATACCTTCTTACATTAATAACCGAAGTTGGTTTTAGTGTTTTATTTTGGAAAACGTCAATTTTTAAAACATTGATTTCCTATAATAAGGGCGTTCCTATTACTGCCTTGTGTTAACAAATATTTTGTCAGTCATATTGTTTTTGCCAGAGATTTCTATTTGGCATCGTCGAAAAACGACAGAATATGCAGTATATTGCCTGTTAGTGGAGTTTTTTCTAAATGGTAATAAAAGTTAGAACTTTTTCTGTTTTTTGTTATACTGCCGATACTACTACTACTTCATGTGTAAAAAGGAAACCATTCCAAAAAAAAATTACAATGGTAAAGTTTTCAGAGTTTGTTTCCTCAAAAACTTATTTTGTAAAACACTATATATTTACTGCCTGTAGCTCTTAGGAATACCTTCTAGTAATATTGGTATCCTAAAGAGTCATACATAAACTTATATTTTCCATGTTGTCTAAGCACAACCAAAGTATCCCTTACCATGGTTTTATTTAAATATTTAAACTAAAAGTGTTAACATTTTTTATGTTTACAGATGCACATAGTGCAGTTCATTTTATGCAGATTTCCAGTTTTAAGAGATATTTTGAGAGAATTAAATTTCGAAATTTCGCCAAAATGGAACTGTTTTTTAAGGGATTTTATGCAGGAGACCAGTGAAGTTGAAATTCACATATATAGTATATGTAGGTAACTCAGAATTTGTTTGCTGGAATTAACTTTGCGAATTTTGCGAATCGCAAATTTCCCAATAATTTTCGCAGGAACTATTTTTCAAGAAATTGACAAAAACTAGTGAAATTAGCGAAAACTAATTCCTGAGAAAATTAATTCCCTTAACCCTTAACCTGCCAGTCCGGGATCAGTCTCCCGTTAAAAAAAACAGCCCTGGACAGGTCCGGGAATCCTTACGACCCTACTTTGGACTCAATAACTTGAAAACGGGCCGTTTATATTTATTGAAATTTTGGCGCCTTAAAGACGATAGTTGGGCCGCACTTTGGTGAAGTTTGGCGCCCCTACCATTAAAACTCGATCCAAAATGGCGGAAGCAAGCGACACGTTTTTCGCTAACGAAAAAAACAAAAATTTTGAGATTGCTGCCAATGCAGACAGCGATTTCGAGGAAGAAATTATTCCAGATGCAATTGGAGAGAACGAGTATAATATTTAGTTTGGGTTGTCTGATTTCGAAGGCTTTGAAGTAGAATTTGAGGCTAGAAATGACCAAAATGCTAGCCAAGCTGATAGTGAAAGTGGACCTACCAACCTTCCACGTGCTAGATCCACCGACAAGTCTGTTCCAGAGGGATTTAAAATGGGCCATGCTTTAGTTTATATCTCACATTAAAAAACAATATGAGGAGGTTTATAAAGCATAAGCTATTTCTGTATTAAGTAAATCTTGTGACATTTGATAATGAATCTACAATATTGGTCATTATGTTAAGACCAGACAGCTAATTAGGAATTTCACTACCACAAGTACTTGCATAGGCTATTTCTATATTAGATTCACGCATTTTGAACTTGTCAATGTTCAGAGCGGACTTAGGACTTAGGATCTTGGCTATTTGGTTAAATCCAAACTCTTAAATTGTTCTAATTGTTGCTGACGTCAACATGGCCATTTTTCACAAATTTTTGGGGCCTTTGTGTGCAGACATGCTAGAGCATGTGACTAGCAACTTTTCAACTGTTTGCCTGGCCTATGTGTGTGCAAAAGTAGAGAGACTTCGCAGCACATTGACTGTTTGACACTTTTCTTCACGCTTAAAGCTTATTAAGATTTAACATAGCCAGCCAGAAAGGTATTATTTTTGTCAAAAATTTGTAGCTTAATTTGTTTACCGAAAAAAAATTTAATTAGCTTAAATTGTCACCTATTTGGATGAAAAAAAGACATAAGTTTGAATTTGGAAAATATTGGTCAGTGGTTTGTTACATGACCTTTATTGCATGCTAAAAACATGATATAGTGTCAGGAACATTTTTCTGTAGAAATACAGGGTGTTGTACAGCATTCTCAAATGGTGTTGGCCTGAATGTCACGGCAATAGCATGATGACTAAAACACCATAATTACATAATAATTTATCGTATTGAGACATGAAACTACTATATTGACTGGCTGCTGTTAATCAGTGATATCTATGAGAAATTTATACTGTAAATTGAGCCATAACAATTCTTACTCCTTGCTGAAATAAAGTCTGTCACTTTTTTCTTATTTCAAATTACACCCTTTCTGATTAAAGTTTAATATTTTTGTATATTTTTATAATTGTAGCTTAAGCAATCCTTGATCCGAGTATTTAGTTATTACTCAAATGATCTTTTAGTTTAAATTATACATGATATATGTTAGAATGTTAAGATTAATTTTTGCTGAATTTTAACCAATTAATGAAAATGTTTTAGTTTAAGAAATGCCATATTTCTCTTGCATGATCAATGATTTGATACTTTTCAGGTTTTGTTTAATATTTGATGATGTTATATCAACATACTTCAACTTGTTTGCAAAGAAGAAAGAGAAAAGCTCCATGAAAGTATTGACCCGAATAACAAGCAAATGTTTATCTGCTGTAAAACACCAGTTGGTAGAAAGTGTTGATTTGCCCTTGATATTGAGTTTAAATCACCCAAAGAGGGCTATACGATGTGCTGCTGTTCAGCAACTGTCTGTATCATTCCACTCTGGTGGTCATGAATATGACAGTGAATTCTTTAAACAAGCAATAATAGCAAGGTTAAATGATGATAGTGCACTAGTTGTTGAGGAAACAATAAAGTGTTCCAACATGGTGCTGTCAGTTTTATCAATAGATGAGTTGCTTGAAAATCTGATGAAGCTAATGGAGAGAAGTGATTTTCAATTTAATCTTAACAATCTTATTATTGGGGTTGTTACAAACATTCACAATGCCTCTTCTCGATATGTTGATGAGTTTGTTTATGCTTTATTTGGTCAGCTCTTTTACATTTTTGCTGGTAAAAAGAACAAAAAAATGGTAGAGGCTTTGGAGTCTGCTGATATAAAAACTGACAATGTCTTTTTGAGAGGCATAAAACAGAGCCTGTGTAACCTGCCAAAAAGTAAATCTAAGACAGGTTGTAATGTTGATGTAGCTGTACAGGCATATGAATGTTTACTAAAATGTGTGGCAGATGAACTGATGATTGTTGACAATGGAATCCAGTTTCTGAAGAAATTCTGGTTGTTTCAACTTGAACTGCCAGATTCGCATATTTTGCGTTTTGTAGCGATCATACTAATCAACCATTTGGTAGTGGAACAACCATCAGAATTTCTTTATGAAGTTACAAATTTGCTATTTCAGAAGTATTTTGAGCTAAGTGCTCAATGTAATACTGAAAGTATTCTTAA
Organism: Hydractinia echinata; assembly: GCA_030067915.1. Taxonomy (NCBI): domain Eukaryota; kingdom Metazoa; phylum Cnidaria; class Hydrozoa; order Anthoathecata; family Hydractiniidae; genus Hydractinia; species Hydractinia echinata. The sequence goes on from JASGCC010000133.1 coordinate 884,739, forward strand.
TCGATATGCTGATGGCAGAGATCTTCAAAGTATGTGCAATATGCTTTTTAAAAGTATATCTGAGGAAGACAACAAAGAGAAAGGTCGTATAGAATGTGCTTTTGTGGCTTTTCTGCAAAATATATTAGAAAACTTCTCAAATGATTTAGGTATGTTTTTTTTAGTTTTTTAAGTTTTTCTAGTACATTCAGGGCCGAAATAAATAATTAATGATCATCAGCTATGACCGAGCATAAGAGTTGTGAGAATGTTTGAGTTATAAACTACAAGATCCTGGCTAGTATATTTTCTACGCAGTAATATATTATCAGCAACCTATCCATTTATTATTATCCAGTTATTTGGGCATACCAGTTTTCCAGAGCAACACAGTCTAGGCAACGCAAGACGGCTTTTTTGACACTACCTGGCATACCAAAGTACCCCTTATTAACCAAATATGTAGCTTAAATTTGTAAAAAATGTTGTCAGAATTTAAGGTCTATTTTTCTCTTTCTTAATGAGCAATACGCATTAAGAAAGAAAAAACCCTACAAAAACCAAAGGCAAAAAATCCCATTTTTTCCTCTTGCTCCCTTATTGATGCACAGAAGTTGCCGTTAAACAGCTATTTCCCAATTGAAATTTATCACAAATTTCACAATTTATTAGAGGAGCTAATTATATGCACTACAAAATGTGGGACCTATAGCCCATTTTATGGAAGTTGTGAAGGAATAAGATTTCAATAATACTTAAGACCACTTTGATGAAATTCCCATTTGGGATTTATTGGCCCTTATTTTACATTTTTGGATTACACCCACGTTATGCTTAATTTAGTACAATATGGTAAAAAATCATCAAAATTGGTATTTTCAGAAAGCGATGGTAATGAGAGTTAAATTTTATTGCTGTTTAAACATATTAGCTCAGACACTATCACTTCATGATCAATTTAGCCAAAATTGTACTAAAATTGCCAAACTTCCTCGCCTAGTGCTGATTTACCTATCCTACAATTTTGTTCATAATTCCCTGTGATAGCGTCAGATTGTGTTTACTCAGTTCCAAACAACACTCCTATATAACATAATTTCCCTTTAATTCAAAAATTTAATCAATATCTCCACCATTTTTAGCCCATACATAAATTATCCTACTTTGCACAGGAAAAGGTCTTAGAAGTGTAACTTTGAGATTCCCTAATAGCAAATAAGTTTATTTTCATCAATGAATTATATTTAACTAATTTTTGCAATTCGAAATGAACAGCTTCTCCGACATTGTAACAAGGAATTATTAGTACTTCATTTCCTCCTAAAATTTTAGCCAAATCTCTTAAATATGGTATGGTTTTTATATCCTTTTAGTGTTTTCACCTCCTAGTCTCTACTAAAATTATGAAGTTTTAAATCCTTGGCCACCCTGGTGTTTTTTGCACATCTGACTTTGGATATACTGGTATCAAAACCCTGCTTGATACTACTCTGGTTGTGATTGCCAAGATAATTCTTATTTCGACCCCTAAGATTTGAACTTGCTGCAAAACGTTTACATATGTTTAAGTTCAGAAATGTATTAATGTACCTATTGCAAGCTTTGTGTATTTGATTTAAGATTGTTGAACATGTTTTCACAAATTATGGCAGGTACAGACGATATTGAAAAAAGTATTGAAAGCAAGAAAAAGATTTTTGTCCTACTTGCAGAAGAATCTGTTAAAAATGAATTGCATTTGGTAAAAGTACATCGCTCCCTTTTAAAAAGTTTTCTTACTGTAAGTTTTGTAAATTGTATTAATCAGATATTCACTGGCAAGAAAAGTCGTTGTTTTGACCTGTTTTTTCATTTGTTTTTTATTTGATGTAGACATGTTTCAGCACAACAGAGAGCCTAATATCTTTCCTCTGCAATATCTATGTGCGTTTGATTGAGAATGACTGTAAAGAAGAATATGATGTCCGAGCAGGCTTATGTGCATTACATGTAATGACACGATACCTACCCTTAATTGATGTTAAAGTCCTAATGCTGAATGATGTCCAAGGTATTAATTTTTGATAAATGACATTACAATGACAATAAATTGCATTGGCTCAGTGTTTGCTTTGCTTCCATTGTAAAAAAACTTACTAATGTTAAATATGTGTTTTATGTTTAGTGATTCCTACCTTGTTGTGTCTTCTAATGTTTTCTGTCTCGGCAATTAGAAAAGTTGCTATGGAGAATATTAAAATTATTTATCAAAAAACTAGTAAAGACAAGAAAAATGGATGGAATTTTCTTCTTAGCTGTGTAACCAACATCGAAAACGAGATAGAACTTGATGCAAAACAGTTTAAAAGGTACTATGAATTAAATTCTGTATATTTTACTAGGATGCATGTTCTTCACTATGAATTGCTAAAAAGATTATAACAAGACAAGTAATATGCGTAGTTAAAGTAGAGCTCATAATAGCCCCAATTTTCAGGCATTTTATTTTCACAGTTGAGAAATCCTTTAACATAGTTTAGTGACTGCCATTTTAATTCTGTCAGTTTTTACAACAAATTCTGCAAAAAAGGTTTTTAGTTTCCAAAAGATTTATTCCATTAATAAATAAATAAATTTTATATATATTTGTGTATTTTGTCAGGATGTTACAATCCCTATATGTTCTCAAAACCAATAAAAGGAAAAGTGAGTTTGCAGGCTTGATGCCAACAAAAGAGAAATCTTTGAAGGAAGAAGACAAACAGATCGCTTCCTTGAAGCATCTTTTCGCCACATTAGTTCAATGTAGTGTTGCTGTCAAAATATGCATGGTGGTAGCTTTAGAGCGTGTCGATAACAAGGTATGTAATATCGTTACAAGTCATGCTGGTATAATAAAAATTTGCCATTAAGGTATAAAAAATAAAAAGTAAAAGCAAGTCTTCTGTCAATATAAATATTTTATTTCAACATACAACTATTATTTGTGCTCTTGTTTTTACTTTCAATTTACTGTTCTATTATTACTATTCTTTTCTAGATTTCTGAGCATTATTTAAAATAAGGAAACTTTATTGTGCTTCATTTTCCTTTAATTAAAATTAAGTGTGCTGTATGTCTACGTTTTAGTTAGTGATCAGTGATTTCGTAAAAATGATCAAGCCATTATTAAGTCGAGATCATCTACAGTGTCAAGAAACAAAGTTGATCAGTTTAATATTGAAAAGAATAGAACCTGATATATTGAATGAAGACCATGAATTATTTCAAGGTGTTTTGAAGTGTTTGAACTGGCAATCATCTTTGCAATCAACAAGTTTGTCTTTGGTGAGACCTTTTTTCATAGTCTGTGGACTTTTCGTGCATAAGTTAAAAACACGTAAGCAGATGTGAATCACATTGACAAAGCTATGGAAGATTTGACTGAGGCTTAAGTAGAATGTGTTTTCATAATTTTATGTTTCATAGAAATAACTCTGCAACAGAAATTTTTGTATCCTCAGCTCTACATTGTAAAAATAGGAGTAACCAGTTTTTATTTAAAACTTGACTGAATGTTTAAGCGAAAGCATGCCTTTGACTTAAAGCATAAAAGTTGACTTTAATTTTAAATATTTTATCACTTTATTCTTCCAATGATGTCGTATAATCAGGAAAATATTGTTTTAAAACTTTTATATACTGTTAACATATAATGCATTTTAATTTTTATCCAAGACTTTTTATAATGCTTTAATTGTGTGATTTTAGATAACAAAACAATTTTATGATGGACTTTTCCCAGAAAAGAAATTACAATTGCTTGAAAAATTATTAGAGACACTTCTAACGTCGCACAGTATTTTAACAGCAACAGATATCAGAGTAATTCTGCGAAATGTAAATCTTTCGAGTGACCATACCTGCAAACAGATAGACAAGTTTTCTAAAGAATTTGACCAATATTTTAAATCAGCAAAAAGGTACTAATTTGTTCAACGTCACTCCTTTTTTTATTTTCACCATAGGTACATAGATGTACCAGATGTACTACTTAAGTTTATTCGAGTTTACTAGAATATTTTTTCCAACTGCAATAAAAAGAGATTTATTATATCATTATATATTTTCATTGTATAATCTTTCAACTGTCATATGCCCCTGTTTTTAATTGTTTTTTAGAGCTACCCATATTGAGAGTAATGACAATGAACAACCACAGTTTACAAAATTCAACTCATGGTGCTCAATGACCGAGCTATTGGAAGCAATTTCAAATCAAGATATTAATCCTGATAAACCAAACGTACTCGCATTGGGATTGTTTGATGTTCTCGAAAGGCAAGTCCCCTGTTCAGCTAATTGAATGTAATATAAAAAAAATTGTTTATCTGAACAAATAATCCGAGATTTTGTTTCCAGCTTAATGCTGGAAATTGGTTAAGCATAAGTACACAAGTCAAATTGAATATACGTCAAAGTTATTTTCGGAAACTATTTTTACGTTTCTTTTTCCCTCTATTTCCAGCATTTTAACTTTTGATAAAATAAGAAAACAAAAGGTAGCCACAAATAAAACAAACAAAAAAACATTGAAAATAAAAGGTTTTATTAGAAAAAAAAGCAATATAGTTATATTCCAAGAATAATTAAAAAAAGTAATAAAAGTATTTATCTTCTTACTGAGCCATGTTTCCAAATCTATTGATCTCCGCAAAAATACATTTGTAAACTTCTGTCACTTATTCGCTCAAAGACTTCCTATAATTCTCTCGACCAGTTTGTTTGTAAACCTGTTTTAAATGCTGTTGAAAATTTCTATACATAGTTTTTGTTGTGTCGTTGCAAATGCCTGTAGTTACAAGTTAGTAGCAACTAATACTCGCATGTAAGATGTAATAAAGGCCTTTATGTCCAAAATGTGGGGAATTCTTTTCTTGTTAGTTAAATGTTTCTTATCCTTTAGATGCCTAAAGGTTCATCACTTATCTGTTGAATATATGAAGCAACTTTCATTAAGCATTTTACACAAATTAACGAGGCTAAACACATTCAGTCTTGCTGAGGATAAGTTTAAAGTAGAGCTATTAATTGAATGTTTGCAAAATCCTTCAGATGCAAAGACAAATGAGAATTGCCTACAGGTGCTTAGTGGGGCAGCTAAGTTGTATCCTACTCGTGTGTTGCATAATGTTATGCACATATTTACATTTATGGGAGGTACAATGCTAAAAGTCGATAACAAGCACAGTTTTAGTGTTATCATTAACACAATTGATGCAGTAGTCCCCATTCTAGTTCAGGTAAGACATTAGGCAGAAGTGTATTTACAAATTGCGCAAGCATCAGATTATTGCTATCTTTCGTTAAATTTAGAAAAATTCTTTAACTGGATCTAAGAAGAGAATGTCCTCTTCGTCGACAGATGAAATTGTCATTTTCATACTTCAGACGTTTATTGATTCAATCCCATATTGTCCTGAACACCGGCGCCAACATATCTTGAAGCATTTGCTTTCTGTGTTGGGTGTGGAAGAACATCTTCATCTGGTTATGTTGCTTTTAATTAAGAGGGTCATTCATCAAACAACTCGTCAATTGCCTCTTTCTGAAGATGAGGTAAATTAATTGGTTTTATTTCTTTTATATTACATGGTATGGGTTTCAACAACCTTTCTGCTTTTATATTTCTAGTAAATGGCATATAAGCTGCACAATACCTATACATAGACTATATCTAAGAGCCTTCTGAAAACGTTAACATTTTCCTTAAGTTTGTTATGTGTCAAAACGTGTTATTTTATATTCGACTTTAAACAGGTAAATAAATCAACCAAATAGCCAATGGTTTTTAGTAATATTTTGTTTTCTAAATGTTAAAAATAATGTCTTTTTCATTGTAGGATATGGAGCTATCACCTGTATCATTAGAGTTTTGTAAAGACTTTTTCTGCAGTTATCAAATTTCGCGGCAGATATATGCTTTATCTGGTATTGTATCTTACTTGAATTCAACAATTCAACCTAGTAAGTATAGTACTTAGGGCCTTCTTATGCTCAGTTGTTTTAGAATGTTTCCACAAAATTTCCAATATGTTTTTACAGCTGGAAAGAAGGAAGAAAATAATTTGTATCGCTTGTTGTTTACAAAGAAGGAGAATAACGACAAGCAACAGAAAACGTTCTTGTTTACAACAGTCACCCTGATTTTTGATGTACTGCAAAATGAGAAGTTAATAGAGGGTTACGATAACATGAAAAAGCAGAAACAGCAGCAATTAACTGAACTTTATATGAGGTAACCTTGATTTGCTTTTGTCTATGCTGTGGGTAAATTTGGGGGGGGGGGGATGAAAACCTTGATAAAGTTGCAACACAAATTAGTCGAAGTCAATTTATTGTTAAATATATTAACATTGACAGTACTGGTTTATGTTTTGTTGGTGATGTTTAAAAATGTGAGTGATATCCTTTCTTTTCAGCTTATTAGAAGAGCTTTTATGTTCTGTTGAAAGCTTGAGTCACTTTGCTCAACAGAAATTACAAGAAAATGCCCAAAGATACTGGAAAAACATTATTCAAAGGACACATGATGTTGTTGGTAAAGTGTACAACCTGTTGCCTTTTGATCCTTTTATATCTGTCATCTCTGGACTTCTGGCAAAAGAGAGTTCAATGATCCGCAAAAAATCATTTGAACTACTTTGTACTAAAATAGGTGACATAGAAGAGTTCACAAACGAGCAGGTAAATTTAATCTGGTAGAAATTATCAAAATAGAAATGTAGGGAAAATATTGTTTTGTCATTCCATTGTTACTTATATACATGTGTTTTATGTAATAGTCTTCAAATATTGCTAATTATGAACATTTTGATCCATGGCATGTTAAACCTTTTTTTAGGAACAAAATCTCATAAGCTTGCTGCACAACATCGTGGAGTTACTGAATCCCCTCGAAAACAATGAAATAAATTTCGAAGAAAGCGATATCAACAAGCAACTGATCCTGTATGTCATTAAGTTGCTTGCAAACAAGCTGTGCAAGAACTTTAGTACATCGTTCTTGGAAATTCTACCAAGAATTATTCAGTTGTACAGCAATGAAGCATGTAATCAATTAGTTAGTATCAATGCAGTACTTTGTGTTGCGCAACTATGTTCACATCTCAAGGCTGATATTTTGCCCCACCTACCAATGCTTCTAACACCCATACTGGATAAAATTAATGCTGACTTGACAGTTGACAACAAGTATGAATACACTATTTCTATAAAAATAATTTTTTGAGGAAACAAACATTTAGATTAAGTTTGATTAACAAATATCTTGACCCTGTTTATTGAGTGACGCTTACAATTCCTTCTTATATGTAGCAGGTGCTTAGTGTGTTAAGAACGGAAAATGTACCAAAATTTATGGTATTTATAATGTGAACCCAAAGGTTTTTGTCGTTATTAGGCAGTTTGAATAGTGGTCATCCATAATGGATGCACAATTTCGGAAATTTTGTTCCCCGACCCTCTTTCTGCTTTTATTCCTTTTTTGTTTTCCTCGCTTTCTGCTTAACATGCGGGTATCTTTTATAAATGACCCCACAAGCAAATTTTATTCGAATCAAACTGCCTGTGACACAAGAAATTTCTTTTGAAATTTTTGTTTCCGTCACAAAAACTAGTACTATAACATTGTAAATATCATTTTATGGTTTGTAGGAATTGTGTGCTGCTTCTGTCAAGCTGTATTACTGCTCTTCACAAAGTATTACAGTGTGTGCCGATGTTTCTCAGTCCTCACATTTCTGACATGTTACATAGAGTTGCACTTTGTGAAATTATTAATCTAAAATTAAATGATGATGTATTGTCGAAGAAAATCATGTTGGTCAAAGAAGATATGGGCAAATTATTACCTCCTAGAGTCCTCTTTCCTGCAATCGATGTTTGTTTTGATAAACTTCTTGCTACAAACAAGGTGATTTTAATCATAATTCGTAATTGTAATTCAACCAGTATAACGTTACATTTAAAATGTTAACTTAATAAAGTAATTGCTACTGCTTTTTGATTTTTTAGAAGTTATTGGTAACTATTGTTGATGTGTATCGCTTTAGTTTTAAACATATTTCGAAGGCTGACGTAAATGTTAATTTTACTTCACTGATTACAAAGATATTTAAGAAAATCTTTGACATTCAATCAGACATGGTTTCTGAAGATGATGGTTTTCTTAAAGGTCTGGAAGACTTAGGCATACAAGCATTTTGTGATTTAGTTTTCAAGCTTTCTGAAAATACATTGAGACCATTGTATTTAGAGGTGAGTACATTTTTGAATAGATTTTAGTTATGAAATATATTATTGAGCCTTTTTATGACATCTGCAAAGTCAAAACAAAAAACATTTTTGAGTATGTGTTTAATACCTGAAATTTTAACGGAATTCTTGGTTTGACTGAACTATCAATTTTAAAACAAAAAAACAGAGGATGCATGTTCCAAACACAAAATTGTTAGTACTCTTTTGTGCTGATAGATGCGCTGGCAAGGTACTAGGTAGCTCAAAATCTTAAAATAAATATTATTAAGATGTGACCATCCCCCCATCATCAGACTTCAGAAAGGGGTTTCTGTTCTGTATTCTCATTGTGGTGTGCCTCAAAATCTTGTAAATCCAATTAAAAAATTGTTCAAAACTTCTTCTTTCACTTGTATGCATTGTATTCAGTTCCAAGTCACGATTTGTTGGCAAAGTTCACTTGTGTTGCTTTTACAAGTTTCAACGCTAGCCAATGCTATGGACAATGTTGCAGAGCCCTGTGTAATCTCAAAAAAATATGTTTCTGCCTTATGATTTTCAGATTTTCGCTGCTAATATTAGCGTATTTTGGGCCTCGATTCTGACTCCCGTATATATAGGAAAAAATGTCTTTAAACTTAACAAGATGCAGAGGCTGCATAAACTCTTTATCTCGCTTTAAAAAGTGCAACTACAGTACATTCACAATGGTGACACACCCAATTCGGTTGGTAAATTATCACTTGGACAACCCAAAATGGTATATGCTACTTAGGCTGTGATCACAAGTCCTGCTAGTTTTAAAGCCGATTAAATGACTCTGACCAGTTACTTAATTTGATGAAAATGTGATGCATTTCGGTATTATCATTACGTTAGATTGACGTTTAGCGTAAACTTTTGGATTTTAGAGCCCTCCCTAAGTCTATACAAAAATGGTTATTTAATAACTATTTATCCAAAATCTTCTTTAATATGGACTTACTTTATTCTGTGGAAATCTGGCTCTAACACATCGCTGTCGATTAAATTTGTATGGAAACTATACGGAATATATGTTGGTAACCATTGCATGCAAAATCTTTAGTAAAAAGTATGAAAATATTCATAAAGCTGGAATATTAAGCTTTTTTACAAACTAAAGTATACCTGACTGATCCTTATGAAAAAGCACTGATGAAAAGAGGCCAGCCAAAGGCCGAAAAAATGTTTCTTGAGTATTGTAAGTGTTTCAAGAAAAAATGCATACGAAAATATTAATAGATGGGTTGCGAATGTTTACAAAGTTCCATAAATGCGCATGCATCCTGGCAGCCAAGAAAAGAAGGACCACATACGCCAAATTCCCTATTTACACCAAAAGTTAATTACTTTAATTGCTGTGATCTGATTGGTTAATTTCGATCCTCTAATTATCTCTTCAAATAATAAATAGCCAAAGATGATTACGATCATTGCCCGTCGATGACAGCTGTAGCTGTCGAAACGTAGCCTGGAATAAACTCGCTTGTTCATGACATGATAATATTTATATTATTCAATAACAACCTTGTCATTTAGAAATTAACCAACCAGTGATTACTGTAATTGTTTACGAATCATAATTGCAGATTTCAATGTACGAATAATTTATTCACAAAACTGCCAGATTTTAAAATTAAGTTACTATACAGCCACTTACCAGAACCTCGCACTTTGTTTCAATAGAATCTGAAGAGTTGTTTCTCCTTCTGTTTTTCTTTCTCCAGGTTTCCATACAGCCACTTGCCAGAACCTCGCACTTTGTTTCAATAGAATTTGAAGAGTTGTTTCTCCTTCTGTTTTTCTTTCTCCAGGTTTCCATGAATCGGTCATGGTATAAATAGGGTTGTTCTAGCCCGATTTAAAACGTGGTCCTGATCGCAAACAAAACATTTTGAATGCTTGTTCTGTTTCAGAATGCTTCACCCAAGTTTAAAACGCTGATTGGTAGAATTTTTAATTCCCAAGCTCGTGTTGACTTGAATGTTTACGGAATTTTTTTAATTTTTAAGCAATCTAGCTACAAATTTTCGGGTAGCTAGCTATAGTTCATAGCTATATTGTGGCTGGTCAGCAAAGGGTGGCCTAGTTTAGCTAGTTAACATTGCTTTCCTCTGTTTTATCTAACCAAAACCTAGCAATAAAAAACAGCAATTCTTGCCAGATAATTTTCCGATCTATCTAACCACACGATTTTCAACACATAAATTCAAATTCTGTTGATTGGACTTTTTACATTATATTAGACATGTGTATGGTGGCCGAGAACTTCCACACGTTCGATCGCTTTTTTAATTCATTTATTTTTAAATTTATTTAATTTCTGCTTTTTGTTTTTTATTTCAATTCATTTTACTTTTAATTCATTTTTTCTTTGATTTTTTTTAATTTCAATTCAATTTACTTTTATTAATTTTTTTTTTTAAATTCAATAATTCATTTTACTTTTAATTCATTTTTTATTTTTTTATTTCAATTTATTTTACTTTTACTTTTACCTTTTTCTTCTTTTTTAAATTTTCAAAATCAATTTGTCGCTTGGCCGAGAGCTGCCATAGTATACCACATTGCATTTCGACTACATTAACACTTGCGCAAGTGAAAACATTTTGAAAGGGGATAGAAACCAGCCCAGTAGTAAAGTTTACAACATGTGCGCATGGAGAAGCTAATTCAAAATAGTAACTCGAGAAGCAAGACGTTACAAAAAAGAAGAAACAATCCAAGGTAAATCTATTTTATGACAATGTTTGAAATGCGTAGTTTGGGTAAGCACCAGGTTGCTTGGTGAATTAAGGTTCAGATTCCCTCTTTTTCATTAGAACATGTAAGGATTTCATTGGTCAAACATTTAGAATGAGAACAATGAATTGCACTTTTTTTTTACAAGAACACTTAACTTGAAGAAAGCCTTCAAATGTTCTTAACTTTTTCAACGTGAAGTCTCAAAATGTTCTTAAATTGTTCTTAGTTTTCCCTTTCTTTTTATATGGAAAACCGTGTATTAATAAACGGATACTGACAAGTTTTGATGTTGTACTGTGAAATACAAAGCCCAAGGTCAAAAGTACAGACCGAGCTTGCGACGTCTGTGCCATTGACCAATGTCAGTATCCGTTTTATTACCTGACTGTATCTTAAATATTCCTTTGTGAGAAAAAAAAAACAAAGCTATATTTAAGTTGTTATTCCCAAGCCACCAAGGAAGAAAAAAACGCATTTTCGATTTTAATACTTTTGGAATTCAAAATCGTTCGATTTTAAACTTTTGTAAGTTCACAAAACAAATTCGAATCATTGTTTATGAGAACTGAAACGAAAATGTGGTTTTAGGTGAGCTACTTATATATTTTTTGTGTGCTATGAAAATGTTTTTTATTTGTTTACGTTTTTATGTTACCATTATAATAATAGCTTCCCAAACCGGTTAGTATTCATTAGTTACAAATTCTTCTCTTTACGGCAAAACTATAATTTAGATAGCAATTTTTTTTTTCGCGCAATATATCAAAATAAAGTAAAGTGAGTAATTAAAAGATAGTTATAAAAGATGCTACAAATGAATGAGATCTTTTATAACAAAGCAGGGCTTCCTATTGTCCTTTTCAGTTGTTTTATATAGAGACGCAAATAACCTGCCCATTGTTTTGTGTATGTCGGCAAAAACCACCCTTGGCAGTTGCGGAAAATTCTTTTTTAAGAGTGTGAAAACCTTTTTTTCAAAACACTGATTTCTACTATATTATGACAATTTTTATGCTTCTTTTATTCAGATTGACTGATTTTAAAGTTTTCCGAAAATCCGTTGCTGTAAAGAGAACAAAACCAACCACGTCAGCTGGAAAGGACAAGTTTTGCAATAAAATTAAAGAAATTTTGTATAGTCAAGAAATTGTAGTGCAAAGACTAACGAGTGACGTTCAAGGAAAGGTGCAAAAGTATTTAAGGATGGGTCCGCAGGAATGCGTCTCCTACGACTACGAAAAAGTTATGATTGAAAACATTAAAAAAGCATGTTTTAAATTTTTCAGCACAGCAAACTGTGATGTGTTGGTTGAAGAAAGAGGTCCGAGCACCAAAACACTCGATCACTTGCATCTTTAAACATTAATTTTGTAAGATGCGATGTCCTGGTCACCAAACATGAAAACTGTCGAATTTGACATTGCTTAAATTGAAGAAGTATGACGCAATCAGGTCTTGATTTCGTGGAAAATGATTTCCTGACCATTAAAGAAAGAACATCACTCCAAACGTATTTGAAAGATCCTCTCGATCTTGAAGTGAAGTAATTCAGCGAAGCTTACAAATACGTTATAGAAAAACTACGGTGGTTAAATGTTTGTATTGTGTGTTGTTATATATAAAATACATTAACCGATACGTTTTTTTAGACTATTCTTTTGTACAGATGTTTCATCCAAACCACGCCACTCTTGAAATAGCGTCTGAGTAAGGTATTGGCCTAAGCACGAAGTTACGTCCGTGTCTATAACAATACACGAGCTTATGACAATAAAGAAACCAGATGTTACCTGCTAATGACAATAAAGCAACAAGATGTCTAACACTACATGTCCTTATGGCAATATAGAAACCAGGTGTTCGAATTGCATTATGGTATAATATGGCAGCTCTCGGCCAAGCCAGATTTTAAATTTATTTTTTTAAATTAAAAACTTAAAAGTTAATGCAAAACAAGTTTAAATTAAAATTAAATTAAAGATAAAATAAAAACAATATAAAGCTGATTTTTTATGCGAAGTGAAATAAATTTAAATAGAGAAAGCATATTAAAAATAAATTAAATTGAAAGTAAAATAAAAGTTAATAAAAAACAAAGCACAGCAATTAAATAAATTTATAAATAAACCAATTAAAAACGCAATTAAACAGAGTTTTTTCGTGTGGCAGTTCTCGGCCACCATACATGTGTGCTTCTAAAGTGAAGTTTTGGACAAGGAACGTTCTAGCCTGATTATTTTAGGGGACGTTCTTACAACCTGAAGAATACTTTGTATGTAGCAAGCCGTGCAAAGATAATATTAATAGTGTATTTATATTGGTTGAAAAAAACTTATTCCTATTGGTTCTTTAAAAAGTAACAATTTTGGAGGCCTCAGGTGAATGGACAATCAACCCTACGTGTCCAGGATCTGGGCGCTCTCTATATTATCTTTCTTCCCAGGCGATTTTAAACTAACAGTCCACTATCTGTTCCGTATTAATGTTCTCAAACCAATTGAATTTTTTATTTAGTTTTTTAATTGGTCAACACAGGAAGACATCATCTCGAAAAAGTTAATAGTCTTTTACAGATTGTCAGTGGCTCTTTCAAAGTCCTTGAAAAGTTTGTTCCTGCTTTTTGTCGGATATACACTTAAGAAATCAAAGGAGATATTAAAAGACCTGAATACCATGAATCCCAGTAAGATTTTTGTAAAAGTTTGGACCGTAACAACCTTTTAATTAAATGTGTGAGAAATTGTTTTAATTTATTCTCATTGTAGATTTTGAGAATTTAACACCCATTGCAAAGACGTCATGCCAGGAATTGGTTGAGAGTGTATTGGACACTCTTTGTAACACATTTCATTTTGATACACAAGGTTTTATGAATAAAGAAAGATTTGATTCCATGATGCAACCGTTGGTTGATCAGGTTCGTTTTATATTTTCAATTAAACATTGTGCATGTTAGGCAATTGCCAACTATCGGATTTTTTTCTTTTCTGTAGCTTGAAAATGGCATATATGACTCAAAGTCCTACCCATCTTTTGTGAAAGACCACCTATCGCCGTGTCTTGTTAATTTGGCTTCTGCTGTTAATGACACTGCGTGTTGGAAGCCATTAAATCATCAAATGCTCTTAAAAACCAAAAGTGACAATTCTATGGTAAGCTGTAGTATTGTTATGTTCTGAATGGAATATTGTGACATTTTTTTAATTGAAGTGACGTCTTTCTGAGAAAACATGTTTTAAAGAATGCACTAATTTTATTATTATTATTATCTCAATGTTTACAAACAGGTAATTACACTTCAGTATTTACAAAAATATAAAACTGCTATCATTGTGTGACCTGTTATAAAAGAGGCATAAATGAAAAAAAAATAAATAATAATAAATGGTTAAAAACTAAAAATATACACATATATGATTTATTTATTTATTTATAACACAGTAAAAGGCATGGGGTCATCCAGAGGTGCAGCAAAGTTTCAGCAGGAGAGAGAATAAGAAGAGAAAAGACAACCAAACAACCCCTGAATCTGCTGCCTCCCTGGATGCTCATACGAGAATTAAAATTAGTTAAAAAAACATGTGAAATTAAAAGTTCCTTAAATTTTGAAAAATTTGCTTCTTGCCTAATGTTCAATGGGAGATCATTATACAATTTTGCTCCCGAATATTCAAATGTTTGTTTACCTAGCTCGAGTCTTAGTTTAGGTAATTTCATTAGACAACCTTGGTTTCTCGTACGAAGGTTGTGCTTATTCAACTCAAAATAGCTTTTTATCGGACTACATACATTTTCATCAACACATTTCCGTACTGTAAGACATGCTTTGACATTCCTCTTTTGATATATCGGTGTTATCTTTTTATCGTTTTCTGGACCATAAATTATTCGTGAAGCACACCTTTCGATTGATTGTAGAGAAGACTGTTGAGTTTGAGTGAGTTGAAGTTTTGTTAAGCAGCAATAAGTTAATAAAGGTGCTATCATCAAGTTGAAAACCTTTTCAGCGGCCTCTTTAGTCAGGTATTGTCGAACTCTTTGCAGTAGCCGGACACGGCCAGAAGCTTTTTTGCGTCGTTTCTCAAAGTTTAGGCTCAGATTCACGGATGGGTCGATATGGTTGCCAAGATATTCATACGAGTTAGTGTTATTAATGGTGCTTTCCCGATACTTGATTTTGAGAGGTTCGGATATCCTGTTGAGTTTGATGGATGTGCCGAAGAGCATAGATTCCGTTTTGCCCTTTTTTAAGTTGATGACTAGTTCTGATTCTTCAAGGTACTTTGAAATTGCTACGAAATCCGAGTTGAGACATTCTTCAATAATCGCTTTGTCTTTGTGGGCAAAATAGATTACTGTATCGTCCGCATACATAATAACATTTGAATGAGTTATACAGTCAGGGAAGTCATTAAAATAAATCAAAAACATCAGAGGTCCTAATAGTGACCCCTGTGGTACTCCAGTTGACACGGTGTATTCTGGTGAAAGCTCGTTTCCGATTTGGATGATCTGCTTCCTTTGAAAAAGGTAATCGTTAAGCCAGGTAATCTCATTTCCACTGATTCCGTATGATTTCAGTTTAGCAATTAATGTGGAATGGCTGAGTGTATCGAAGGCACGACTTAGGTCCATAAAGACTGCGCCCACCAATTTGCCTTTGTCAATATCTCTCCTGATGCTATCTAAGAATAGAGTGGATGCAATTTCTGTAGATCTTTTTGCACGGTAGCCGAATTGTCTATTGGACAAGAGTTTGTTTTGCTCAAGGTATTCTTTCAACTGGTTGTGAACGGCTTTTTCCAATATTTTTGACATAATAACCAAAACTGATATTGGTCGATAATTGGCTTCATCACAGGTATTGCCAGATTTATGTACAGGTGTCACTTTAGCTGTTTTCCATATGGTTGGTACAGTAGCTGTCTCGATCGATAAGTTGATTATATAAGCAAGTGCTGGAGCGATTTCAGTAGCGGCATCCTTCAACATACCAGGTGGCAAGTTATCAATGCCTGCCGCTTTATTCCGTCGTAGTGATTTAAGTTCCTTTTGCACAAAAACTACAGAAACGTATTGAAAATTGAATGTTGAATTGGTACGAACAGAATAATACTTCGGAACTCTCCAGACAAGATTAGCGAGGAGAAAATGAGCTTTTTTTCAATTTTGATACTGCTGTTGAGAAGAAAGTTCCGAACGATTTTGCATTGCAGTTGCTTTGTTGCGACGAGTTGACTTTAGCTTTGGTCGGGAATATGGACTTAATGGTCTTCCAGAAACTTCTCGGGTTAAGACGATGTTCATTCAACATGTTGCGGTGGTAGTTCCTACGAGCAGTTCTCAGTCGGTTATTACAAAAGTTTCTAAGTTTCTTATACAGTCTCCAGTCTGCATCTGATCCAGACTTTCGGGCTTTTCTTAAGACTTTATCTCGGCGGTCCATATCATGCTTAATATCGACATCCAGCCAGGGAGTTGGTTTTCCTTTATGACGTTTTTTAACGATTGGAGCATGTCTCTGGAAAACATTTGTTAGAATATTGGTAAAATTCTCCGTAGCTTTTTGTACATTGTTTTCATTGAATACGTCAGAAAAATCAGTGTTTTTAAGATCTCTTTGTAACTGTCCCGGATCGTATTTTGTATAATTACGTGACGTAACGTATCTTGTTTTGTATTTCATATGGTTCAGTTTGCGGACACAAATTACCATATCGTGGTCGCTAAGGGAAACAGGAATTACATCTGTTTTTGAAATGTTCTCTTTGTTGGTAGCTATTATATCGATAAGTGTCTTTGAGTTCTTTGTAACACGGGTTGGTTTAGTAATTAGTTGTTTGAAACCATGAATCGTTAAAATATTTTTCACATTGTCATTATCGCTCTTTACAAGATAATCACTATTGAGATCACCGAGAATAATGACTTCTTTTTTCTCTTTTGACACCTTCAATAATAGGTCATTAAACTGTTGTAAACTAAACAAGTTGTAAATAAAAATACGATTTGTAAGGGCTATACATTTTCGTTTTAATGTTGTCCGAAGTTGGCATGTTGTTTTTGGACCGATGGGTGGCTAGTCCTTGAGTCACCACTCAACGAACCGCACCAGATCCAAGGCACATGTCAAATAACAACACTCCTTGTGTCTCCACCGCTAAATTTTG
The DNA here is from genome assembly GCA_030067915.1 of Hydractinia echinata. Classification (NCBI taxonomy): domain Eukaryota; kingdom Metazoa; phylum Cnidaria; class Hydrozoa; order Anthoathecata; family Hydractiniidae; genus Hydractinia; species Hydractinia echinata. The sequence goes on from JASGCC010000133.1 coordinate 901,910, forward strand.
CTTTCGGCCACAGTGCTTTCAAAATGTCAATATTCCTAAAGTTTACACCATTAAAACACTTCCAATTGTTGCAAATTTTCGCCAACTCTGCAAAGTAATTAAACCTCTAGCTAATAACAATTTAGACCTAACACGTTCAGTTTGTCATTGTAAGGAATCAAATTGTTGATCATCTGCCCTATGGGGTGTGTCTGCTAAAGACGATTGGTTAAAAAGAAGAAGTAACAAATTTTACGGTGGAAAAAACAGGATAGATTGTAAAAAAATAATAAAATTGCTAGGATTTAGACTAAGAAAGTGCTTTTAGCCAAACTAGATTAGAAAATAAAAAAATAAATCTTTCTCTTCGTAAAAAAAGCTTCAATGTCTTTTTTTACTACTAATGTCACAAATTTGACATTTGCAGGTTCGCTTGGCTTCCCTACAAGTCATGGAAGAAATCTACCACCGAATGGGCGAGAGTTATATGGTCTTCGTACCAGAAACAATACCCTTCTTAGCCGAAATACTGGAGGGTATGTAAATTTAAGTTTAAGTTCATTATATGTAATCTACATGTATAATCATTTATCATATAACTATCAAAAATGTACTAAAAGACCTCAAATGGGAGAGGAAAACAATAGTATATATTATTATACTCAGAGATGACTTACGAATTTAAAATTGTAAGTTAAACGTCAATGGAGTTAACCCTTTAATGCTTGCATTTTTATACCGAAAAGCATCGAATTTCGGAGAATAGAAAGTAATTTGAACTGGTTGTTTTTAGACGATTCATTCGCCGTGGAGAAACAGTGCCAGAAAGTGATCAAACAGATTGAAGACATAACTGGAGAGTCACTGCAAAAGTACTTTTAAGAAGAAAAAATGTAATTTAAATTCATTTCTGTTAACTTCATCTTTTCCATTTTCCACCTTTATAATGATAGACGAATAGTTTTCTACGACGAGGGCATTATTAACTACTATGGATTATACATCCTTTACACGCGCAAGGTCCCCGGTGCCTACCACGCTAACAAGGCACTGTGCGCTTATGCAATGTCATTTCAGAAGAACGTCGTTATGATGACGTCTCGCAAAGGTCCAAAATCTCCAAGTGCCGTTATATTTTACGAATCGCAGGATTCAGAGTCCTGAGTGCTAACCATTACACCATGGAACCGGAGGCTCGCTTCGCGGAAACATCAATGATTCCGCCCGGGCTCGAACCGGGGACCTTGCGCGTGTTAGGCGCACGTGATAACCACTACACTACGGAATCTGGCAACTAACAAGCCACATGTTTTTGCCAGTTTCTCCAGCTGTTTTTGCCTTGTATTACTTTCCCTCGTCATCGTTTCCAAAATTCATTAGATTCCGTAGTGTAGCGGTTATCACGTGCGCTTCACACGCGCAAGGTCCCCGGTTCGAGCCCGGGCGGAATCATTGTTGAGTGGCTAGTTTTGTAATAGGCCATAAACATTTGATTTACTGTGGGGTTTTAAAAGCCTTGCCCTGTGTGAGGATCGAACTCACGACCTTCAGATTATGAGACTGACGCGCTGCCTACTGCGCTAACAAGGCACTGTGCGCTTTTCCAATGTCATTTCAGAAGAACGCCGTTATGATGACGTCTCGCAAAAGACAAAAATCTTCAAGTGCCGTTATATTTTAAAGAGCCCATCACCAACGCCACAGGTTCCACCGAGACTTGAACTCGGATCGCAGGAGTCAGAGTCCTGAGTGCTAACCATTACACCATGGAACCGGAGGCTCGCTTCACGGAAACATCAATGATTCCGCCCGGGCTCGAACCGGGGACCTTGCGCGTGTAAAGCGCACGTGATAATCACTACACTACGGAATCTGGCAACTAACAAGCCACATGTTTTTGCCAGTTTCTCCAGCTGTTTTTGCCTTGTATTACTTTCCCTCGTCATCGCTTCCAAAATTCATTAGATTCCGTAGTGTAGCGGTTATCACGTGCGCTTCATACGCGCAAGGTCCCCGGTTCGAGCCCGGGCGGAATCATTGTTGAGTGGCTAGTTTTGTAATAGGCCATAAACATTTGATTTACTGTGGGGTTTTAAAAGCCTTGCCCTGTGTGAGGATCGAACTCACGACCTTCAGATTATGAGACTGACGCGCTGCCTACTGCGCTAACAAGGCACTGTGCGCTTATCCAATGTCATTTCAGAAGAACGCCGTTATGATGACGTCTCGCAAAAGACCAAAATCTTCAAGTGCCGTTATATTTTAAAGAGCCCATCACCAACGCCACAGGTTCCACCGAGACTTGAACTCGGATCGCAGGATTCAGAGTCCTGAGTGCTAACCATTACACCATGGTACCGGAGGCTCGCTTCACGGAAACATCAATGATTTCGCCCGGGCTCGAACCGGGAACCTTGCGCGTGTAAAGCGCACGTGATAACCACTACACTACGGAATCTGGCAACTAACAAGCCACATGTTTTTGCCAGTTTCTCCAGCTGTTTTTGCCTTGTATTACTTTCCCTCGTCATCGCTTCCAAAATTCAATAGATTCCGTAGTGTAGCGGTTATCACGTGCGCTTCACACGCGCAAGGTCCCCGGTTCGAGCCCGGGCGGAATCATTGTTGAGTGGCTAGTTTTGTAATAGGCCATAAACATTTGATTTACTGTGGGGTTTTAAAAAGCCTTGCCCTGTGTGAGGATCGAACTCACGACCTTCAGATTATGAGACTGACGCGCTGCCTACTGCGCTAACAAGGCACTGTGCGCTTATCCAATGTCATTTCAGAAGAACGCCGTTATGATGACGTCTCGCAAAAGACCAAAATCTTCAAGTGCCGTTATATTTTAAAGAGCCCATCACCAACGCCACAGGTTCCACCGAGACTTGAACTCGGATCGCAGGATTCAGAGTCCTGAGTGCTAACCATTACACCATGGAACCGGAGGCTCGCTTCACGGAAACATCAATGATTCCGCCCGGGCTCGAACCGGGGACCTTGCGCGTGTAAAGCGCACGTGATAATCACTACACTACGGAATCTGGCAACTAACAAGCCACATGTTTTTGCCAGTTTCTCCAGCTGTTTTTGCCTTGTATTACTTTCCCTCGTCATCGCTTCCAAAATTCATTAGATTCCGTAGTGTAGCGGTTATCACGTGCGCTTCACACGCGCAAGGTCCCCGGTTCGAGCCCGGGCGGAATCATTGTTGAGTGGCTAGTTTTGTAATAGGCCATAAACATTTGATTTACTGTGGGGTTTTAAAAGCCTTGCCCTGTGTGAGGATCGAACTCACGACCTTCAGATTATGAGACTGACGCGCTGCCTACTGCGCTAACAAGGCACTGTGCGCTTATCCAATGTCATTTCAGAAGAACGCCGTTATGATGACGTCTCGCAAAAGACCAAAATCTTCAAGTGCCGTTATATTTTAAAGAGCCCATCACCAACGCCACAGATTCCACCGAGACTTGAACTCGGATCGCAGGATTCAGAGTCCTAACCATTACACCATGGTACCGGAGGCTCGCTTCACGGAAACATCAATGATTTCGCCCGGGCTCGAACCGGGGACCTTGCGCGTGTAAAGCGCACGTGATAACCACTACACTACGGAATCTGGAAACTAACAAGCCACATGTTTTTGCCAGTTTCTCCAGCTGTTTTTGCCTTGTATTACCCTCGTCATCGCTTCCAAAATTCATTAGATTCCGTAGTGTAGCGGTTATCACGTGCGCTTCACACGCGCAAGGTCCCCGGTTCGAGCCCGGGCGGAATCATTGTTGAGTGGCTAGTTTTGTAATAGGCCGTAAACATTTGATTTACTGTGGGGTTTTAAAAGCCTTGCCCTGTGTGTGGATCGAACTCACGACCTTCAGATTATGAGACTGACGCGCTGCCTACTGCGCTAACAAGGCACTGTGCGCTTATCCAATGTCATTTCAGAAGAACGCCGTTATGATGACGTCTCGCAAAAGACCAAAATCTTCAAGTGCCGTTATATTTTAAAGAGCCCATCACCAACGCCACAGGTTCCACCGAGACTTGAACTCGGATCGCAGGATTCAGGGTCCTGAGTGCTAACCATTACACCATGGAACCGGAGGCTCGCTTCACGGAAACATCAATGATTCCGCCCGGGCTCGAACCGGGGACCTTGCGCGTGTAAAGCGCACGTGATAACCACTACACTACGGAATCTGGCAACTAACAAGACACATGTTTTTGCCAGTTTCTCCAGCTGTTTTTGCCTTGTATTACTTTCCCTCGTCATCGCTTCCAAAATTCAACAGATTCCGTAGTGTAGCGGTTATCACGTGCGCTTCACACGCGCAAGGTCCCCGGTTCGAGCCCGGGCGGAATCATTGTTGAGTGGCTAGTTTTGTAATAGGCCATAAACATTTGATTTACTGTGGGGTTTTAAAAGCCTTGCCCTGTGTGAGGATCGAACTCACGACCTTCAGATTATGAGACTGACGCGCTGCCTACTGCGCTAACAAGGCACTGTGCGCTTATCCAATGTCATTTCAGAAGAACGCCGTTATGATGACGTCTCGCAAAAGACCAAAATCTTCAAGTGCCGTTATATTTTAAAGAGCCCATCACCAACGCCACAGGTTCCACCGAGACTTGAACTCGGATCGCAGGATTCAGAGTCCTGAGTGCTAACCATTACACCATGGAACCAGAGGCTCGCTTCACGGAAACATCAATGATTTCGCCCGGGCTCGAACCGGGGACCTTGCGCGTGTAAAGCGCACGTGATAACCACTACACTACGGAATCTGGAAACTAACAAGCCACATGTTTTTGCCAGTTTCTCCAGCTGTTTTTGCCTTGTATTACTTTCCCTCGTCATCGCTTCCAAAATTCATTAGATTCCGTAGTGTAGCGGTTATCACGTGCGCTTCACACGCGCAAGGTCCCCGGTTCGAGCCCGGGCGGAATCATTGTTGAGTGGCTAGTTTTGTAATAGGCCGTAAACATTTGATTTACTGTGGGGTTTTAAAAGCCTTGCCCTGTGTGAGGATCGAACTCACGACCTTCAGATTATGAGACTGACGCGCTGCCTACTGCGCTAACAAGGCACTGTGCGCTTATCCAATGTCATTTCAGAAGAACGCCGTTATGATGACGTCTCGCAAAAGACCAAAATCTTCAAGTGCCGTTATATTTTAAAGAGCCCATCACCAACGCCACAGGTTCCACCGAGACTTGAACTCGGATCGCAGGATTCAGAGTCCTGAGTGCTAACCATTACACCATGGTACCGGAGGCTCGCTTCACGGAAACATCAATGATTTCGCCCGGGCTCGAACCGGGGACCTTGCGCGTGTAAAGCGCACGTGATAACCACTACACTACGGAATCTGGAAACTAACAAGCCACATGTTTTTGCCAGTTTCTCCAGCTGTTTTTGCCTTGTATTACTTTCCCTCGTCATCGCTTCCAAAATTCATTAGATTCCGTAGTGTAGCGGTTATCACGTGCGCTTCACACGCGCAAGGTCCCCGGTTCGAGCCCGGGCGGAATCATTGTTGAGTGGCTAGTTTTGTAATAGGCCGTAAACATTTGATTTACTGTGGGGTTTTAAAAGCCTTGCCCTGTGTGAGGATCGAACTCACGACCTTCAGATTATGAGACTGACGCGCTGCCTACTGCGCTAACAAGGCACTGTGCGCTTATCCAATGTCATTTCAGAAGAACGCCGTTATGATGACGTCTCGCAAAAGACCAAAATCTTCAAGTGCCGTTATATTTTAAAGAGCCCATCACCAACGCCACAGGTTCCACCGAGACTTGAACTCGGATCGCAGGATTCAGGGTCCTGAGTGCTAACCATTACACCATGGAACCGGAGGCTCGCTTCACGGAAACATCAATGATTCCGCCCGGGCTCGAACCGGGGACCTTGCGCGTGTAAAGCGCACGTGATAACCACTACACTACGGAATCTGGCAACTAACAAGACACATGTTTTTGCCAGTTTCTCCAGCTGTTTTTGCCTTGTATTACTTTCCCTCGTCATCGCTTCCAAAATTCATTAGATTCCGTAGTGTAGCGGTTATCACGTGCGCTTCACACGCGCAAGGTCCCCGGTTCGAGCCCGGGCGGAATCATTGTTGAGTGGCTAGTTTTGTAATAGGCCATAAACATTTGATTTACTGTGGGGTTTTAAAAGCCTTGCCCTGTGTGAGGATCGAACTCACGACCTTCAGATTATGAGACTGACGCGCTGCCTACTGCGCTAACAAGGCACTGTGCGCTTATCCAATGTCATTTCAGAAGAACGCCGTTATGATGACGTCTCGCAAAAGACCAAAATCTTCAAGTGCCGTTATATTTTAAAGAGCCCATCACCAACGCCACAGGTTCCACCGAGACTTGAACTCGGATCGCAGGATTCAGAGTCCTGAGTGCTAACCATTACACCATGGTACCGGAGGCTCGCTTCACGGAAACATCAATGATTTCGCCCGGGCTCGAACCGGGGACCTTGCGCGTGTAAAGCGCACGTGATAACCACTACACTACGGAATCTGGAAACTAACAAGCCACATGTTTTTGCCAGTTTCTCCAGCTGTTTTTGCCTTGTATTACTTTCCCTCGTCATCGCTTCCAAAATTCATTAGATTCCGTAGTGTAGCGGTTATCACGTGCGCTTCACACGCGCAAGGTCCCCGGTTCGAGCCCGGGCGGAATCATTGTTGAGTGGCTAGTTTTGTAATAGGCCATAAACATTTGATTTACTGTGGGGTTTTAAAAGCCTTGCCCTGTGTGAGGATCGAACTCACGACCTTCAGATTATGAGACTGACGCGCTGCCTACTGCGCTAACAAGGCACTGTGCGCTTATCCAATGTCATTTCAGAAGAACGCCGTTATGATGACGTCTCGCAAAAGACCAAAATCTTCAAGTGCCGTTATATTTTAAAGAGCCCATCACCAACGCCACAGGTTCCACCGAGACTTGAACTCGGATCGCAGGATTCAGAGTCCTGAGTGCTAACCATTACACCATGGAACCGGAGGCTCGCTTCACGGAAACATCAATGATTCCGCCCGGGCTCGAACCGGGGACCTTGCGCGTGTAAAGCGCACGTGATAACCACTACACTACGGAATCTGGCAACTAACAAGACACATGTTTTTGCCAGTTTCTCCAGCTGTTTTTGCCTTGTATTACTTTCCCTCGTCATCGCTTCCAAAATTCAATAGATTCCGTAGTGTAGCGGTTATCACGTGCGCTTCACACGCGCAAGGTCCCCGGTTCGAGCCCGGGCGGAATCATTGTTGAGTGGCTAGTTTTGTAATAGGCCATAAACATTTGATTTACTGTGGGGTTTTAAAAGCCTTGCCCTGTGTGAGGATCGAACTCACGACCTTCAGATTATGAGACTGACGCGCTGCCTACTGCGCTAACAAGGCACTGTGCGCTTATCCAATGTCATTTCAGAAGAACGCCGTTATGATGACGTCTCGCAAAAGACCAAAATCTTCAAGTGCCGTTATATTTTAAAGAGCCCATCACCAACGCCACAGGTTCCACCGAGACTTGAACTCGGATCGCAGGATTCAGAGTCCTGAGTGCTAACCATTACACCATGGAACCGGAGGCTCGCTTCACGGAAACATCAATGATTCCGCCCGGGCTCGAACCGGGGACCTTGCGCGTGTAAAGCGCACGTGATAACCACTACACTACGGAATCTGGCAACTAACAAGCCACATGTTTTTGCCAGTTTCTCCAGCTGTTTTTGCCTTGTATTACTTTCCCTCGTCATCGCTTCCAAAATTCATTAGATTCCGTAGTGTAGCGGTTATCACGTGCGCTTCACACGCGCAAGGTCCCCGGTTCGAGCCCGGGCGGAATCATTGTTGAGTGGCTAGTTTTGTAATAGGCCATAAACATTTGATTTACTGTGGGGTTTTAAAAGCCTTGCCCTGTGTGAGGATCGAACTCACGACCTTCAGATTATGAGACTGACGCGCTGCCTACTGCGCTAACAAGGCACTGTGCGCTTATCCAATGTCATTTCAGAAGAACGCCGTTATGATGACGTCTCGCAAAAGACCAAAATCTTCAAGTGCCGTTATATTTTAAAGAGCCCATCACCAACGCCACAGGTTCCACCGAGACTTGAACTCGGATCGCAGGATTCAGAGTCCTGAGTGCTAACCATTACACCATGGAACCGGAGGCTCGCTTCACGGAAACATCAATGATTCCGCCCGGGCTCGAACCGGGGACCTTGCGCGTGTAAAGCGCACGTGATAACCACTACACTACGGAATCTGGCAACTAACAAGACACATGTTTTTGCCAGTTTCTCCAGCTGTTTTTGCCTTGTATTACTTTCCCTCGTCATCGCTTCCAAAATTCATTAGATTCCGTAGTGTAGCGGTTATCACGTGCGCTTCACACGCGCAAGGTCCCCGGTTCGAGCCCGGGCGGAATCATTGTTGAGTGGCTAGTTTTGTAATAGGCCATAAACATTTGATTTACTGTGGGGTTTTAAAAGCCTTGCCCTGTGTGAGGATCGAACTCACGACCTTCAGATTATGAGACTGACGCGCTGCCTACTGCGCTAACAAGGCACTGTGCGCTTATCCAATGTCATTTCAGAAGAACGCCGTTATGATGACGTCTCGCAAAAGACCAAAATCTTCAAGTGCCGTTATATTTTAAAGAGCCCATCACCAACGCCACAGGTTCCACCGAGACTTGAACTCGGATCGCAGGATTCAGAGTCCTGAGTGCTAACCATTACACCATGGAACCGGAGGCTCGCTTCACGGAAACATCAATGATTTCCGCCCGGGCTCGAACCGGGGACCTTGCGCGTGTAAAGCGCACGTGATAACCACTACACTACGGAATCTGGCAACTAACAAGACACATGTTTTTGCCAGTTTCTCCAGCTGTTTTTGCCTTGTATTACTTTCCCTCGTCATCGCTTCCAAAATTCAATTAGATTCCGTAGTGTAGCGGTTATCACGTGCGCTTCACACGCGCAAGGTCCCCGGTTCGAGCCCGGGCGGAATCATTGTTGAGTGGCTAGTTTTGTAATAGGCCATAAACATTTGATTTACTGTGGGGTTTTAAAAGCCTTGCCCTGTGTGAGGATCGAACTCACGACCTTCAGATTATGAGACTGACGCGCTGCCTACTGCGCTAACAAGGCACTGTGCGCTTATCCAATGTCATTTCAGAAGAACGCCGTTATGATGACGTCTCGCAAAAGACCAAAATCTTCAAGTGCCGTTATATTTTAAAGAGCCCATCACCAACGCCACAGGTTCCACCGAGACTTGAACTCGGATCGCAGGATTCAGAGTCCTGAGTGCTAACCATTACACCATGGAACCGGAGGCTCGCTTCACGGAAACATCAATGATTCCGCCCGGGCTCGAACCGGGGACCTTGCGCGTGTAAAGCGCACGTGATAACCACTACACTACGGAATCTGGCAACTAACAAGCCACATGTTTTTGCCAGTTTCTCCAGCTGTTTTTGCCTTGTATTACTTTCCCTCGTCATCGCTTCCAAAATTCATTAGATTCCGTAGTGTAGCGGTTATCACGTGCGCTTCACACGCGCAAGGTCCCCGGTTCGAGCCCGGGCGGAATCATTGTTGAGTGGCTAGTTTTGTAATAGGCCATAAACATTTGATTTACTGTGGGGTTTTAAAAGCCTTGCCCTGTGTGAGGATCGAACTCACGACCTTCAGATTATGAGACTGACGCGCTGCCTACTGCGCTAACAAGGCACTGTGCGCTTATCCAATGTCATTTCAGAAGAACGCCGTTATGATGACGTCTCGCAAAAGACCAAAATCTTCAAGTGCCGTTATATTTTAAAGAGCCCATCACCAACGCCACAGGTTCCACCGAGACTTGAACTCGGATCGCAGGATTCAGAGTCCTGAGTGCTAACCATTACACCATGGAACCGGAGGCTCGCTTCACGGAAACATCAATGATTTCCGCCCGGGCTCGAACCGGGGACCTTGCGCGTGTAAAGCGCACGTGATAACCACTACACTACGGAATCTGGCAACTAACAAGCCACATGTTTTTGCCAGTTTCTCCAGCTGTTTTTGCCTTGTATTACTTTCCCTCGTCATCGCTTCCAAAATTCATTAGATTCCGTAGTGTAGCGGTTATCACGTGCGCTTCACACGCGCAAGGTCCCCGGTTCGAGCCCGGGCGGAATCATTGTTGAGTGGCTAGTTTTGTAATAGGCCGTAAACATTTGATTTACTGTGGGGTTTTAAAAGCCTTGCCCTGTGTGAGGATCGAACTCACGACCTTCAGATTATGAGACTGACGCGCTGCCTACTGCGCTAACAAGGCACTGTGCGCTTATCCAATGTCATTTCAGAAGAACGCCGTTATGATGACGTCTCGCAAAAGACCAAAATCTTCAAGTGCCGTTATATTTTAAAGAGCCCATCACCAACGCCACAGGTTCCACCGAGACTTGAACTCGGATCGCAGGATTCAGAGTCCTGAGTGCTAACCATTACACCATGGAACCGGAGGCTCGCTTCACGGAAACATCAATGATTCCGCCCGGGCTCGAACCGGGGACCTTGCGCGTGTAAAGCGCACGTGATAACCACTACACTACGGAATCTGGCAACTAACAAGACACATGTTTTTGCCAGTTTCTCCAGCTGTTTTTGCCTTGTATTACTTTCCCTCGTCATCGCTTCCAAAATTCATTAGATTCCGTAGTGTAGCGGTTATCACGTGCGCTTCACACGCGCAAGGTCCCCGGTTCGAGCCCGGGCGGAATCATTGTTGAGTGGCTAGTTTTTGTAATAGGCCATAAACATTTGATTTACTGTGGGGTTTTAAAAGCCTTGCCCTGTGTGAGGATCGAACTCACGACCTTCAGATTATGAGACTGACGCGCTGCCTACTGCGCTAACAAGGCACTGTGCGCTTATCCAATGTCATTTCAGAAGAACGCCGTTATGATGACGTCTCGCAAAAGACCAAAATCTTCAAGTGCCGTTATATTTTAAAGAGCCCATCACCAACGCCACAGGTTCCACCGAGACTTGAACTCGGATCGCAGGATTCAGAGTCCTGAGTGCTAACCATTACACCATGGAACCGGAGGCTCGCTTCACGGAAACATCAATGATTCCGCCCGGGCTCGAACCGGGGACCTTGCGCGTGTAAAGCGAACAAGCCACATGTTTTTGCCAGTTTCTCCAGCTGTTTTTGCCTTGTATTACTTTCCCTCGTCATCGCTTCCAAAATTCATTAGATTCCGTAGTGTAGCGGTTATCACGTGCGCTTCACACGCGCAAGGTCCCCGGTTCGAGCCCGGGCGGAATCATTGTTGAGTGGCTAGTTTTGTAATAGGCCATAAACATTTGATTTACTGTGGGGTTTTAAAAGCCTTGCCCTGTGTGAGGATCGAACTCACGACCTTCAGATTATGAGACTGACGCGCTGCCTACTGCGCTAACAAGGCACTGTGCGCTTATCCAATGTCATTTCAGAAGAACGCCGTTATGATGACGTCTCGCAAAAGACCAAAATCTTCAAGTGCCGTTATATTTTAAAGAGCCCATCACCAACGCCACAGGTTCCACCGAGACTTGAACTCGGATCGCAGGATTCAGAGTCCTGAGTGCTAACCATTACACCATGGAACCGGAGGCTCGCTTCACGGAAACATCAATGATTTCGCCCGGGCTCGAACCGGGGACCTTGCGCGTGTAAAGCGCACGTGATAACCACTGCACTACGGAATCTGGCAACTAACAAGACACATGTTTTTGCCAGTTTCTCCAGCTGTTTTTGCCTTGTATTACTTTCCCTCGTCATCGCTTCCAAAATTCATTAGATTCCGTAGTGTAGCGGTTATCACGTGCGCTTCACACGCGCAAGGTCCCGGTTCGAGCCCGGGCGGAATCATTGTTGAGTGGCTAGTTTTGTAATAGGCCCATAAACATTTGATTTACTGTGGGGTTTTTAAAAGCCTTGCCCTGTGTGAGGATCGAACTCACGACCTTCAGATTATGAGACTGACGCGCTGCCTACTGCGCTAACAAGGCACTGTGCGCTTATCCAATGTCATTTCAGAAGAACGCCGTTATGATGACGTCTCGCAAAAGACCAAAATCTTCAAGTGCCGTTATATTTTAAAGAGCCCATCACCAACGCCACAGGTTCCACCGAGACTTGAACTCGGATCGCAGGATTCAGAGTCCTGAGTGCTAACCATTACACCATGGAACCGGAGGCTCGCTTCACGGAAACATCAATGATTCCGCCGGGCTCGAACCGGGGACCTTGCGCGTGTAAAGCGCACGTGATAACCACTGCACTACGGAATCTGGCAACTAACAAGACACATGTTTTTGCCAGTTTCTCCAGCTGTTTTTGCCTTGTATTACTTTCCCTCGTCATCGCTTCCAAAATTCATTAGATTCCGTAGTGTAGCGGTTATCACGTGCGCTTCACACGCGCAAGGTCCCCGGTTCGAGCCCGGGCGGAATCATTGTTGAGTGGCTAGTTTTGTAATAGGCCATAAACATTTGATTTACTGTGGGGTTTTAAAAGCCTTGCCCTGTGTGAGGATCGAACTCACGACCTTCAGATTATGAGACTGACGCGCTGCCTACTGCGCTAACAAGGCACTGTGCGCTTATCCAATGTCATTTCAGAAGAACGCCGTTATGATGACGTCTCGCAAAAGACCAAAAATCTTCAAGTGCCGTTATATTTTAAAGAGCCCATCACCAACGCCACAGGTTCCACCGAGACTTGAACTCGGATCGCAGGATTCAGAGTCCTGAGTGCTAACCATTACACCATGGAACCGGAGGCTCGCTTCACGGAAACATCAATGATTTCCGCCCGGGCTCGAACGGGGACCTTGCGCGTGTAAAGCGCACGTGATAACCACTACACTACGGAATCTGGCAAACTAACAAGCCACATGTTTTTGCCAGTTTCTCCCAGCTGTTTTTGCCTTGTATTACTTTCCCTCGTCATCGCTTTCCAAAATTCATTAGATTCCGTAGTGTAGCGGTTATCACGTGCGCTTCACACGCGCAAGGTCCCCGGTTCGAGCCCGGCGGAATCATTGTTGAGTGGCTAGTTTTGTAATAGGCCCGTAAACATTTGATTTACTGTGGGGTTTTAAAAGCCTTGCCCTGTGTGAGGATCGAACTCACGACCTTCAGATTATGAGACTGACGCGCTGCCTACTGCGCTAACAAGGCACTGTGCGCCTATCCAATGTCATTTCAGAAGAAACGCCGTTATGATGACGTCTCGCAAAAGACCAAAATCTTCAAGTGCCGTTATATTTTAAAGAGCCCATCACCAACGCCACAGGTTCCACCGAGACTTGAACTCGGATCGCAGGATTCAGGGTCCTGAAGTGCTAACCATTACACCATGGAACCGGAGGCTCGCTTCACGGAAACATCAATGATTCGCCCGGGCTCGAACCGGGGACCTTGCGCGTGTAAAGCGCACGTGATAACCACTACACTACGGAATCTGGCAACTAACAAGACACATGTTTTTGCCAGTTTCTCCAGCTGTTTTTGCCTTGTATTACTTTCCCTCGTCATCGCTTCCAAAATTCAATAGATTCCGTAGTGTAGCGGTTATCACGTGCGCTTCACACGCGCAAGGTCCCCGGTTCGAGCCCGGGCGGAATCATTGTTGAGTGGCTAGTTTTGTAATAGGCCATAAACATTTGATTTACTGTGGGGTTTTAAAAGCCTTGCCCTGTGTGAGGATCGAACTCACGACCTTCAGATTATGAGACTGACGCGCTGCCTACTGCGCTAACAAGGCACTGTGCGCTTATCCAATGTCATTTCAGAAGAACGCCGTTATGATGACGTCTCGCAAAGACCAAAATCTTCAAGTGCCGTTATATTTTAAAGAGCCCATCACCAACGCCACAGGTTCCACCGAGACTTGAACTCGGATCGCAGGATTCAGAGTCCTGAGTGCTAACCATTACACCATGGAACCGGAGGCTCGCTTCACGGAAACATCAATGATTCCGCCCGGGCTCGAACCGGGGACCTTGCGCGTTAAAGCGCACGTGATAACCACTACACTACGGAATCTGGCAACTAACAAGCCACATGTTTTTGCCAGTTTCTCCAGCTGTTTTTGCCTTGTATTACTTTCCCTCGTCATCTTCCAAAATTCATTAGATTCCGTAGTGTAGCGGTTATCACGTGCGCTTCACACGCGCAAGGTCCCCGGTTCGAGCCCGGGCGGAATCATTGTTGAGTGGCTAGTTTTGTAATAGGCCATAAACATTTGATTTACTGTGGGGTTTTAAAAGCCTTGCCCTGTGTGAGGATCGAACTCACGACCTTCAGATTATGAGACTGACGCGCTGCCTACTGCGCTAACAAGGCACTGTGCGCTTATCCAATGTCATTTCAGAAGAACGCCGTTATGATGACGTCTCGCAAAGACCAAAATCTTCAAGTGCCGTTATATTTTAAAGAGCCCATCACCAACGCCACAGGTTCCACCGAGACTTGAACTCGGATCGCAGGATTCAGAGTCCTGAGTGCTAACCATTACACCATGGAACCGGAGGCTCGCTTCACGGAAACATCAATGATTCCGCCCGGGCTCGAACCGGGGACCTTGCGCGTGTAAAGCGCACGTGATAACCACTACACTACGGAATCTGGCAACTAACAAGCCACATGTTTTTGCCAGTTTCTCCAGCTGTTTTTGCCTTGTATTACTTTCCCTCGTCATCGCTTCCAAAATTCATTAGATTCCGTAGTGTAGCGGTTATCACGTGCGCTTCACACGCGCAAGGTCCCCGGTTCGAGCCCGGGCGGAATCATTGTTGAGTGGCTAGTTTTGT